>VZSR01003806.1:8018348-8044127 GCA_013398615.1 Brachypodius melanocephalos
CTCACCATCCTCACAGTGAAGAATGTCTTCCTAATATCTAACCTAAATCTACCCTCTTTCATTTTAAAGGCATTCTCCCCCGTCCTATCACTTCATGCCCTTGTCAACAGTCTACAGTAAAAACTCTACAGTTTTCTGTAGCCCTTCTCTAGGTAATGGAATATCACTCTGGAGCTTTCCCTTCCCCTGGCTGGACAGCCCCAGCTCTTTGTCCTGTCTTCATATGAGAGGTTCTCTGGCTCTCAGAGCATCTTTATGGTCTCCTCTGGACTCCCTTCAACAGGTTGATGTCCCTCTTATGTTGGGGGTCCCAGAGCTGGATGCAGTATGCCAGGTGGGGTCTTACAAGAGGGGGAGAATCACCTTCCTTGACCTGTGGCCTCTCATTAGGTACAAGCTATCTTCATCAAATCTGCTGATTATTAATAGCTTTCCCACAGGTTTCAACTCGTTGCAGCACATCTTGTAATTTCTAAGAGGTCATGGCTTTGTGATCTTCCCTGTTCAGAAAAATTGATAATTAGTTACATTTCTCCAGATAACTTAGAAGTGTAGGTGGATGCTCTTCCAAATAGCAGAGGGTATTGAAAGGATAGCACACTATAAGCCTGATTTTTGTTTTCAGTGAAAATTTTAAAGAAACCTACATAGTACACAGTATCTAAATCTAGAAGTCACATATTTAAATGCATAAAGTGTTATTGTTTATATGCAGGAATGTTTATATGCAAATTTTAAATAATTCATCACCATAACAATCTCATCAGCTTATCTTAAAACCTTAATTTAGGCCTCCACACATTCAAATAGTTTGTTTTCCTGCTGAAACAATCCTCCACACTTTGCTACTCATGCCCTCTACCAGCCCTGACTTTTGAGCACTCAGCTTCCTGCAGGGAGTGGAAATGCTATTGCTGCTTTTCTGTAGCTTCAAGAAACACAGTGACTGAGAGGCACTGGCCACACCACTGACTGTCAGGTAACCCAGCACACCTCCACAACATTGGCTGAGATCAGAAAAAAGCTGGCAAGTTTTCAGCTAACAGGGCAAGAGCAAGGAGAGGAGAGAACACCGGAGCACTTTAAACACTTTTCCGACTAAAACCTCTTCTTCTCTCCCTTGGCTTGTGCTTGGTTATTTTGTTTTCCTCTTTTAAGTGTCACTGACTTGAGGAAGGTGGGGGAGAGTCAGAAAGAACAATTTTTTTTTCACTTCAGTGAAATGTGTGACAAGAACTTTCCATCTCCATTCAATACAATCACCATGGTGCAGGTCATGCCATAGAGAAAAAGTGTAGAGGGGTACTCTTCAGGTTTCCTCATACAGCAGACAGTGTCAGAACAAAATATACCTTCAGCATACATAAACTCTTCTAGAGAAAAATCCAGCCCAGGAAGGGGGGAGGCAGTGTGCTGCAAGGCAGTCCATTACATCTGTGCTTTATCACAGTCACTGACTTATTTGTGCACCCTGACTCCTCTGGACACAAACAAAAAGGATTCATCTTAACAAAGCAGCTTTGAGAGCCACAAAGAAGGAAGAGGGGAGTAGTTGGGATAAGTAAAATGACACTCAGCAACACTCACATATCTTTTTCTCTCTGATCCCTAGGGAGTTAAACTGTGTATGCACTGAACTAGTTTGTAATGGAATTCTGTCTTGAGGGTGAATGTGCTCTTGTGCACTGACCCCTTCTCCCAGAATATGGGCTATAGACTGGAGATCATGGACATCCTCATATGTGGCACCTGTGGCTTGCAGTGCACCAGCAAATTGGAGTATTTCAATTTTGTTAACTGCTTTCACCTGTGAATAGTATTTTTCTCACTGGCAAGGCAGCCTGTCCGACCCATCCTGTCTTCTCAAGTTTGGGCACCACCTGGTGCAGAAATATAAGGAGAAGGAAAAAAAGCTGAATGGACAGGAAAAGCTAATTAGCACACAGAGTTTTGCACAAAGAAAACATCTTTGTTCAATCACAGCATTGTCCCCCTCTTTATTACTGTGTCATCTTTCACAGCCTCATTTCTAGTGAGGTCATGGTATGGGTTGGCATACTCTTTCAGCTGGTATGGGTTAGCAGATCCTCAGTGTGGGCAGAGATGCCCAGCAAAATCCAGCCTTGAACCTACTGTTTTGTGGAAAAGTGTTGCAGTCAGACACACCAGGGATGAGAAGGTGAAACAGGGTTAACGCTGTCATCTGTGAGAGCTTCCCCAGCTGGGGGCCACTCTTCTGGCAAGGGGAAACTACCCAGAGGGAAAACCAGCCACTCTACTGCTATATCAGCCATCTCCAGTTTAGTTTTTAAGTGCTAAAAGTATTCCTGATGCAGCAGAATACAGACCGAGTTGTTCCACAAGCCAACATGAGGAAACAGAGAAGAGGAATCACAACTAATTTAAAAATGCAATTTATCCAAGTGGCACACATAACAATCCCATTGGAGGAATGGTTCTCAGCAAGGTATGAGTGAAGGCAGAAATGCCCCACAGCTCTCTGAAGGACACTGTAAGAGTGGGCTAACATCAAACTGGACACTGTATAACCAAGGTCAAAGACATCACAATGTGGGGGAATAGAAAATCCTCAAGTTTTGTCTCTGCTAGAATGACATTAAATACAAAATTTATAATAACTTGAGACAACTTGCATTTACTGTTTATAACAGTCATACATAAATTGCTAACAAATATTTGTAATATTATAGTATGATTCATTATCATAAATAATAACTCACAAATACTGAAAACAGTATTTCACAATGATCACCAATGAGTTAACCTCTCTCATACACCACGTGAAGAAAGACTGAGGTATTCCATGGAAAACAGTGCACATCTTGGGAAACACTTTTTGGTCTGTTCTGTTTCATCCTTAAATGGTGTTAGAAAAATAGTGAAAGGTGAAATTACTGAGGGAGAAGAGAATTTCTGCATCCAGAGAGAGACTGCAGTGCTTAGGCTCAGTTTGCTTAATAGCCAGAAGGAAGAGAGGGAGAGTTAAATGGATTTCAAAATTATGCTGATCAGAGAGAAAGGAAATTGCATGTTGCCATCACTACTGAAGGAGCCAGGTGACTTTCAAACAGATTGAAGCCACTAAACCCATTTTCTGCAAGTTTTATTCATAGTGGTGGTACTTTGTGAGCAAACCCATTTTGTTAATGGTAACTGCACTTTTTTTCTTTTTTTTTCTTTTTTTTTCTTTTTTTTTTTTTTAATAATCCCAAAGATGCTGTAAGGATAAGCATATTGAAATTCAAACCCCTGCACTGAGTCTTGAGCTCCTCTGGGGTATAGCTCTGTGAGCTTAGCACCTCTGTGGCCACACAGGCAGCTGGATTAAGAAACTAATATATCTGAAAGTTAAAACCAGCAGATTTTGGCTGAAAGTTACTATTGTTTTAGCAGCTGTGGCCACAGTAGTTATGAAGCCATAAAGCTAATGGAAATATTAAATTCTTAATTATACCTTTTCTTAGAAGTTTGCATATGGGTATCTGATAACTTCACAGCAAATCATTAGGGACCTGAGAAAGGTATTTAAATGGAGTATAATACTGAGATGGGGAAAGAACTGTACTTAGAAATACACACTGCTCAGGCTCCCTGAGGATGTTCCTGGTTTCTTTTTCCTCTCCAATTGCACAATATCAAATAGTCCCTAATCCTGCTGTGCATACAGTTTGCAATAATATACCTCCATAACAAGCAGCATTTACAGTGTTTGACATCTTCAAAGGTCTCTACAAACCTTAGCTAATTAATCTGTTTCAACACCCCTGTGGGCTAAGCATAATTATCCCGAAGAAGCTGAAACAGAGAGGTTGAATGAGTTACTGCAGGCCACAGAAAGAGAGGGGCAGAGGAGGGCTGGGAGCGCTGCTGCTGGCACACCCTGACCCCATGCCTCTCCTCTTCATGCCCTTACATGCCACAGACACTCAAATATCTGTAAGACTGACAAAAAATGAGCAAAATGCACAACATCATTAAGGTCTTTAGATGGCATTTATGAGGAATGACCTGCCATTAGTGACAGTTTGTCTCCTGGAAGCAAGGTCACCCTAAAGTCACACACTGACACAAAGTCACACACTGACACAAAGTCACACACTGACATAAAGTCACATCCCACTGCTCGATACCATCATTATTATTGCACATGGGAACCAGGAGATTATGCCTCAGAGTTAAAACAAAACCTAAAATCCAGCATCCTGATTTGGATTTGGTGCATGAGTTTGCAATATTAGATAAAGTATTAGATAAAGTCTACGTCCAATGCTTGCCAGGGGGAGTTTTGCAGCACCTCTCTCTCTGAAAGCATGTCCATGCCTCTACAGATATATATCTGTTGTGTTTATGAGAAGCTGCTGTTTGATGCTTTTTAGCCCAAATTTTTTGATTAATGTAGGTATAAAAATTCAAGATCATATTCTGTAGCACATGTCTTTTTGTTTCGGTGAATCACTTGTTTTAGAAGAATAAGATATAAGATTTATTATCACTACATTTTTAACAGAATGTTTGGAATTTTCCAAGCTGAATTATTTTGTCTACATTTTCTCTTCATATTTATGTTTAGATAAATGCTTCAAAGAACTACTTTGCACTGAGATTTTTTTCACAACCATAGATGTATTTAGAGGGTCATTTCTGACCTGTCTGAAGTAACCCTCCCTTTGTAGAAGGCAGATCTGCCCTGGTGACCTCAACAATGCAGATGAGATCCACATGTCACAGCTCCAGCATGTTTTCAAGCTCGTGCTTATACATCATCCAGTACCCTGATTTTCAAGGGTGCTTCATGCCTTGCCATCAGAAAGTCAAGGGTGCTCAGCTCCTGCAGCAAATAAGCACAAAACTATACAACAAAAGTGTAATTAGTGAATGTGTCATTAATTCTCATTATTCTGCAGCAGAATCAGAGCTGTTCCATCAGGGGGGAGCAGGTAGCTCTAACTGACTGTTAGCAATGTAAAACACATCCATCACAGTCACTTCACTCCCTCGGGGGAGTATCAAGGAAAGAAAGACAAGGCTGCTGGAGCAGACAAGCACTGTAAGGCCCTCATTCTGCAAAACACTGAAATTTGGGCAGTTGGTCATGCTGACTTCAGCAGGCAGGGAAAAAAGCATGGCCTTAGACACTCAGCATCAGCAAAATGCCAATTTATTAAGATAACCTGATATAAGGGGGGAAAAACCCAATTCCTTTAACTCATCACATGTATAATCCCCTGCTGCCTTTTGATTGTGACTGTGGTCGCACACCAGGCCCATGGTGTTGAAATCCTGTGGGTTTTAATGGAGCTGGTCCTCATCCACCACGGGTGAGGTCAGGGCTAGCCCCTGAATGGAGCTCTGTGCCAACACCAGAACTTTTGCATATGGTTTCATAATCAGCTCTTTATTAATCCCTGCTTCAAGGTGCCTAGTTTTAAAATAAAATTATTTCTTATTTTCTATCCCATCACATGGAATATCAGAAGGACAAGAGGTGGTTTTCTGCTAATGCCTGGTACTAAGAGCTGATCGAGCCAACATGCTGGCTCTGGTCATCTTCAAAGGCTTCAAAAATTTTTAGAAGATGTTTTATCAAAATCATTCCTGTTGGTTAGGATACACACTAACTGTGGCAAATCAAATTAATCCCTGGGTTTACTTTGGATCTGTCAGTGGATTAATTGCTGGAATAACTTTAATCTACTACCTTTGCTTTCATTTTCTATTTAGCATTTGTAAAAAAAGATCAATAGGGGGAAAAAATGATGCACAGATAAAGCAGACACAGAAGCAGATCTAAGAATAGCCCAGTGAACAGCTCTCACTGGACAGTATAAATATTCCTTTCAGGTTAAAAATATTTATTTGAGGATACAGAGCTCTTAAACACCAGAATAGATTTCGGACAATGACACTTCCTCACAACCAAGGGAGTAACATGTTTTTGCCAGTAAAGGATATGCTCTGCTTTGCAAAGGAAACTCCTGTTGGCTAATTTCACCATGGAAACTCCAGGTCTGACTATAAAAAGACCACCTTATCTCCTGATAAATATCCTTATGCTGGGAATAGCAAAAAACTAAGAGCAGCTGCTGTGAGCCCCAAGCACAGGGGTAGCAGCAGATGTGGAACAATCATGAGGACACCCTGGATTAGGCTGGCCTGCCTGCAAACCAGCACTGAGCACCCAGACATCTCCATGTGAAGAATAAAGCCCAGGCTAAAACCAGCCTTAGTGTCCCTCTGCCCAAATCCCCTGTCCCAAGAGCGACTGATGCATTTCCTTTCCACTTTTGGGATGAACATGAATTGGCCCAGAGTTTTCAGCTCCAAAGGAACCTCTGACCAAGAGATTTCTCACGTTGCTCCCTTGGTCAGTGACTGTCTGAGGCTGCTTTGTGTGGGTGGTGGCAGAGCAGTTGTGTGAGGGGATGAGCTGTGTGCTGAAGGAGCTCTGATTTCCTTGGATCCATCTGCAGATACTTTGAGGTTGCTGTTTGTTCCTGGCACAGCTGCCTGCTTTGATGCATCTTTAACACAGACATTTTTTCAATTCCCCCAAAGGAGCAAATATAGAATGATATAACATAAATATAATAATATTAATTATAACACAATAATAACCAGTAATACACACATACATAACATAAATGATCAAATACACTTGATGACAGTTGAAGAGGACCAATGTGGTCACCAGAATACTTAGGATGAATCCTTTTACAGATGTAATGGTTTCCAGGTTTAATTATGAGCTCTGCCCTCCTGCCTCTGTCAGACTGAGCACTACTGAGGCTCTGTGAGTGGCAGACTGATGGCTGATGGCTGAATACACAGCTAAAATGAGTACAAGTTAGAAAAAGGTTATGCAAATAATCAGAAAACAAGGAAACTTGTGACAAGAGCAACCAAAAAGAATTTACCATTTTTCCTGTGAAATCACAACCACCACAGTGACTTACAGCAACCAAAGGCAGTTTTACACAGGTTTTATCTTTCTTCTCTACCAGTAGAGAACTTACATTGTAAATAGCCATGATTTTACTTCCTATTGCACTAGATGCTGCCACAACATCTTTGAATGACCTCAAGAGTGTCAGGATGACCAGCAGGACCAGCTGGGCTCCACCATTCCTCAGTGAAAGAAGAGGCAGCATTTAGGAATAAGAGGCCTGTAGCCCACAGTACCCCACACTATTAAGCAGACAGATATATTGTACCCCTTGTTACCTCAGAAAACCCAGAAGAAAAGATGCATCTTTTTTTCTCAAAATTAAAACCCCCAAACAATCCCAAACAAGAGAAAATAAATGATTTCCAAGTGTTCAGGAGTGTCAAAAATTATTTTGGAAAGTGCTTTAGGCTAATTTTGTAAACCACAACAGAGCTGTAGTGGGTAGAACACACTTTCATCTTATTTATTCCTCTCCATCTTTAAATGTTGGGTTTGTTAGGGTAAGTTTCTCTTTCAAATCTGCACAGCATGACATACACTTTCTTGGTTATGAAGTGTCTGTCCACACAAGTACAGACACAGACATGCCCAATGAGCTTATGATGTTTCTGTCCCATATTAACATTGTGCCAAAATTGGCTTCACTTTTCCGCCAAGATTTTCCCTTCCAGTGGTGGAAAAATCAACAGGGCTGATTTTCCCTACACCTGGGACTGAGTTTTTCTGTGTGCCTGTAGCAAGACGAGTAAATTCATGTCAAAATGAGGAGGGATGTGCTGCAGTGTGGTGCATCCAGCACTGAGCCTGCTGGGCAGATGGAATGATCCACTTGTGCTTGACTGGGATGAAGATCACACGGGTCATCAGCATCTTTGAAAGCAGGTGAAACCCCACTTCACGCAGCTGTGGGTCTCTAATCACAGCAATCCCCTCTGTTGTGACCACCCCCAATGTCTCCTGCGAGTCCTCCTATGCCAAAGAAGTACAAGCAGGGACTTGTACACCTTTGAGGTCTCAGTCATTGTACTTTTTTGTGACCAAAAGTGGCCAGCGGGTTTAGAAACCTCAGCCTTTCCCCTCCTATCCTGATCACCCTCCCGGCTTAGAGAATTTCTGAGAATTTCTATTGGCTTCTGCTCGCAGCAGAGTGTGGATGCCCCGGGCTGCCCTGCGCACGCTGCAGAGATGAGCACCTCCAGAGGGAGCATTCGCCCCATCTTAAAACACCATCACACAAGGGCAGGGATCTCCTTTCACAGTTCTAGCTGGTGAAAAACACGTCAAATGCTCTCGCCCGAGCTTAAAAGCGCCAATGCTCTGGTTGACTTTTGCATGTCAGAGCGTGTAGAATTAGGGGTGAGAAGTTGCTCTTTCCATACTGCCAGAAGGTAAAGCAGTCCAGGAGGGACTGTAGACACCTGGATGCATTTACAGTCGAGTGACAAGAGTTCAGTCCCTGTTCACCAGTGACAGATTTCTCACTGTGTAACACATGAGTGGAGTTTTGAGTGACCAAGTCTTGAGGTGAAGTGTGAAACACCAGATATTTGGTTGTGTTGAGTAGCTGCTGAGCACATAGAGACTTGAGATTTGCAGGTCCAAGAGGCAAAGGAATCCCTCCACAGGAGGCATAGAGCTGCTCCACATAATTTCTTGGCATTTTGGGGTGATCTGCAGCTGGATTGCAGATAAGCAGAACCCTGAGAGGTACCAGCAGGAGGGCAGAGCAGTTCTGCCATATGTGAAAGTAGTTCCCCCTCAGCTGGCCAGAACTTGTTTGTATGTGGTGCTCACTTAGCCCCTCACACCAGTGACACACTGTTAAGTTTACAGTGATGCCTTACAGTGCTGTAGAACATGAACTTCAGCTTCTCACTTTAGACTGATTTATGTTCCAGGCATTTTGTACTTTATGGAAAGTGCATCAGGAAATTTTACTGTTTGGTCTCCAGTTGATATCACATCTTATTTTTGTACATTTATATATGGGGGAAAAAAGGAAGACGAGACTGAGTTCTTCTGCAGCAGGTGAGATGGAATTCTGCAATTATCATTGTAGCAAATTTCTTCTTTCAGCAAATTAAATTTAACTAGTGCAAGTGCAGGACCATTCCCTTCAAAAAACAGGAGAAAGTTCAATGTCATGCAGTAAATTACCCTTTGCTTTTCAATAATTGGAATCATACGTCCAGAAGGACAAAGAACCCCCAAACTTTTATTGGCTTTCCCAAATTCATAAGGAAATTGTTTTATGCTTTTAAATGTGGCAGGGAAAATATAAGATTTTTGGACTGTTTTGTTTCAAAAAGAGAGGAAAGACTTAGTAAAACCTGAAGACCCATAATTCTGGTGATACACAACTAGTTCTACATCACTGAACTCCTTGATGAAACAAGACAGACAGAAGATCCAAAGAAAGCCTTTTCCTGTGTGGCATTCCTCTGCTCAACATTCACCCTGCAGGAATGTCTATAAAATGTGAGACCATGTAACTGTCAAACAGGTATGAAACAAATGTGTAAAACCTTCTGGAAGTACACGGGCTAAAGCTGAGTGATTGCAACACCCTATAGTCTTCCCCAACTTCGTCCCTTCCCTGTTGTCCATCACTCTGGCTCACACAAGAAGTTGCTCTGTGGTGGTTTCTCTGGCTGCTGTAGAAAAGGCTTGCTGAGATGCAGGATTGGGAATGTCACATCTCTGGCTGCATTTATTTCCAAAGTAGCTAAAAGCAATGAACAAGGTAGCCAGATTCTGAAGAATCCTTCTGGAACCCAACAAGAATTTTCAGTTGGATCCTGCAGCCCCTATCCAGGGTCCAAAATAGAGAAATCCAAACACAGGGATGCACCAATAGTTTTATTCTGGAGCAAGAAGTTGACTTCCTGCAAACTGAGGGTGACGGTAGTTGCTAAAGGTCTCATTTTGGACAGAAATTTTGGGTGAATGAGAGGCAGAGGAGCTGAGCAGGGAGTGCTCAGGGGGCCCTTGATTCCTAGTAGGAAGAGAGAGCATGAAGAAGGGTAATGAGGGATACAAAGTGAAGAGCAAGCACAGGTCCCCCAGGGTGAGGAGGGGGAGAAGGGAGGGACCAAAATCAAAGATGTCTCCAGCTACAGAGGAAAGAGGCAGGGCTGCAGGGTTAGGGTCTGCCTGGTGACCTCCAGCTCCCACAAGGGCAAAGGAGGAGTGGGATGTCACAGGGTATCCCTGTCACTTAGAGCTTCTACTGAAAAGGAGCTGGGGGCAGTGGGGGCATCTTGCTTGCTTGCTTGCTTGCTTTCCTTTGACACTCATCTTTTCCCCTCTAAAAGACAGAACCACAAGGTGCTTCACTGGGCTCAGTGCTTGGTCAGGAATCCCTGGAACATGAATCCCCTTTTTGTCAGACCACATTTGCTAGAAAACTTACATGTGAGAGATGGGCACCTGCACAGGGCAGCATCACATCTCTCATAAGAGCTCTGTGAAGCTCTTCAGGAGAAATGCATTAAAACATCCTTGGGATACTGCCACAGAAATAATAGCACTCCCTCCCTTCTTTTCCCCATCATCTGCCCATCCACAAACCTTCCCTGATATTATAAAAAAAAAGATAGGTCCTCCTTACAATTTCTGATTATGTTTTATAATTTAATCAGAAGTAATATCCTTCCTTTAATAGAATCTGTTGTAACAGCCTTGTTCAAAAATACCAACTGCAAAAATGTGCTGCAGGAATTTCTGTGGAAGTTCTGAGGCGTCTTCAATCAGGTTTTAAAGAAATCCTGAAATTCTCGTGGATTGGGCACTTACAAAGAATTATGGAAAAACAATCATGATCTTGTAATTGAAATTTAAAAAGCTCATAGATGCTCATGAAACCCTCAGTTCTGCCTCTACAAATGGTGTGATTTCTGGGAACTTGGGTGGAAGCAGGTAGGATAGTCCTTTTAGCAGGTTAGAGGCAGGAAATATGTAACTTCTGAAATTTATCAATTAACTTACATTTTTACAGAAACTGGTCCTAATCATGTTGATATTCTTTTTAAATCTCATCCTAATGCATTAGATATTGATTTCCCTGCAGATTTGAGCACATGTCCACTACACAGACATTTAAGTAAATTATAACCTACTTTCCCATCAACTCTTCTTCTACTTAGATTACTTCTTTCTCACCCATGATGCACACAATAATTTTCAAAACAAAGTGAATAAACTAGCATAAGCATTTAAGTGCGTTTCCACTGATTCCCATACTTAAATTAAACATGCAAATGCAAACATTAAAAGGAATAACTTATTCATGTTCTTAGGCAAAGCATACATATTAAATTAATGTAAGTGTATCAAAGAAGATGCTAAGTGCTGACTCTTGGAAAACCTGTGTATGAAACTGTACTACAGACTGTTTAGTTAATATTTTTTATTGCTTAATATGAAATTTAGAAAGACTAACTGTATTGATTCTATCTTAAATATTTGTCAATACATTCTCATTTAGAGCAACCTCCTCATTTCCAAATATATATATAATGAAGCATTATTATACTCAACCATTTTAAGACTATATTTCACATTAACATCTATACAAGGCAACAACTTTGATGTAGCATGTCAGATGGGAAGTTATCATTAATACAAAGCAGTTGGGTAGGATTGCATGTACAAAGCTTCACCAAGAGAGAAAAACATATCTTTAAGAATGACACAGATTGGTTTTAATTTTCACTTTTTCTTTGAATTTTGTTTTTATTTGTTGCTCTGGTGAAAATTCCATGTACATGCACTTTTAGATCTCTTTATGCCACAAGAGAAGACTGGGAGCAGAAATCATCTGGTGATTTTTTTTGTGAAGTTACTTCTTTTGTCTGCCAAAGAGGTGAAGGCTTAAGTGATCTGCAGTTTAAGTCTCAGAGTTCCTAGCAAGAAAAGAAGAAAACTTGTCAAGCTTACAAAACCAACAAATAGCTCAAGGACAGAGCTAGAAAGGATGGTTTTGGCACATTCAATTACTGGAAAGCTTTCACAGGAGGAAAATTGTCTTCAGTGGCTGAATTGCCTTTGTACATGGAGAATTAAAGTGCCAAAGTTAAGGCTGGAACAGACTCAAGTTATCTCACCCAGGTTAATAGGTAGGAAACGCAAAATGGAATAAGTGAAGAAGAAGGAAAAACCAACATAGCTAAGATAGGAATCTGCAAAGCAAGGAGAAAACACAAAATTGTATTCACAAGATGGGTGGCCAGGTAAGCAAAAGGCAGTGGAACAACTTCACTTTCAAGGAAATTGAGAGAGGTTGGGGTGCAAGAGCTGATTGCTTGGACACTACGCAATGAGCCCATGCAGTGAGGTGTAGGGGCCAAATCTTCTGGTGCCAGACCCGAAACCAAGCATTTATAACATAATAAGAAGTTCTTTCTGGCTGGAGTACAGCACTGAGAGCAAGGCAGAACTCAGGTAGGGAGGTAAGGGTGACAGAAAAGCAGTGTATATTACTGATGTGGTAGTGTGTGCAGAAGGAAAAGCATTATATAATAAAATTAATCAAGGTCAATTGGCTTCTTGAAAAGCACTATAAATCTTCATGTTACTACAGCAGCAGCATAGATCCACTAAACCCTCTAGGTAAAATGTGACTGTGGCTATGGGACAGCAGAATAGTATTAGACAGTCAACAGAACTGTGGGAGATCCCCTGCTCCTGGAGATACATCAGAGCAGAATGATACCAATAATAAAACTGAGGCTACAGGTGATGACAGCTCCATTCTTCCTGATTCTGGACTGCTGTCAGACATTTTTAAGAACATATTTATGAGCTTTCAAGAGGTAGTGCTAATTCAAACACAGCAAGGATATTATCAAAGGGGTGGCTGTAGAAAATAGCCCTGATCAAGCAGATCACAGCACTTCCTGAACGGCAAGATAAAAAAACCCTGTGCTTTTCTGCCTTCTTGTGCTTTGCTTTTTCTACTCTTAGAAGAGTGATGGAACTTTGAGAATCGGCTGCAAAGAACATTCTTGCAGTCAAAGATATAAAACTGCATCTGCATTTTAGGAAGGAGAAAAAACTCATTAAGGACTCCAGACTCAACTGGTGACCAGAAAGGGATATGAGGACCAGGCAAAGAGCCTACAAGAAATGGAAAAAAAGGGGGCTGACTAACACGGAAAATTTTATCCTATAGGTCAGAAAGTGTGGGGATAAAGTTAAATCTGTCAAAAGCTGGGCTGTGTTACCCTTTGCAAAGGAAAATAAAAGTACATTGTAAAATATTCTTTAGTCATACAAACAAATAGAGAACAAAAAGAGGAATTTGAGGCTGTTATGCAGTAAAAATTGGGGGTTGGGGTAAAAGATAATGCAAGTATGGGCCAAAAAATGAAACAAAAACTTTGCTTCAGGTTTTAGTCAGCACAGTGATGTGCTGAGATGGTGTGACTCAGGTGAAAAAGAGAGCATCTGCAGCAGAAAAAAGCATTTAAGGGCTTAATATTTCCAGACAAAGACAGCAATCCCATCTCTATCCAAAACCCTGACAGAACAAACACAGGAACATGCCCAAACTAGTGAATTGATACATTATCTCAGGAACAGAGGTTGGAAGGAAAACAAGAGTATTTTCTATATTTTAGAAAGCATAATTTTTTTTTTTTTTTATCTAGCTAAATATCAACTGTTAGTTTGATTTCAACAGCTGGCAGAGATAGACAAAAGAGTATAGTTTAGCATACCTTAATCCAAGGTAGGTCTGTAACCTGCTCTCTCCCTAATAAGCTTAATCAACTCTTAGCAGAGAAAATCCCCAATGTTTTTCTCATCCTAAGTAAAGTATTTCATACAATGTCGCCTTAGAAACAACTAAATGAGGAACATATCAAAGGCAGGTGAAGAAATGGCTAATATGGAAATAGGAGCTTAAAAAACTATTTGGGCAAAAGACAACTATTTAGGGTGCTACTTAAAAACTGATCTTGGATGTGGAGTTGACCCACACTCTGAGGGTCCAGCCCTTGCAGAGGAACAGCTTAAAAATTAGCGAGACAGCTCTTCGGGTGTGTTCTGTAAAAGAAAAAGGTTTAGTAAGTGTAAAATAATAAATGGTTGCACAAACAAAATATAAAGCCAACCATGGGTGCTAGAGGCTTCTCTAGCACCCTGCAAAGACACCCCAAAAAGCCCCTGGGCTTCTTTGTGTCTTTCCTTAAGTACCCAATGTTTCAGGTGGGCTTTACTGGCAGGCTGCCAATAGGAACACGTACAGGCTTTGAAGTACACTGGCAAAACCCAGTCAGGTCTCCGGGGTTGGCACTGAACCAATTGCTGACCAAACAGCAGAGAAGTTTCTGGGTCTTTTACCTTACAAGAAATACAAGGGGCAAGTCCCAAACCTTTCCCTATATGGAAACACTTGCTCAGTGTAAAAAATGCACTCCTACACTTGGAATCAACTCTTTTTTTAATTAGTGAGCACAACAGAAAAAACATGCCAATGCTAGTGACAGTTGTCACTGACAAAATGAGAAGAATCAAAATACAGCTCAGAAAAACCTGAAGGGCTTTCAATATTGTAAGTAAATGATGGACTTTCAAAGACAGAGCAATGCACTAAATTTTTTTTTGTGGTTTTGCTGTAAGCTTGGAATTAATCTATTGGTGGGCAAAAAACCTAAGTGGATTAGCTGACAACTGGTGCCTTTAAGCTAGGTAGGTATGGTGAAGAAAAATATAAACTCGGTGTTTGCAACTTTAGATTTCCCTAACAGTTAGTGACAAGAAATGAGACAGTGAGATGTCCTATTATAAAATGAGAATGAACTGTTGTCCTGGGTTGTAGTATAGGATTTGCACAAAGTATTCTATCACCATCTTCATGAACTATTGAATCCAATTGTTGGAGCAGTGTTTTCCCAGGCCACCTCCCTCTGGGCTATCTTCTGTTAATGGCTTATCAAATGCTGCCCCCTCCCTCTGGGCTATCTTCTGTTAACGACTCATAGATAACTCCCTCTGGGAGTTAATGTGCCATTAAGGACCCCTCTGTATGACTCATCATCCCATTGTGAGATGCTCCGCCCAGGGGGAGAAGCCAAGCATTCTCACCTGGATATAATCTGGGATTTGGGACAGTACAGGCAGTCCTTACCCACTGGATTTCCAGAGGACCAGAGCTACCAGACCTTTCTATGGGATCACTGCTTCAGGAAGACCACTTCATCTGGACGGTTTCCATCACCCTGATCAGGTGACTGACTCTGTCAGTGGTCTTTTGTATTATTCCATTTATTTTATTTTACTTTTTTTTTCCTTTCTTCTTATTAAATTGTATTTCTGACTTGGAGCCTCTCACATGTTTTGCTTTCAAACCTCTACACCTGTGTATGGAACTTATCTTAAACTTAGACTACAAAGTTTGAATGTCTAAAGTTAGATTGGATGAACATCTCCGAGAAATATTTGGCATGACAGCTCTGCTTCATGCAGTATTTCATCCTGTGTGCTGTTGTTGACTTTCTCTTGAAGCCATTCATGGGAGACAAGCAAGGCTGTAAAAGCCAGACACCTAAAGTTTTAATTATTTTTTAAAGGATCGAGTGTCTCAGCCCTGTCTTTGAAACACTTCTGCTGTCTGCCTTTTGAAACTAGCAGTGGTGGTGGTGAGCTCAGCCCCAGCAAAGTGCTGCTGTGGGTGGGGACCCTCCTACAGTCACATTCCCTAGGTAAGAGTGACCGCATGGATTTGTGCCACAAACAGCAGCTGAACACTCGGCAAACACGTGGAGCCACACCACCAAGGTCTGGGGTCATATTTTCATGCACTTGGTGACCCCTATTGATGGATGCATCGCAAAGATGAAGGCACCGGACTTAGCTGAAGTCCAAGGAGGTGGGTCGGACACAAGTATAAATGCTCTCTGTTTATTTTGTATCCTCTTTTCCTAGAGAAAACTAAGGCAAAGGGGATACAAAATGGAGGTGCTGCCAGCCTTCCTCATCCCCATGCAATGGGGCCCACTGGGTGTTGGGAGGTCAGTTTGGGTTGCAGGAAAAACTGGGGTATGTCACCTTCCTCTGCCATTAGCACAGATTCTTGGAACTACCAGAGGAAAGGTCTGGGCACTACTGCAAAACAAAAAAATTAGTTTCCAAGAGAAGGTTTATGGATGCGGAGGGAATACCCAGGATCCTCCAGTGGAAAGCAATCATTTGGGACTGCAAGTCAACCACAGCTACTAGACTGAGAAGACAGGAAGACTGTTTGGCATATACCACAGAGACTTGGGGATAAAGTCATCCTGCAGCAAATTCCCCTGGCACAGTGAAAATCCCTCCCGAAGATTGCTTTGAGGAGAGTTTGGATCTCCATTGTGGTGTTATGGTTGCTCTCAGAGCACCTGCCCTCGTGATTAGGTGCTAAATTCCGCCTTGAGATCTCTCATCAGGCCAGCTAAGACCAACAGGGGCAATTAAATGCTGGAGGAAAAGATAAGGATCACTAATCAACTTGCAAATCATCTAATCAAACCACGTTGTTCACATCCCACTGTTCCAGTGGATTTATAACTATAATTATCCTATTTTAATTTTTTCCCAATCAATTTTACATGAGTATTTATTTTTGTGCACTAAACATATTGTCCTCCATAGACTCAAGGAGTTTTTTATACTCATGCTTCTTAAACAGCCACCTTGCGTGGCAGCTCTTAACCTTGATGCATATATAGACAGAGACAAAAAACCATTTTTAAGGTATGGCTTTTTGCTAAACCAAAGCATTTTTTGGTATGTGTATATATAAGTCTTGCTTACATATATATTTACTTTTCATAAGGGATTTTGTGAAAAATCTGAATATTAGTAGATAATTTAGCTGCACTCTAAGAGATGACAGATTAAAAGATATAAAAGATTGCATGAATTTTTTTAGAATGGTTTGATTTTCAGAACAACTAAAATCCTCATATCTTCAGTGGTTCAGTTAGATCCTGGGCAGGTCTCAGGGCTTCCCTTTTCAGATCAGCTAGACCTATTACATTACACATTGCAAGAACAGTGTTAATGAGGAGACAATTAGGATACACTTAGGTTACCTAATGTTTTATATTTTAAAGGTTTTTAAAAGAACATTTGGAAGAGGTCTTTCTTTTTTCATGTGGAACACATCCAACAGCGTTGCAGCAGTTATGAGGTCTCTCTTAGACCTCTGAAAAATCTCTTTTGACCTGAGGATGTTGAAAAAAGTCAAGACCCTTTCCTTTTTTGTGTTCCCCAGGTCAGAGCCCCTTCATGTCTCAGAGATGTCATTTCAGGTGGATCCTGACAGGTGAGATAGTTAAAAATGGAGCCCCTTCCTCATCACTTCCACTCCCCAGCTGCAAGAGCATATTGGATATGCAGGAAAAGTGAGGCAGGTATAGCTTTTGCCCTGTATGTCTGCTAACTGACTCTTATAGCAGTGTGGTTTAATGACTTTTGATAGGATCTTGCAGATTACATGAGCTGTTGAATCCTGGCATGGGTTTTCCTAGGTAAGCGCTGAAATTCTTGGCAAGAAATTAAGAAGATTCACAGTCAAAAATGGGATGGAAGCCAGCGACTTTGTGAATTATCCTTGTAGGAAAGTGTATTCCTGTCCACTGTACTGAGCCAATGTGCTAAGGACAAAAATAGAATGAAAATTATTTCTATACTTACAGCTTGTCCAAAATAATATTAATGGCAGAACACTTATCAGGCTTGCATTGTGTGTAAAGGCATGGAAATTTTTAGTTGTTCTAAGCATATAGGTTTGGAGCAAAGAAAGGTAACTATTTTCCACAGCTATAAATGAATCTTCACCTTTATGGTGCACTATTCAACCTGCTCTGACAATTCCCCTGTGAAAACCCTTGTGTTGACCTAACAGCTTCAATCCCCAGCTTTCTTCATCTCAATAAGCAAAGCAAGGGTCATCACAGCAAATATTTGACACACAGGAAATTACAGAGCTTTAGTAAAAAGAAAATAAATCCCACCTTTTAAATCAAGAAGATTTTGTGACCATTTGTGTTTTCCATATGTGCTGGTACTGTATGTTGAGCCAAAAACATCTTTACATCTGCAGTCTTGAAGCTGAAGAGGTAGCTGTAACACATCAAACACAGCTCTGTGTTGCTACTGGAATAAAGGCTTCACCAAGATGCCAAAAATAAAAATAAAACAACCCCCCACTCTAAAATGTATTTCCGTATTCCAAATGATAGTGAGAGATGACTAATAGCTGGCAAAGGCAGCAATTCATTCAATCAATAGATAAACTACACAAATTTCAGCAGAAGCCTGGAGAATGCCATTATTGAAAAATAAAGCATAGTCACTGAGGCAGCTCCTGCAGTCAATCATACCACACATCTAAGGCAATTCTGCTCTTCATGGGTTCAGGGAAAGTTGACTAGAAAGAAAAAAATACGTGGAAAACATACAAAACAGCAGCCTCTGCAAGCCAGATTTTAGAACTTGACTGGGGGTTAATCCAGATCAGTACTTATGGAACAGAGTTTTATGGCTGGGCTCGTCTCCTGCAGCTTTACAAGCAGTAAATTCAGAAATACAAAATAAATGTGGAGACTGTGTAGCCTCTAGCTCCCTATCTGACTCACAGCCAGCAGAGTTGCTTGCTCCATGGGATTTACCATGTCAGAGGAGGCTGAATATATATGGGAGATGGGAGCAGGCAAACCTCCCCCAGGGACCCTGGGAACCCCCAGGGCTGGCTGCCAGGGTGCTGGGCACATTTGTACTGGCAGCTAAATCACACAAAGCTCCCAGATGGATAATGAGATTTTTAAATCTGTTCAAACAGTAACAGTATGTAGTCCTGGACAGATTGAAAAGGAATATTTGTTTCTCTCTGTGCTCTGCTTAGAAAGGAGTCTTCCAAATTACCTAGTTTGACACAGTTTTTTTCTCCTAGGAGAATGATCATGGTCCCTCCTTGATGTTTGCCTCAAGAAAACAACGGGTAAACTGGAAACCATCAAGAGTCCTAACACTTCCAAACTCGAAAAGCAAATCAATGTAATAATAATAAGTGGAAATCTCAGACTGATAAAAACATCAGGAAGCCAAATATATTAAAGAAGTGGCTGTTTATAGTCCAGCATTGAAACAATAGATACATGGCCACAGTATTTAAAATGTGTGGTGAATAATCTACAGTCAGTCACTGCAGTACAATCCAGGTAAACCAGTGAGGTGTTTAATGGGACAGTGGCATGAAAGCAGTATTGGAATTCAACTAGAGAAAAAACTCAAGGTGGCATTTTCATTGATACTTCATTCCTCAGCTACCTGCACCCCAGTAGGCCCCTGATCTATTTATATGCCAGAAAGCTGAACCCTTAGAAACACATAATTTGAAACCCCTATTCCTACAGAAAGGTCTTTGTTAAGGACAAGCTACAAGATTTTCCAGAATGGGGATGTAAAGCTGTACATACACCTCAAGAGAATTTTAAAATGTTTGGTTGAGTGCAAGTAACAAATTATCTAACAATGAGATAAACAGGGTGTTCTGAAGAGAGTGGCAATGCATCAGTTAGGAATTCAGCCCAGTTTTATTATTTGGAAACATGGCAAATAATTTATTACTGCAACCATTTGCTTAGGGGCTCAATTAATAAATATTTATGCAGCTGTTTCTGCTAATGGGGTTTATCAGTAGAATGTCAGTGGGTATGAATGATGTAATTTTAAATCATTATATATTTAATGGTCTGTTCAAGGATAAATTAACCTGTATAATGCTATATATGCTACTAATGTGATTCATCGATTTTTTTACTAGGAGGCATCCAGATACATACATTTATTGGAAACACAAGAATTTGTTGATTTCATAGTTTAATTGCCTCAGATTAAAAAGCAGAATTATAATGAAAAGGCTTTGAAGAACACATTAGTACTTTGTGATCTATTAGGTGTGCAATTTGATGTGAAAAAAGTATATTTCTAAAAACAATATACCATAAGCATCTTTGCTTGCATTGCTTGGAAGTAACAGAGTGTCATTTTATATTGAAGACTGTGCTGGGAGACCTCAACTGCATCTTTCTTGCCAGCTTCCATCTCCAGAAGAGGTTCACTTTGTGAATAACCCCCATGTTATAACCCCCACAGTGTCCTGGGATCTCTCTGAGGAGGTGACTCTAGCAGAAAGAAGGACATTGCCTTTGCCACTCCCATGGCTAAGATGGTGGAAAGGATTTTGGCAAGACCTAGAAAGGAACTGGACCCTGTTTCAAGCAGTCTGGTTTCCTTGCCATCCTTACTACCTGAACCAACCAAAGGCAGCTGTGAAGGGAAGAACTGAAGCTCCTCCTTATTCAAATCTTGCACATCTTCCAAATGCTGCTTCTGCCCACCAACCTATATTCCCCTGCTGAATGCTGAAATCTTGTCTTAATGAGACAGCATGATGTTTTACCTAATCCATTGTCTCACCATAATACAAAGGTGCTTGTCTGCAGACTGGATCCACAGGAGATGACACAGCTCCAATCAGCAGTAAATGTAGGAGCTGTTGCATGCACATGGCTTAGTCACTCTATCAGTATTTCAGAAGGATGTGTGTTTCTCCATAGTGCAAAAATGCTGAAGTCAAAGGTTCCACCATTGCTAATAGTCCTGGGGCGATTATCTCCATGCTTTTTTCCCAGCTTGGAGACAATAATTTATGCATCTTATATTGCTTGTGGGAGTGAAACTAGAAGTAGGTGCCCACATACAGATACTTCCTCACTGCTTCTCATCCTCTGAATTAGTTATTTTTTACTTTTCTTATTTTCATAAGGCAAGTTCTCTAATATCTATTAAGCTTTTGCTTCAAGAGTGTCACCACCAGACCTCCTACAGCTGTTATTTATTAAGGACACAGAAAACACTGGTTGTCTTTATAGCTCTGATGGCCACCAGCCAGCCTTTCAGCTCTGCTCCAGGGCTGGGCACAGCTGCACAACTTCTGCAAACCAGGGCTATATCTGAAAGCCTGAAAACTCCTTTGCGCTGTTGGTATTTGTTTCACCATATTTATTGTTTCTACCTTGGCAACCAACCATGTAAATGTGTAGAAGTATTGACTTTATTGGCAGACAATCTGTGTTAAACAAGGTAACATAATGATACCAACCTTGCTGCAATGCAGCAGCCAGCCAAACCTAACTCCTCTCACAGCATAGATAGTTTCCTAGCTGTTTTGTTACTGAGAAACATTGATAAGTGGTTAAAAAGTGTACAGTGTCTATCCATACTGATGCTTTATAAACTGTAATGTGAGAAGAACTACCAGGGGAACAGGGGTTCCTACAGACAGGTTTTTACAGCAGTTATTGCAGCAAGGGAAGGTGCATCAGCAATGTCCTGTGCTGTAGCAAACCTCCACAGAACCTTGCTTTCATCTAGCCAGCATAAGGGTGCTTAGAAAAGGAAATGGGAACTGATATGAAAATCTTTTTCCACTTCTTTAGACAGGGAAGTGCCAACTGTAGTATTTTTTGAACTATCATAGGCCCTACAGTATAAACATGAATGCATG
This sequence comes from Brachypodius melanocephalos, assembly GCA_013398615.1. Lineage (NCBI taxonomy): Eukaryota > Metazoa > Chordata > Aves > Passeriformes > Pycnonotidae > Brachypodius > Brachypodius melanocephalos. The sequence goes on from VZSR01003806.1 coordinate 8,039,873, forward strand.
CAATTATGTGAGAATGGGTATAGTGTTTCAGTGGCTTCTATCACTTTGGGAGTAAGGCATATTTGTTTACCACACTGCTCACTTCAGGTGTGTAACCCAAATATGACCCAAATGATTGAAATTAGGAGCTTTATTATAGATGTTCCTAATAAGCTGAAATTAGAGGACTGGAATGTACTTCCTGAGTGTGGGTGCTATTGGCAGCACCAAGAGCCTGTACCACAGAAGCCCAAGTACAAGCAAATTTGGATGGAACTGTATCACAGAATAACAGAATGTCCTGAGTTGGAAGGGATCCCCATGGGTCATTGAAGTCCAACTCCTGGTTCTGCAAAGGACAAACCCAAGAGTCACACCATGTGCCCGAGAGCATTGTCCAAATACTTCTTAAGCTCTGTCAGGCTTGGTGCTGTGACCACTTCCTTGGGGAGCCTGTTTCAGGGTCCAGCCACCCTCTAGGTGAAGAACCTTTTCCTGATATCTATCCTGACACAACTTCATGCTGTCAATCATGTGAGATCCTGAATACACCTGAACCTCAATGCACCTGAACCTCTGCAGCCTCCATGCCACAGCACCCACCAGGTCTTCCCCAGCACTGGGATACTGGTGCCTGTCACCATTGCTTCTCAGCCACCAACAGCTTTTCCACTCAGCACTACCTGAGATTAGATAAGAGATAGGAATAAAAAGGAAACTGCAAAGGGTTGTCAGCTGGTCCCAAAGGGTCCCGTAGTGAAAATCCTCAGTTAAGATATTGCCTTCTTCAGGTGGTTCACTTTGTGTGTTTGTGGTTAAAAGGATACTGATAAGACTGACTAGTAGACAAAAGGAGTTAACACTACTGAGGGGAGCAGGGAAGGTGAATGGAAAAGAGGACCCAGTTTGTCATATACATTCTGTAAACAACAGTTTCCTGCCCAATCACTGTGAACTGACCACAGTGACCACACCTCCAATGAACCTCATTCTCTCCTGATGATAAGCATCCCAGACAGAAAGAACGTGACATACCCTAAGGTTCAGTGACAATCAATTTGTGATTCATAAATAGAGAGTTTCAAAAAGAAGTAGTTAAATGAATTTTTCTATATCTTTCTGCCTCAGAAAAAGACTGAGAAACATGTTCTGTCTTTTCTGGTTCTAGTGGGAATGTTCTTCATTATATTATTCTAAGCTAGACTCAGAGAATGTTTAAACTGTGTGTAAACCCATCCTCAAGGCCTGCATCTTAATACATGACATTCCCAGAATGTGATGTTCGAGTGGAGAGCTGTGACAATTGCAGCTGCATATTAAACATTGAGTTATATAAATAAAACAATAAAGAATTTTTTAAAGTTTAAAAATAAATTTTAAAATAAAGAATAATTTTTAAAAATAAAGAAATAAAAGTAAAATAAATTTTATTTCTTCTCAGTCTCCTCACATATTAATTTACTTTCCTTAATGATGAAGTCTTTGGAGCCAGGAGCACATAGCAGCATTTGTGTGGAAAGCACCTGGCACACCCAGGGAGAAGCAATGTCGTGGCTCTGCCAGCCCAGCACATCCCAGCAGCATCTCCCCAGAGACTGGGGAGTGCTCTGCAGCAGCTGGTCAGCACCTGTGTGGGACATCCAGACCATTGACATCAGGGAGTGCTGTGAAGACCTGGATCATATTTTCCACCTTTGGTTTTTTTCATAGCCAAAATGTGTATAAATTTTAGCTGTGGTTACACCCTATCCAAGGAGTGATGGAGTCATAAGCATGGAGAGTTCAGACATGAGTGCAGGTCTCCGATCTGTTTGTCAGGTTGGAAGCTCTCTGATAACCAGCAGAGAGCAGTTTTACCTTCACAAGGATAATTCTGGGCTAGACTTTTGTTTCCCTGTGTGCAGCAGAGCTACTCTGCCATGTATGTTCTCCTGTGTGGGTGGAGATAATCTCTGTGTCTTTGCCAGCACATTCTTCACTCTTTTGAAGCTAAGGGTCACATACAAGTACTTTCTGTCATTGTCAGCCCATGCTTCAAAGTTATTTCAAACTTGCTTTGTGAATGGATTATTTTAACATACTTTACTATATCATTTTGTTGAAAGGACGTTCCTGCAAGTTTAGAAATAACAAAGCAAACCAGTAAACCATATGTTGTTTTTTCTCATGGGTTTGAGAATGAATAAGTGTGGAAAGTGGGCAGATTTTCACTTCAGATATTATTTCTGCACCAGTTTCATATATTCACCTTGCATATACAGATGTTTTGTTTGCCAGGTAAAAGGTTGCACTGGGCTGCAGTAGAAAATAAAACACAGACAACTTCTCACTACCTTGGCAGATTTTGCAGTATCTCAAAGACTGTCACCCTGAAATTTCAAAGGTCATTTACCAGGCCCTAAGTATCAAGGAACTATCTCAAATTTCTTTGGAGAAGATGATGTGGATTTTGAAGATGTTTCCAAGACCTTCTTGTCCTTGGGTGTAGATAGGAGAAAACTCTGGTAGCCCCACATTTGGAATGTAGTTGCTGATACAGAAGGTCTCATCCCATCTCTATTTCCCTTTTCCATTCCCCTTCCATTTCCTTACCCCAGCACTGCTCCACACAACCCATCCAGGTCCAGGTGTGCTCCTTGGCCTGATATGGGAGACCACAAAACTCCAGACAAGGGGGAAAAGAACACAGGCTCCCTTATTCCACCCTCCCATGTCTGTGTTTGCACAGAAAGACAAGAAGGAAGACAGATGAAGGCAATTTGAAAAGATGGGCTCTTCTGACTGAGCTCCTACACCTGGGAGGTTAACCAAGCTATGGCTCAGTAGGACTGACAGCAAGTGCAGCCTCCAGTATCCAGGCCAGCAGCACCACACACGGTGAGCCATTGCCTAATACTTTTCACAGGAAAGTGAAAAAGATTGAAATGTGTATGAGCTAGGGAATAACATTTTGACAACTTGACATGTTTACAATTTTGAGCCAGACTAGTTCACTGTGGATTTAAAAAAAAAAACATTTCACACAAAAGCTTTTCTTACCTTTTATCTCACTGTTTCCATTCTCCAGCAGAAGAAAATTTATGAAAAGGAGAAAAACACTTCCCTGTCACCATTTCCCAATTTATTTTTTCAAACCTTTATGTATCTACTTCTGCCTTATCTCTCCTTCCCCCATTTTCCTGCTTCTCGAGACAAAAATGCTGATCAGATGGGGTTTCCCTTCCAGACTGAGCCTTGCAGGACTTCTCCCATTTCAAAGATCAGCTCCAGTCCCAGCTAAATGCTATGAGCTACAAGGAAAAAAACCCAACCAGCTAACAAATGTTGTCGAGGCCACAAAATACAGATTGTGTCTGTAGGAGGAATATATTCTCATGCTGGGGAAATACTGAATTTTCACAACATTGAAGCAGATAATCTGGAGGAGGATGGAATTTTTTTCCCTAGCACTCCCTTATACAAATAAACACCGCTGAGAAAACAAACTTGTTTAGGTGAGAGAGGGTTGAATTAAACAGCGGTATCCATTTGTGGTCACCTAAAGCTGCTTCTATGCAGATTGCTTATCTGTGTTTACTGCTCTAAATTGCCTAAATGGCGTGAGCAATTCTGGGGATGGGTGGATGTTGTTTATGCAGTTGTTTAGGTTTGTTTGCCCTGGTCTTATGGACAGGGATAGACAAAAATAAGATTCCTGGTCTGACTTTGTGATCTCCTTTTTCTTCCTTTCTGGTGATTGTGAAGGATACTTAGAGTACATTAGAATTTTAAAATCAGTAAATTATCCCTTCCCTATCTTGTGTATACTCCTGAATTAGTATGTAGTGCCTTATGTGCATGGCTAAAACGCAGAAATGGAATAAAGATGGCGAAGGCACCAGTAATTTGAGCACGTGGCCTTTTTACCACACGTTATATTCATGTGAGAAAGCAAGCATGTCTTGAGCTACCATCAGAAAAGAAAAAAATACTTGAGTTAAATCAATCCCTACTCCATGAGGCCATATGATTCCCCACATTTCTTCAGACTATGAGCAGACCACTAAGCAAAGGTGACTTTATTACACAGAAATGTGCTGGATTTTCTTCTGAGTGAGGGTGGGATTCCCAGAGCACTCCGTATGTTGTGGATTTGCATGCCACCTTCCTGTTTTCAAAGTATCTTCTGATTAGAACTCATTTAAAGACATGCTTTAGGTAGGCAGCAGGGATAGAGAAACAGAATTACTGTTTTTTAAAAGCTGTATAGCCAAAGTAAAATGTTGTCTGTGTGCGA
>VZSR01003806.1:8044227-8158819 GCA_013398615.1 Brachypodius melanocephalos
AAGACATGGCAAGGAGCAAAATCCCTGATGCAATAGTAAGGTTTCGCTCCAGAATAACGTGCTCCAGGATTATGCATTGATCTGACTAAGACAGCTCGTGGTGTGCAGATCTACAGATCCATCTGCAAGTGGTGACAGTGATACCTCTGTTTCCCAAGGGTGAGCTAAGAGTAAATAAAATCTTCTGTGGTAATTGCTGCCACATGCACTCATACACTTAGCCTGGGTCAGTGTCCAAGCAAACATGATCAAAAATCCACAAAATGGGGCGGAAAATTTCCACTGTCTTCTAACAAGTTTTGTGTGGGATCTTGAAACTTATACTTTAATGAAGAGCCAAACAGCTTTATCATTAAAAACAGAAAAACAACGACTGCAAGAATACAATCAGTACTTTTAATGGCATTAAAAGGCCACCAGATGGACAACTTTCAATCATAATTAAATTACTGTCCTCAAGCAGAAACAACACTGTTTAAAAATCATTAAGTTTTAGGATGAAACATAAAAAGCTGAAAATAGCATGACTCATCCCTAGGTTTCTTCTTCTCATCCTCATTGCACAAAAGCTCTTAAAATTTGGCTTCAGCACTTTTTTCCTAATTATAATGCATGATCCTTTTGTAACTGTGAAATGCACCCACTTAAGCTAAAAATTTGCTAGAACTGTACTGATAAAACAGGGCTGAAACACAATTTGCAGTACTCTAACAGGTTCTCACAGAGTCTCAGGTGCATCCTGACTTCCTGCACTTTTGATGTCTCTATCATATAATTAATAACTAAAGCAAAGATGTGCAGAAATAGGTGTAGATCAGAAATTAGGAAGAAATTCCTTCCTGTGAGGGTGTTGTGACACTGGAACAGGTTACCCAGAGAATCTGTGGGTGCCGCATTGCCAGGTTGGATGGGGCTCTGAGCAAACTGACCTAGTGAAAGGTGTCCCAGCCCATGGTGGGGGGGGTTGGAACTGGATGGCCTTTAAAATCTGTTCCAACCCAAACCATTCTGTGATTCTATAATGATTTTATGATTCATCATTGAAGGAGCAAAGCTTTCCCCTGTGACCTTTCTCTGTATCTACAGAAAAAAGTTCTTTTAAGTATATTATGTAGTGTTGAGACAAAAAGAGAACCATCACAGCTCTGTCCCTTAGTCATTAAGGTCTATTTAGTAACATCACCACCACAAATACCCCAGTGCACTGCTGAGCTCAAAACAGCACTGAGCCTTCCTGAGACACAATATGTTCTAGGCCCCACAGCATGCTGTAACTTACAGACTTAATCAAATTTTGAATATGGACGGTGACCTTTTCCTTCTTCAGAAAGAAAGGGATGGAAAAATAGATGGTGAGAGACAGAGGGCAAAAACCCTTAGGGAAATGAGATTGTAAATCAAAGCAGAGCTATGCCTCAACTTTACTATATTTTCATTTTTATTAATAGCACCCACTACTATGTTTTATAGCCTACCCTTTAAAAATATTTCATGAATGGCAGGAGGCCCTATAAATTTAACTGCAATTTTTAAAATATTGTAGTTAGAACAGAAAATTTATCTTTCTAAACTCTTCTCTTAAACTCCATGAACCTGCTATGTATTTATAATAAAACTATCATAAAAGCTGTGTATTGTGGTTGGGGAATAGGAATTGAGAAACAATATTCTATTCTTTATTTTAAGTGTGTATTAAATACTATTCTCTTTAATTTTCTTCATGGAAAATTCACTTTGCCAGGACCGTGTCTAGTTTAGAACAGCATTTATCAAACATCCTTTGTAACCTTGAACATGCATGTTGGTTTTGAAGAGGACAGCACCCTGGCTAGGGTGATCTTACTGGTTCTTCTGGATTCTCCTGAATGCTGCTATGTTCCCTTCTTGACAGAGACAACTTGAAAAGTGCAGACTTGAGACCAAAGCTTGGGAACATTCTGAAAATAGGGGATTACATTCTACTTACTTCTATTTCTTCTAGATTTGGCCCTCCCTTCACCTGTACTTATTATAATACGGAATCATCTATCATAGTATTTTTGGAACAAACATTGAAAACTTGCTCCCAGTGCTCTATGCATCCATGCGCCATGGCCTCTTGGAAGCATGATGGAATGAAGCATGACAGGAAAAGTTGCAGAGTTTTTTTGAGATTTCCATAGTTTTGAAACCAGAAGTAGTTGACTCCTTGCCACGGCCTTGTGGTGTCTTTTAACGAATTTTCTCCTACTACCACATGTCATCTTAAAAGTGGTTACATTTAAATAACTGGGGAAAAATTATTCCAGTCTGAAGCAACCATTAATGATACCCATAGATATCTCCTGTTTACCATAACAACATTTGAACAAAGACTAAAACTGAACTCTATTAAGCATAAAGGATATGCTGTGTTTGTCTGTTAAGACTTGGTCTAAAAAATGACTTCTCAGGTTACCTTAATTCTACTCACTTTGTACCATGCTTTGGGATATTAGTGACTGGCTAACAGAGATTTTCAAAGTGGTATCTGTTCTGAAATTTAACAACTTTGAGCTCTGCTAGTGTGTAACTAATTTTAAAATCTTCTGGAATTTAAAATTCACTCAGCAGAAAATGGGTAAAGCACATAGGACAGTTGTACCATGATTCAATGACCAGACTGATTATCACTGGACTACTAACCATTTGCCTCAGCACTGGCTTCTCTAGCACCTGGAGAATGACTTGAGCATCACAGTCCTGTTTGGGGGTTTTTGTTTTGTTTTGTTTTGTTTTGGTTTGGTTTGCTTTTGGTTTTGTTTCTTCAGGTACTTAAGGTCTACTACCCAGAGAGACTTTTAAAAATTTGTCCTTACATAAAATAGATTTTTAAGGTATCATCTAATGTGCTGAGGGTAAAGTTGCTGCTGCATAAAAGTCTTGGAAAAGACCAAGAAGAGTTGAAAAAAAGCAAACACCTTTTTCTTTGGCAAGATCGTGTGCTGGTATCCACGTAGTGGTGCTGACAAGCAGCTCAGAGTCCATCCTGAGGAGTGATGGGAGAGAAATGGTAAACAAAACATTCCATACTCCCCACTGCAACTTCAGAGACTGAGAAGTAAAGACTGCTCTTTACTTCTGTGAAGAAACAAGTCACACATAAGTGATCCCATTTTTGCTATGAGCTCTGGCAATCCTAATTCTCCATGTTAATAAATGACTGCAGAAGAAAATTAGCCTGTGACAGAAATCTACACATAATGATTCCAAAACTTATCAGCATTTTTGAGGGCTTGATTAATTATATGGTGAAAAATGCCCTGTGAGCAACACCCCACACACACCAAGGCTGTGTAGGACATAATGAGTATGTTACTTTGCTTCCCTGATTCTGCTGCTTTCTGCATTTTTCTGACGGTTTTACATTCTTGCCTGCCACTGCCCACAGATAGATTTCTTTGGTACACAGTCTTAGTCAGCAGAGGAGTTCTGTGATGCACTGTGCACTGAATATGCACAGACGTGCATGGTGCATGTTTCCCAGACTGACAATCTCCAGGATTACATTGGATCTGAATTTCTAGCAGTGAGTAGCTGTTCCCAGCAGGATTATTTGGACTCCCTTTGTGAATCCCAGCTCCACAAGGTGGCTCTCGATTCCTTTAAAAATACCACTGCTTTTGTGCATTAAATATATCCCAGAATGATCTTGAGAACAATCATCATGGCTCTATGGATGCACAATGCTACAGCCAAGATCCCCTTTAGTATGTGGCATATTTTTCTTTCAGTAAAGCTGAAAACTAGACAAAGTCTGACGCTACTGAAGTATTACAATTTGAAGGAAAGTTTCATGTCAATTGCGCAATAAAATCTGAAAAACAATAAAACAAAGGCATTATAAATGCCTTTGTGAAATGGGACATTCAAATGCTCCCTGCCTGCTCTGTTCCTGTGTGACTTCTCTCCCACAAGTGTCCTTCCCCTACTCCATACCTCTGTAGGATCAGGTTAACATAGTCACCAGGCATTGAGGGCTGCAATCTCTGAGACTGTGGACAGCAGGATGGCAGTGTGGTGCTCCTCAGGAAAGAGATCTTGCCTTTGAAGGCCAGGACAAACTATGAGGCATTTACTTGACTCCAGCCAGGACTTCAGCATCCCCAGGCAGACCTTCCAAATCCCTCTGTGGCTGGCCATGTGCTAGCATGGCCTCTCAGAGTTTTACCTGCTAGAGCACCTCATCTGAATGTGAGGTCCTGCCCTAAGGTCTGTGTCTCCAAACCCCCTGGCTGGGTGACCATACAGCTGATCACCAGCTCTTTGTGGCAGGGAGAGCCACAGCTGGAACTGGGGCAGGACTGTGGCACCACGGTGTAACTCTGTGACATGGGCTGGGCTGCAGCACATGTGCAAAGCAAAGGCTGATGGTGTGAACCCCAAACTTAGTGCGTAACACTGGATCAGTTTGCCCTCCCTCATGGATACAATATTACTGCTTTTGGTAGTCAAAAATTCAATTTCCTGTTGCTTACATCCTAGGAAAATGTTAAGAAAACCTGAGTAAACTTTGGAAAAAAAAAGATTATTTGCTTTCTGTTGATTTGTATGTTTGAGGTCATATTTTCAGGTTTTCCACAACAGGGATAGAAATTTATTTAACTAATAAAATTTGAAAGCTGAAGCTGTATAACACTATCACAAGGCAATGCTGGGTGTGTCTGAGCTGTAACGTTAAATTCATTCTTCTTGTCGCTTCCTTCAAAGCTCTGCTGAGCTCAACCCCTCCCTGGTTATCCTCCCCTGCCGAGCTTGCTGTAACCCCTACGCCTTGCTGCTGTTCCCACCTTTGTCCTTGCACAACTTGCTGCACCTCTGCTTCCATTGCACCTCTGCTGGCACAGCTTCTCCCCCTGACCCTTTCTACAGCATGGTCTCTGAAGATCAGTGAAGTCATCTGCTTCTTGCTCTCCTAATTTGTCTTTTGTCTTCTGTCTGCCTTTAAAACATGTTCTTCCATGGAGAGATCGTGCAAAGATGAAGTTTTGCATGTTAATAACTGTGCATTTTCTATAAACTTGAATCTGGTAGATCTGCCCTGTGTTCATGTGCACACTACAGCAGCTGAGGTTGCTGTTCTGCTCTAACTCTTTGTAGTAGGTGTCTGACAACGGGTAAAGACTCTGGGGAGAATCTCTGCTACAGAAGTTTGTATCCTGGAGCCAGTGCAATTTCATGAACAATAACCCAAAGGACAAGCCAAGGGACATGTCTTTCAGTCCAATATTTATTTTTTACATTTTCACATGCAGAAAGTCTGCAGTCAAGAACCAGAAATGTGGTATCAGCAATGGAACTCAGTTCATTAAAAATTCAAATCAATGGAAACAACAGGACGTATTATTTATCTAAGCCTTGAATCAATCTGACTACTATGCATAATGATCTTAATTAGAAAAGTGAGCCGAAGCAGGAAGACAGTCTGTCTCCTGGCTTTGAAATTATCATACCCCTATCAGTATGCTTGGGTAACTTGTAATTAGGGACAAAGGTTACACATAATTTTATATGCTGAAAAACCGGTTTTATACATGTCATTTCAAAAAATATTTAAGATATAGTTATAAAACTTGGTAACCCTATTATACTTTGCTTTTTTTCTACCAGATTAGTAGTATGGACTAATTAATTGAAGGACTTCAGAAATACCAATAGAAACTTTGCATTTATAGATAGCCTGCACATCAATAAGTAACTAGTAATATCAGGACCAGTCTTTGTACAAGTTTCTTTCCAAAATTTGGTACCTTTTCACATCTGTTTCACCTACACGGAAAATGCAGCTCAGAGCAGTGTAGGCTGTCCAGCAGCAGAGAGTAAGGGCTTTCCTGTTTAAAAACTTTACTGGCACATTGCACCACTATGGCCACAATCATACCTACACAGCTCCTTGTGCAGCCTCCCACATCTTTCTTCTTTTCTTGCTTATCTTCAACTACTGCCATTGAATATGATGTGTTCAGGTTTTGACAAAATGGCAGTTCTGTGATGACACTTCCTTTAATATTTTATTGACCAGCTGTAATTAGAAAACAGCAGACCTAACTCTGAGGTCCTGCCTCATCAAAGCAGTCAATTCCATACTTAATTTAAACAAATTCTTCAGTTTAGTTAAATCCACTGGGCAGGCTCATTGCCCACTCACAGCGTCGAGTCACACATGAGCACTGCTCTCAGCAGGAGCAATGCCTTATCTTCTGCATTGGAACACACCTCTTCCTCTCTTAACACAGGTACAGATGTCTTGATTTTTTTGTTTTTCAAGGTAGTATTTAATCTTAGAAATACATTAGAAAAAGATCAAATTCTCTCTGTCACACAAAATAGCCTTGCTTTCCCAGAACAGTGTTTCCACAAACAAAAAATATGGAAATTAAAAACACAAGTAGGATCTGTTTCATCAAAGTACACGCTACATTTCTGTGAGGTTGACAATCGCCTCTTTAACATGGCAGGAACTACATGCGTAATTCTCTTTAATGGGTGTTACAAATGTTCAGCCCACACTGAAAAAAGATCACAGTTGGTATGAGTAATAACATTTTTCTTAAACATAAACAGTTCCCCTCTAGCTCTCTACATATCCTCCAACATCAATGTAACCACAGCTGTCAAGGCAGCCTCACCTCTTTCTATGTATATTTTAACTTTAATTTTTTCCCATGCTTTCACTTAGTGGACTTTTTTTTTTTTTTTTTTTTTTTTTTAAGGGCCTAAACCTGTTCTCCAATTTTGTGGGCTAATTCACTGCAATAACAGATCTTGGTGTTTAGACATCTTTAAACATTATTATTAGCAAGCAAGAAATTAGAGACCTACATCAAGATCTGGAGGTTTGGCTGTCGTTTTTTAATTGAAAGTGGATTTCAGACTGTAGTTTCCCTCATTCAAGGATCTCCAAACACTTTTACATAGTCAAATGAGTTCTTGTGGCCTCCTTCTTTACAGGCACCAGCAGCAGCCCCCTTCCCACAGCTTTGGCACAGCCTTGGTGGTCTCCAGCTGGGGTCACCGAGGCCATGTGAGGGTGAGGATGCAGGAGCTCTGTGGAGAGGATGGCTAAGGGCTGAGGCTCAGAGAGCAGACATAGTCTTAGTTTCAAGCTGCACATGTAGTCATAGTCCTAAGATGTGCCAGGGGAGGTTTAGGTTTGACATCAGGAAGAATTTATTTGCAGAAGTGGTGATTAGGCTTTGGAACAGGCTACCCAGGGACGTGGCAGTCACCATCCCTCTAAGGAAAGACTGGACATGGCACTGAGTGCCATGGTATGGTTGACATGGTGGTGGACTCTGTAGTGGATAAATTGTTAATCTAAAGTTTACAATGACTCAATGTTAATGAGTTAATGATTAGTTGTTTTAATGAATTATCTGTTATATCCCCTTATGGTCAGGTATTGCCTCTGCTGCTCTCTTCCCATCCAAAATGGCTGACGGATTGAGGAGGAAGATGATGTCATCATATACAGAGACTTCTAAGCAAATATAAAGACTTCTGTACCAGCTAGAGGGAGAAAACCCCTAAAACAACAAGCCAATATGAAACCAAAGGACTAAAATGACACTCCTGAGCCCGGAAAAATATTGAGCTGCCTCTAACCACAGTTTGGGCCTCTTGCCTTTTGCACCCTAAGCTCCAAGGACCAGGGGCAACGTGTGGACCTCGTACTTGGGGCCAGAAAAGCATCTTCCCGGGGATTGCTGTGAGGAAGGGAGGCACAGATGTGCTGTGCGATGGATCTGATCTCCTCTTCTGCGTGGTTTCAGGAGCAGTGCTGGTGTGTGTGCTGCCCCTCAAGCCCCCACCCAGGCTGTTTTCAATAAAGGCCATTATCAAGGAGGGGGTCTCCTGGCTTGTTCTCAACAGCCTCGATGATCTCAGGAGGTCTTTTCCAACACAACTGATTCTGTGATGAAACGTACCCTCCACCCCCTTGAAGCTGCCATGTCCCCTCCATGGCTGAAGCACACAAGAGTAATTAAGAGTAATTACACAAAGAAGAATTATTATAAGAATTATTAAGGGGAATTAATAATAGAATATTAAAGGGTGGGAAGGGACCCACCGATCACCGAGCCTCAATCTCCCCTGCCATGGGCAGAGACACCTCCCACTGGCCCAGGTTACCCCGGGCCCCATCCAACCCGGCCTTGAACACTGCCAAAGCTGCGGCACCTACAACCTCCCTGAAACCTGCTGCAGTGTCTCACCCCCTTCACAGGAAAGAATTTCTTCCTCCTACCTAATGTCTAACACCTGTATCTCTGTCCCCTCAGTGAAGCACGCAATGACCCTTGAAGCGCCCGTGTCCCCTGAGTCCCACGCTGTGCCCCCGAGGCCCGCGGCGGCCCGGAACGCAATCGCCGGGGCCGCGGTTTCCAGGCGGGCCGCGGAGCTGCGCGGCGCGGTTGCCGTGGAGCGGCGCAGGGCGCTGCCGCCATGGACGAGGAGGACACGGTGGGGCCGGCGGGGTTCGCTGGGCCGGGGGCGCTTCCTCGCCGGGCGGGCAGCGGCTGCGGGGGGAGAGGGGGAGGCGCCGGCGGGCGCTGCATGGCCCGGCCCGGTTCTGCCCTGCCCACAGCGGGGCCCGGAGGCGGCGGGCGAGGCGTTGGCCGGTGCTCGGTCTCGGCCGGGGATGTGCCGCCGGCCGTTCCCCAGCCGGGCCTGGCGGAGCTGCTCCTCCCCAGCGTGCACGTGGGCGTTTCTGCAAACCACTTTGTTTTAATCTGTCGGTTTTCCTCTTCTCTTTCCCTGTCCGGTTTCTCCGGGAAGCACCGGCTCCTGCGGGCTTTCTCTCACCATGTGTTTTTTTGCTGTTCTAGAGATTTCTTTTTCCTTTCGCCTCCCTCTCCAGTTTTGGTCTCCTTTCTAATTTCTGATGGGTGGCCTTTTTTAAAGCCGCGCCACGTGTGTGCGAGGCGTGGATCACCATTCCACTCGTTCTGACGCTCACACACACGGGAGCTGGTGCTTGACGGCTACAATTACGTGTTCAGAGTTACCTGTGGCTGATGGCAAGTGCGATGATCACTTGTTACCAACTAGAGTTTACACAAAGGGCGTAAATACTCTCCTCTGTAAATAATCTCAGAAGCTGTGCAGTAGCCTAGTAATAATGCCATTTGTTTTACCTGAGCCATTGTGAAAGTCCGCTGTTTTTTGTTCCTTTCAGAGAGATTTTAATGAGCGCTGTGCCCAGTGTTCAGAAGTAAACTGGGGTCTCACTGATGGAGGCAGATTTTATTGTAGATCTTGCCACAACGTTACTGAGGTAAAAAGATGAGTTACTGCCTTGGAAAAGGTTTATTCGGGTTGCTTCGTTACTTTATATAAGAAAATGACAGATTTTTCTTCTTGGCGTGGAGGACAGTATTTTTATTCTTGCTTTTTCGTGCTTTAGTTGACACTATTTAAAACTAATGTTCCTTGAAATCACGACATTTAGAATGAGCCATCGTGGCCTGCTGTGCTGCTGTAGCTGTGGTGTCAGTGTGCTTTTGAGATGCCTTAGAAGCATTGCCTGGGTGTTGCTGCATTTCATGCAGTCCAAATCTAGGCAAACCCTGATGCATGTCACCTGTATGTCCATGATAGTAATTGTCTATTTTTGAAATTTCTGAATGAAAAGTTCAGACTGTCTCGTCTCCTGCTAGTTTAGGAAATTTGAGTAAATTCCTCCATTATGTTTTATGATGGGGCAATCTGTGTAAGTTAGACCTGCCACTTTTTCTTTCTAAGATGTTTTCCTGTTTTGCAGAGAACTAGAGAAGTTGTAAACACTGATTTTATTACTCATTCAAGAGTCCAAACAATCTCCAAAGGTTCAAGAAAGCAGGAAAAAAATGGTATGTATGAATTTCTGTCTGTATTTTGTAAAAGCATGGCTGTTCAGCCACTGTTCACTTGGGCCATTATGTCTTTGGTGGAGAACAAAAGTGGATAGGCAGGAGAGACTGTAGGAGTGGGAACAAAATGCACCTCCCTGATGCTGTCACAACCTTCAGAGATCACATTTGGTGACTTCCTGAGCCACAGATGACCTCTGTGAGCCCAGTGGTAGGTGTTTTTTGGTTGAATAGAGCTATGCATTACTTACTGCTGCTTTGATTTGTGGAAGCAAATGCTCACTGAAGCTACTGGTGGCATGCATGGTGATGTGGTGATCTTTTGTTCCTTCCCGTGATGACTATCACAAAACCAGAGAAGCTGTTTGTCTTGGCAAGTGAGATATGATGGTGGTCCAGCTCTTAGTGTCAGCCTTGCCTGTGTTACAGGCACTTGGCCCTGCAACCTGCACACAAACTGCATGGAAGAGGTTTCATGCAGTTCCAGCAGCTGAACCAGTGCTGTGTCTTTCATCCAGAGTCACTTTTTTGCTTTTAATTTCATGAATATTCTGAAGTATATTGGTCATTACATATGAGGATCTGTGCCATAAGGATGTCGCAGTAAAGCTGCTGCTAGAGCTGTGTGTGTATTCTGTCTTGGCTGGATGCATCTCTGTTGTGGCCACTTTCAGAAAACAAAACCACATTAAAATGCCAAATAAAACAAAGGATTATCTTTCTCTCTGATATGCTGATCTACCTTTGCTCTGCTGCAGAGGCAGCAGAGGATTGCTACATTCCTTTGAAAAGAGCAATTGTGTGGAAGTGAAAGGAGGTTTGAAAAGGACCCCTCCACTTTTCCTTATCCTGTGTTGCTTCTAAAGTCTGGGCTGTGTATTACTCATGCTTTTCATTTATCCTGTTGAGAACGTCATTAGCCACCTCCCAAGCTTCTTAAGAAAGAAGTTCTTATCTTCACATGGTCCCTTCTATTAATGTAGTCATGTTACACTTTATTCCTTGAATGTATTGGAGTAAGCTGTGTCTGGTAGTTCACTGGTTAGCAGTTAAGAGCAGCGTCATTAAAGCAGGGCAGAAGCTTTGGGCAGATAAGCTCTAAGATGGTGAGATGCAAGGTGTGGAACAAAAGTAGTGAAGAACAGGTGTAGAAGGAATGAAAAGGGAGTTGAGAAATGCAGAGAAAATTTCTAAAACCAAAAGCCTGTAAAAAGATCAGTAGTAAATTTAGAGAGGTAAGGGCAAAAAGTAATTGTAATGCAGCTTGAAGAAATAGTGAGTAGATTGGAGCAGGCCCACTCCCTGTGAAATTCATGTTGTGTTAGAATTTGTTAGCAGTTGGGATATTCTTTTATTTAAACATACATGATTCTGTGTGAGAGAATGGTAAAGCACATGGTGGTGTTGGTTGTTTTTTGCCTGACTCGGTACTGTAATGTTACCGTTTTCTGTGTCAGGGGTGGGAAAGAAATGTTCATATTTCATTTTTAATGGCAGGTTCTCAGTTATTTTTAAACTGATAATTTAACAATGCTCCACTCCACAAATGCCACATTAGACATTATAATGAATTATATTATTCTTG
The DNA here is from genome assembly GCA_013398615.1 of Brachypodius melanocephalos. Lineage (NCBI taxonomy): Eukaryota > Metazoa > Chordata > Aves > Passeriformes > Pycnonotidae > Brachypodius > Brachypodius melanocephalos. The sequence goes on from VZSR01003806.1 coordinate 8,055,682, forward strand.
GGAAATGTGTGAAGTTCTTGTTCAGTAAGTTTTCTTCTAAGGCTGTGAATAAATGGAAGTTAGTGGAGTGTTCAGTGTAGCTGGTTTATGCACTAGGATCTAAAATTATTAAATGGAGATGTGGGGATAAGTGTACATAAGGTTAAAGAAACCCAAAATAGTACAAACAAACATAGCTCCCCTTTTTTTCCCTTAGATGGAGGCAGTGAATGGTATGTTTGTGAAGGCTTTCAGCTTGTACTCAAGAAACAAGTGGAAGCTTTAGAAGCATTAGGAGTATGTCCACAAATGAAGGTATGTAGATGTCAGTGTGAGTTGTACACTCTGTGTGTGTGTGTGTTACAGAAGGTGGGATTTTAAAAGATTTTATTTTTTAAAGTGAATCGCACAAGTCCCTATTTAAAATCATTGAGTTTATGAAATCAAGATTTGTTTCTCCTGTAATTTAAAAACATATTTTATAAACCACAGTCAATAAAATTAGAGATGGAATATTATTCAGATTCTTGAGTTAGAAATTATGCTCTGTTCTCTCAGCAATTAATGGTCTTGTAAACATTGTACTAATTACCACCCATTTGTGTTTATCAGGATGAAATTCTATGCAATTTTTGGAGGTGTTACCTTCAGAAGAGCAAACAGGCATATTGCAAGAGACCAGCTGGGGAAGCTGTCAAAGCATTATCAGTAAGTGAAATCCCATGAGATGTTTGGTATCTTTTTAAAAGCAACAACAGAATTCTTCTTTGTTTAGGCTACATACCTTGCTGTTAATAATGTCACTTCAGTATGAAGGAGATCATATAAACAGATTTGCACATGTCCATTTTATTGGGTTTTGGAGTTTTATTTATTTGGAGTATTTTAAGAGATGAATATTTCTGTGACTATTTGAAACTTCTTATTTAAAAGTGTTGCTTTGTCTTGACGTAGATAATCAATAAATACAAATCACAGTGCAAAATGTATCATCAGCTACCGTCCTTTCCTGCCTGCTCTCTTGATCAGGCTTTGATTCTGTGTATTGCCAACTTTCTGGTCATTGTAGCAGATTGAAGTGTAGTCATTAGAAGTTTTTTGAGAAATCCTTTAAAAATACTTTTTTTTCCTACTTATGGTGATTCATGGAGTAAAAATGTGAACAGTTTGGGTTTTAACTTTTACTGTTAATTTTGCATCTGTCATGCTTTATGTGGTTTGTTAAGATTGAAACGGTAACTAAGAGTAGCTAATACATTTACTTACAAATCCCAGGTATGTGAGAGCAGTACTGATGTGGACAGTGATCCAGAGAGACCCAGCCTTCTGCACTTGCTGTCTCTCTCTGAAAGTGAAGGGGATCTGCAGACTGACTGCAGCTTTGCCTCATCAGTGAGCAAGGTCTCAGGTAGGAGCAGTGAGCTAAACTATATGAAAACCAGTTTTTCTGTAGGTTTTAAATACAAATAGATTTAAAGTGTACAGTGAATTGGAGGAACTGGTTGGAAGGTATAAAGCTTTCAGTCTAGTTTGACATTGTACTGCTTTATATTCTACCAGAAAAGAAGACTTCCTCCCTCAACCCCCACCCAAGGAGATAAAAGCTGAACAGGACCTGGAAATACAGTGGGAAATGCAGGAGGAAGTTCTGTTTTATAGCAAGTTTGCTCCGTGCCTCCTGTTTGGAGTGGGAAAAAAATTGCTGTTCTGTCTGCCAAGCTAGATATTCACAAACACAGCAGCTTTGAAGAATAAGCACTTATTTAACCAATAACAGAGCTGTCTGTTATGACTTTGATGTTAAAAAACATGAGTTTGTTCTTCAAGGGGGTGGTATTTTTTTCCTATCCCATAGATAGATTTAGCTTTTTTTTTTTTCTCTACATTATTTTGGTATTTCTGTATCTTTTATCTCCACAGTCTTTTTACTGCTTTCCCAATCACCCCTTCTATGAAAAATCATATTTTAGCATTCTGTCGGTTTCTTTTTTCTGCTCACAATAGCAGCTGGAAAATATTTACAGAATGCTGAAGTTTTTGGTTAAAATGTTGTAGAAAATTAGACTGTTGGGTTCTGCTGGGCAAGTGTAGTACCAGACAATGCCGCAATGCCTGATACTGGAGATGTGTTGCAAGGCACATTTGAAAGATTTTGCTTGTGATTTAAACTTAAGATGGTTTTCTTGCTTGCTTTATTCTTTGCTTGCTTTTTCCTTCTGTATCTCTCTCTATGTTTCTTATTCCCCTGTTATATACTATCCTCCTTATGTCATGTTTCTGTTCTGTGATATTGCCTCTCTACCCTCAGAAGAATGCAATCTTGTTTTTTCAAGCTTTTCTGTTTTTTCAAGCTTTTCTCTTTATTTTGTAAGATCCAGAAGTGGAAGTAGAGTGAGAAATTTGATCAGTAGCAATTAGAAAAATGAATGCATGTTTAAAACTCCAGACAGAATTAGGGAGGGGGGAAAAAGTTATAAAAATGGTGATGCAAATTATTTTGACTATTATGCTAGAACCTTTCATCCTTACATATTAAAATGACAGTATTTTGAGGTAAAGAGTCACTGTATGTTTGTGCATGTAGAATCTTGGGTGTTACACAGATATAATATGAAAAGGAAATAATTGAGTGAAGAATTTCTAGTGAAAGTGTTCCCTTGAATTTTCTTCCCCTTTTTGATGTCTAGAGGAGTTCCTTTCTTCTTCGGTACTTGTGCCTTTCATAAGTCTTGCTTAAAGTTTTAGCAGCGAGGTAATCCTAAGTAGGTTGTAATTTATTGTCTTGGTTGGTTGTTTCAGAGGTTGAAATCAGCTTCCAGTAGTCATCAATTTCACTAAAATTCCTTGAAATTAGTTAAGAGTTCAGTGATACTTAAAGCAAATTTTGGTGAAATCAGATAACCATATATATAGTTTTGTCTATTGCAATTTAACATAAGTAAGTGTGTTCTAGCCTATTGTAAACTCTTGTGAAGATTCATAAATATTTTCTTTGGTGTTATTTCTGCTGAGCTGTTATTGCTACAGACTAGAAACCTGAACACCCTTCTTTCCCTAAGAGGCTTGTCCAGGCGGCAGTTGGGGTTATTTTTGTTATTTTTGTGTAAAGTTAATAGCAAATTCCACTGAGTACAGCGCTGAGATATTGCTAGAGAAGCCTATAAAACTCCTAAATTAGTAGCTGCATGTAACTGTGTGTTGTCATGCCTTGCATAAGCTGGAAGAAATAAAAGGAAATAGTGTGCCATCATTAAGGCCACAAATGTAATGAGGATTATTTTAAATTGAGTTGAATGTGAAATTAACAATGAAGCTTCAGTCATGAAGCTGCCTTTAAGCGCAGGTATCCATGTCAAAGGTGAAGCGGTTGTCTCCAGGGATTAAACCGATGTTCCAGTGTTCCTCCTGCCTTTGTTCCCTGACGCACCTGTGCGTGCTGGGATGCTCTGCTCTGCACCAGAGGTTCGGGCCGGCTCTGAGAATACGTGCCGTGCCCGCAATGGCGTGCCCGTGCCGTGCCCGCAGTGCCGGGGCTGTGTCGTGCCCGTGTCGTGCCCGTGCCGTGCCCGCAGCGCCGGGGCTGTGCCGTGCCCGTGCCGGGGCAGTGTCGTACCCGTGTCGTGCCAGTGTCGGGGCAGTATCGTGCCCGTGCCGTGCCCGTGCCGGGGCAGTATCGTGCCCGTGTCGAGCCCGTGCCGTGCCCGCAGTGCCGTGCCCGTGCCGTGCCCGCAGTGCCGGGGCAGTGCCATGCCCGTGCCGTGCCCGCAGCGCCGGCTCCGGGGCCGGTAGGTGGCATCGCAGCCCGGCCGTGGCACGCGCTGTGTGCCGTGTCCCCATCTCGCGGGCGCTGGCCGCGGGACCTGCCCCGCTGACCCTGCCACCTCGCAGGTGTGGCTGTCGCCCGCCCGCGGAGCTGCCGAGCTCTCGGAAGGTCCAAATTATTTCCAGCGGGCTCTTTGCCCTGGCCCTGCAGCTCCCAGCTGGGGAGCTGTGGATCTGGCTCTCGCCATTCCTGTCTGAACAGGTGAACGGTTTGTGGGGAAGTGAGGAAAATCTCTGCAGAGTCAATGCTGACATTTTGTGCTGGTGTGCTTTAAATGCATTTTTCTTCATCCTGGCTGGGTCATGATGTAGGGAAGAGAGGCCTACAGGGTTTTTTTAAATTTTTTTTTTTTTTTCGGTTCTCTTTCCCTGAACTTGCAGGTTTCATTGCTGAAAAGGTTTCAAACTCATAAATCACTCTGCTAAACTAAATTTTCTCTGTTCTCTTAGTTTTTAGTGATTCACCTCAGTAAGGAAGTAGAGATGTGATGTTAATTTATTTGGGTTTTTTTCCCACCCTCTTCACCATTTCCTACATTCTTGTTGTTTCTTTGACATTGAATTTATGTACATTTTTTGAAAGAATACCTGTGTTTCCACAGTTAGAGATTATAGGACAGATGGATTCAGGGCAGACTTCTAACATCAGTAAAATTTATGCAATGTAAATGATTTTTTCATTAAAGTCCTTCTTGTGTTGAAGTTTAAAACTGTGTTTTAATCCCAGACTCAGTCATTGATTTAAGTACATCAAATTTTCCCTTGTTTCTTCACAGTTCCTTTATCTTTCAAATGGAAAACAGTATTTCCAGCTCATAAGTACTATTAATTGTATGTTATATAGGAGTTAATGTCCTGGTCAAGTGGAATAGCACTTTATGAAACAGGCTCTCGTCTCATATTGTGGTAGATGAATAAATTAGGGTTAAACTGTTTCACAGAAAAGTACACAAACAAGCAAAAAAACTCAAAGTAATTATTTCAAAATGTTGCTAGTCACTGAACAAGTCTTGTATGTTCCTTCATATTTTTTTGTATACCATGGTTCGTGTTTCTATCATATCAATTGTTTTTTTCCTTTTCTGTTTTTAACATAAACCCAAGAAAGCACCTCTGTGTACTCTGGATCGGTAGATGGCAGCTTGTATTTAATGAAGAACCAAAAGGAGAACCTGAGAATGACAATGCCAATGACTCTTTCATTTTGTTACATGGCATTACTCTGGGTGAGAGAGCCAATTACATTGTCTGAGCTCTTAAGGTATGAATAGTCTGTAGTGAAGAAATGTTGCTTTTATAAATATTAATTTTTTTTTTTAAATAGATCTCTGCTATTGCCGTCTTACAAATTTGCTCAGTAATTGTGAGGAGTTCTTTGTATTTAGTTGTCTTGTCTTTCCTTTGTCATAATCATTTGTGCAGCTGCTGTTGGAAGACATTCTCTGTTGATTGCAATGAATTTCAAAGACCTGTAAGGAAGAAAGTTTGGAAGTTAGAGAAGCTTTTTATCCTTGTCCTTCAAAAATTCTTAAGACTTGCTGGAGGGTGTATGGCCACACTTCCATGATATTTGCTGTTGTCAGCATGTCAGAATTAAATGAGTAAACATTCTCCAGGACTTACATCAGTATCATCATACAAACAATACCAGCAGTATACAGTGATCTGAAATGTAGCAAAGAAACTTCATGCAATGGAGTTATTAATTGAAATTAATATAAGAAGACAATTTTGTCTTCATATCTTTGTATCTGTAATTATTAGAGTTTAGAATAATACCTTTTAATATGGTAGAAATAAATTGTTCTAATAATAGGGTTTGATGCTAAATGGAGACTGTCAGGCTACTGCTGACAATGCAGTTCCTTTCTCTCCTCTACAAAAAGACCATGAACACTTTCTTTATTTACTTCAGGAGTGAAAAATAATTCATCAACTCCTTGTTGGCAATAAGTATTTTAAATCGGGCCCAAATAAGAATTCCTAGATTTTCCTTGGAAGACCTGTATTCTGATACCCTTTTTTTAACAACTGTTGAAATACTGGGTATTTCTAAACAGATGGTGAAAAACATTACTTGGCCAAAATTTAAGGAATAGATACACTCAAGTAAATACATTGGCAAATCAGATTGAAAACTCAGACAAAATAAGGGAAAAACTGACTAAAAATTCAGTGTTTTTATTTTTCAAATATGTAACCTGTGAGTTAAAAGGCAAGGCAATGGGTGCATTGTCCCCCACTTGTGGTGCTGCCAACTAATGTAGCTGCTCAAAGTGTGATGAATCCAAGGGGGCTTTTCCTCCAGAGCCTGATATTCCATCGTGGCCTCTCTCCTTTGGTGTGCTAAGTTCCACCTGCACTTTTCTAACTTTGTACAAGCTTTCCAAGAGGAGTGGGTGTTCGAGGACAGTTTTTTGCAAGTACTTTCAAAAATAGGAGGTTTTTATGTCTTAAAGTACAGGAGTTATTACTAGATAATCAATTGCTATGCCAAACAATTTAACCCTTTGGTTTTACTTTAGGAGTGGCTGTTGCCTTCATTGATCAGATTTGCACAAACCATTGCATATTTGCATAACTGGATATGCTGTTGCACAAAAGATGCTTGCAAAATCAGTAAAATGCCATAATATTCAGAATTCAAACTAGTATCCTGCAATACAAAAGTATTTATTGAGTAAATTAAGAAATAGTAGAACTCAAAAGTAGTTCTCAATAACAAGATTTTTGCTGGCTGTGTTCTTCCTTAGGAAATTCTGTACAAGTCAAAACTACCATAACATGCTCTGTATTTTTGTGAGTGATCAGCAAGCAAATAATGTAAAACCTGTCTGATAATGTTTGTATATGGCAAAAATCCAGGTAATAAATTACGATTTCTGGGACAGAGCAACTGGTTCACACTAAATAAGTTTTAGTTGCCCCATCCTGTTTGGAGAGAAAAATTAATAATTAAATATATATTCTTTGGTTATTGTATCTTGGAAACTGTCTCTGGAAGCATTGTTGGCTCATACCAGGCAAAGACATCTTCACATGTTTGTCTTAGTACAATAGTGTGATTGGAAGAAAACCCAACCAAACAACAACTGTTGAAGTCAGCTTTCAAGACGTAATATAGATTGTTTTGTTTGCATTTGAAAGGTAAATTATTATATTTGGTGCTTTAAAAATTGGAGACTGCAGAAAAGATCCTGGAAAATTATTTGGAACCTGGAGATTATCCTTTGGACTAATATCCTTAAGAGATGAACACACTTGAAAGGATTTAGAGAAAACATGAAAGCAATAAAAAGGTTGGAAAAAGATAAAAAAAATCAAGCAACAAATATAGCACAGAAAGACATAATCTGAAACTAATAATTGGACATTGAAAAAAGATTATTTGAATGAGAAGATATAATTTAATTAGATACAAATTATGCGTGTAAGACTGTGTAAATCATAATGATTCAGTAACTTTAAATGCACTGAACATACAAACTGGATTAAGTACAGAAAGTCAAGTTTAAAAGAATGTTATTTGTATTGCAAAGTTTTACCGTGATATGATAGTTATATAAGACTGTAATTACGTTATCATGCTTCCCTCCCTACCCTTAAGGTCTTTGTCTTTCAACAAGTTTGATGAAGAAGTAGAAAGAATTTTAAATTGCATGAACAACCATAAAATACTTGTTTTCTGACTTCTGAATATTTAAGTTTAAAAAATCAGACAATGTTCACATTTTTGCATGCATTAAGATACAAAATAACGACAGACTGAAGATGAAAACTATGCAGAGAAACCATTAAGTATTCAGCATTACCTTTTAAGTCTTTCTAGGCAAATTATTTTATTTAAACCAGCTGAATTAGAGTTCTGTTTAAAGTTCTGCCTTGTTTTTTCCTCAGTTTGGTTTTCTCTGTACCCAGAAGTCAGCTGACTACCACTCCTCCCTTGTGATACATGCTTAGGCACTAGGGTCGGGCAATCTGCCAGCTTTTAAAGGATTTACAACACCAAAAATATACTCCTCCTTGCTACTTGACACACTTAGTAGAAAAACACTACAATTACCTCCTCTGGCAGGAACATTTTGGTTTAAAAATAACACTTTCAACAACATTATGCTCAAGTCTGTGCTACACATGAAATCCTTTTCCATTGTGAATAGTCTTACAATATTCCATATGATGTATATTATTCATCTAAATAATAAAATAGTTGGGTTTTCGAAAAAGTTTCAAGATGCTAGACTTTGGAGATTCTGAGAAATAATGCCTTTCAAATTAAGTTATACCTAGTTGTGCTGGCAAGACTAAACTTATAATCAGTTTGTGGTGTTACTGTGGCTTTGAAAGATGCATCACTTCCTTGTAGCATGCTGAGGACCTAGGATTTTTTTCATACTTGGGCCTTATTAATGTATGTTGCTGCTATAATTAAAAGAACATGGACTGTGTACTGTATCTGCCAGTCAAGTTTTCAAGCACCTCCCTGACAGAACATAGTCCTGCAGGTGTTAAATGAAAGGTTTGGAGGAACAGCAGACAAAAGAAACTGTTCTGAAGTGTTACTCCAAATCTGAACTTCTGGATTGAGTGCTAAAACTTGAATCATCAGCACATTCTGTTCATAACAGGGTATTGTGCTGTATTTTTAGAGTGTAAAAACAACTTTTAACTTGAGAGAAAAGAGGGGGTTTTTTTGGGGTTTTTTTTTGGGTTTTTTTTTTTTGTTTGTTCGGTTGTTTTTTTTTTTTTTTTTTTTTTTTTTTATCCTGGGGACAATACTTTCAAGCTAGAAAAGATACTATTTTTTAAACAGTTTCAGTGCTCTGACTTGGTACAGCCAAATCAGTGAAAACTTTTTTTTTTTTTAAATTATGTTTTGGTGGACACTGCTTATCTCTTGCAGTGTAAGCATGTGGTTCCAGCATCAGTTTAAGCTGCTCCAAGTTTTTGTTGCTGTGGTCTTGCATAAACATTCCTGTTCTTTCTCTTGCCATGGGTACTAGCATTCATCCTGTTTATGGTTTATTAAAAAACAGATCTACAGAAGATAAATATTGTAAAAGAAAGTTTCACTGTACATTTTAGTGCAGGTTAATGTGCTTTACTGCTGTCCCTTTCTGCCTTGTGCTGGCAGTAATATTCCTGCAGTCACCTGAGTCTGTTGGAGTGAAACCCCGAAGAGACCAAGTTCCCAGTCTGATCCTCTGAGAAGACACACAAGTGCTTTTGTCAGCAGGGAGGAGTGTGGGGCAGGGGACTGAAGGAGGGTGGGATTTCCCATTTCAGAGGCAGCAAGCTGTGAGGGTGGTTTGGCTGCATCACCACTACACCACACCCGAAACAAGGTCCTGATTGTCCTCTTCCAGCTGCTGTGCTGGCTCAGGGATTTGCTGCTCTCAGTGTCTTGGTTCCAGGCCTTCATATCTGACAGCTAATGGTGTGATTGTACCTTAACATGTGTCAGCCAAAACTTATCATCAGCTGAGCCAGTAATGCATCACTGTTGCTGAAAGGGAAGGTCCTGCTTTCCTTTATTCTGTTCTCCTGCCTGTGTGATGCACCCCTTCCCTCTGGCAGCTGTTTCACTTACAGAGCCATCTATGAGCCTCTTCACAATTTGTTAGATGATGAAAGAAACCTTTCTGGCAATAGGGTAACAGGTGGTTTTCTGCTGCTGTTGTGACTTATATTTGGGGAAGAGATGGGCTGCATCACAAGGAGGGAGGTCCTGCCAGTTGTGTTGAGCTTTTAGTTTGGCTCAATCAACTTTGTGAAACCATACCTCAAGCTTGTGTTCCTCAGTTTAGTGGATTACTAAAATGAGCTAAGGAACTGATGTGCCAGCTGCTCAGCAGGTCAAGCGGGGAGGCAAGGACCAGCAACAGGGGCTGGGTTTGGAGAACAACTTCATAGGAGCCCAGTGCACATCTCCCCTCAGGGTGGAGAAATGCTGTTTCTGCTGGTTGAGGAAAGCTACTGAAATTTCATTAGCAAGATGACCATTACATAATTTGATTAGAAAGGACTGTGCACCACCTCTTGTTTCTTCACTTAAAGAACTGATAAGCAGAGCTTTGGAACAAAGACTGTTGGGAAATACGATTTTTCATATTGCTGTTATTTTTCAGGAATCATTATAGATTATTCTAATTGAGACAGTTTTGATCATGAAATGCACGTTTTATTTTAATCCTGGGTTTAACTCATTTTTTTCAATTAAACTGAAAATTTGGATAAGACTGCTTAAAAAAGGTATAACTGTAAACTTTGCAGTAACTAGCTTTTAAAGAGAATTTTAATCAACTTCAATAGATACACACTACACAACATGAAACAAATAGTGATGGGGCACAGAACTGGGAGACAGCAGGTGAGCTTATGAATTGCTGTAGCCTCAGAAGGGACATGAAATGTTTGTAGACCAAGAAGTTACTAATCTATGTAGCAAGATCAGAGAGGTCCTGTGGAGGTAACACTAACCAGCAGGGGAGAAAATAGTTTTCAGTCCTGATGTTAGATAATGAACAGTCTTCTCTGTTTGTAATGTTAACTTATTCAGGTTTAATGTACTGTTTTAACAAAATTGGTTTGGAGAACAGGAGAGGGGAAGGCATTTGTAACTTAGTCCTATAGGAGAGTACCAGTGTGCCTTAGTGTGGAATGAGTGTATTGCCTTGTGAGGATCTGTGTTTGTTCAATGCTTGCTTGGCCTGTTGTGGGTGTCTGTTAAGATGCTGGGTAAGAGCAGGAGTTTGGTGTAGTGGTGGCTTTTTATTGGTATCTCTTGTTAAGTCTCATCTTTTATAGATACATATGTGTGTGTGTGTGTGCATGCATATTCAAGAAAAATAACAAATAATACTGTCAACCACTTACCAAAACCAGTCTTTAACAACAAAACTGTATTATTTGTGTGCAAATAAAAATTAAACTATTTTTATTTATTAGTATACAAAACAATTTCTATTCATATGTCAGTAATACTTCTTCGAAAATTATCATCATAGAAATATAATTAATGTGACTTCAGTTCTGTGTATCCACTGATCATTCTGTGAATTTCTTCCCTATCACATTACCAGATTCAAACTCCTCCAGCAGAAAGTCTGTGTTTTAAAAGTAAAATTTACTTAAAGCTTTAGAATCTGGGGGGAAAAAAATTCCATACCATTCAAAGGAGGGTTAAAGCCATTCAAGAAATGCAGTAGTTGAAGAATGTGCAGATGAAACTCCATGTAAGCTTGTTGATTGTATGCTTACTGCCATAACATTATCATTTCAGTCACATCTGAGCTTGAACTTAAAAGCCTGTTAAATGATTGAACTGGTTTTTGTTCTGTGGAGCATTTCGGATGTGTAACTTCAGGTTGAATTGCTTAGGTAGCATAATACTGATGTTATTTCAAATCAGAAGTTGATTTTTATATTAATTTTATAATAAACCTATGAATTTGTCATCCTATATATAATTTTGATTTGGTCTTCTTTTTTTTTAATGCAGGTTTGTTGTTGAAGGGCATATTCCGTATTTGAATGTTTTTCAGCATTTTCCGGAGAAGATGAAGTTATGTGGACTTGATCTTAAGATCTTTTGTGTAGAGGTAATTTTTTTCTTAAAGGAAAAATTTTAAAAAAAAACTAACCAAAACTTAGTTTTTGTGGTATTTTAATTATTTTGGTCACTGTAGTAATAAATTGATTAAATCTGTTGTTATGTTATAGGATTCATGTTTCACAGTATTGGAGCCTGGCAGAAACTAGTGCACTCTGTGCCTTGGAGTGCTTTAATCTTTAACCAGTCTTATTAAACTGATTACCTAAGTTAGAATTAAATCAATAAATACTTACGGAGAAAAGAGTATTCAGAACTGCTCTCAAAACCCCCAGAAATAGGATTTAGCTTCAAGTCCAAGGGTAATATATTATCTCTTCTGGTGCTTATTTGAAATAACTCTTGAATTTTTTTGTAATTACATATTCTTTTAATAAAATATGGTTTAGATGCTATCTCTTGTTCTGTTCCTTGCTGTACTGATTGAAATATATCAAATCTGAAATCTGCATAAGGGGATACAGCTCTTCTTGGAACTGAATAGTAATGGACAGTCTTGAGTGAAATTTAAATTTCCTTTATTTAAGATTATTATGTATTGTGGCAACAGTTGCCCAATGACATTTCTTTGCAGATAAAAAATTATTACAGATTTTTGAAGTGTGCAGATAAAATCTTAGCTTTTAAGAGCAGAAAGCAGCAATTCTGCCAAGCCCTCACTGATTATGTTGCAAGTAACATTCCCATTCTCCAGTATGTAGCTTATATTCAGCAGGTCATGAGTTGTTCAGGAGTTGTGCCTTCAGAAGTTTTAGCATTTATATTATTTTTGGTTTTAAATTACTGCTTTCCTGTCTGGATAAATGAGAATTATGACCTCAACTTCTAAAAATCAGGACATAAATTTAATATAAAACCTCTTGATTTCTTTGTCTTAGATATTTCCTTAACAGAAAAGATGTTAGCTTGAAATACGAGCGTAAACTTGGTTTTAATACTTCATCCTTCTTTGCCTCTGTCTACTGGATGAGTTTTTGTTTTATGAACTGCAACTGTAAAGCTTGTACCATACCTCAAAGTGGGAGAACTGGTTTACAGGGAGGAGATGACAGTTTCCTGTGGAGGATCCTACTGATTCCTTTTGGGATAGGGCTGCTCCCTTCACTTCCAAAGCATAAGTAGATATGCACAGTAATCAAGTAATCTCTTAACTGTGTTTTTCACTGGGATACATAGGTACAGTTCTGTAAGCTTACTATACAGTTTGTTCTCCAGCCACTCCAGTATTGCTGTGGCTTCCTCTTTTTAGATATATCTGCTCCTTACTCTACCTTCAGTGTTACTTTACTAAGGAATCCTCAATTTTACTTAGTTTTGGTGTTTTTTACTATGTCATGAGGCTAATAATTGCAAAATCCTTACTAGCTCTTTCCTACATTTCATGTTTCTCGCTGAAGCACTGAGATTACCAATGTCTTACTTTGTCTAGTTTTGGCATCTGAGTTTTGAGAATTTTGAGAGATGAGGTTATTGTCCTGGAGCAGGAAATGAGATTGTATAATATTCCATTCTGAAAATATAGCTTACATTATTTTCTGCTTTGTGCTCTGTATAGAATATTTTGTAAATATTTAAAAACCTTTAAAACTTTTAAACCTTTGATATTATGGCTTTATAACCAGGCGTGTAAGTTGCTTTAATGCCATTATTTGTTGTGCTTCAATTCTGATGAATATAAGCTGCAAACATGTTCCAAAATAGTGATAACTGACAGAACTATTCTATGTGTCTCCTATTTTATTTTGAACGGATTTTTAATGCACTTAGTTGTGTCCTATGCAGCCCAAATTTGAATCAAAAAGTAATTATGTTACCTTAACTTGAAGGATTTGAAATCATACTAAATATCATTTATCAGTTAAGTGCAGATGAAGCCTAACTTGATGAGGCACATCTTTTATATAAATGTTCTCAGTGGCTTAAAGACTTTTTTAAGTAACAAATTCCCACACACCCGAAATATGCTGAATTTGTACAAGGTTGAAGTTGTTTTAGGTGTTAGAAAAGTCAGTGCAACGTTATTATGAGGTGAGTTGTGTCTACTTTCTGTCTAGTGGCATGTGTATGTATACATGCACAAAGGATTTTTTATGACTCGTCATTTAGTTGTAGTTTTCCATATGTAAGGAATGGGACTGGTTTCAGGCTTCCCAGCTGTGATAAATTTCTGTGCTGTGTTATTTAGGGTTGGAGTCTGTATCACTGACAATTTTTCTCTGTGTTGCATACTATTTAGCAATTAGAGGTAATTGCAGTATCTGCAGTCCCTGGAGAGGCTGAAAGAGCTAGAGGTTTTATCACTGAGAAGTCTGGGGGGGATTTCATTAACATGTATAAATGTCTGTTAGGCTAGAGTGAGGATGGTGTCAGGCTTTCTTCTTGGTAGTGTGCAGTGGAAGGACAGGAGACAACTGAAATACAGGGCACAAACTGAAAAACAGGAAATTCCATTTAAAAATAAAACTTTTTCACTGCGTAAGGGTGATGGAGTGCTGGAACAGGCAACCCTGGACCACTGTGGTGTCCCTATCTTCAGAGGTACACAAAACCTGAGCAGCAGACACAGTCCTGAGCAGCTCGCTGTAGTTGATCCTGCTTCAGCAGAGGTGTTGGACTCCATGTATAATCTCCAGAGGTCCCTTCCAAACTCAAGTATGCCTTGTATTCAGTATAGGTGGCAGATAGGCCCTTTGTATTTTGGTAGTGGAACAGCTAACAAGAAGGGCATAATTCTTCATTCTGTGGAAACTGGACTTTATCTAAAATACTTCCCACAAAGGTATGATTGCAGCTTCTGTCCAGAGGTCTGGGAGCTTTGGGCATGACTGTCTCATAAATAAAAAAGGAGCCTCCAGCTCTCTGTATCATCTTTAATCATGATGTATAACTGTTAGACAGGTGTCAGGGCCTAGCTGGAGACAAGTACAACTCAAAAGTGTTTTATGAAGGATAAAAGTACATTACAGAAGATCTTTAAGAAAAATGAGTTATCTTCCATATGTATTTATCTTCCCATTACTCCAAGTCAGTTTTCTAAGCTGTTACTTAATTAGTCATCTTATTTATCCCTTCCTCTATTAAATCATGTGTGTAGTAGGAATTAGCCCTCGGAAAAGAGGTTTTACCTAAATGTACAATGAGAGGGTTAACAGGGCAAACAGCAGCAGCATCAAGATGCTCCTGTTTTGTTCAGAAATTTTAGCTTCCCAGTACAAGGGAGGGAAAGACAAAATTTCCTTTTTCTAGAACAAGTATTCTTATTCCATTTGATTAATTTTTTTATATATATCAAGAAAGAATAAAATGAATAAGTTTTTGGTTTTTTTCTCTGGAGGAGGTGAAGGGGTTTTTTTCTTGTATTTGCAAATTTTTTAACTACAGTAAAACTCTGCTCATCCTAAGGCTTGTGCCAGTAGCCAATACATCTTTGTTAAGTGCAATCATCTTTTCTCCTTTAGGTGGAAGTCATTTTTGTTCCCTTTTTAATGCACATAGGATATCTAGGATTTTAGAGTATCTGTTTCTTTTAAAACCCATTAGTGTAGGAGTTAAAATGTATTTGTAAATTAGTAGTAGTATGTATAAAGTTCACTGGATAATTTGTTTTCAGCTTGTATTATTTTATTAATACTATATGTCCTCCAGCTGCACACAAATTCCCTCTTTTATTTCTGCATGAAGTAGGGATACATCTTTAAGATATGTGTCCTCTACTTTGCTTTTAGGGATTTAGCTTTATCCTTATACAAAATTGATTAAAACATCCCTTTTGTCTTGAACTATCAACAACTTGTCTTTGCCATAGGTCTGTCTTGCAATGCATTCTAGACTTGGGACCGTATACTCAGTTATATTTCAAGTATTATTTTGCTCGTGCTTGAAAGTTGGTTGTGCTTTGCTTCCTCAAACTTACTTTTAGCTTTCATTACTTTTTGTAAAACATACTTTTTTCTGTGTATTTTACCTTCAACGCATTGTAAGTGGGTTTTGGTTTTTTTTAATGTCCAAAAGTAATACTTGGTTTTGATTCTCATATTCTTCACACACACACAAATTTAAATGCACATGTATATATAGGTAAGCAGGTCGCTCCCATGGATGTTGGGCAACACGATTTACTAAAGTACTGAAGATAACAACCACATTACTTTGGAGTCTGTGCTGTGTGCAACACCATAGGTGTAGTCTCATAAGCATCTTTCAGATCCTGTTGTGCTAAAGAGATTTGGACATGGTTGTCTTTCAATCCACAAGTATCTGGACTTGGCAAGGAGCACAGTGTGTGACCTCAGAGAAGCTCTCTTCTCTCAATCTCTTCTCCAAATTTAAATGGAAAACTTTAGGAAGAAATGAGTTAAGAATATTTTTTTGGCCCGAGGGTGGGAGTGCCTGGAGAAGGTTGAGCTTGGTGGGTTAGTTGAATTCTTTTCTGACCTGTCTATCAACTTGTCCCTGAAGACAAAAGGAATGGGTATTTACTGAATTATGCTTGCTACTTCTTCTTCTGCCCTGGGGGGTGGTCATGGAACAGCTTCTCTATCAGCCTTTCTCCATTCCCACTTGCCCTTCCTTTAATCTTAGGTGGAAGTAGCTGCACAATTCTAAATCCACATGTTTTACAAGGCCACCGAATATTTTAGTGTTGATGGTGTTGTTGATGCACCTTGTTGCCTAGGAATCTGTATCTTAAAAGTACTTTCTTATTTGTTTTGTAATTCAATTCCATCCTCTCCTTTTTCATGTTTTTTTTTTGTTTTTTATAATCCAGAGTATTGCTGCCTATTACAAGGAATGTACTTAAAAAGATTCGATCTTGCCAACATGATAAAATTACCATCTATACTACTTTTTGATTGTCTTAGTATAGCTTTTTTTTTGTTTGTTTCTTTTTACACATCCAACTTCCAACTTAGATTGACAAAAGCACTGTTTAGTTTGAATTCTGCTCTGTCTAATTCACCTGTTTCCATCCCTGGATGTCTTTATTCTTAAATGACTCCTAGTGTTACTCCTCAGAATTTTCTGTGATACAGAAATTCTTTCCAAACTTCCAGCTGAGAATGGTGTTAGCATTCTTCCTTACCTTTGCCTGTGGAAAAATTTTGACTACATCCTGGTAAAGCAGCAAAAATATACTCTGCTAGTCATAAGTCACTGTTGTGGACAAGAGAGAGGAATCACGAAACTCAAAATCTCATGGTTTTTTCCCTTTTATCCCACCTAACTAAAAAGCTTCTTGTTTTTACCTTTGTGCTGATCCTTCGTTTCTTTCAGGCTTAATGGCTTATCATTCTACATTAAAATTATGTTTCTTTCTGTCTGTGTTGGATTAGGCAAGTAGCTCTGGGCAGCTCAGTTGTGTTCAGTTAAACTAGGACTTTTAATTAATACTCCATTATGAACTGATGTTGGCTTTGATGGAAAATTGAAGAGTTTGAAAACAAATCTCTGCTGCTCTATAATTCATCCAAGGCTTTCCTTTGCCTAAAGGTAACCTGTGATAGGTGGTGAAGTAGATGCTATAATGTGTCTGTAAAGTAGACTGGAAATCTTCACCCCTTTTGAGAATATGCCACTTGAGCGTGGAGTGTTTTATTCTGTATGATGCTTTGGCTTTATTGTATTTGTGTTGGAGTAGTACATACCTTGCACTTGTGCATTCACACACACACGCTCCCTAGCTTGGATTAGTAAATTTCTTTCCCTTTTTATTTAGGAGTGAAATGTTTCATTGAAAAATGAAACATTGATCATTCTTTTCTATTCTGCCTATTGGCAGCACTTTGGTATCCATATTTCTCTAGTACTAATCCTTCTGTCACTCATCTTTCTGTGTCAGCTTCGATCTCACTTCAGCTGAGGATATGAGAGATCTGATTTCTGAGATGAATTTGCCAGGCTGCTCCTCTGCTATCAAATCAAGCATGCTTCTGTTTTGCGGCTTTGTTCTTCATGCTTCGCTTTCCTGCAGAGCAGCTCTTGAGTTTTGATTAAATTATGGGTTACATTCTTCCAGTGAGACTTAATGGTAATTTCGATTTGATTCCCCTTTATCTTTTGCGTGAAAAAGGAAAAAGATCAGCTTCTTGTGGGAGCTGGAGCTTCAGTCCACTCTCTTCTCTCCTCTCCTGACCTTACAAAGGTTGCTTGACTGACAGGATATTTTTAGCTTCTGTTTTTCCCATTGTCATAGTATTAATTTGTTCAGGATCCATGCCAAGCTAATCATTCTACAGTTCCTGAATCTCCCCTTTTACATTTTTTTAAATACTGCATATTAAAGTGGAAAGTCCTTTGATGTTTAGAATTTCTTAAGGTTATTTAAAAAACAACATTTGTGTTTCAGAGATCTCTTCAGTTATTTCCTTGAAGCTTCTTGTGTGTAAATTACCTGGGCCTCTCCTTTGTAAAATACTCCGTTTTATCAGATAGTGGTTTACTTTTTTGCAGACATAATTTTTCTCTTCCTTACATATGATTTTAATGCAATGGATTCCTGTTCTTTTTCCAGTTTTAGCACAGTCTTGCTTTTCTTCCTATTTTATGACTTACCTATTTACCTGTGGCATTGAAATTCAAGATTTTTGGGTTGTTTGGGTTTTTAAGTTTCCCTGCTGCTGACAGTTTAGCCACCTTTACATTGTGTTTCAATGCAGAATATCTATAGTTTCTTTTCCTTTTTTTTTTTTTTTTTAAACTAGAAGATTGTCTCTGAGCACTGCAGTCAAATGCACCCCTATGCTTCAAAAGGGGGACTTTTTTTTGGTGGTTTTCCCTTTATCCAATTATCCCACAATAAAAAGAATATGATGGATCTGTCTGGGAGTGTAGTGACCTAGCAGGACTGTATGTGGCGAGGTCTGCTTGAGGACAAGTTTTAAACTTAGGTCTTGTATCCTTGTGCAGTACTACCCAGTGTGAGACTTGTCTTCCACATTATAAATGACATGTAATGTTAATCATTGATGTTACAATATGATTAAATGTTCCAGAGTTTCACTATTGCAGATGGGTTAAAGATATGGAACCTCACATTTATATCCTTTTTCTCATTCTCTTCATTGCAGGCAATATTACAATCAGAATATGGTTGTTAGTCCTTGTACTATATAAATCTCAAGTCCTGTGCCTTGTGACCATCCCAACCACTCAGGAGCTCAGTTAAACTGCTTTGAATGTGCCACAAAAATGTATGTGAATCAATTCTGCTTTGTTCAAGCATAGTAAAAGCCATTTTGTTTTGTAAATTTAGCTAAAAAGTTTAAGTAATTTAAGACGCCTCCTGATTTTGATTTCCCTGTGAATGTTGGGGGCAGAAGAACTGTCAGGTAGCCTGGAGGAAAACATGAGGCTTTCTCATGGATTAAGGAAAGACAATTGCTTTGTGCTTTGATAGTTACCTGCCATATACAGCCAAAAGTAGGAATTGGTTAGTCCTTAGCTTTCAAGCATAATGGCTCAATTTTAGAAATCATTTGGCATTCAATCCCTAGTAATTTCTAATAATCTCTACAAGCTTGTTACAAAGTGTGAGGGGTTTAGTGTAAAATATGCTGCTAGGATTGGTTGAATAATTTTTCTATCTTCTGACCAGAAGTAGTGTCAGTATTATGGATTTATTGAAAACTAATTCTTCGAATTTACATTACCTGATAACACTGTGTTTGAAGTGTATAAATTTAGATAGGATCTTCTTTGGGAATCTTTGAAAAGTAGCTATTCTCTCACTTACTGAGAGTATTTTCCTTAGATCACTTAAATGTAGATAGCAAGGAAGGATAGATAGAGATTAGCAGAGGAATTGTAGAGTATTGATACTTCTCTCTTGCCTACACTCAGCTCTTCTGGAGGTCTGTGCAAGCTTGCAAAAGTTGTGAGCTGTTTTCACTCATGCTGATAATTCTTCCTACCTTACACTGATTACAAAGCCTAAGGACTTTTTAATCATTCTTTTCAGTACTGAAAGAATTAATATCTCCTCACATAATAAAAGATGACTGGAGACCCTCATTGCACCACAGGGAAGAACGAGTTCTGTCCTTGGACCATGAAGTGCTCAGGGAAAAGCAAGAGTGTCTGTGGGAATGGTCTTACTTAGGAATGTCAGTAGAGTGTTCTGCTCATAGCTCATGGCATAAATTCATATGGAACTGTAGTACTGACCACTGAAGAGCCTTGGAAATCTCACAATGACTGTTCCTAGCATTGCTAAAGATACAGGTACTTGTCTTGCTATTCAGGCCAATGTCTGCCTTGGGTTTCCTGGTGTAATTCCTTGATTTGTACCCTAAATTGGATGCAATGTGGCTGAGTGCTTTCATACAGCAAATGATAGTTCATTCTTTGTGAACGTTTTATATCAAAGATGCTATTTATGGTACTGTAATTTTATCAACTTAAAAGCAGAAGGATTAGAATTTGGTTCATTACAGAGTTTGACTATGTAAATAGAAATTTATAAACTTGACAGTATTTCTTAAGTACTGGTGTTCCTTTAGTTGTGGGTGTGGATTTAGTCTCCTAATTATAGTACTCTTCTAGGAGGGAGAGGTGAAGTGAATCACTGTTCTAAGGCTTTATGTTTCTTGTCCCACTGTCTAAGGAGGAGTGAAATTCTCTGTATAGTTTTCTATTGTGAATATTGCGTGAGGTCATTGTGCTGAAATTGTTATTGTGGAAATGATTTATACTGTTTGGTGACTGTTTTAGTGTTGCTAATTTGGTAGATGACAACAATGCTATGCTAATAGCATGTTAAATAATTTTCTAATCTGAAAATGGATTTTCAATAAAATTATCTGCTGACCTTTCTTAATGAATAAACCATGTAGGAAAAAGTAAAATGCATATCACTGATACATGCAAAGATTACTTACACTTGCAGAATGAATTTTTAAAGAATGATAATTTTGAAAAAAAAATTCCAGTGTAAATGAAAGTGTACCTGCAAGTTCCTTAGTTTTCATCATTCTATTCAATCTATTTTTTTTCCTCTCTTTTTTTCTTAATAAAATACTGAATCCTGTGTGAGCAGCTTGGAATGAGTCAAACATTCCCCTTTTTGCATCTACTGAGATATATAATCTTGGAGCTTCATAGTTATGAGAATGCAGATGGAGAAATTTTTCAAACTTCCCTCTTGTACAACAGCTGACATAAATATCTTCATTCTAGTTGGAAAAAATAGTATTAAGTAAAGAAAGATTGATTTGTAGTGTTCTCTGAAAGCTGGTGTTATCAATCCTCCTATGTTTATGTACCAGCCTTAGTTTAAATACCTATGTGATCTTAATTACACAGGTTTCTGTAATCCCTTTATGATGCAGTTTTCAAACACACAGTTGTTTTAGCCCAGCTACATTATTTTCTAATAAATCCTGACATCTACTGAAGAGTGGAGATGAAAAAAAAATCATGTTAATGTATAAATCTATAATGTACTGTATCTTAAGTACTATATGGAGTTTTGATTGGGTGTTTTGCTTTTCTTACCCTTCCTTTTGTTGCAGAAGAACTGAGAGGTACAAAAGTCACAACAAGGATTATCAAATGTAGGGACAATTTTCCTACAACAATATTATCTACTTACCTTTCAACCTAAAAAAGAGGTGACTAAGAGGAAGATGAGGTGGTAGTTTGTAGAACATGTTCAGGAGGCTGAATGTCATGAACATTCAGTTCAATGTCTCTTCCAGTTCAGGGTCTGGGAGGTGTCAGCAGAGGTTGCTGGTTTGCAGGTTCAGAATCAAACAGCAGGAGATGGGGCTTTGTAAGTTTTGTGGGTAACTGGTGAAACTCCTTGCCTTAAAGGATGCTCTGGATGTTAAAAGGGCCAGATGCTGACTGTATAAATGCCATGGAGGAATAGAGATCTGGAACAAAAGAATAGAGAGATCTCACTGCTGAGTCAGCCACAAATGGTGTGAAGCTGGACAGATGTTTGGTAGTGTTGTGGCTTGCTTGGTTCATAAATTCCTCCCTGCACATTTTGCTTGCTTGCTTCTGGGTGCAAGGCTAAATAGATTATTTTGATTGATGTGGTACAGTCACTTTTTTTTTTGTTCTGGGGTTTCAGTTAGGCTTTCAGTTTGTGGGTTTTGTGTTCTGAGGAGACTTTTTTAAAGATCATAAAACTTCATTTTTCATTAACTAGTTATCTTAGAACAACTCTTTTAAAGTCGTTGTTCAAGCCTTTAAGTTAGGTGAACTAAATATGGTCTGATAAAATTTCATATTTAGATATCTCAGGATGTTTCTTATTCAATTTGAAAAATGTTGAGGAATTATTAAATGGTAAAAGTATACAAAATCATTGCATAAAAAGGCTATGTCTAGCCTATACCAGAGAATTCTAAGCAATAAATATTACATATTTCTCTTAAGCAAAACTTTGCTATTTGAAAAAAGATTTTTCATGTTTGTATTTTTCTAGTGGTTTGTTTTGATGGAGGAACTATAAAGGAATTGCTTGTTTAATAACTCACAATGTGAAATTCCTTACTGTTGAGTAGTAGTGATGATCCCAATGCCAGAAGGAAGCAGGAACACTTGCAAGAAGCCTGGCCTAGAAATGTGGCAAGAGAAACATGAAAAGCCATGTAAGAGTAAATAAATTCTAGGTCATGGGGGAGCCATCCTGGGCTGAAAGGGATTGCAGCTTAAGAGGTTTTGCACTTTACCCTTAATATTTCTAAACAGTGTTCAGTTCTGTGCAGTCCTGTTTTGGCCCTAAAAGCAAGTACAGGTCTTGATTTGTGAGCAGATTAAGTTAATACTCTGTCTTCATTTCCTTGAATTAGTGATTAAAGTTTTACAGTTGAGCATACGAAATTTAGGAATTACTGAAGAGAACATGCCTTCAGCTGAGAGTCTGTAAGTGCACTAGGGTGTAGTCATTGCAATTTCATCTCATATTGTTTCTAAACCAAGATAGCTTCTTAGTTCAGCATGCAGGGAGTAGTGAGCTGCTCTGAATCTTTTCCTTTTCCTCATTTAATATGGACTTCAAGCCTGCATTAGTACAAGCCACATGAAACCAGCTCATTTGCAGAATATTGGGCTCTTTCTCCTGCTCTGATGCCGATCATTCCCTCTGGTGACACGATGGCTGTTCCTGCTGGGCTGAGCTCTCAGGGGTGGTGTTGTGCTGCCCTATCCCCAAGTGGAAAACTGGGACAAAGACACCTGCCTGAGGGACTGGGGTGCATTTGTACCACAGTCATGAAAAAACCTGAAGATTTTCTAAATGTTGTAAAATGGTGCCTGTATTTATTTTTTTTTTTTACACTGGCATTTTGAAAGGATTCTGTATCCTTTAATAATCTGCTACTGGCTAAAGCACATGTCTTCAAGTCATCACACAGCTCTTAGGAAACTGCTGACATAGGGACTGTCTTAACACTCTAGGTTTTGGTGGATTGCACACACATATTTCAGTTTGGGTCTGATTCAAACAGAGTAATTCCTGACTAAGTCTGTTAGTGAACTCATAAATGCAGGTCAAAATATTTGCTGTTTTCTCCTGGAGAGTTTGGACAGAAATGACAACAGCTTTCAGCTTCCCTGGAAAGTGTATCTGTCAGACTGGCTTTTAGACATGTTCCTCTGTTTGCTGAAGTCTTCCTCTCAAAATACTCCAGGTCTTATTTGTAAGAGCCTCTTTTTCTGACTAAAATTTGAATTACCTTAATTGCCATATGATTTTTAATTTCTTTTTATTTCAGTGGTAACTTTTAAAAGAATTCAAATTAAGACAGAAGCTGGTCATTCTTGTTTATTAAAAAAAAAAAAAAAAACGTTTTTAAGAGGGATAAAATTCTATCAATACGAATTCTGCTAATCAGCTACGCTGCACTTACTTTTCCAAACAAGTAGGGATTCCTGCTTTGGTCTGCTGATGTTTTGAGATACCTTGTAATCTTAAGTTTTTTGGGGGTGAGTGTGTATCTATCAGTGGGGCTTTTTTTCTCTGCCTAACAGTATTTTTTGTGAATTTTAGCAGGTGCATGTGGTACTTGTTCAGGATAGAAAGTAGTGCAGAATGAAAAGAAGCAAGGGTGAGGCTTTTATTTGGAAGAAAAAAAGCTGAGGAGGAAGTTCACTGCTGAAAGGGTTATTGTAATCAAGTTTATCATGAGAGCTTGCTGTTGTGTAACAGAAACTCTAGCTTGTCCATACCTGTCTTTAAGCATTACTTAATGAAGAAAGAAAACAAACCTACCAAAGTATTTATGAAATTCAATAAAATTTGTTCCCAAACTCTTAAATTTCGATACATTCTGACAATTCGAGCTCCTTATTGGAATCCTTAATGTATTTTTAAAAAGACTACATTGTTTTAAAAAGGTGATGTTTGACAGTTACCTTGTGAGCATGAACAAGCTAATGCTCAAGCACTTGTCTCTAGTGGTTTAATAATATTGAAACTCATTTATTCGAAAACCACTTTAACCGGGAATCATGTAATGAAAAATATGTCTTCCTCTGAAAGCAGCCCATTAAAAAGTCTGTTAGGCAGCCAGATTTTTTTTTCCTAGTAAAGGCGTACATTGGGATTGGACATTCAGTTGGCTTTTTTCTCTTTGTATGTAGGTTGTTTGCCATCTTGAATTCTTCAGGAAAGACTGCCTGTGTCAGTTTGATGCAGTCTAATACCCTAGCACCTATTTTTTTTCTCTTAAAAAGGCATAAGCTTTGTTTATTGAGTAATTTTCTAAAATTAATCTTTTTTGCTATATAAAAACCCTTCTCACTTGTTCTACAGCAATGATCAGGAGTAATTTGGGATTTTAGGACGTAGTAGTTGTTGCAGCTGAAACAATTATTGAAAGGAGAGTGGAAGTGAGAGCAGTGTGACTTCTGTGATTTTCAAATGGTATGCTTACTACTTTTTTCTTCCCTTCTGCCCATTTGTTACCAGACAGATAGCTTGGGCAACTTGTCTGCCTGTCTTTCAGGTGGACAAATTGATTTCCTTTCATTTCTTCTTTCTCCTTGATAGCAGGCTTGTAAAGGAGCAGCTTTACTTATGTGCTTGGTCTCTTTGTCTTTTCTAGTGGAAGAAGCTTCATGAGATTCATATTTCTTTGCAGTTATCTAAATGGAGTTATAGCAGTTTCACCTGTCTTCTTCTTGTCATTTGGTTCCCTTTTAATAATTCCAGGCACACCCTCTCGCTGTTACATCAGCATCTGTATGTGATTCATAGATATCAGGGTTTGGAGAAATCTCTCCACTCGTTTAGTCCATGTAAAAATGAATGCACTGAGTCAGACATGGGGCTCCTGGAGTCAATTCTGTTTTTGATGTGACAGAGGAAAGGAGGCAGGAGCAGGGTGCAGGGGTTCCCCCTGTACATGTTCATACTCACCAGCAAATCATAAGCCTGGGGTGTTTCTATACAGCAGTGGTGACAATGCTGACGATGCCATGGAATCTCAAGATGGTTTGGGTTTGGGTTGGAAGGGACCTTTCGAGAGTCTCTTCAAACATTGCCTATGTCTTTTCTGTATACCTTTTGCTCTGGCAAAGAAGGCTTTCCAGAAAAGACTACACAGAATCTAACTGTGTAACAAAGTTGACTACATTAGTTTTTTCCAGCTAGGTTAAATGGCAAAAAAAGTTTCAGTATTTCCTATTTTTAAAAGTTTGTATTTATCGTAATACACAGTATTAGGGTACCTTTGATTTGTGTTTGATGGCTATTACATTCGTTTGTGGCCATTTCTGAGAGGTCAGTAGAGGTCGGGCATGATGGTGGTTACGCCTGAGAGGTAGGTGGAGGTCAGGTGAGGGGGAAAACCAATGTTGTTTAAAAATAAATTGGCAGTTGGTGTAGGCTTATATGAGAGGTAGCCAGATTAGCAGTACTGTAAGAATACACAAAAAATACGAAAAAAAAAAAATTAGTGATCACTTTAATGATCTATTATATAATGATTGGTCCACAAGGTCATTTCATTCAGTTTTAAATACTAATTTGGGTGTAAATTTCACAGTTAATACAGTTATTGTCTCTACTATTGTCTCTACTCAATCTGCATGCAGTGTGGCTGGTGTCATCCCACATCAAGCTCATGCTGCAGATGACCAGATATATCTGAACCAGTTGAGCAGCAGAAGCAAAGTAAGGTGAGCCAGGTGCCATAGAGAACTTGACTGCTCTGCTCATTGTTGGTACCTAATTTTACCTTATGTAAATGTGAAGCCAGCTTAGGTTCCTGGTAGTGTGTGTTTCAATCCAGAAAGAATTCAAAGATCTTTATACACACTAGGGCAGCCATTTGGTTTATTGTTTTTACAATGAATAACTTTTATTTTATGGGCATGCCCTGCTTTACACAAGGTTTGAACCAAAATTATGGATTGTGTTGCAAAAACCCCTTCTTCAACCCTCATAACTTGTTGTTTTCCAAATCTACAAGTTAAATGGCTTTCTTAGTCCATTTCCTAATAAGTTTAGTACCCTCTTTTTCAAACTCGGTCTAAGTTGAATTTGTCATCTTAAAAATGGTAAAGCCTTGCTGAGTTTTGGATTATTGCCAGCATATCCAACTCTAAACATTAGAAGATTCCCTGAGATTTACAAGAAGCTGATAATGAAAAAATTAGTCAGACCTTATTAGGTTCCAGTATTAAGTGGTTATTAAACAGATCCCTTGGGAAAAATGTCCATTGTGGAATATAAGCAGCACAGAGTAGGTAGAACTTTAGAGAATGTGCAGGCATGGGGAAAAAAGGGGTCCCAGGATAGAAATGCACAGGTAGAAGGATGATGAGGAAGGGAATGGTGCTGCAAAAAAGTACTGAACAGGAAAGAAGGATGGAAGGGAAAAATATTAAATGAAGAATTTAGAATGACTGTATAACTACTTATTATTAAAAATAATGGAACGTTATCATTCTAACATAAGCTGAATTGTGAATATCGTGAATATGTAAGTAATGGGATGTTGTCCTGAAAGAGGAGAAGGAAATGGCTTATGCAGTTATCCAAGAAGAAAGTCAATCAGACATTTAAAACAAGAAGCTATGGAGTCTGCAAATTGTTCTAGAAAGCCAGCCAGTGCATACTGTTTTCTACTTGTTGATCAGCAACATTCTGATACTGTCCAAACAAGTAGGAGAGGCTGCAGTCTTGGCTTACTCAAAACAATTACCTGTTACTGTGATCTGATTATCATGCTAATAGTTTGGCTCCTCTGCTCCTGAAAACCAGTTTGTTGTTTTCTAATACAGGTGAAAAATGCCATGTAACTTTGAAAGATAAAGACACCTTATTTAAATAGTTTAATGAATACTTATCATTATGAAAATCTTGTTATAGACACTTTCACCAACTCAAGAATGTGTATTTTGTTCTCCTATGCTCAGGGTGCAGGGGAAGATACTCTCAAGTAATACTAATCTTCTCTACTGCTTTCTGGAGAAGACCTCTAGTGATCTTATTTGTCTCATGTGGGAATAAGGTACAAAGATTTTCAAAACAAAGCTTAAGAAAAGGTCTTGGCAACCTCTGTACCCCATCTGGACAAGTTACAGACTCTGTCAGTGTTGTTGATCAGTCTTGAAGGAATCTCAGCTTGCGAAACACCTGAAAAGGATAGCAGGTGGCATAGCTCTAAAAGGGTTTTCTGTCAGTCTTCCTGGAATTATTAGGTGCCCTTAAGGGTTTGTAACTTGAGTTTTATGTGTGGTTTTTATTGTGTTTCCCAGGTTCCCAAAACAAGGTGAGAGCTCAGTAACTTCACGTGGTGATGGACAGGGGTGTTGTCCTAATATATAGCACAGAAATACATCTTGAATTTTTTAATTTATGATCGGATAAGTGAAAGTTATACTTGGAGAGTGTGTGGCATATGATCTAACGCTGTCCTCTATTGTCCAAGTACTCCCTCCTTGGGGTTTAATCATGGGTTGCTGGAGGCAGAGATTTTTTAACTGAAGGAGGGAGGCCCTGGCTCTGGGTCTTGCTTTCCTAGTGGATTTGCTGGTTGACTTCCAGTGCAACTTGTTTTATCAGGTTTTTCTTTCTTCTTTCCTTTCCCTTTCCCTTTCCCTTCCTTTCTTCAGAGGTATATTGCTAGGTAGAAGGTTGTAATTTTTATTAATTTTGAGGCTGCTTGTTTGCTGTGTCTTTCTTTTTCTTAATAGTTTCTCAAAATTTGCTGTGTTGGTTGTGTGGAATTTGGGAGTTCTTTCTCTTTTAGCCCTCCCAGTATGTTTGAAATCTTGCAGAATAAAAGATTTTCTGTGTGAATTCACAGCTCTCTCAGAGTTAAACAGAGTATGAACAGGGCATACAGTGAGAGGTGAAAACAGCCAGTGCTTAGTTACTGCAGAAACCCTTCAGTGTCCTTAGCCCTGACCTTTCAGCCTTCAGCCCTGTGCTGTGTCCCAGGCAGGTGTGACCTGGTGCTGGATGCAGCTGTGCTTGCAGCTTCCAGTTCCAGAGGTGACTGTGCTGCTGGAAGCAGGGGTTCAGTTCAGCCTCACCATCATGGCACAGCGCTGCATTGTAACAGTGGGACTACTACAGGGAATGTTTTTGAGCTTAGGGTTTAAACCCTGGGAAGCAGCAGTTGATTTGATTGATCTTTATCTTGTGTTAGGATGCACATTCCAAGTGTGTTCAGATCTCTTATGAGTACACAACAACAAAGAATAGTTTTTGTCTGTTAACTCTGTTTTTAAAATAAGCCAAGTGGTAGCTCTCAGTCTTAATTTTTATTTGTAGTTTTTATACCACATTTGCTTTCAGAAAAAGGAAGGTATTGGTTGTCATTGCAAAGCAAAGCGTTCTCTAGCAATTTTGAAAGAGAACCAAATTTGCCCTCTCTAAATTGCAAACAAAAACTTTGAACCAAAAGTAGATGCTAGGTAGAGGGAAGAAGGTTTGATTTGCTAATACCTAGGGTAGGAAAACTGTCTCCTTGCCCTGGTACAGGGAGAAAAGCTCAAGTAAAAGGTGATAAAGATGTCTATTGGAGTCCTCCAAATACATCTATATTCTTTAAAGTAGCTCGGTGTCAAATTAGACTTTGGATAACTCCATTGGTGATAGCTTAATGTTTGAGAACAGGAATGCTTCAAATGACTAAATTCTCCATGTCTTAATTTATTTTCATATGTGATACATTATTAAGGAGCTACTAATTCAACTGCTTTTCGTTAGGGGAAAGCATGTTTCCGTGCTATCTAATTATGAATACTATTCATGTAATGTTCTTATTTGAATTACGTGGGACTTCAGTTTTTCTCCCAGTACACTCAAGAGAAGTTACATATGATTCAGGTTTTGTTCCAAGATTGGTTTGGTATTCAATTTAGCACTGCTTTTTAGAAGGAACGGAAAGTACTGTGAGCCTGGTCTTCTGAAGAACTCTGGTAATGCGAGTTTTTCTTGTTTCTCAGGATAGTCCTGAGCAGTCTAAGCCAATTTTAACACTGTTTAGAAACTATAATGAACATGATACAACTTCCTAACTGTTACAAAAAGTTACATGTGTAATAGTAGGTGACAGAAGAATTATTCATTTGCCTAAACATGTTTTCATGCAAGTCTGAACTGCAGTTTGAGGGGAGATGATTTTAAAAAAAGACAGTGTAATGTTAGTAATCACTAAAACCAAAATTTGAGTATTGGCTACAGAACTTATATTAAAATACATGAAGGCAAATTATTGAGTAAAACCACATTAGGTCACATCATGTCTTGTTGTAAACGTGGTTACTCTGTTTGTAATCTGAACCAAAAAAAGAGCAGAAGCCTGAATTCATTCTTGTTCAGCAAAGTTTTGAAGCTGTGCACAAAGTATAAAGCCCTGCTAAGTTTCTTTTAAGGGAAGGTTTCATATGTGCAAATTGACTTTATAAAATATGAATACATGATAAAGTGCTCTGCTGAATTAGAACCACCGGCTAAAGTAGAAAAATCATTGCTTTTTATACATTTAAAATGGTAAAGTAGGCTGAACAACTGAAATTGTTGCTTTTAGAAGTAAATTCAAGTAATCACTTAAACTATAGAAAATTAAGAATGTTTAATGAGATAGTTCAGGTATTGTGAAATGAAGGTCAAACCTTACATCCATACTTACGCAAACTTCAGGTCCTGCTGAGTTCATTATGAATAAACATGTCAAAATCTTTCTGTAAATTATGTTCTCCTATAGCAGCAAACCTCGGTACAAATTGAGAGAACTTTCTTCATGCAGCCAGTGGTTTCAAAAAGAGAATTTCAGATTTATAGTCACTAATAAATATGTAAATACGGATTTTTTTTTAACTAAATAACATGAAAATTCTGTGGAAGGGTTCTAGAGAATGTGGGCCTGGTGCTGAATGGGAATATGGTCACAAAGACCAAGGAGAAGGCTGAAGTGATGACTGGGTTTTTTGCCCCAGTTTTTAAGAAGCAGTTTAGGGAATATGTGAACAAAGTGGATGAATGAGAGTTCATGGGCTACACAAGATGCTACACAAGTGTTGGGGCAGCTGGCTGGTGTCACTGCAAGGTCATTGTCAATAAGTTTTGAGCAGGTCTGGTGACTGTCCAAGTCCTCAAGGGAGGCAAGGGATCCTTCCTCTCTACTTGGCACTGGTGAGATACATAAGGAGTGCTGGGTGCTGTCCTGGGCTAGTCAGTTCAGGGGAGCCATGAATGCAGTGGAGTGAGTCCAGTAAAGGGCTGTGGAGATGGTGGGGTGGAGCCTGACAAGTGAGGGGAGAGCTGTGACTGTTCATCCTGGAGCTGGAGGATATTCAGGGCAGATATGATGTGGTACCTGCAGGAGGGTGCAAAGGATGAAAACCAGATCCTCCTTAGTGGTATCCAGTAACTGGATGAGAAGAAATGGGCACAAATTGAAATACAGTAAATGCCATTCAAGTGGAAGGGAAAACGAAATCTTTTTTCCTTTGTACAGTGGGGTTGGTGAAACACTGGAGCAGATTTCCCACAATCCTTGGAAGCTGCCATCTATGGAGATGTTCAATATCTGACTGGATGTGGTCCTGGTCACCCTGCTCAAGCTGACCCAAGCAGGGGCTTGGACCCAGTGATCTCAAGCAGTCCCTGCCAAGCTCCACCTTCTGTGGTTCTCTGGCCTCTTAGCTCTTTAGACAGTTCACTCTCAATTGCATCTCTGTTGTTTTTTCCCAAAGCTCTCAGTTTTAGAGCATCTGGACACATAATGAACATTTCACGAGAAAGGTGGTGGGGTGGTGGGAGATCTGAAGCAGCTTTCTATTTGTTCCTTATGTATTTCATGGAATTTAAAACTAGCACACATTTCTCTTTGCAGTACTGCAGTCTGCCTCCATTCTTGCCCATGTGTTTAATCATAGAGTGCTAAAAGAATCTGTATAAACAATCATATATTAAACAATTCAGAATTTAACATCAATAACGGATTTTAAATAATTAACAAATGTGGAAATAGAGCAAATGCATAATCCTCTCTAACCCTGTCTTTCAGTCGTGGCCTGTATATGAAGAAGTATTCAACAAAATGCATGAGCTTGCAGCATTTTTAGACCTGCCTCGTTTTCCAGATATAACAGAAAGCTGCTTTCTTCATCCAGACATGCTGTGCATGAAGTACTTGATGGAAGCTAATTTACCTGGTAAATATTTTCCCTAGCCCGAACTGATAAAATTTTTCTGTGGTTTATTAAACTCTAGCAAAAAGGCTTAAATTACTACTTCAAAAGTGCCTGCTATTTTCTTTCTAGTTTATTCCAATTTCAGCTTGAACTGAAAAATATTCTTTCTATAGAAAGCACCTTCATCAAACATTTTGAGTATGTGTTATAGGCCCAGATATGCAGGGGCACTCTGCAT
Organism: Brachypodius melanocephalos; assembly: GCA_013398615.1. Classification (NCBI taxonomy): domain Eukaryota; kingdom Metazoa; phylum Chordata; class Aves; order Passeriformes; family Pycnonotidae; genus Brachypodius; species Brachypodius melanocephalos. Next base: position 8,086,938 of record VZSR01003806.1, read on the forward strand.
GATATTGGCTCTCTAAGGCTGTAGAGTGGATACTTCATTTTAAATCTTTCAGTATCCATGTGAACTAAGAGGCACCTGTTGAATTCATGTGATATATTAACTTTAACTTTAGCTAGATGCTTCATGAAGTTGGGACCCAATTGCTTAGTTCTGGAATTCTCATATGTAATAATGTCTGTATATCCTTTAACAAAAAGTACATTTTTTGTATTATATAGTATTGTATATTACCATTTATTTTAATATTAATTAATTGTGTGTGACCGATGGACTGCTGTCTCACTTGATTTATAATTTTGTTCTGAAATCATATCTAGCAAAAGTATTGACTCTTTTTGTCTATCTTGAAGTTAAGTCTTGAATATTAACTTGTCAAAGAAAGACCAGTATGTCCTAGTATGTGACCTCTCTGTTGGGTTACCATACTTGCTGTCAAATACCACTGTGACTGAAGATGAGTTACACAGACAAATGGCCTTTAAATTTTTTTTTCTCAAAACATTCCAACAATTCATCGTAGAGGAGGGAGTTATTGTCTTATTTTGCAGTTAGTTAAAATGAATAAAAGTGTCTGGTTTTTCTGTTTATTCACAATTGAATGAAGAGAAGATAACCAACAGGTTTAGGGCTAAAATTCTGGAGTAATAATCCTGACTTTGTAGTTTTATGCCAGTGTTGTGATCCCATAGAGGGTTACATTATTTTACAGATTGTGAAGTATCAATTGAATTTTTAAAAAGGCTACAAATTTGTCATTTTCAGATCTTTCACAGAGAAATGAAAAGCTAAGTACTCTTTGAAAATTACTGAAGAAGAGGAATATATTGTCCTTTTCACTGCAACTAGGATTTTTATCATGTATAACCATTTTTTAAAAAATTGAAAAAGGGCTGCTGCTGTTTTCTAACAATTCTTTAAAAAAGAGCAATGAATTGGAAGTGTTAAAGGACATTAAATACCACTGAAAATACTATATATCAGAAATAAAAATATGTTTCTAGTATTTATAAGAAAATTTAGTTTCCACATTTTTTTAAACTTTTACTGTTATGTGCGAGAGGATTAAAAACGAGCTCCTACGGAACTCTTTGTAAGCAGCAAGAGAGTATAAATACAGCTGGATTAAGGTTGTACTTAGTCATACATTGCTAACCTTTGTGGAATCTGATGGTGATGTAATCAACTCCTGTATTTCTTGCTGAACAGGAAAGGTGAGAAATTTGGGGGATTTGTATCTGTGAAAAATAAGCAGAGTAATAAGAGACTGTATAGATAGCCTGCTGTGTATCTCGTGGAGCTGCAGCTGGATCTCCCTGGCGTAGCCCGCGCGTGCCATGGGAGAGCCAGGCGTGACCTCGGCAGCTTCTGCCAGGGAACCGCCACTGCTGCCCTGCCACCACCAAACTGCTCTGCACGCCCAGCCAGCTTCTTTACAACCAGCCCTGTTCCTCCCCTGTGCACTGCTGATTCCTGCCATGGGGGTCAACATGCAGGAAAAAAGGTTGTGACAAGTTTTTTGCTTTTGGTGATTTTTTTTGAAAATTATATTTGTGTGGATTTGCAATAGGCTTTCCCACAAGAATGTTCACTATGATCTCGCTACCTTACTCAAGTAACATCAAGGCACTAGTAAATATGTGATTTTTTTTATTCTCCATATGACTATATAATGTCACAAGTGTTTTCCATGTAAGCATAGTGAAGGTTGCCTAGTATTTTTTAAAGTATCCAAAAATACTCCTCAGCCTGAAAAATATGGCTGTCAAATGGTCCTAAAAGACTTAAGCAGTGTTTTCCTCAAAAGGCCAACATATTTGCACTGTAGAAATATTTCTAGCTTGTCTTAACATTTATATTTTTATTTATGTTAATCAGATGAAATGCATAATTGGACTTGTCGCGTGGTGAAAAAGATTGGTATTGGAGAAGTGGATTTCCTGACTCTTATGCCTGGAAATAAGTCAACAAGAAAAGTGAAATATGATGTTCTTGCTGCAGCAATCATTGTGGTTGTGCTCAAATTATTGTTTTTATTAGATGATCACTATGAATGGTAAGTGTACAGACAAATCTGTAGCAACCCCCAAATTTCAAATAGTGCAAATGCTTGCCTGGGATCATTCTTTCTTTAGAGTTGAATTTATACTATGGGAATTTCAATTAAGTTCAGTAACCTAGACCTTAAACATTTTAGACATTGAATACTACTTACTTTTAAATTTCTTTGGGTTTTATCTGATACTTGGAATAAAATTAATTTGTCGTCTTTGTCCATTGTATTTGAACTTCATGTGAAAAGTGCAGTATTTGGATCTACAAAACAGCCTGATGTTTAAAATTTTTTTACAGGTTACTTTCAGAGCTTGCTGAAGAAAGAAATAAAAATAACACAGAAGGTACATAAATATTCTAGTAGAAGCAGTGTTATGATTTTGTAAATAGAGCAGTTTTGCAATCAGGGTTAGAAAGACTTTTCTTACTGATCATGAAAATATGTTTTTGTCATTCATTAAGGGCAAATTTTATTTGAAGGAAAAAGTTAGATCCTGTTCATGTAAAATGGCCTTAGTGTACCTGCACAGTTCTTACTGTCCAGACTAGGGGAGTTTGGTGCACATTTTGCTGAGTGCCTCTCTGCTTCTGCTTGTGCATGTTTGCCTCTTGGTTTAGAGTTTTATGCATGGTAGGTGGAGATGAATGGATATGCTGTGAAAAGGGAGCACACTTTGATCGTAAATAGCAGATACTTACTAGGGGCATCAAACCACATTTATGATAAAATCCAAACTTGTTTAGTCTTGTTAAATAAAATGTCTTAGTGTGTAACATATTTCAGATGTAATCTAGTTTCTTAGTCCAAATAATCCTGAGAGAGTGTGGAAAAGCTAGCAGCAATTAAGATAGAGAAGATAATGGTGTGAACATGGTTCTTTGAGGGCAGAAAGACCAAATCAAAGATTAGAAATCTTCAGGAAGATGTTGCATGGCCCAATCCAAATCACAGTTGAAGATAAGATCCAAGATGTGTTACGGTGGTTTATCTGTTAGGCCTTTTATCCAGTTTTGGGTCGTTTTGACCCTTCTGTTGCTTTGTTTAAAATTTAGGTCCAAAATAAAATTATGGTGTTAGTCATGTGTGAGCTCAATTACTGCTGTAACTAGAGACTGTCATCACTGTTAACTGAAACTGGTTATTTTCACATTCAGGTGGATACACAAACTTATGGTGGATTTTTTCTTTTCCTTTTTACTTCCTGTGAAAACTTGAAGTACATGATAGTGACAGGAGTGGGCAGTTGTGCAACTGCTTCACAAGCTGAGGCTTAAAGCCATTAATGTCTTAATGGGGTTTCTCCCTTATTAACAAGTCTCATTGCCCTTGGGAATTGACAGCTCATTCTTTGCCCACTTTTTTACTTTAAAATCTGCTGGTGCAAATGATCCATATGCTCTGTTTTGTTGTCCCTGTGCTTAAAATGTTGGGCTGATGGTGAGCAGCTGTGCAGAGGAGCTGATGTGAGAATTTCTGTTAGACAACTGATCAGTGCCCAGAGCTCAAAACTGCCTCTGGCATTTTCCCAAAGTTAGAGTGCTGAAATGAATAATGGTTAATACTGAGTTTTAAAGATTCAATTTATGTTGACTCCATTCTCAACTTAATTATTCATTCTCTAGTCCTTTTTTATTTTAATAAAAAAATAGTATTTCAGCTCCTACATTTCTTCAAGTCACACTGGAAGCAGTACAATAGGTAGTTGTAGTTACCTACTGTGTGTGTTCTGTGAACTGCACACATCCACAGTATGGGTTTTGTTCAAATAAAATGTGATTGATGTAGATGTATGTGCATATGTATGTGTGTATCAGAGCTGTGTATTTTCCAGTCAGCTCATGTATGAATGTCGGATCAGCAGCACTGGCCAGGGAAGGGGTTGTTACAGTGTAGCATCATGTCTCTGACAATGGGATTGCATGTGACAGATGCTTAATAATTCATATGAAGTTTAATACAAATTTCTACCACCTCTCACACTGAACTCCCAATAGTTTAGGAGTATTTACTTAAACCTTGGGGTTTGAGGAAGTTGTATCCAGACCTTTGAATTTCAAGGACTACTGCGGGCTCTTTGTTCCTTTCACATATCTCTTGCTTTTTGAGACCATCTATGTTTTTAGCATCTAGACATTCTGGGGCAGGATAATGCAAACAGGAGGCATGGAAATAACACAAAAGGTGTATAAGTTTGATTGTAAGAACAGTACATTCACTTTAAGGAGAGTTTAAACAGCTGGCTGGCAAAGCTGAGCATGACGCAAGCATCGCATGCAGCGCAGCTGGGGCGATGGGGAAATGTAAAATCTGGTTAATTCACAATGCAGATATTCCACCCACAGGGAATAAGAGTTGATTATTTTTAAATGTATAAATCTACCCCGTATTTCTGTTTGGAATTCTTATCCTTATTGTACCCAGTTGCTCTGCTTCAGTCTTGCGCCTCTTTAGGGGATCAGTGATAGAGGTCCTATGTCTTCATGTGCTGATGAATACTTGTTCACATATCAACAAATGAGGTTCCTGTGCTCCAAACCATGAGAGGCTTGTAGGAAGTGAAGAGAGACCATTGTCTCATTTTTCTTTCCAACCCTGTAAGATTTCATGGGTAGTAGGATAGACGGGGGAAGCTGATGGAACTATGTGAAATTTTGTATCTGAGCTTCTTTTGGTTTTATTTGTTTAAACTTAAGCTTGATGCATAGTTTCATTAATCCCTGGAATTCAACTCTGAAACAGTTGAAGGCCGCTCCACACACTCCACTAGTGGAGAACTAGTTGATTTGGTAGAGAGGAGGTGGTTTCTAGGCTTACCTTTCCAGAAAAGGGGGAGAATGTTTGACTTGTGCTAGATCTATGAGATCTAAGATGCAGGGCTTCTATGCACTTCTTATGACATGCTGTTCTTTCACTCCATTTCTGCATTTCTCTTTCTTACAGAATTATTAGATCAAATGTGTTTTCTTTAAGCACATAGCATTTGGGGTAGTTTACAGGTGCAGGATGCAGGGTCTAACTGCTTGGAGACCAGCTTCTCTGTCATTTCTTTCATTTCTTCCCAAACTAAAGTGTATATCTTTTATTCAGGTGGCCCATATTTTGAGTTCAAAAAGTGGTATGAGGTGGTAAAACATTCCTTGGATGTGAAGCAAAAGAAATTGGATGAAGAAAGAGCCAAGTAAGAGGTTTTTAGGTGCATCTTTTTAAAGGTAGACAGTTCTTTATAAACTCCTGATCCCTACAGAAAAAAAAAAGTTAGAAATTTGCTCCACATGTCCATCCACCAAGCTTGAGTGAATAGAATGATTAAATCACTGTCTTAATTTTCTATTTACACTCATAATGTTTATCCAGCTTATTAATTAAATGCTCACTTACTGTGAAAAATAGCTTATGCAGCTGAACAATTAACTGATTACAGTAGATCTAGGCTAACATGCCTTGGTTTGCCTACTCAGAAAAAGATTTCCTTTATATGTTGGAGAGGCAGTGATTTTAATAGCACTAAACATTAGATTATTTTGATTTTAATTTAAAACTGTAGCAGTATTTGTAATAAGTTATTATTCTTTTATTCATTTGGTTCAGCTTTCTTTTTGTTAACAATTCTTATGTCTCTTACTGATAGGTATCTGTGGAGATGTGAAAAGCCATTGTTCTATTCAGTCAAGAATAAATCTAAAGCTCTAAAGAGAAGACGTGAGTAAACTTTGCATCTTCCCAGCAACAACTTTTCTGTTGTTCTGCTCCAGCTTTTCCCATCATAGAAAATCTTCAGCTGTGACTGATAACATTTACATCTTAAAATATTTCGTCTCCTCTCTTTCATCTCTGGGTACAATTAATGTAGTACTGTTTTACAACCCGTGGCTGGAATTTTTCAAACATGCACAACTGAAACTGCCTTTGCCAGTCTTCTAACAACCTACTGAACCATGTCTCAGAATGAGTGCTTTTGTCCTCATCTTCTCTAGTTTGCCTTTACATCACTGTTCCTTGTGAGTTGTTGGTCTTCCATAGCTTTCCTGTCTCTTTCCTCTAGTTTCTTGCATGCTTTGGTGTGAATATCCCAGTATGTCCTTTGGTAGAACTCGCATGTCCCTCTTTTCTCCCACTCCTTCTTGCAATCTTCTACAGAAAGCAAGGAAGGCTTTACTTGCATAGGCAGCTGCATGTGGTCAGAATGCAGGTACAGCTACTGTATTTTAGTAGCTCTGGAAGTACTTGTGAGAAGTTTCTGATGTTTGTGTTGACATAAAAACAAAGAAACAAAACAACAAAACCCCAGTTGTCTCTAGAAGTAAGGAAGACCAGAATTTTATTCAGCCAAATTAGATCTGGATTTTTTCATTCTACATTTTATGTTTTCCAGAAGGCAGCAGGTATTTGGAGAAAGATATTAACTGTGGCAAGTGGTATTTTTCTTTTTATATGCTCTTTCAGTTTCTAGAATGAGTGGTTCGGAGGCTTCTAAACAAGTTGTATAATCCTATTTGGTTTGAATTACACATGTTGTATTTCTCCTTCAGGAATGCAGTAGGGGTTTTTAAGTACTTACTCTTCAAAATTCAATTGGAGTGATCCTGCAGTCAAGTCATATTCCATGGAAAACCATGTTGAGATATATTTATTTCAAGCCGATTATTTACTCATATGCCCTTTAATTTGTGCATTTATAGGAAAAGTGATTCCTCTTCTGGCTCTGCTCCTCTTGGAGCTAGAAGAGGACGATTTAGATTACAGAGCTTTATCACGATGATGTGAGCAGGAATATCACATAATTGTAACTGGGCAGGATTCGTCTCAAAGCAGATGTACCATAATAGAGACAAACAATGCTCTAAAACACTGATGTGCCAGGTACAGATTTTCAGAAACCTTCCTAAAACTTTGATTTTGATCATCAATTTTAGTGTCATCTTGAAAGACAAACTTCCCTGTCATTGGATTATTTTAGGAGTTTTTTTCCTGTGGTTTTTTTTCCTTCAATATATGAATGAGTTTATTTAAATACAGCTTCTAAAAAGAAGTTAAAGCTCCAACAATGTTTTTTAACCTGCTTTTTATCCTAGAGAAACAAGGCATAGGCAGTCATACAGTGTGTGCTGATCTATCATGATACCTTCTTTTCCCTCTCCACCTCAGTAACTCAGGAAAGCTTGTCATTCATTCACTAGCCGTGGGCAAACATGGAGTGGGGGTATTTTTTGTTGTTGGGGTTTTTACCAGTTGAAATTTGCACCATGGAAAGCTTAACCTTGAATCCATGTGTGTATGAATGTGCTTTCTATCAGCATAAATATCCTGGTAAATGGATTTTACAGGTTTTACTTGCAGGAATGTTTTAGACTGCCCCTAAATACCATAAAAGACATGGCATTTTGAATTATGTTTCAAAATGTTTCACTAAAACCTGTAAAGAGGATGGCATAGAGAACCTAAAGACTTCCAGGATTTCTCAGTCTTTCATGCAGAGTTTTAAAGAAAAAAAAAAAAGGAAATTTAAAAACCACAAATACCCCATTTTCTTCTTGTATTAATCACCTCTAAGCAGTATTCTGGTACTTAATACTTTTGCATTTGTTTCCTTTGTTTCTCTTTGCACAGAAATGGTTGTGAACTTACAAAATCAGTTTGGCAAGCTGTCTGGTTCAGTGCAACGTGCTGAAAAGCCAAATCCTTCAAGTTTTCAGTTAAGTTGGTCTGAAGAAAACACAGATGGGAGTTGTTTTCACGGGCATAGCCTGAAGGGAATTTTGCAAGAAAAACGTGGTTTACTGACACCCATGAACCCTGACTATTGGCTGTGTACAGTTAAACTATGTAATGAGAGGTAGGTGTTCACATTTTTGCTAAATACATTTTGGAAAGTTCTCCTGAAAGTAAAGTCCTGTACATTTATTTTTGCAGATGACAAATACAGGTTGTGTGCACAGCTATGTGTTCACATATAGGTACAGTCATTTCTAGAAAGGGGTGTGTGAGGAATGGATAGTCTTGGACTGTGAGTAGACAAACTGTAACATGAGGAGTGATCAAAGTGAGCTTATGAGAAGAGAGGAGATGAGACAAAATCAACAACTAGAGTCACATGGCAAGAGTAGCAGCTAGGTGCAAATACTCACTTCATTTCCTCGTAGTGTTTTATAAAAATACTTGTATTTTTATAAATACTCCGGTTTGCTCTGGAGCAGCTCTCCAGAGAATGGAAAAACAGTCCCATTCCTCTCCTCTCTGTCCACTGAAAAAACACAGAAAATTAATTTTCTAAATCATTATACTGATTTTGTGATGGCCTTAATCACAGTGGCTTCTGGATCATATGCCAGACTTTGGTTCTGCCATTGGTTGTATTATGAAACCCTGATCCGGAAGAGGAACGTACCACGAATATCAGTGAAAAAGATCAACTCTCTAGCTGGCTTGGATTCTCCTGAGTTTCTCATGTATGCTATTGGGAAGTGTTTTTTTGGAAAGGAGGTTGAGTTACATTCATGTGAAATGAGATTTTATTTGTGTGTTGAATAACATGTGACATCTTTACCATAATTTGAAATGGTATTCAGAGATCAATAGCCTCTATGCAGTCTTCGTGATATGGTCCTGATTTTTAAAACATTAAATTCCCCTTGAAAATAACTGGGTTTTGCAAATATGCAGTCTTTTCTGTCTTTCTGTGGATTTATTTGCTTATCTTTATTTTCCTTTTCACTTTACATTTCACGTACCCACTGTGACAGAAATGGGTTGGAATAATGTATGTACAGTGTTACATTACAAGAGGTTTGGCTATATGGATTCATTCTTTTGTATGAATAAGAACATTTCTTTTAGAGGGACTAGAGGTAATAATCTTTTTACCACAGATTTGCGTAATCTTATGCACACATTGAATGAGTGGATATTTTGGTGTATGTTTGTGTGAATAATTTTCTATGCAAAGTCTGTTTTTAAACTTACATTTTCATATGTAATATATTAAAATGTTAATGGCAAACTGTCATAGCCTTCATGAAACAAGATTTGAATTTAAATTCTTACCGGTTAAATTTCCCATTATATCATTTGCAATGCAAGTAGTTAAGTATACATCTGACACTTACTTAACATTGGAAAACAACATCTACTCTCTCAAATATGAGGGTTTATCTTCTGTGTATGTAGAATAGAACTAAAAAAAAATCTTGTGAATTCTCTTTCTCTGAAAATCAGCATAGCCTAAAATGCTTTATTCCTGGGACTGAAGTGTGATTACAGTGTCAGCAAAGCTGAGCTCAGTCAAATGGTTGGTGAAATGATTTTACATTTTATTTCAACACTTTGTGTTTTAAACTGGATTCTAAACTGATTTGCTATGAAAGTCTTTAGGTGGCAGGAGTTGTACTCAATGTTCGTAAGGTCTCCAGCCTAAAGGACTGTATCATTCTATATGTGATGAGGTATTACAGTGTGTGAAGAATGTTGTAATGCTTTTGGGAAGTGTGAGGTAGGGCACGAGAGACCTAGTTCCAGATTTCCAATGTGCCGGGCTTTGGGAGGCTTTGAACAGACTGTGCTCCCTGAAGTGCAGCTTGCCTGGCACTCAGGACGGGTCTGACTGTTCCTCCAGTTTGAGGTAAAATGTAAATGTTTGCTGGGCCAGAGGGAGTGAGCAAATGACTTTATAGTCTAGTAATTAGCACACTTACCCGTAAATTGGGACAGACAGATCACAGTTGTTGTTCTGGTGAATATTTAAGACAGCTGCTCTGAATCGGACACAGGGAACATTTAACTTCTTCACATCCCAAGGCAATACCTAGCAAGTTAGAAGATATATAGGATTTATAAGTGAATATTGCATCTGAACCTCCATATCAATGCACAGTGTTTTCATTTAAAAATTGAAACTTTGTAGTATTTTAAACTAAATTTGGGGCTTATCCAGTTTGGTGTTTTTCCAGCCTAAGTTGCTGAACTTAATGTTTACAGAGCTATTTCTGCAGCTCGTCCTCTGTGTCATCTTTTGTTCAGTCTGACACTTGTTACCAGCAAGTTTAGTCTGCTATTTTCATTATATACTTCATCAATAAAATCACCTCATCATTTTCATTAACATTTTCACCACGAAAGCTACAAAGTAATGAAGCAGAAGGCTGCTACAGCACTAATTGATTTCTGTTGACCTCATCAGTGTTTGCTCCAATGTTTCCTGTGTTACTCCATTGGCTTAATTTAGCTTTTCTCTCTTGTTTCTAGATATGCAATTTGTATTTAGCACACAAAGGCAATGGACAATAAATGAATGGGTTATTATCCCATGACATAGTGTCAGGAAGATGAGAGGGAAACCCTGTGGAGAGAGAAGAACAGAGTAAAGAGCCTAAGGTGTCTGAATTGGGTAGCCTTAGAAATTTTAAAAATAGGGTGAGGTAGTAATTTTAATACTTTGCTACATTTGCTAAAAGCTGGAAGAACAAATTGTGATTTCATTTAGTCCTGAAAGGCAAAGAATATATTCTTTGCCTGGCTGAGTATGATCCTGATTCATAGTGCAAGAAATTGTAGTGGCTTTTTTTTCTTGGTGTGTTTGCACCAGCTCTGAAGATATCTTGGTTCAGTCCTATACTTCAGGGTTTTGCAGGAGTGGATCACTTCACAGGAATCAACGCTGTAAACTAGAATTGTGATTTATGCTGTTGGTGAAATGTACAGTTTGTCTCTAAATACAGTTTAATATACAAATGCTAGCTAAATACTAAAAAAGGTACTTGCAATTTAGGGCTTTTGTTTTCTCCACGTTTCTTTTCAGATTGTGTGGTCATCTGGCTCATTACAGAGAAGTGGAGTTTCCCCAGAGTTACCATTTTGTACTAGGATTGTTCTCCTTTCTTCTGCGGGTTCAGCCCTCTTACATCCATGATGAGGTGTGTATGATAGAGCACAAACTTTTTAATAAAAAACTCTATAAAAAACTAAAATACAACACAGTCCTAAGGAAGTAAAAAAGGCCTAAACCTGCCAGTATTAAACCCATGTAAATTAGTTGGTTGGATCCCAAACTATGCTATTACATCTAGACTTATACTGATTATTTTGTCTCATGGACATTTTTTGTTAGAGCTGAGATCTAATACTGTACTTCAGTTTTAGTGTAATTTTGTCTATACTGGGAATCAGTATACACTGATACTGGGAAAGGAAACTGCCAAGGAAACAGTTAATTACCATTTATTTAATTAATTTGCATCATAGACAAAAGGAAGCTGTGAAATTACCATTTTTTGGGGCATAATTGTACATATTTTGAGTGTACTGGACATGACATTAGCATCTAATTACATTGTGAGATTTTGCAATTAAAATATCTATTTTTTTACCTACCATTGTATGACAGTAAATATATTTCTAGAAAATAATGTTTATTTTGTTTTTAAATACTATGTTAACAAATAAAAGAAGCAGTTGGTTAATGCTGTCATTGCAGTGACTTTTTCTTTATTATTTCTAAACAGCATTCCAGTTGTTCTGGAACAACTCTGGCACTGTTTTTTACATTTCCCTGCATACTGTGTATTTCCCAGTCTCTTGTTATGCCTGAGCCTCTCATTTAGGTTAACACATTTCAGGTCCATGTTCCACTTCAGGCTTCACAAATTTTGCAGATACTTTTGTACGTGGTATAAAATCTCATCCTGTTTCTTGTACAGTGATAACTGCCAGGTCCTCCTGTCATTCTTCTTTTGCAAGGCTACTGTTAAAGCCTTAAATTTCTTCTGACCACCTTATAACCCAGCATCTTCAGCAGCTTCTGCCGTGGCCATTCCACCAGTTTCTCATGCTTGATCTTACTTATGCATCATGTTTTCCTACTGTCCCAGACAGCATGTAAATGAAGTTGGGTGCTGCCACTACATGAAAGACACCATAACAATATACATACATATGTTGAACCTAGATGCTGTGTAGATAGCCAGATGAATAATGCTGCTTTCAGCTGAACTTAAATTCATCATTTCCAACCATCAGTACAGAGTATAGAACTTACCAAATCTGTTTGATCAAAACCAAAACCAACAGCTGTTTCTAAACATTATTATAACTAAGAAAAATGGTGCCTGCAGACTTGACAAAGAATAATGACTTCCTCCCTGAGCAAGGGGTTCAGTGAGATATAATCTGAGAGGGTAATCAGTTCAGCCAGTCGATTGCCAAGGGTTTAAACCATGAAGTTGTTTAAAAATTGGGAACAGGTGAATGATAGGGGAGGTGATATGCCCTACCTGTCTGGAGCAAGTGATAAAGTGGTATTTCACATACAAGTAGGGCAGACAGGACTATTAAAAGTGAGTTTTATAGTTACATGGAAATACTGGCAAACGAGGAGGCTTTGTTGGCTCAGTAGAGGCAGGAGGTAATGTGGCATCCTGATTTGGAGTGACACAAAAGACACAATTTGGGTGAAAGTTTTTACTTTTTCAGGTATTTTAACATTTTATTGTAGCACTGGGATTTAAAGCAATGGTCCTGTAAAGTAACTAACATGTAGATGAGAAGGCATAGTTTTAGCCATACAGAACTAAACTGTGCTTGATGTGGGAAGAGCAAAGAGACTGAATTATTACTTGGTGTATATGTTAAGAGATTTCGTAAGTGGGCACAGTGTAGTATGTCTAAATCTAATGCCACGCTGTGCTAGATATCTCAGACTTCTGGCTAGGTGTGTCTGAACTGACGTTTACATTAATGGACTTGGAACACACCAGTTTAAATCTCTTGTGTCTGGTGTTTGTGTTTTAAAATTAGCCATTAGCTATTATGTTTGACCTCACCTGAGTGAATTACTAATATTTGTAAGTATTTGGTAAAATTATTCTTTGTACTTTCCTAGATGAGTATTTCTATCAGTTAAAAATCTACAGAAGTGTTAATACACATCGTCACTCCTTTCAGCAGTGCTGGCTCAAATGACTGTAAGCGTCTCATTCCTTTTACTGTAATATCTGTTAAAGTTTTGAATGAACTATCTAAAAGACACCTTGGAATACAGAAAGGATTAATTTAATTCAGAAGTCTTTATTTGAAGGACTGACACGCTTAATTATAGGTATAGCTTTCTTCTAAAACTACTGTAGTAGTAAAATCTGAGCTTCACAAATTAAAAATACTATGCTCATTGTTACATTGTTACAAACATAAGAAAGCTCCCTTAGATGTTAGACTAAATTAAGGCTGTACTTTAATAAACTGGCATAAAGCTTGCAGTTAATCATCAAGAGCCATGTGCCTTGTGGACACATAGGCTAAGAGTCAGGTTTAAAATAGAGGGTGTGCCCCAAAAATGCTTTTTGTTAGTTCTATCCAGTTTAATCCATCAACACTTCTGTTGGAGTAATGATGTTAAAGAAGCTGACAAGCCCCAGGAGTGCCTTATCTTCGGTGAAGTGTAGTTGAGCTCTCCTGGGACAGCTGCTCCGAGTGCAGTCACTAAAAGCCGGAGGCGGAGCCGCGCCGGCCGAACAGACAGCTGCGGGCATAGCCGAAGGGCAGGGTGTCTGCACAGCCCAGCACTTCCAATCATCTCCTCTCTCGCCTTGGAAATTACAGCTCCTTTCTCTAACTATTTGCTGAAAGCGCCCAGGTAAAGCTCAACTACTTTTTTGTACTTAATCCCGTGTAAATTTTGAGTAAAAGAGGCTCCACTTGTTTAGTTTCTTACTCTAAAATTTGAATGACAGTTCTTAAGTATGTAGATAAAGGCAAGTGGGGGTTTTTAGAATAAACTTTTTAACAGTATATACTGAGAAGACTTAATTAATTATTAACTTAGGCAATAGCAAATCAGTTATTCTAAGACTTTTATGTGCCTTCCAAAGTGAATTTTCACTTTTTCCTAGCTTGTGTGTTAGGAAGAAAGTGTGTTTCAATGAGCAAAAGTAACCTTACTTTATGAATTCTCCAATGCAACCTTTCAATTGTTTTGGTGGAGAAATATGACAGATGTCTCCTTTTCTTTTGAAAGGCACAGTCTTCAGCAGAATTGGTTTATTACCCTTACGAGTTTTTCACTACTTCAGTGTTTCTATGTTCTCAGTATCAACTAAGTCCCAGTCAAATACATTTTTCTTTTCAAAGTTTTTGCTGTTGTCCAGACTTGAAGGAGAGGTGTTTGCCTTAGACAGAATGAAGGCCCCAAACCTGATTTAACCAGAGAATGACAGTCAGCAAAGCCCAATGCCTGTAAGCAATGCTAGTCTTAATTTATTTACCATAGTGTATGGCATGGGCTTCACTGCAATTACATCTTTTCTAACCCATTTTTAGCACAACACTGAAACAATGATGCATAGAAGATTTAAGAAAGCTTCATGAGGTATTGCAGGCAAGGCAGTGAGTACCTTGCTTTCTCATAATGTCTTGGAAATCTCAAAAGTCCCTAAAATGACTTTTCTCCTGCTCTGGACAAATAAGATTTCTGCTTGTTCTGAATAAAAATTCAGGATATTGTAATAAGTTGTCAAGAGGATGCTCTTGTAGGGCTGGGAGCAAAAGAGCCAGGACCCACAGGGCTTTTGGGACAGGTAAAATGTGCATATGTTAAATCCCCAAATAAGGTGTCTGCACCCTAGATCATCTGTCCTTTCCCCATGTCAGGTTGAATAAGTTTTATTCTTCACAGGCAGAGAAAAGTCAGGATAACTCTGTGTAACGACTCGTCTGTTTTGATCCAAAATTTAAAGAGCTTTCCAGCACATATGGTTATACGTATTTCCTGGCTGGGCATGTTAGGATGTGAGTTGGTTACAGCCGTGTCTCTCACTACATTTGTCCTTGTGCTAAATGCAGGATGCTTGCTTTCCAGCATCTCCTCCACAGTTACTGGTCCTGTTGCTCCTCATGTGTGAAGCTCTTTGTTCCTGGCCAGGTTAGGTGAGGGAGAGTATAAAGGGGATGCCAAGATGTCAAGAAACAGGCATATGTGAAAAATCACTCACTGCTGCTTTTTGCTAGGATGCTGCTGAAATTTTGAACAAAAGTGAGTAAGGATTACCAGCACAGGAGATGGAAGCTGGTGTCCTCACGCAAGGTTACTGCTGCCCTTGTACAACTGCTAATGGCAGCACTTCCAGAGCCAGAACATGCCTCCCCCGCCCTCAGCATCTACATTCTGCCTCCAGCGGTACATCAGGTGGTTTTAGAAGAAAATACAAGCACTTTCCTCTGGTAATCTCATACGGCTGCTCTCTGTTGTAGAAGTACTCTGTGTCAGCTCATAGACCACCCCGGTGTCCCAGCAGTGGCTTTGCTTACCAGCTGCAGACCCTGCCATTGCCTCACGACAATGCTACCAAGCATGTTCAGTGCCTATGTTGCCATCCTAGGATGCTTCTGTTGTGCTGTGTTGATATAAAATTGTGGCAAACCATTGTTTCTTGAACTGAGACCTGGGGAATTTGTTACTCCTAAGAGGGCAACTGTGGCTTCCATGTTGCAGAGCAAAGTGGGCTGGGCAGGGAACAGTAGGCAGCAAAGGACCTGCACACACAGTTCTCTTGCTACCAGTATGGGCCTGTGTGGCAGGACCTATGGACACAGCAGTCGGTCCCAGAGGAAGCACAATATCAGTAGAAGATGGTAAGTGCTCAGTGAAACCAGATGACATGTTAAAGATTTTATCGTCAATAAAATTCTAGGTTTCAGGGTGACTTTTTTTAATATATAGGCTGCTGTAAAATTGGTGAATTTATATTGTAGTAAATTCAGTGTCCTCACTCAGGCTGATGGAACTGCATCTCTTGACCCTGAGTAATCTCTATCCTTTTAACAGTATTTATCTTTAGGGATAAATACAGAATCAAAAAGGGGAATCTTTAAGGAATGTTTGCACGGTTGCATATAGGGATATGACTGAAGCAGAAAGCAAACTTTCTTTATTTGATATTTCACACATTGTACTTTTGTTTATTACTATCCCTTTTCCCCCTCAACTTTTTTCCATATCTTTCTTACAAGGCATTTCCAGCTTCCTTTTCCACTGTCATTTGTCTATTTCTTTCCACTGTGCCTTCTTTTGCCTCATTTCCACTGAGTTAATGAAAACTCTGTCTGGGCTTTTCTTTCTTTTTCTTTTTAAGGTCTTCATTGTCTTCAGGCTTATTCTACAAGGGTCAGCAGAAGTGATCAGCTTTGCACTCACTTTTCCAAGTCTGTCCTTAGCGACCAGAGGCCTGTTGGCAGAGAAGGAAAGCTTGCCTGGTGTGCTGTGTAATGGAAAGCATAGGAGCTTCCCTGCTCTTCACATCCAGCTCTGCAGCCCAACTGCTGTATGTTAGGGTTTCAGATTAAGCAAAAAGTATCTTGTTTTGACTCCCTGCCGTGTTTTGTGAAATCAAAAGTACTGCCACAAACCTGATGCAACTTGTTTATTACACAGGTGTGAATGACCAGAGCGTGTAGATGATAATTATCAGGTATGAGATTTTAAACCCATATTTGTTAGGTAAGTCACAGTAGCTAATTCTTGTCCAGAATAAATCCCAGTTTCTCTACACGGCAATGTCAAAAGACAGACTGCAGAGAGGGGCAAGCATGATGGGACAGTGCTCAGCCTGATGGGTGCCAATGATGTATGAATGTGGTGGGGTTCCTTGCATGTTTTGAGTGGGATTCATTTAAAAGGAAACGAATGCGTGAAGAGGGGAAGGAGAATGCTGAAGGAAGGGCTGAGGCAGAGGGAAGGGTTAAGGGAAGGGCGTGAGAGGTGGAGGAGAGCAGTGAATTCGAGGTGAAAGGGCTGAGAGAAGGAAGAAGTTGGAGGGAAGGCCAGTCAGCACAGGGCAAGGGAAGTCCTGCCAGAGCAGTGCCCCACCAGGCTGGCATGGCTTTATGCCCCAGCCAAAGCTCTGCTAAATCCCTTTGTGCTTCTTGCCTGATTTTACTGGATGATGATGCAACCCAGTTAGTGACATCACATAAATACACCTACAAGTGGTGTTGCAGAGTCTAGATTGTGACCGGCAGATTAGTCAGTGGTGTCACAATCCAGTGTTTATATCATTGTCTCCTGAATGTGGAAGCGATTGCTGTGGTGATAACCAAGTTTTCATCGGTGGATCAGGCTGTTAAGAAAAGGCATCCCTTTTGCAGCAACAAACAGCTTTGAGTTATTTGGAATAGAATCATGGTAAACTCAAGCAGAAATATCAAGTGTGGCACATCACCAAGATTTTAGCAGTTGGGGTGCAATATGAACATGTGACTGAACTCCAGCACATCCTGCATCTGGGTCACCTATGGTTACTGGGCAGTATTATATTTTATTGTTAGTGAAAAGTGTGCACCTGTGCCAAAAATCAGCCATCACGTCTGCACATCCCAGAATTCTATGAACAGGAGAGCATGAGGAGTGAATGACACCTGAGAACATCAGCAATCCTTCCCAGTACTTGCGATTTTGAGCTGGTTTTGTAATTTGTATCGGAAACAAAGCAAGTTATACTTGTTTGGAAAAATGTAACTTTCCAACCTCTTAATCAGATGACAGTATTTTTTTCATATGTGAGATCAGATAAGAAATTTCTTCTATATAATCTTGAATTAGATTTTAAAGATGGGTTCAAAATACAGAATACTTTTTAAAAACTGCATGTCATAAAGAACAATTTACATCAGTTCATTTCACTTTGTAGAGCTAGATCCTACAAAGTATTGGTATTTATCTTCTGCCATCCTAATGGCAACGTTTGCAGATCCAAACAAAACATTTTGTTTTTAGAACACTAGCTGTTATCCAGTCAGAGGATATTAAGCAACTTCCAGGATTAGACCCTTAGTTAAAGTTTGTCTTCAGTTTCATATTTCCTTCGGTTGGCTGGTTGAATTGTTCTTCTATAATTTTGCATTGGAGTATATCCTGTACAAATAGGGAAGAGATTTTGACCTAGAAGGAGAGACCTCTTATTAGTGAGCATACTTTCAAATTACAGTAGCTATCTAAAGCATCTTGACATATGATAGATAGCACTGTTGCTATATGGGTTTGATTCAACTTGTTACTTAGACAAGCAACCTCCCACCCTTATTTCCCAAGGAGAAACTCAAGATCTTTCTGATTTAACTTCGTGCATACTACTTTGGATAAATCTGATGGTTGTGATGCTGCCGGTGGTGTTACGCTGGAGCATTTTGATGCAGTTTCAGCACTAACCACTTTTTAAGTGTCCCTTGCTCCCCAAACCCCGGTTCATCTGAGAGGCAACAAATAACACGTGAATCTGCTGCCCTTTAGCAGCTGGTGCAGTGCTTGTGCAAATTCACAGAATCAATTAGGTTGGAAAAGATACCTGAGATCATCGAGTCCAACCTATGACGAAACACCACCGTGTCAGCTAGATCAGAACACTGAGTGCCACATCCTATCTTTTCTTAAAAACCCTCAGGACAAGGAGGCCACCACCTCCCGGAGCACCGCGTTTCAATGTCTAATCGCTCTTTCTGCAGAGGAATTCCTCCTAATGTCCAACCTAAACCTTCCGTGGCGCAGCTTTAGACTAAAGATAATTCATACGATTGTGGCGAGTTTAGATTTTCCTAAAAGTGGGTGTAGTACATGAAGAAGAAGTAAAGTTACATGGGAGGTTAGAGAGGGAGAAAAGAATCCCTTTTCTAGCGCGAGAAGGATACCAGAGTGCTCCCCACACACGGTTGCTCCTCGGCGGCCCTCACTCGCTCGGGGCTCTGCGTCGCCACAGCCCCGGCCCGCGGAGCCCTCACAGCGCCGGCCCCGCCCCCGAGCCCTCCCGACCAATGAGGGCGCGGCGGCCCCGCCCTCCGGGCTGCGGCAGCCAATGGGGGGCGCGGCGCGGTGCGCGTCCACCTGCGGCTGCGGGAGCACCTGAGCGGGCGAGAGGAGCCGACAAAACCCGTCGGAGTGGCGGGTGCGCGGTGCTGCTCCTCCCGACCCGCCCGGCCAGTCCTGCCGCCCGCTGCCTCCGCTAGACATGACACAGGACTACGACAAGTGAGTGAGCCGGGCGGGGGAAGAAGTACCGCGTCCGGTCCGACCGGTGCTGCCGCCCCGCCGAGGGGCTGCGGCGAGAGGGGCTCGCCGCCCGGGGGCCGGGCCGGAGAAGCCGCTCTCGCGGGGTCCGCCCCCCTCGCTCCTCTCCCTCGGAGGAGTACCCAGAGGTTGCGGCGGGGCGGTGCGGAATGGCGAGGGGAGCGGGGGCTGAGCCCCCTTGGGGGTGGGGGGGCCGGTGGCGCAGCGGGCGACCCCGGCGGCCACCCCGCCCCGCGGGGCGAGTGCCGGGGCTGGGCCGGCTTTGAAACCCGACACCCGCAGCGAGGCGTGGGGCCGCCCCCCGCCCCGGCGGGCCGCGCCTTAAATGCGGGCGGCGGCGGCGGCGGTGGCCGCGCCGTCGGGAGGAGGTGCCGGGCCGAGGGAGCCGGGCTGAGCCCCCGCACCGCTGCCCGGCGGCCGCAGCGGCCCTCATGGACTTCTACGAGGCGCATCCCTCCGGCAAGGTGGACTTCGGCAGGTAAGGGCGGCTGCCGGCGAGCTCGGCTGCGGCGACCCCGAAGTAGCCGAAACTCGGTCCTGAAAGAGTTAAACTGAGCTCGAGGTGTGCGTATTCTGTAACTTCGTGGTGTTGAATACGAGACGTCGCTTTCAAGCGGATCCCAGGCTCTGTTTAAGGACTCAGGTCTGTTGCTGCACTTCTCACCGTGTCCATCTGCTGAAGTGGCCCTGGACACCTAAGTGCCAGAAAATGGGGTAACTCTTCAGTGATTTGATTTCAAGAACCGATTTTAAAATTTCTATACCTTGAATGATCGGTGACTCAAATGCAGTCCTTTCCTAGGGAATGTGTAGGATTTTAAACCCAACTTTTTGTTTCAACGTGCTACTTTCTAGGAAGAGGACTCCAATGCAGCAGCTCACTAACTCATGCATGTGATTAGAATTTTTCATAGGTGTTTTTATTTCCAATGACACGTGAGGCTGTAGCAGTTTGGGTACGTGCACTTTGCTTTTCTGGCACGCAGATGCCAGTGACAGAAATCCTCGGTGCTGCCTCAGCATTAGGGGTGTGCTCTGTGCAGGAGCAGGCACAGCATGGCTGGGCGGCTCTGAGCGTCACCAGGTAAATTGTAGGGTGAGAGACAGGACGGCTGGTCCTGAATCAGTGAGGGAAGGAGGAATAATTTCTGTGGTGTGAACACAGAACATCACAGGCTGGGGAAGCCTCACAGGCGAAGAGAGAATCTCTGCTTTTTGTAGTATTTCTCTGCTTCCATTGTGGTCACATGGAAAGTAAAATTGGGAAATTATTAGAACTGCTGTCTGAAGCTAAATTTTCTGCCTCTGCTGGACTTCTACTACTCTGTGAGTAGATCAGCATGCCAAGTTATCTTATAAAACTTAGGAAAAAATACGTGTCTGCCTTCTCTTATTAATATGTTCTCATTTTCCTGAAAGAAGCTGTGGTTCTCCTAAAGGACTGAGTTCCTGCCAAACACTGCTTTTCTTGATAATTCTGTAGTTAACTTTTCCTGTGCCTTTTTAGGTAGGTGGGCTATCTGTAGGGCAACATGTGTTGAATTTGGGTGTTCCAATGACAAAGAAATCACAGAAAAATACATAGATCTTGCATTTGCTAGGCTTCTGGCTAGTTGATGCTTTTGTTCTCAGTGTTTTTGGTTCTCTGATGATTTTCTCTTCCCATGTGAATGTTGTTGCTGGAGGGAATCAGCTTAGTGGTCTTGTGAGTTTAGCAAGGCTGACTTAGCCCTTCAGCTTGGTGGGGATGTATCAAAGGAACTGCACCCACATCAGTTTAGCTGCCTTTTTTTTTTGTGAGTTTACCTGGGAGGATTTTCCCATTTGCAATGGATATTTGAGGTTTCTTTTATCATATTGTATAAGAAACAGAAGCTTGTACCATGTCCGTAAAGAAAATTCTGCTGTCTCTTCTGTGGGCCACCTCACTTTTGATAAAAAGTAGCTGTCCCCAGTACCAGAGGTATCTGTCTTTGGGTGTCTGTGTCAGTGTGTACACAAATACATACGAAGACCTAAAGAAAGGGCTTGGTGCAAGAACTTGTCTCTTTTGTCATTTTTGTTTACTCTTCTTCCAGCTACATAATACTGATTTATAGCTATGAAATGCTCTTATGAATCCTGGAAACTCCCACTTGCTTTCAGTGCCTTCAGCTCAGCCAGGCTGTCCGATGGCAGCTCAGTGGGGTGACTTGTGTAACTGATAAAGCATTGAATGCGTAATTTGCTTTGCAATCTTTTTGGTAGAAGGTGGTGATAAACGTAGGATACTGCTAAGCTGCTTATAGTGCTTAGAGTATTTCACAACTTTCTATTTCACAACTTTTTGTATTTGTGGTATATTTCAGTCTCTGAATGTATCTGGGTAAATAGGTGAAAAGAAGAATTCACTACTAGGGCAAAGGATGCGAAGAGGGGGGGGCTTTTTGTGGGATTAGTTGTTTTTAAATAATTCCTTACTGTATTAACTATGGCCAATTCACTAAAAATGTCAAGTTTGAGATTTTTAAGGAAAATAAAAAAGCCTCCCCTTCTCCCCCAGCTTATCTGCAGTAAACTAATGTTAAACTTGCACTGGAAAGAAAACGGAACTCTTTCAAAGGCCAAATTTAAGCATTAGCTTGAGCTGACTTAAAAGATGAAGCATATGTTTTACCAATAGAACCAAAAAAATATTACGTTGTCTAGGCTGACGGGACAACATTTTCTACACAGCTTGATTTCGTCTGTGAACAGAATGTCCAAGTCATTTTGGAGTTTGTTGGTTCCCAGCAATCTCCAAATGTTCAGAGTAAATACAGTTTTTTATATATATATAGTATAGCACAAAGGGAATAACTCAGATTTTTCCTTTTTCTTCACTCATTTGAGTGTGTTTCAAACTAGTGTGTGGGATTATTTCAGCAGTAACCAGACAGTAAGTTGTTTTCTTTTTACCTTTGTCAGAAAAAAAACACTGCCAAATTGATTTGAACTCCCGTGTACCAATTTCCCTATGTCATCTGTAACTTATCAATACCTTCTAGGCGGTGTTTTTAGGTATATTTCGAGAGTGAAGACACTTGAAAGTACTGGAGAAAAGAGATATTTCATTAATGCACATTTACTAGTTTCACATGACTGGATCAGGTTGTAGCTTGGCAGTATTATATAGGATGTGCTGGAGGCTTTGTAGGTGTTTGGCTAGAAAGTGAGTAACTCTTTCTGTGTTGGATTCAGAGCTTGAGCAGGTCAGTTGTGCTCTTACACGGCTTTGTCTTTTTGTAGAGGCTAGTGTAATCCATCTGAGTTGGGCTAAATTAATCCTGATTTACTCTGAGCATGAGTGAGATCAGAATCAAGTTTCTGGGCTTTTTGTGTTGACTAATCCTTGCAGTACACTGAATCAGAATATGACCCCCATGAAACTGGGGCAGCTAATTTTGAAGAACTTTAGGAATGTTTCTCATGTGTTCTAACAGGTGGCTTTTTTATTTCTTCTTTTTTATGATTCAAGTAAAAGACCTGTGTTGGTTCTTCAGAATGACTCACTCTACTCTCAGAGACGTCCTTACACCAATGAAGATGAGGCCTGGAAAACTTTTCTTGAAAATCCCCTCACAGCAGCTACCAAAGCTATGATGAGCATCAATGGGGATGAAGACAGTGCAGCTGCCCTCGGACTGCTCTATGATTACTACAAGGTAGATTGGTGTGGGTTTGCTCTGGTAGCCAGCAGAGCTTGTGTTGCACCTGTGGAAAAGGTGTCATTTGCTAGGGCATTTTACAGAAGCTGTGAACAGATCACAAGGACCTTAAACAGTGTGGATTTTAAATTGAAAAAACCTATGTCTCTTGTTCTGAAAATTTGTTTTATTTTTAGCCCTGTAAAATAAGATCCCCAGATCTTGATGTAAAAGTTAAGAAGCACTTTACTACTTTTCGACTTGGGTAGCACTTTTTCTGTTGACCCCAGGTTCTTCAAGAGGCAATGTGTTACAGAAATAGTCATAAGGACTGACACTTTAGGACCACATCCCTGTCTGAGTATAAATATACATGGAGAAAGAAACTCCTTTTGCTTATGTGATCCTTATTCTGGTGAACTTTTAGCTCTTGCGGAGGCTTTGTTGTGTTACTTTAGGCTCAGCTGATGCTAAGATACAATTACAGGTTTTTGGTGGTATGTGGGACAGAAGTGTCCACCTGAAAGAGCTGCTGTCTGCATCCCTCTAACCCTCAGTGGGCTTTGACTGCTGTAATCTGTTAATCCTTTGATAGCAGTGATTGTCTTCCCCAGTGTTCGTAGTCTTCTCAGAGACATGTGCCTTCTTAGATGCTCACAGGTGAACTGAGCAGTCAGAGAACATTCTGGTCTACATGGGGGTGCATTTTGGTGAACTTTGTTTCCTGAATACCAAAAGTATAAGCTAGGGTAGTTATCTCTAGCCAGGTCAGTGGAGACCAGCAGGCATTTCCAGGCAGGGAGGGGTCCTGCTTGTGTTGAGACGCCTGTGTTACGGTGGCGTGGCTCACCGGGTGGAGATGCCTGTTTTTTCTTTGCTGAGCATGCAGGAAGGCCAGGAGGCTGACTTGGCTCTCCTGCCTGGCACTTTGGCTTGTGTCTTTTAACAGTAGTGAGTGCAATTGCCAGCCCCAGTTACGTTCTTCAAGCACTAGGAGGGATTGTCTGGTGCGGACAAAACCCTTGCCTGCCGTTTTAAGAGTTGAACGTGTCTTACATATCAAAATATTCTTGTAATACTTAATATGGAGATTAAGACTCCACACACACATGACAAAATCCCACAGACTCACTGATGTGGATGTTATTCAGCTGGTTTTCTGAGAAAACTGCCTTTCTGCTTTGTGCTTATGCTTGCTATGCTTTTGGGAAAAAAAGAACAAAAAAAAAACCAAAAAAACCCCAAAAAACACAAAACCCCACAAAAAAACCCCCAACAACATGCTTTCACCAGAACAATTTTAATCCACAAGATCAGTTTTGATTTCTAAACCTGTAGATTACGAAAAGAATGTTGATGTTGATCCTTCATGCTCAGCAAAGCAGAAGGGATTTGCTGTACATTAATGCCTAGTTCAGGGTTTCCTCTTATGTTTGGGTATCAGTGGGTGTACAGAAAGAATTGGTGGAAGAACAGGTATGCTGCACACTTGGGTAAAGCAGAATGGCTGGAGGTTGAAAGATGTATTGAGGGCTGTTGTGGAGTAATGTTATAGAGGGATGACGTCAAGGCATTTCTAATACGCCCCTTCTGCATATTAAAGGCAGCTGATGAGATCACCTTCCTATAACAAAACAAAACAGTAAAATGAAAAAAACTTTTGTTTCCTTCCGTTTGACTATTGGGCTTGCTTAACTGTGGTTAATAAGGCCTTATAGGAAACAATTTTTTCTTAAAAATTCTATTGGGAGTGTTGGCCAAATGCAGTTTGGAAAACCCTTCTTTTTCAGTGACTAGTTAGTGTTGGCCTCCCAGCAGTCTCCAGCTAGAGGTTCTCCGAATTTTGCTGGTTATTGTGGGAAATCTAACAGTTCTGGTGTTTCTGGGGATTCCAGGTTACATGTAAGAATGAGGATGTAGTTTTCAGGCAGGGCTGTGTAGTGAAGAGCACTGTTTGTGCTGGTGTGACCTCAGCCTTTGCGTTCATGTTGAAGTGGTTGCTCCTCGCCCTGGACCCAGGCTGGCAAATGGAGGCAGGATCTGAACAGGCTTTGGTGAAGGAGAGTGATGGGAGTCCACTCCTCTGTACATACACCAGAAGATGTTTGCTTTGCTCGTTCAGGAGGGTGACAAAAGTCCTGGGCCTTATGTATGGGTTGGCAGCAGAGCTTGTGTGAACTTGCTGTGTGGCTGAGGGGACCTGAGCACCACAGGCTTGTGCCAGCAGCTCTAAGAGCTGTTTGGGTTGCTGGAGTACTGATTATGTGCTCCATGCAAGGAACTGAGCCACCAAAGCTCCAAGAGTTCACCTTCTCCTGTGTGCCTTGGCTTTGCAGTGCAGCCAGGAAAATGGCATGTATGTGGGCATTGATTGATGCTGTGTTTTCAGGGCAAATCCTGTCTGTGGCATAAAATACAAGGAGCACTACTGAGCTGTATTAAATCCAGAGTGGTGGTTAGATTTTTATTTATGAAAGGTTTATTATAGTTGGGGCCAGTGTGTTTTGTGTGGCCATGCACAAATATGAGCTGTAGTATCTCAGTGTGCTTATTGGATGTGGTGCTTCCCAAATTCCCTCATCACTGAGGAGAAAGGAGAGCCTCAAGTGGTCTTAGAGGGAATGGCGTAGAGAGCAGTGTCCTTGGGGAAGTGGCTGTGGCACAACATCCTTTCACAAGCTTTGAGCTCATCCAGCAGGCTGAACTCTGACAGCCTGCAGAGGACAGAGCCTGCCTTGCCAGCAAACCTTGGGAAATCTCCTCTTGGTCCTGCTCACCCCAGTACTGGTGCTCTAGCCATGGATGGATGGTTTTCTGGACTGGTGTTCTTACCACCTGCTGCTGGCAAGAGCCCAGGGCTGACACGGGTGACTGAGTTGGCTACGTAGGGGTTCGTGGGGCATCTCCTGGGGTTGGCCTGGCATCCCAAAGCCATGTGAACATGGGTTAAGCTGTAATGCAAATAATGACTGGCATCCAAAGCAAGGCTTCCTTAATTTGACCAAATTTTAAGGAGCTTTTTTGTATGGGAGGAAGAATTGAATTATAGTATGTCTTAAATTTCCTAGGTTCCAAGGGAGAGGAGATCTTCAACAGCTAAGCCTGAGGTAGAACATCCTGAACAAGACCATAGCAAAAGGTATTATTTTTTATTGTTGCTTCTATGTTTTCCTACACCATCAAAGCTGCTGAAAGAAAGTAACTTGCTGCATCACTGTGGTGATGTGCTGGAAGAGAGAAATTGTTAGCTTTTACACTGTGCTTCAGATTCCTCCTGTTGCCTGAGGAACAGCATGGTGTGGAGAATTGAGGCTTAAACTGCTGCAGAGTGCCTTCTGTCTGCTTTTAGTGTGCTGATGTCATATAGTCAGCCTAGCAAAAGCTGCTCTCTAACATTAAGCACAGCCTGGTAGTGCAGGCACCCCACCAGGCTGTGGTCACTGGTGAAACTTTCATTTTTCATGCAGTTACTTCAGTTGCTCTCTGTTGATTTTTGTTCTCAGGTAGCAGCAGCATTGCTGTTTCTTCATGCATGGGCCAGTTGGGAAGGACTTCAAAGTGCTTATGATTTGGTTTTGTATTGTTTGGGTCTTCCTTTGTATCCTCTGGAAGGTCTGTCTTTGTTCCCCGACCTGCCTTCCCATTCTTGTGCCTCCCAAGCAGATGATACTAATTAGTTGAATATAACAAATGGGAGGTTCACTCAAGCCAGGCTTCCATTCCTACCATCCTCTTCCTTTGGACAGACTGGAATGCTTTAAGGACCTGAGGTGAGGTTTTGTGGTCTGGCTGAGCTGATTGAGTGACTTGTTGTCAGGAAGAGCAGACTGGTTCCCAGCCATGTGTTCCCACTGCCCCTCTTGAACCAGACTGGGTCTCACACTGATCCATCACCAAACAGGGAGAGAAAAGGTAGCTAGTTTTCTGCCAGCCAGGCAAGCTGAACTGGCTCACCAAGAAGGCAGGGAAGTGTCAGAATTGGTGTAAAGGAGAGGGCAGGACCACTTTGTGGGGAGAGAGAAAGGGAGGGCAGGCTGACTTAGTGGCTACTAGCTGTGAGGTCAGCTTAGCCACAGATCACAGTGTTGTCCTGGCAGAAATGAGTGTGGTGGGGTGGAGAGTGGCAAGGTATGCAAACCACTCCCAGGAGTCTTGGTGCGGATTTTCTTGGGGGTTTGTGCATGAAATGAGGGGTGTAATTTTCCTATTAGTGCTTCCCGGGTGGTGCGCAGTCCTGGGGCAGAGGAGCAGCAATCTTGCTGTCAGTCCTTCCCCCTCTGCTAGAGGGCAGCTTCGTGGAGCCTGTGTGTGCCAGTATGTGGTGGGAAGTGCTTAGTTTTGAGCTGCTGTTTTCCAGGCAGTGAGGATCTGGGCTGTGAACCCTCACCCTTTGCTCCAGGGTGATTCATCTTCAAGGTGGGATGGTTAACAGTGGGAGAGGAGTTATGGGTTTTTTTAAAATTAGTTTCTCAGCTTTTCAGGTTAGGATTGAACTGTTCTGCACAAGCAGGAAAGTTTGTGTCAGCTGTCCTTGTCCAAAAGCCTGAAAAGCTTTTCTAGCTCTTGTTTAATGAAACAATAAGCTGTATAATTTATGCCTGATTTCTTTTTGCCCTTTTAAGGAACAGCATCCCAAACGTGACAGAACAGTCGCTCATTTCTGCTGGAGAAAACAGAGTCCAGGTTCTGAAAAATGTGCCTTTCAATATTGTCCTTCCACATACCCCCCAGATGGGCATGGACAAGCGAGGCCACCTCACAACCCCTGACACAACGGTCACCGTTTCCATTGCCACGATGCCCACCCATTCCATCAAAACAGAGACGCAGCCCCATGGCTTTGCTGTGGGCATCCCACCCAGCGTGTACCACCCTGAGCCGCCTGAGCGCGTGGTGGTCTTCGACAGGAACCTCAATCCCGACCAGTTCAGTTCCAACACCCAGCCTCAAAACTCCCAGAGGCGAACACCTGACTCCACCTTCTCGGAGACTTTCAAGGAGGGTGTGCAAGAGGTACCAAGAGAAGCAATTGTTCTCTGTGTGTGTCTGTGTGTGTGTGTGTCTTGATCTGGATGGAGAGATCCAGTTCCGTCTTTAACTGTTCTTGTTACATGAGCCAGAAATCTGTCCAGTGGCTTAGAAATAGAAGACTTTCTCAGAAAGGTGCATAATTAAAACTTAGTAAATGAAACCTTCACAACATGAAATCATTATCAAAAGCAAATGACTAATTGTACTATGACAGAGGCTTTGGCTTGCAGAGTGTTGAAATAGTTATCTTGATCCATAGAGCCAGGTTTTGCAAGAGTTCGGCTCTCCATGGTGCCTTTGCAGGTACCAAACTGAAGTGAGTGTATGTAAGCTTCCTTACTGCCAGTTTCTAGGTGTGGTGTGTGTCCATGGAAAACAGTTGGATTATGTAGGGCCCTTGAGTGAGAAAATCTGTGGGTTTTGTTTTTTGATACCAACTGAAAATAGCAGCGTAACCATGTTTTGATTTTTAAGCCAAACCTCAAGGAGCTGTGTAGCTATGCCCTTTGAGATTTGGGAAAGCATTAAAAATTTGCCTTAAGCTGACTTGGAAGGCTTATGAGATGTTGTGCTTAGTTGACACCCGAAAGTTTTGGATTAAAACACTGTTTAGGTGTCCTGTTTGTTCAGACCAAAAATCAGTTATTACCTGGTGAACAATTTGCCTGACAGGAATTCCATCGTAAGGAGTATCTATTTAATATTGACTTTGCTTGTTGCTGCAGTGTTAATTGTTGTTTTGTCTACTCCAGGTTTTCTTTCCTACTGAACTGAATCTCCGAATGGCCAACATGAATTCAGAAGATTATGTTTTTGACAGCATTTCTGGGTAATGATTTAAGGCCCTCATTTGCCCATATCCTCCTATTCTCTTAGTTGTTCATGAGCAAGCAGTACAACTCATGCTGGTTTGCACCAAATCACAGTTGGATTTTAGTGGGGGCCTGTGGATCTCAAATCCACAATTATATCTGCTTATCTGAATTTCACAGTTGAAAACTGTAGCTTTAAAGAAAACAAGTACTTTAAGGAAAACTACCAGCTTGTGTTATGGTCCTTGCACCAAGTCTGTGTCTCATGGGAAGATGCAGTGCTGTCTGGGAGTTTGCTTCCAGCTGTGCCCTCCTCCCTTGTGTGCTTGTCTTGCTCTCACTCTGCTGGAAATCTACCACAGAAATAGGAGAAATAAAACTCATCTGAACTCCAGAAGAAGGGTGCGAATTAGTTGTTTGATTGCAGTTGACCAAGAGGGCGATGGCCACTGAGTAGATTATTAGCTTATGAATTTAATTAAATTGCTAATAGATACTGTTCTGTTCCGTGAGAGCAGCTTGCTGCTCACCAGCTGAATAGGGATCCTTCCAGTCTTGCTGGCTGATGTCTTAGGATTTAGCTTGCCAAGAACTTTTCTTAAATGTTCATTCATGAAGGAAGTGGTTGAAAAAGGGGCTCATCCTGTTTTACAACTTCTTTGCCTGTTGATGGCTTAATGAGTCAACTAACGACTTTGGAATTTCTCCAAATTAAATGTGGAATGTTTAATCAGCTTTCCAGGAAAATGCCTTAGCAATCACTGCACTCTTCACTCTATAGGAATAACTTTGAATACACTCTGGAAGCCTCCAAGTCCCTCCGACAGAAGCCTGGGGACAGCACAATGACTTACTTGAATAAAGGTCAGTTTTACCCAATCACGCTGAAAGAAGTCAGCAGCACTGAAGGAATCCATCACCCCATCAGTAAAGTCCGAGTGAGTAGCAGCACTTGTGGTTTCTTGGGAGGGAGGGTGTGTGCAATGGTAACCTTAAACTCTCCCAAAGTGCAATAATCTAGACCAGAGCATCAGCACAAAGGCCAGCTTACCTGTGCTCTTACGTCAGTGTTCCTTCCTTTGCTGTCCACCTACTGCCAGACCAACCCAGCCTGGCTCAGACTGTTAAGAAGTGGTGTCAGCACTTGTGTAAAGGTGATGCAACACCTGGAATGAGATCCTTGAATTCTGGTTAGGAGAGCAGTTCTGCTCATCTCTGTTTATGACCCAGAAAGTGCTGTTGTCTGCCTTCCTGTTTGGCAGCAGCATGCCAGGTATACTGTAGTGCCTCAAGTGGAAAAGCCAAGTGTATTCTCTGGCCTTTTCTCTATTTCTCTTTCATGTTTTTGTTTGTTTGTTGTTTGTTTGTTTTTTTAATCTTTCCCTCTCTTCTTTCAGAGTGTTATTATGGTTGTGTTTGCTGAAGACAAAACAAGGGAAGATCAGCTCAGGCACTGGAAATACTGGCACTCGAGACAGCACACAGCCAAACAAAGATGCATTGACATAGGTAAGGAACACTCTCATTGCTGATGTCAAACTTCAAACCTAAATCCTTGGCAAGGTTCAGTTTTCTGCCAAAGCTTTGTTATTTTAAGGAACTTCTGGATCGCTCTGCTATCCATAGCTTTGCTGAAAGCCTGGAGACAGTTTGTGATTGCTTGGAGCTAATGCTGTAGTTTTTAGGACTCATTAAAGAAGCTGATTTTTGGAAGATTTTGATTGGTGGGGTTTAGGGTTTTTTATTGGGAGATCCAACAGTCCTCTCCAGACAACAGGTTTTTTTTTTTTTTAGAATATCCTGGTGCTTGTAGCTAAATCACAGCTTGTAGTCCCAGAGGCTGTCCTAAATATTGTGTTTCTTCAAAAGACAAGATCCTCCAAATACCTCTAGACTAATGATCCTCCTTCCCACAGCTTTGCTCACAACTCGTCTTTGGTACATGTAAAAAAAGAAAACACTGCAAATTTCCACTTGCCTCCAGACAAGGCTGGGGCTGGCTGGGTTCCAGCCTTCTCTGGCTGAAGGCTGGGTTGTACTCCTCGTCCCTTCCTTCTGTGAATCAAAGCAGGGATTAATCACTTGGCACTTAAAGCAGACGCGCATGCAAATCTTTGTTTGTTATTGAAGGAGTTTTATTGAGAGCTTATGTCCTTGCCGTACAGGGTAGAGTTTCCCGCACATAGCAGGTTATGGCACAGAACACCTGATATTTAGGATATCTGCGTTTCTCACTGGATTTTCTAGTTCAGAATTTTTGCAAGTCTCATTTTTCTCCTTCCTCCTGATTGTTGAGGGGTTTTTTTGTGTGTGAGAACCATTTCCAGCCTCTTTAAAGATCCATTCCTAAGGTACAGTTCAGTTCTTTTTGCCCCCGAGAGGCTGCTGAAGAGTTACAGTTTCTGGCTGCTCCATGTGATTAAGGACTCAGGTGATATCTCCTCTTCGTCTCCCTCATGAACCCTTCTTTCTGACAGCCGACTACAAGGAGAGCTTCAACACCATCAGCAACATTGAGGAGATCGCGTACAATGCCATATCCTTCACCTGGGACATCAACGAGGAAGCGAAGGTATGTGACCAGGATTTTATTTCCTGTCCTTTTAGCAGATTCAGCGGCTGGGGGAAGGGAAGGGAAGGGTGTGTGGCCTACCTGGTGATTAGCATGTAACAAGTTTGTTTACCTTCTTACATTAGGCAAAACCTTCTGGCTATTTCTTAAGAGGTTTTGCATGTGCAACTGGGAGAGCTTTGCAACTGCTGTAGGCTTCTTGGCAGAAGTGGCTGCCTGAGAGACAAGTACTGGCAGAGAGGAGCGCTGAGCGTGTCCCGAGCCGATGGAGTGGTGCAGAAGGTGTGATGGAGCGTAGCGGGGCTTGGCATCGAGCGAGGCTTGGCACCAGTGCAGCCTCCCCAAGGGTCCCTGCAGGAGGTGGGGGCAGCTGCCAGGAGCTGAGGCTCTGACTATGGGCTTGCTTTCCACCAGAGAGGGAGCGGCTGCAGCCTCTGAGCTCCCAAAGCATGCGTTGCTTAAACCGCAGATCCCAACACCCAGTGACCTATTTCAAACTAGAGCAACCTCCTGATGAACTCTGGTTTGATCTTTCCTCAGAACTGTGAGTGCTTTGTAGGTGTGTAAGTACAGGAAGTTTCCCTAGCTAGTAGCTAGCTGTGTTTGAGCCGCTCTGGCTTCTGGGAAAGGCTTGTGCATCCTCTAGGTTAAAGGAAAGCAGGTCAAAGCATGGAGCCAACTCAGTTCTAAAGATGTTTCTCACTGGTTAGTTGCTGGAGTCAAAGTGAAGGAGTTTTCTTTCAAGAATTTTCTTACTGCCTGGGTTTTCTTTTCTTTTTTAAAAACTGGGAATGGTTTCTGTCCATTTTTGGAGGCTGGTTATTTCCTTGGCAAGTATTCCAGGACCAGCAAGCAATACCAGTAGTCACCAGCATCATGGGGAAAAACACCAATGGCTGCAGAGTGCCATGTCTAGGGAGAGCTTGGCTTGAGGGGCATGGGAACCCTCAGCAAAGAGCAGAGGTCCTTCTCTGGAGCTGTGTGTGCCCCTGCTCTGCAGGAGGAGCAAGGGCTGGTGTCACTGCGCAGAGCTTGCTGTCACCACAAGCAGTGCTCTGTCCTGCACAAGGGCTGTGGAGAAAATGTTGTATGGGGACTGCTGTTAAGTTTCAGCTCTGTGGGAGAAGTTTGGGGTGCTTAGCAGAGAGCAGTGAGAAGCTGTGTGTATGCTGCTGCTGGAAGTGCTGCTTTGCAGTGTGTGGGACATTACTTGTGAGATTGGTGTTGGGTGCCAGGGTTCCCTTTTCACCAGATTTGGCTTTAGTCAGGTTGAGAGGGCTGGCAGGGAGAGCCTTATCTGCTGGAGGATGCTAACAGGCTGACATGATTTCTAAAGCATGAAGCACTTCACTTTGTGAACAAACAGGAGAGCTGTCAAAAGGAGTCAGTAAGTATTATCCTGCTGCCATAGCGAGTCAAACATTGAACAAACCCGGGTAGTCGGTGTCTCTGAGGTATGCAAAGGCTTAGAATTTGCACACGGGGTGGATCATGCAGACAGAACAATGCAAGTCCTCAAGTAGCTGGAAGCACTTTCTGCAACTGCCTCTCTGCTGCCTGAGCCACTCTGCAGCAGTGGGGGTGCGCCACTAACCCAGGAGCAGGGCTCACCGCTGGTGCTGAGAACTTTGTGGCTGCCCCAAGGAAAGCCATCCCTTCCTACCAAGTGGCTATTGCCAAGTTACTCTACAGACCCCTGAATGAATACTTTCAGTCTCTAATGAAATTGCTAATGGCATCTTGAAAAGATCTAAGGACCCTCATAGTGATATTTCACCTTGAGGCTGAACTTCATAGGGTGAAGTGGTGTGGGGAACTGTGAGACAGATAAGTTTTTTTGCTACAGAGGCAAATTTGCTTCCAGATTCACAATCTAAGTGTGTGAGATCTGGTTTATATGTGAGTCCTGGTTTATATGAACTTTCAGAGGAGACTCTTAATACCAAATGTGCAAACCTTAAGTCTCAGAATCAGAATCATGTTAAGACAAAAATACTTTCAACTTCAGTATTTAAAGAATTGGCATTTTTAGCAAGTGCTCCATGTGCTCAAGTGTCTGTTTAACTTCATTTTTCCCCCTGAGTGGATGTGTTTTGTCAATGACTGAATTTCTCACCAGAAGAGCTGCAGTTCTTTCTCAACTTCTGTGATCTTATCAGGAGATGTCTGAGCCAATTTCAACAATTTTTATTGCATGGTTCATTTATCTTGTATGCTCTTGCTCTCTCTTTTCCTTTCCCTCCCTGCTCCCCAACCCCTGACAGCAGTATTAAAGTATATGAAGAAAGCAGGGCATAGATAGAGCTGAGTTTGTGCTGTTACAGAAATTCATTCGCAGTAATAAATACAGTGTTTAATAACAGCAGAAGTGCTGCATAGACAGTAGGTTTACCCAGCCAGCAAGCCTTGATCATTAGAAATTTGCTTCCTGAGCCCTGGAGTTACCTGGACCAGAGCGAGGTGATTCTTTTGGGTTTGCTGCTTCTCCCGTTTCCCTCTTGCTTTTGCTTCCACAGTTTGCTGTGCCAATGATTTGATTCTCTGCAGCCATGTCAAATGGGAGGTGATGAGGCTCTGTGTTTGGGATTTCTGATGTAGTTACTCATTTGGACACACAGGAAACGTGTCAAATTTAAGGCAGAAATAGCATATTATACAAGGAGTTGCCCTTAGCAGTTCTGGGACCATGTACTTGCCTTCTTGTGGGGGTGTACAGAAATATTGCACTTCTGCTACTATGTCGGGTCAGGAGGATGTCACCTGCCTGAGAGTGCTTTGCCAGTGCTCTTGGGGCGCTAAGGGGGTTTAGTAAACTGCACCTTTCCTGTGAAGAAATGTGCTTTTCATACTATACAAGTCGTGTGCTCCTTCCCTAGCAAGGAAAATCGTGTGGATTTTGCAGCTGTGGATTTGTGCGATGGGAAAAGAATGTTTGAGATGCTGTCAGTAACAAGTATTTCCCATTTCCCAGTTGCATTGTGCTGGGAGAGCCGAGGGCAAAGCCAGGGCTCTGGTCACTGGACACATGGGACAAGCCTGGCTCTGCACAGCTGGAATCGTCCCACAGCTGCCTGCGTTGGTGTGCTGTTTGTGAGCCCTTGGTTGTCATGCGTGACAGACACTTCCCACTCTGGGACCAGACCCGTGTCCATGGATTTCAGAGCAAATGTGCTTTTCTCTGGCAGCTCCCCTCTGCCCTCTTCTGTTGTTTTGGAACATCACAGGAGCTGTTGGAAGCAGCCACTTCATAGCAGAGGCTGGTTTAAGTATTCTCTGACCTTTGCAAGAGTGTGTTCAAGCTGGAAAAGGGCCCAGGATCCAAAGCATCCTTGCTCTGTGACACTGAAGGGAGAGAATAGTGGGGAGGAAGGCCAGACTTCGAAAGAGGCAACCTGCCCTGAAGTGATGCTGTTGAGATTTGAAGGAGAGTGAGGTCAGGATTAGGAAGATTGTCAGGAGACACTGCAGAGCGGGGAAGCTGTGATTCAGGTGGGCTTTCAGTGCCTGTATTAGAGGTGAGGTCTGATCCCATCACCTGACAGAGCAGGGGAGGGGAATAGTTGAATGAGGAGACAATCATGTTTTGTGAGAAGAGAAGGGAAGAGGGTGGACTAGAAAATTAGTTGATGAACTGGTGAGTTGTTTTATGGTGTATTTAGGAAAGCCAGTGTAGCTACTCAATCAGGAGCCATCCTGCTTGAGTGAAGCATGATCTGATGAGTCTGATGAGATGTGTAGCTGATACTCACATGCATGCAGCAGGTAATGCTGGAGTTACCCTGAGGCTTGTGGAGACTTCAAACAGTTTCCCACCCCATGATGGATGTCTGCCGTGGGCAGACAGTCGAGGTGGGGTTCTTCTCCTGCAAAGGAGCTTTTAGATGTCTGAACACAAGCTTGTCATCCTTTGCGTCTATGACTTCATTAGGGACAGGGTGTCTAGAGCTGGAATGCAGCTTTCTATAGAGTCGTCTGCCCCTTTTTGTTGACTGAGCAGGCTTGGCTGTCTTTGAAATGTGGGGATGTTAGAAGTAGGCAACAGGAATTCTTGCAGCCCTTTTTGTGTCTTCGTCCCCCATGTCAGTCAGAAGAAGTGGTTGTAGGTTTAGGTCATGAGTTTTTGAGGCTGGGATCCACTTCTTCCCAGGTCTGTACAACATGCCATGCTCTCCTTTTCCTGGTTGGTACCCAATAAATGTATTTTACTGAAAATTGCCACTGTGTGTGTGGTTAAATGCACATTTCATACTGCTCTTCATAATGTTGGCTGTTGTCCTGTTATCTTTGCTCTGTTACCCGTTAGGCTGCAAAGCAAATTCTGTCCCTTAACTCTGGCCTGGGGACATGGCCTGCTCTCCCGTCAGTGGCAGTCGAACAATCTGGACAGATTGGTTTCTCCAGGGTTGACTGGCTCTGCTGGATCCTGCTTTGCTCAAATCCTCTCTGGGCTCTTGCCCTGTGGAGCAGGAGGGTTGGGGCCTCTTGTCTGAACAGGGCAAGTTGTTGTCTGCACAGTGAGTACAAGAGCCTCCCTGCCCGTTTCTGTAGCTCTAACAGGGCAAGGATCCTGCCCTTGTGCTGGGACACCCCTTCTGTGCTTCCCAGTGGGTTCCTTCTGAAAAGCAGTGTTGCTTCCAGCAGCTCCCAGACAAGGGCCCCTGTGGAGGTCTTTGGTCTGGCTTGCTTTAGGGTGGATAATGGGACTGTAGCCAAAAGTGATGTCACTACGCATTAAGGGTTCTATTGTCCTCCTACTCCTTCCCTCAAAAAAAATTAAATTAAAAAAAGGCATTGTAAACCAGATGCTCTGTGTTAAAAGACCCTTTCTACTAAAAGGGAATAAATAGACAGACTGTAACAGGCATTTTGAGCTTGAGAATATCATGACAGAGCTTTTTGCTGCCTTTTCACCAAAGGGAAGATGCTGTGGTGTCTCTTAAGTGATGTGCTGAATGACAGAGCAATTAAACAGTGCTTTTTTTTAACTTTTTTTTTGGTCCAAGAAGAGTGGAATGGTCCTAATATTATGGTAATTTGCATCTAATTTGGGATAGCCTTTTGAAATAGAAAATTAGGCAATGAGGGTGGTCTTCTTTGGCAGATCCTTCCATGTGTTGGCAAGGTTACTTTGCTTAGAGGAGTTCAATTTTTGGAGAGGGTGGATCTCTTGCTACAACTTGAAGTGAGGCTGGGTGGTACACTACTGCTTTATTTTAAGAGTTTATTCTATCAAAATCCTCCCTTGGTGTTCACTGTAGGAAGATTTCAACTTTTTTGATTAATGAATATTGCATACATTTATATGGATGCCATTGTAATGAAGCAGCAGTCATATGCCTCATTAAAGAAGGTGTTGCCACCTTCAGCAGCATTGAGGAGGTACAGGTTTGACTAGTTGGAAATGAAACTATGAAATGTGATGAGTCAAACATACTTAAAGGAAAGAGATTGCTGTGAAGCCAAGGCTGCAGACCACAAATACTTAGGCACAGGTACACACAGCCTTTGGAGCAGTGACATAGGAAAGTCATAGCAAGTATTGCTTACCTGCCTCTTAACACTGACCTCTCCCTACTCTGTCCTGGATTTTCTGGAAAACAAGCATATGCCATCCTTGATTTTAGGCATTGCCAACTAGAAGCAAGTTGTCAATTCAGTATTTCTGCTGAGCATCCCAAGCCTCTGATGTTGGTCTTCCAAGTACAAGTTCACAGGGTGTTTCCCAAAGCTGAAAGGAAAATCTCTTGACATTAGCTTTCCTAAAGATTATTTTAGGAATATATATATATATTTAGGAATTTTTTTTCTTTTTTTTTTTTTTTTTTTCTTTTCCCTTTTCTCTATTCCTTTTTTAACTGATGGCAACTCTTACTTTCCTGCCATTTTTGTGCCTTTGTAGACTTAATTCTCTGTTTTGTGTTGTTTTATCCTGTTTCGGCTTTTGTCATTATTTTTGGAGACTTGTTGTTGTTGTGAGGGAGTTCATCAGAGGTTTTTTTAATGTGGGGTTTTTTGTTGTTTTGGTCTTTTGGGTTTTTTTTTTGTTGGTTTGTTTGTTTGGGTTTTTTCCAACATGTTGTCACTGTTTTTGGCAAACTGCTGTTTTTTCTTTCTTTCCAACCAACCTAACAAAACCTGGCCCAGCAGTTTTATCTTATCAAAGTGCGGGGTAGGAGGGAGCATCAGTAGAACTGGGAACCATTATCTCCAGGTTTCCCAGGTGTTGTGAGCAGAGACATTCTTATATTTCCTTGCCTCAGAACAGATTGGAATAACAATCAGCATTGCTCTTTGTGAACAGGAATATGTATTTTCCTTTCATTACCATTCGTTTGTGCTTTGTTGAGGGAGTAAACTTGCTAGGAGGATGTTATTTATCTGGAGGTGGATCTTATTTCCCACTTGTCATTCCTTGACGTGGTGTGGGACCCACGATGGCCTCTGTGTCAGTCACCCAAATTGGGAGTGGTAGGTTTGAATGCAAACTAACTCCCCTGGGCTGCAAGCGGGATGGTGCTGGGTCTGCTGAGCAGAGCTGGAGCGGATGCAGCCCTGTCACCCATCTGCCAGACGAGCCTTTTTTGGAGCATCCGATTCCAAAGGCAGGAGGTGGCTGAGGAGCCCACAGGTGCATGAATTGCCCAATTTTTTTTATCTCTTTCCTGGCTCACCTCCTGCTGATGCAAAACCTGTGGTGCATGTGGGAGGTGAAGAAACAAATGTGAGAGCAGTAAGATCAGCCACCTCTCAGGTGATCTTACCAAAGTGTGGGTTTGGGGTTTTTTTTCTTTTAAATACAGAAGAGTCTTCCCAGCACTGCTTTCTTAAGACATGCCTTCATGGATGTGTGCAGGCAGACCTGTGCTTGCCCTGCCTGCACTCGAAGCTGCTTGGCTCTCACCCAGAGCCAATCTTGGAAGCCATGTAGCTACACTGGCACAAGGTAGTGCCCAGGCTGACAGCTCTGCCTCTCGGAAGGTCTTGGAACTCTGCTAGTATACTTCATAAGGCTCTTGGACTGGAGATGTTTTGCATCCAGCCAGCTTGCAACATATAGGAAACATATGGGGGCAAATCTTTAGAAAATACTGGGTTTTTTTTCCTCTCTTTGCTCTTTATATTTGTCCGAGCCTGTAGAGGAACCATATGATTTCAGCTATCAGCATTAAAATTACAAACTTCGAGTTTCTGGTTAATTTTTCTTTATGGGAGAGGGAGACACTGCCTTTGTGTCAGGAAAATGGTCTCCAGACTCACTGGAATCCCTTTGCCTACTGTGTTTTGGGCATAACATTGAAACTATTTAGCCAAGGCTAAGAAAAGCAGTATCTGGCTGCATTCCCTGGAAAGAAGCTAATTGCAGTTTAACCTGTCTCTGATTGTTGTGTTGTAGGCTCCAAACTCTGTATTCTGTACAAACACAGTCAGCCAAAATCAAAAACATCCTGACAGTTTCAAGTTGAATATAACACAGACTGAATATAACTTAGCCTGGAATGTCTCTTATAAAGACAGGCTGAAGAGTTGGAGTTTTTACAGCCTGAAGAAGAGATGGCTCTGGAGAGACCTTAGAACAGCTTCCAGTACCAGAAGGAGGCCTAAAAGAAAGCTGGAGAGGGACTTATTACAAGGGCTTACAGTGATACAGAATGGCTTCAAACTGACAGATTCAGATGAGGTATTAGGAGGAAATTCTTCACTGTGAGAGTGCTAAGGCACTGTAACAGGCTGCCCAGAGAAGCTGTGGATGCCTTGTCCCTGGAAGTGTTTAAGGCCAGGTTGGATGGGCTTTTGAGCCTTCTGATCTGGTGAAATGTGTTCTTGCCCATAATGGGGGGGCTGGACTAGATCATCTTTAAGGTCCCTTCCAACCCAAACTGTTCTGTGATTAAAGTGGGAGGCTTTTGCTTACTAATGTGAGAAAAGAGCTGAAGTTCTTATCTGAATTCTCAATAGAGAAAGAAATATCCAGTGGACTTGGATTGTTGAGTAATGTCTAAATCCTTTGGACACAGAAATATAGAGGATCATAAACAGGAGGAGATAATACAATTTACCTGCCTTCTCTTGAATGAAAGGAAAGGGAAGCAAGATGATCAGCCTGGAAAAGTCCCAAATCTGCCTGTGTAGGTCCTTGTCCAGAAGGATGTACAAGACTCGGCAGGACAGTATTACCCATGCCTGTGTTTGCTCTGACTGGTCAGAGTTCATGGTGTGCTAACACAGGTTGCTCTCCATTGTCTTTGGCAGCCCCAGCTGCCATGGATGAGAACTTACACTGCTCCTTTCCAACTGGGCAGATGAGCTTGCACGAGGTGACATTTCATCTAAAGGTGTTGCATATGTAGCCTTTGGACTCATCAGAATTGCTAGTGGTTTTTGTGTGACAAAAGAGTTCAGTGTCCAAGATAAACTGAGGAGAAGAGATCTGGGTATGCAAGCCTTCATTTAGAAAAGGCATCTTTCATCTCGCTGACAGAGAGGTTCCTGCAGTGCTTTGATTGCCCTTTAATTATGTCTGTTTTTCCTGGTTTGTTTGAAAGGCAGATCTTGTTAAAAAAAAGGTGCTGTGTGGAAAGAACTTGGCTGTCTCTGCTGCCCTTCCTTGAGGGCACACGGCAGAGCTGTTGGATTAATTTTTTTCTGCATTATTAAAATGGAAGATTGTTTCTCGTGGATTTGAATGTAGGCATGGTGTGTTACTCCCATCTTGGGTGAGGAGGGGCATGAGGGGTTGGATTGTTAAAGCAGACAGAGAAGTCATGAGGTCTGACTTCTTCCCACGCCAACTTTCAGCATGATCCCAGAGGAGGTGCTTTAATCCTTCTGCCTTCAGTCTTTTGTTGTGGGCTGCCCCAAAGGCTGCAGGAAACCCAGCATGGTGTTGGGGAAAGGAGGCTCGAGAGTGTTGGGGTAAAAGCCAGGTGTGGGAGGTTAGCAGTTTGTGGCAGCTCACAGTTTTCATGCTGTTTGATTTAATCTGAGATGTCACCATGGTGGAGCCATTTGCCTGAATGAGTATCTCAGCTTTTGTTAGGAGTTAGGAAGAGCATGGAAAAAATGAACAGAAAAAAAAGGGAAAATAAAGCCTGTCTTTGGTTATAGAGAAAAGCCTGGATATGTGATAACCTAGATATATGTAGTCAAATATAGACCAGAGGCTCAACTGCCAAGCAAGCAAAATAACTCAAGAACAGGTTTCTAATCCCTTTACAATTCCCAGTTTTAAAGAAAGTCTGTGTAACTTTTGAGGGCTTGACTCATGTTTGTAAGTGCCCAGGCTTGACAGCGCTCTATTTTTAAGTGCTGTCTTTATGTTGAATCTTGGGAGGTGAGATGAAAATTTTTTTTTTTTAAAGTAACAACAAATCTTAATATAGCTGAGAATGCGGAACTGCCCTTAGAAAAATAGGTTGGACACACGGAAAGGAATCTTGCTCAGCAGGCTGAAGATGCAGAGCAACTTCTGCGGTTACGTTTTTCTTTCTTCTGGCAATTTTGGGGTGGGGATGTAGCTGATGCAGTCACTTGGCCTTACATTTCATTTCTAATGTAAGTCAAATATTCCTGTACATAAAGAACCTGGCTGAAACAGTCTTAGCCCAAACTGGAAAAGCTGTTTGCTAAAATTGTGTTTTGTGAAACCTAAGGCAACCTGAAGTTGCTCAAAAATAGGAGTTACAGGATGGGTAGGGAGAAGTAGATGCTCCTTTTGAGCTGAAATGGTTCGGTACAAACAGGAGAAGACAGGCTGGCTCTTTTTCTTCAGAGATGTGATTAGGTTTTAGTTGTCATCTCCTGCCTGGAGTCCTGAAGATTTAAATGGCATGAAAATGAAGTCAGCTGCTTAAAGCCAAAGCTAATCAAATGAGGAGACTCTAAAGTAGGAGGATAATCTTTATCATCTGACAGGCAATCCTAAATTCCCATGCGATATCTGTGCAGCTCTGCTGTAGTAACATGTGTCTGTTGTGCTGAGACCAACCCTCCTACCTTCAGCCCAGTGGGCTTTGTGTGGCAGGTAAGCCATAAAGACTGCAATTATGAACTTGAGGTCTCAGAAGAGAAGTGACACCATGAGCTAGACAACTGCTGACTGATGCTGCACACTGAATCTTCTGGTGTCCAGAGGTGGTGTGAAACTCATTTGAGGGATTTCACAGAAATTTCGAGGTGGTGGTGGACCTGCTGATGTGGCTGCTTGGGCATGTTTTTCTTAAAGAATGTAGTCATTTTTTCATACAGAAATTAGTTGACTGAATATTCAGTGTAGGTTAATTTGAAATTAAAATTTAAAATGTAAAAATATGCAAACACCAGAGTTGAGGGTCTTTTAAAAAACAAAACCCCTGCTCAGGGAGTGCAATTATTCAGGCTGTGCATACATCTGATTACCAAGCTCCCAAGCTGGTGAGAACAGCTCTTCAAACTCCTTGAAGCTTTCCCTGAGGGTGTACCAGCACTTCAGGCAAAATGCCCTTGTAAAGCCAAAGACAGCAAAAAGTGAAGTGGGGTGGATAAAAGCGGACAAAGCCATCCTTTGGGTTAGTCTGGGGAAGACTGCAAACAGTTTATTTTAAAATAATTTTCCTGACTGTGATTTGGGATATATTTAATGCTCTCACAAAAAGTTGTCTTGGAACAATGCATGTTTGGGGTGCTGGGACACAGGCTGGAGGCTGAGCAGGCATTGACCACCAGCTCACCTTGCGTCCTGTGCATGTGCCTGGCTGTGCTGTGCTGGCCTGGGTTGGGTGGTGTTTCACACATTCCATGTCCCTTGGCACAGCAGGACTTGGTGAGGACATTGGAATTGGACTCTCTGGGATGATGTGTGCACACGAGGGAATAGGGGGGCTGTTTGCTGAGCAACTGCGCTGCCCTCTCAGGGCACAGGGGCTGCAGGAAGCAGAATGTGAATCCCCAATATTCAGACAAGTTATTATGAGAGAAGTCCCTCACCTGCACTACTTTTCTTCCCTGCCCCGGCTTTTTATACAGTTGTATTATACGTGGCAGGGAAAAAAACAATGGTTATAAACTATCACCAGATCAGGGTTTTACGTTTCCATTTCCTATCATTGTTAAAACTGGTAAAGGATGTTGCAGAACCTGTGCAAAGAGGACCCTGATAAGCAGCCTTTAGCAAAGCCAAACCCTGTAGCTTTCCCAAGCCTGTGCGAGCCTCTGCAGCTCCGGGAGATGGCACCAGCTCACTGTCGAAACTCAAGTGTCACTGCTGGAAGCACCACCTAAGTGAGCCATCGGGTCCTGGGATGGTGCTTCTCCAAAATCTCTGGGAAGGAGCCTTTGGCTCCCAAGGCTTTGATTGTATTTTAAATCAGTGTGTTCGCAGCCTTTATTCTTCAAGCAGAGAGGAGAGAAGCCGTTGCCGGTCTTGGTGGCTCGTAAATTCCTGGTAATTAATCCTTGCAGCTACTGAGATGTGCCAGTAATAGGCGCTGTGTCTGCAGAAAAGCCTGGCACACTGCAAGCCCATTATGTAGATACAAAGTACTCTGGTCTATCTGCTCATATCCACTTAAGGTCATTTCTTTATTCTGTTAAGCAGCATTGGACTTGTTCTCTGGTTGTATGTGATTTGTGTTTTTGAGATGGGTTTTTTTGTTTTGTTTTTTTTTTCAAGCAGTTATGAAATTGAAATTAGGTATGTTCAAACATGCAACTAATTTTCCCTGTAATTAATTTTTTTGTAAGAATAATGGAAGTATTTCTCTTACCCTTTCCATCTGAATGTTAACAGGGTATTGCAGGTCTTACTAATGAATATTCAAAGCAGTGTTCAACTTAGTGTAAAGCCCAGAAATCTTCACTGGAATAATGGTGTTATTTCTGTGTTTAAAGATTACATGTTGCCTATTATTTGTTAAAAGCTTTTAATAGCCTTTACAAAAAAACCTCAACCAAGTACTATCTAGCATAAGCTGTGCGCATGTAAAACTCATGGAAAGATTTAACTTACCCTGAGTAACATGAATTTTTTTGGAACGTGGTTGTGTTATTACCAAGATGCTACTAAACACTGAGCAGTGAGGATTGATTTTAGAAGCATTCCTTTTGCTAGAAATTTGATGGTGACATTTGAAAGTTCTTGGGTGGAAAGATGGGTGGAGTCTTCCTAAAGTTTGGAGAGTTTGTTGAGATCTGTTTTGGACAGAGTGCCTTTGTCCCCTCCAATGGCTTATGTAAAGACTTAAGAATGTTACACTGCTTCTTGGGGATTTTACCAGATGTCTCAAAAGAAAGAAGGTGCTGCTTGTAGTG
Organism: Brachypodius melanocephalos; assembly: GCA_013398615.1. Classification (NCBI taxonomy): domain Eukaryota; kingdom Metazoa; phylum Chordata; class Aves; order Passeriformes; family Pycnonotidae; genus Brachypodius; species Brachypodius melanocephalos. Next base: position 8,130,394 of record VZSR01003806.1, read on the forward strand.
GCAAGGACCAGCATTAGGGCCTTAGCACTCCCTGAGTATCCCTTGCCCAGTGGTCAGCCAGGATTCTGTGTGTCACTACTGACAGCTGCTGCTTTCCTCTTCTGCAGGTTTTCATTTCTGTGAACTGCCTCAGCACAGATTTTTCCTCTCAGAAGGGAGTTAAAGGCCTGCCCCTGAATCTTCAGATTGACACTTACAGCTACAATAACAGGAGTAACAAACCTGTCCACAGAGCCTACTGCCAAATTAAAGTCTTCTGCGACAAGGTAAGACTGGATCTATGTGCCAATGACTATTTTGGAAGGCTGCTCCACAGCTTAGCAGCATTTTTTTTTCCGTAATTGTATCACTTGCTATTTTGGCTCACTGAAAAGTCCTGTCTGTGTTTAGCCTTTGCGTGGAAAAAATTTCAACGCCTTCTACTTGGCTCATAGATGTTATGATGACCTCAAATATATTAGCTCCTCTCAAAATGCTGGAGTGCTAAGTGTTCCTGAGCACTGACTTTAGAGAAAGGTCAGTCAGTGGCAGACTGACACTGGGAAGAGCAGGAGAAATCATTGCCATTGACCGGAGCAAGTGTAGGCTTGTCCTTTTGCCCAAGTTCTGTTGTGTTGGTCCTTTTAAATTTCTTCATGTTTTCATACTGCATTTGTTACAAAAACCCCCGAACCAATAACTTGCAGAGCTTGTGAACAAAAGATGTACCACCATGAGATACAGCAGCATAAAAAAGCCCATTTACTAGCTGGATGGGTGCTGTAATTTGACTGCTCTGCCTAATGCATTTAGCACACAGAATTAATGCCTTTCTCAAAGTCAGTATTCAACAGAAACTGTGAAAGAAACAGCAGAAGCTGAGCTGAAAGCAGCTGTAAAACCTTAACTGAGCTTGCAAAAAAAGTAAATTTCCCAATCTTCATAATCTGTTCCTGCCTGAGCAGTCTTTTGAAGGTCCGGGGTAAGTAATGGGTAATGTTGTTATTTCCAGAGTGACCAAGATTGTTCTAGGCCATGATAAATGTTTCCTGGACTTCCCCAGTCCTTTTGATTGCTGAGAACCATGTTGACTTCCTATTTTGCTGATACCGTACTTGATTTGGGCCTCTTATTCTTTGAATCCAGACTCTGTCTTCATGGGGCAGGCTCTTTCAGGTGATAACTCAAATGCCTCTCCATGCAGCTGCAGGGCTGAGGCAGGTCTGTAACCCCCCTCTCTGTCCTGTGCTGGCTTTGCCAGACCACTGTGTGGTCTTGCCTGGTGTTCCCTAGAACACTGACACAAAGATTCATCTCATGCATCATTGTTCCGTCTCTGCTTACCTCCCAAAATACACGGTGCCCTCTGCACTGTGCTCCTGCTGTAGCATCCCACTAACTCACCCTTCCACATTCTGTTGTCCATCTATAGGCTTTTAAATGGGTCCCTCTGCATTCCTGCACAGCTGGGAGAGCTGCCTGTGGCTGCTCCTGTTGTGATACTTCTTGCAAAGAATTTACAAGGACTTAGCAAAGACTCTCCAGAGCCATCCTAAAGACTTGTCAGTAAGCCCAAGTGGCTTGGGTCTCATAAGATTTCTTCAGGCGTTTATTTTTCCTTCTTTTCCTATTTTCTTTTGCCTATTTCAAGATGAGACTGAAGCCAGTGTGTTATCTAATATTTTTTTCACCCAAGTAATCTGGGAGACTTGTGTGCTATCAACCTGTTTTCTCTATAATACAGAGGACAGACTTGCTACAGCATAGGGCGGATCTTGTACTCCTAAATTGTCCAATCAATTACTGACACAATGCTAAAATGACTGACAGGCTAATAAGACAAATTGGTTAATAAAAAGGCAGATGTGTAATCAGCATAAAGACTCCAATGGCTTCCTTAAAGCTATGGCAGAAATTTCAGCAAATATAGTAATGCCACTGAATCTTTTATTTCCTTTGAGATTTTTACTTACTCTCCTGATTTATTCTTCCAAATACTTTGCAAATTGTACCTGAATTAAAAGAGAAGGGAAGAAGGAAAAGAGAAATGTAAATCAAAATCAGAACAAGATAATATAAAACTGAATCCCAAAGTACCTTCATTTCACCCTTCCCTTCTTTTCAGACTCAACTTCACTCCCTAATTCCTCCCTTGTCTTCTGCAGCAGTGCAGGGGAATGGGGGCTGTGGTCATTTCTTTACACATTGCTGATGCTCCTTCCTCCTCAAGAGGAGGACTCCTCACACTTTCCTGGCTTCAGCGTGGGGTGCCTCCCATGGGAGACAGTTTCCACAAACTTCTCCAATGTGAACCCTTCCCATGGGCTACAGTTCTTCACAAACTGCTTCAGTGTGAGTCCCTTCCGTGGGGTGCAGTTCTTCAGGAACAGGCTGTTCCTGTGTTGGTGCCCCATGGGGCCACAAGTTCTGACAGCAAACCTGCTCCAGCATGGGCTCCTTTCTCCATGGGGCCACAGGTCCTGCCAGAAGCCTGCTCCAGCACAGACTTCCCACAGAATCACAGCCTCTTTTGGGTATCCACCTGCTCTGGTGTGGGGTCCTGCACAGCCTGCAGGTGGATCTCTGCTGCACCGTGGACTTCCATGGGCTGCACCATGGACTGCAGGGGAATCTCTGCCTGGCTTCCCCCTTCTGCACTGACCTTGGGGTCTGCAGAGCTGTTTCTTTCACATATTCTCATCTTGCTTCTGCCTGTTGCTTCAGAACGTTTTACCCGTTTCTTAAATACATAAGCCCAGAGGCACTACCACCATTGCCAATGGGCCTTGGCCATCTTGGGCTGACTGGCATTGTCTCTGTCGGGCATGAGGGAAGCTGCTTCTGGGAATAACCATCCCCTCAGAAAATCCATCCCTGTAGCCCCTGCATGTTGTTATATCGTACACAAACCCTATATACTCCTGGACCCTAATGCTGACTGCTTGCTCCAGCCTCCTGTAAGAGCATTGGCATTTCAGAAGGAGCACGTATTTTCTGCCCTGTATTGAATTGTATGTAATCAGCCAGCTGCTTTTAAATGTTCATAGGACCACTGTTACTATAATATCCACACTTGTTACAGCCCTGAATGTGTTTGTCCCCATGTGACCACTCTTACCTGTAGAAATTTTGTTACCCATATTTTCTTCATGGAGGACCCAGTCTATAATGTGGATGTCTGTTGGAAAAAAAAATGCAAACTGGCAGAAAATTATGATGTCGTGGCCACCTAATGCAGATGTGTCCTCTATTCCTTTGTCAAGGCTGTGCTTGCAGTGCCTAGGATGTTTGGTTTTCATCTGTTCTTGTGTGGTTTCAGGACCTGGGTAAAGCAGTATGGGTGTAATGGTGTCATCCTGTAGAATGTTATGGCACAAACTTCCCTCAGGCTTGGCCCAGCAATATCTTGGCTGAGCAGGGATGAGGCTGACCTGTCCCAGAGGAAGAAGATCTTCTCTCTTCTGAATGGTACCTCAGCTATGCATCCACATGAGGAGAATTAAATACAGGGTTTCACAGACTTAGAGCTCGTGTTGCCCTCTGGGATCTGCTGTTACTCTGGTAGTGATGGGCAGTGCTGTGGGAAGGCTTTCCTGGGATGGGAGGAAATGAGTGAGGTGCTGTTGAAGGAAAGAGTGGATGCCAGGCTGCTGGAGCACTGATGTGAATGGGCAGCAGCATGTAGGCTGTTCTTTCATTTGCATGATCACAGAATGGTTTGGGTTGCAAAGCACATTTAAAGATCCTCTAGTCTAGATCTCTGCCATGGTCAGGGATACATTCTACTAGACCAGCTTACTCAAAGCCCCATCCAACCTGGCCTTGAACACTTCCAGCGATGGGGCATCCACAGCTTCTCTGGCCAAACTGTTCCAGAACCTCACCACTCTCATCAGAAAAAAAAAATCTCTTTATGTCCAGAATAAAACTATCTTCTTTCAGCTTGAAACCACTGCTCCCTGAGCTCTGCTGGCAGAGCAAGTTATGTCTTGCCAGGGCAAGTTATGTTTGTTATCAAGACATAACTTGTTTTTGGTTTTTTTTAATGTGAGTTTTAAGATGTATTTACCTGGGTCCCAGTAGCCTACATCAAGTTGACTTTCAAGCACGGAATGGGAGGGCAGAGGTTTTCTCAAATCTTGTTGAATCAGTATGTTCTCCATGAGGAAGCAGATGTTGTTCTTTAGCACACTGTTTGAGTAGCACAATTTTATTATTTCCACACGGAAGGTAAAAATCTGATGTGGAACCAAATCTAAACTTTCTGTTCTCAAGCTGAGATGTTGTGACTGCTCTGGTAAGGGATGACACAGAGGGATTCAGATCCAGCTGTGCTGAGGTTTAGGTGGGATATCTTCACTGTAGTGGGCTATATCAGCTTTACTGGGTCAAGCAAAGCTGGCAGTGCCTGTGTCTTCAGATGTAATTTTTTCTTTTTCACCACAGCTGCCTGAAGCTGCTTTTCCCTCTCATTGGGTGGAAGAAAAAATACATGTTAATATGTATCAAATATCTTGGCTAATTTTCCTTTTTATTGCTGGTGCAGATAAGCCCAGTGCTACCAGCCAGCATAGGTAGGTTGGCATATATAGAACATTGATTTACTGGGGAGTAAGGAGGGCTGTTCCCCTTTTCCCATGCACCATTAGGCACAGATTCCCACCCCATGGCCACAGGAGTTTTGACACCTCATTTGCTGTAGCTAATCAAGTCTTCCTCTAGTACCTGTGAGGTTGTGGGTGTGTTTTGGCAGCTTTGAAGGAGAAGGAATGAGAAATAATGGCTTGGTATGGCCAGGTAACTGTTACCTTTTGCCCTGCTTTGCAGGAGAGTATTGGGAGACTGGTAGAACTTGTGTATCCTAGTTTTGGTGACCTAATGGTTAGCACTAGGACTGAGTGTTGGGGAGCTCCTGTGGACTTACCACTTCATGCAGCTGGCAGTGTAACATCCCTGACTTAACCCACAGTCACATGTGAGGTCTGGGCAAAGCTGGAGGAATAAACACTATTCCAAAGCTTCTTCCTTCCTTTTCTTTCTCCATCATAGCTATCTGCACCTTGCAGAAAAAATGGCATTATTGCATTGTCCCCTCTACTGCTTGGTTTGGAAGGCCAGGAACAGTGCAGGCATGAACCCAGTTAGGGCATCTGGATTCCACCATGGCCTGACCCTGATGAAAAGAGAAGAAATAATCCTTGATTTAAAGCAGTGTCTGCATCCTGAGCTCAGTGAAGGCTGCTGCAACTGCTGCAGGCTCTCTGTGAAATGCAGGAGGTATCTTGCACTTGGTGATCCAAGTGTGGTGTGACTTCTGTCGATTTTAATGACAATCAAGGGAACTCCTAAACTAGGGGAGCCTGGAATTCTTTATTGTTGTAAACACTTCAACTATACTTTCATCTAATGCTTTATACAGTTGTTACACATGTAGGTATCTTTTGTCATTGTATTTTCATCTGACTTGGGAGAAGATGTTTGCATCTTGGATATGGTTGTTGGATTTCATTAGATGATAGGACTCAAAAATAAGCAGATCTCAAACTTTGCGCACTCTGGCAAACCTGCAGCTCAGTTACTGTGGAACTGACCTCCACAAACAGCTCTGGAAGAATTGGTGTTCCTGCCTCTGCAGCTAAAAAAAAACCCTCAAAAAATTAAAAATACCTTCTCTTTCTCTCTCCTTCCCTCCCCTCTTCTTCACTCCCCCATTCCTTTCCCTTAATCTCTTGGCTGACAGGGAGCAGAGAGGAAGATCAGGGATGAAGAGCGAAAACAAAGCAAAAGAAAAGGCAAGTGCACTGATCCCAGCTCTCAGTTGAATGCCTGTAAGTAGAACTTATTCCATCAGTATTTTAAATATTGCATTTCATTTTGGCTACAAATAGTTTGTGCAGTAGAACTCTCAAGTCAATTTTTATCCTCTATGGTCCTGTGCTTGTTTTAAGCAGTTCCTTACAGAACGGTTGTTGTGTCATTTAGGGCTTCATTCTGTATAGTTCTTTCTGTCCAAGGCAGGGTCATGCTGTGTATTCAGTCAGGTATGAGTTGTAGCAGTTGAAGTGGTGGGGTGAGGGTGGGATTTTTGGCCAGTGCTGGAGCCCCTCCCAATCCAGGTGGCAGTGAGAATGACCAGTTCAAAATATTTTCAGCTTGAACCTAAACTTAGGTTTAAACTTATGTTAAAAGTGTTTGCAACTCCTCAGCAAGGCTGTGGCAGCCTTGAGGCTGAGCCTCCAGGCTCTCAGCCCTGTGCTCCCTCTTCTAGAGCAAAGTGGTCCTTAGCAAGTAATTTCAAACTTTCTGCATGTGTGAAGCATGTGGAGACCTCTGTACTGTAGTACTTCAAGGATGAGGAATTTCTTCCTGCTGAGCATCTTGCTTTAGCTGCTGCAGATGACAGATCCTGTGTTTGGATGAGTGGTTATTCACCAGCAGAGGTGCTTAGAGGAAGATCTCTCTCCCTGTTCTTTGCTGGCACGGGGCAGGCGTGTGCTCTCTCTTGCTCTGCTATTAACAGCCCCACTGGTTCAGCCAGCATGCACCTCTCAGCTTGCTGGGCAGGATTTTCCTGATGCAGCAGGTACAGGCTGCTGGAGCAGCTTCAGAACATAATGCTCAAGGGAAGTTGTGAAAAGGGCTGGGTTTTTGTTTTTTTCAAAGTACTTCACAAGAAGCAGGTTTAGCACACCGTTAGCATTTCACAAACTTAGTAGCCCCAGCGGCTCCTAAAAGATTACTGCATGCAGCCCTTTGCATCATGGCTGGAAAGGGAAGGAAGTTTCAGTACACATTTCCTAGGATCATGTGATTTTACAAAAGTTGCTTTCCAATGTTAATTTTCTAAGCTTGGGCTTAGCCCAATGTGATCTTTATTTTCCTGGAAAGTATGATCTTTGGCTTTTTAGTTCTTACGTGGGAAGTTTTTGATTCCTTGAAGCCATAAGCTGTTATACTCACCTCCAGGATCACAAATGTCATATATACGTGAACTCTTCAACAGCAGAAACAGTTGGTGGCTTTTGGTCAAAGTAATTTTTACAGAAATTCAGTAATCTTTTAAAAAATCAGTTTTGCAAGGAGAAAATAGTGTGTTTTCTTCTGAGGACATGAAAAATGTTCTTGTTTGAAAAATATTTGTTTTGTTTGCAGTTGTTTTGACCTCGGATATGTTTTCACTTGGTAAAATAAAGTTTTCAACTGATAGTTCAACATGAGTGTGTCTGAAATGCAGTTTAAGGCACCTCCTGCCTCACTTTCTCCTCAGAGGGTTTTATGGATGAAGTGTGCCCTCTTGGTGGGTTGTGTCACATCAGCTGGCACATTGTGAGAGCCAAGGGGCTCTGTGGGAGACAGTGCTGATTCTAGGGGGATGGACTAGGGGCTGGCACCCTGAGGTGACCAGGATGAACAGTGAGAGGAACTAGAATGTGAAACTTGGAAGTGTGGAATCAAAATGTTACTTTAAATATAACAACTTGAAGAAACCAGTATTTGTACTACTTCTGTAGTATAGTGCTGCTGTGGTGCTGTCTCTTTAAGATGCTCCCAACTGGGAACACGCAAGTTGTCCTTTGTCTTCTTTGTATCTTCCTGGCATAGGAACACCAGCAAGCTTTTGAGGGAATGGAGAGAGAGAAGGTGGGACAAGGACTAGTTTTTGCATTCATTTTTGCATTGGTTGGTTGGCTGACTTGCTACATGGAAGACCTCTCTTGGGCTGAGTGCCTGGCTATTGTCCATCCTAATTAATACCTAAACAAGGCTGAGCCACTCAGTTGGAGAGGTGGAGAAAGCTTTGACTACTCTGTGAAACAAGTCCTCAGGGCCCAGGCTCTCAGCTGAGAGACAGACAATCAAAGTGCAAACTCCTTTACCACAGAAGCTTTTCACTTTGACACTGACTGTAGAATACCCTTGTTGAGCAGCGTATGTACCTTTTAAATTATGTAGGGCCCCATCAGGGCCTTCAGTATCCTCTATCCTGGTCTTTGTCTCCGCAGTTTCTGATGTCAAAGTGCCCATGCTTCCCTCACACAAACGTACTGACATCACCATCTTCAAGCCCTTCATGGACCTAGACACTCAGCCTGTCCTGTTCATCCCTGATGTTCACTTTGCAAACCTGCAGCGTGGGGCTCACGTGAGTAAAGCTCATGGGTGTGGGGATGAAGAGGCTCTGAGATGTATTTGCAAAAGGCCTGGGATGCTCTCTGTGCATAGGTACATATGAATTGTCAGACTGGATCAGTGCTGTAATCAAATACAGGCTGAGTCTCATGTGGGCAAGCAATGTTGCTCAGATAGATTGGCTGGAATTTACTGGGGGTGTTTCACCATCAAATTATTTTTCCTATCAAGTCTTTCAGGTTCACAGAAACTAGGATTTTTCCATAGCATTTCCATTTCATGAACTGCAGGGTGGTTTTTCTCTCGTAACATCCCTTGGGATCCTGGTGTGCTGTTCTACAGCACAGACTTCTCCAGATGCCTGCTGCAGGGTGAAAATCCATCCTGTGGAACTGGCATGTGTCAGCTCTGTGATCCACTGCCAGAATGCCCTGCCTCAGTGTTCCTGGAAAGTTCCAGCTTAAAAGAAACTGGAAGGGAAAAAATTAGCATGCAGCCAGGTTTCAAAATCTTGGACTTTGCTGTGACAGGAGTTCTGCCATGCTCTAACATCACCTAAACGTTACTTTTTAAGAGCATTGCATGAACTCCTAGCAAGGATGGAGAATAAACTTGTATCCATAAGGCTGACATTCTAACATGTTTTTGTACAAAGGCCCTAGTGCTGAGTTTTGTCAGAAGACTCTACACCAGTCCAGGTAGAAAACTGGTTAGCTTCTCTTTGTTCCTGTCTCTCATTTGAGAGCCTTTATTACTTTTTATGGAAAAAAAAAAAGGTAAAGAAGATATTTACTAGCTTTTGGAGACAAAGTGTCATTTAATTTAGCTTCGAAAGATCATGAGAGGAAATTAATTCTAGTTCTGGATGAAATATTCACAAAATCTCCCATTTGTTTTTAAAGGTCCTTCCTGTTGCTTCAGAAGAACTAGAGGGTGAAAGGTAAGAGCTGCCCTTCAACCTCCTGACACCTTGCCCTCAGACAGAGGGATAAGTCACTGTAATTGTACCACTGCTAACTTTTTGCCTTGTCAATGACAGCTCCAACCTGAAGAGAGGAGCTTATATTGGTGAAGAGGACTTTATTGCTACTCCAAATAAGATGGCCAGAATAGAAGAGCCAAAAAGAGGTATTTTCTTCTTTCAGAGACTGAATTTTTGGAGTATTTACCTATCATGATAGAGGGATGCATCTGAGGTTAAAGAATTTTTAAATTCATACTGATGTATACTTCAAGCTGATTTCTCTGGCTTTGAGTAGTGACAGTTAATGTATCAAGATGTGGTTCAGCTGTGCAAATATTTTACATTGTGAGAATTTCTGGGGGTTTCTGCCAGCTCAGACAGTAATGGGCTCTCAGCCTATAAGGAAAGAGAGTCAAGATGAGGTGAGCAGCTTACCAGTATCCCTAATGGACTAGGGCAGAGAATTCATCACTTAGTCTGCTACAAAATACTCTGGAAATCTCCTCCAGGGCTTCATGCTAAGTCTAGCAAGTCTGACCATAATGGGGCTCCACTTCTGCAGTTGGGATAAACTAGTAGGGAATGATGACTTTTATAGAAGGAAATCAGACTGTCTTGTTTTTTTCATATTGCTGTGCCATAAAACAAGGCCCATGGGATTCTGTCTCCTTTGGTTGACTCTCATCTGACCTGTACTGTGACTAGAGTATGTGTCCTGTTTTCCTTTTTCAAATCTACAGTCCTACCTTTTTAAACCTGCCTTAAGCAGGCAGATTGGGAAATGCATCAAGGTGCTGTGCTGTCCTGAGTTCACCTTGTTCCATTAGAAATGCCAGTAATTGTTCCATGTTGCAGGTGTGTCAAAGCTGTGGCGGATGAACCCTTGCAAACAATCCAGGCTGCAATACCTAGTCATTAGAAGATGGATTAAAAACAGCAAAGCTGTTAAAGTCCAAGCTTTCTTGCTCTCCTGGCTTATTCCTCAGCCTTAATGCAGTTTTTAATGAGGCTGATGTTACATGCAATGAGTGTGTGCTAGCTTGAGAACGCTAAGGATGCTCACCTAATTGGGATTCTTGCTCTTTCATTCCCCTCCTAGCAGGAGACCAGGCCTGTGTTGTATGTCAACTCTGGTGGTAAGAGCATTACTGCAACACAGCAAGGGGTAGGAAGAAATATGAGACAGTGTAGGAGGAGCACAGAACTGTACAAATAAATTATTTAAAAATTAGGAGGTGAGCAGGATGGCTTCACCTGCTGTGATAGCATTTGTCAAATCATTTGGTTGTGAAAAATCTTATGGCAAATGACTGTAAGATATGGAGGAACCTAAGAGTCTCAAAGATTTATGTTTTATATTCCTTCTTTGTTTCAAATATGACCTTTTTTTCTAATAATAGAGAAAATAAAGAAAATACAAAAGTATTTTTGACAGTAAAGATGGTTGAGCATACGGTGGCTTTATGTGCAAGAAATAAGTTTTGAGCTAACCTGTGTGTTTGTGCTACAGTCTTAAGTGTATATGGAATGTACACTTGTATTTCTTCAAATACACTTTGTATTTCTTCAAAATATCCTCAGAGGATGTCCCTGTGTGCTTAGCCACTGTGAGATACAGATTTTTCCTGAGACACAATTGCACAGTTAATTCCCCTCCAAATTGCTTTCCAGTGTTGCTGTATGTCCGAAAAGAATCAGAGGAAGTGTTTGATGCACTAATGTTAAAGACACCATCTCTGAAAGGCCTAATGGAAGCGGTAAGTGATGAGCTTGGTTTACAGTCCTTGAGAAAAAGCCCTGGCTATGCAGTCCTTACACACTGGCCAGTCACAGGAGTCAGATTTTCAGTCACACCTTGTGTCCACATATTTCTGCTCTAGTAGATAAGAAGAATAAGGAAGATTTCCTTTCAATAACATGGAAATGAATGCAAATAATGCATTAATTTATTATTAAGGGAATTCAGGAAGCTTGTCTTTTAAGTACTTTACCCCATGTCTGTTGAGTCTGGGTGTAAGAAGCCTTCCTGAGGATGCAGATATGTCAAACTTGATGATTTGATGTTCCTCTTGTCAGAGAGGGTACTTTTGTTAGGAGATGGAGTGTTTTTCAGAATGTGGCTTGGGTTTGTTTCAAAGCCATGTTTGGAGCCCTCAACTACCCTTTCACAAGCCGGTAATGCAGAGCTCCAAGTCCCAGCTTCTGTGTGTTCCTGGAGACTTATGTATCTGTGCACACGTGTGAAATTGCTCTCTAGTGCTTGACTTCCAAAATATCTTCCACTATCCCTGCTGCTGCAGAGCAATGGAAGTACAGAGCTTAAGTCCAAGGAGTGATGTAATGTTTGGCATGAGCTCAAAAGTGACGTTTCTGTCTGTCTCTTTCTGTGACTAATGCCTCTGCTCAGGGAACACGGGCTTGCGGGGTATACAGGCAGGTCTGGCTATTAACTTTTGGTTGTAGAGATAGTTCTGTAACCAGAATCTTTATCTCTTCTTGTCTGTGGGGCTTTGGCAGCCGGAGACTGGGGCTGATGGAGAGAGGGACTGAAGGCTGTGAAGTCCTCCCTTAGCCCATGGTCCTGAAGTGAAGCTGCACCTTTGTTGTTTCACTCGCATTTTTTAATGCAAGGAACCAAGTGCTCACAGCTGTCTGTAGCTTGGGGGAAGCTCCCTGTACATTTGCATGTCAAAGCAGTGCATTTGTTTGGTACTTACTGTCGGTGCAGTGCGATGGAGCAGTTTGCCAAAGTAAACCAGGCTCAGGTTACTTGACCTCCCGACTTTCTGGAGGTTGTGCAGTGAACTGCCACGGTCAGTGGCTGTGGCTCCTCACTGATGTCACCCTGCTGGGCAAGGAGAATGTTTCTGATCACCTCATGCCCTTAGCAGCAGAGGTCCTCTCTCTGTTGCTATTTTCTTCTTTCAGCTGCTGTCATGACTAGATTTCACTTGATCCCTCTGACACTAAGTTTAAAAATGCTTTTCAGTATGCTAAGAGAACAGAGACCCAATAGAGAATGGGAGTCAGGGTGTAGAGTGGGTTTGTAATGGGTGGGCTTTTGAGTGTAGCCAGGTTTCAAAGATTATTAATTTTTTGCACAGAAGTTAGCTAAATGCAGAGAAAGAGTTCTGATCCGTAGATTTACGCTATAGTTTGGGATTTAGTGTTGGCTTTATAGGGCAGAGCAGCTGTCCTCATTTCCAGGCTTTTTGTTGTTGTTGTTCCTTTCTGTAAAACAGGGAGTCAAAGACAATGACAGAAGTCTCCTTGCTTCACCAATCATTGCTTTCTTTTGTTCTAGATATCTGACAAGTATGATGTTCCTTTTGATAAAATAGGAAAAATCTTCAAAAAATGTAAAAAAGGGTGAGTATGCACCTATGCAACGACTGCATAAGAACATGAGCACCTTTTTCAAACGTGTAGGCAGATCTCTTGCATAATTCCTCCCTGCACTGCAGATATGTGAACGCCATTTGCTGTTATGTTTGTGTGCACACAAGTACACATATTCCAACATCGTCCACAGAGCTGAAGACTCAAAGACTATAGGAGGGGTCCTATAGAAATATGTAATCTGGCTTCCTGGGTAAATACAAGTCATGGAACCTCTCTGAGCTTATTATTATTTGAACGAGTGTTGATCATGTCAGAGGAGGAGTTCAGGTTGTTAAAAGACTCCCAATGATGAGGAACCTCCTTCAACCCGTGTTAAATTGTTCCAGTGGTGACTGTGCTCACTATATCTGCATTTGGTTACAATTACTAAACCTTGGTTGTCTTTTTGTGGGCTAAATTGGAGAGAACTTAGTTGTGAAAGTGTCTGTTTCTCCTAGAGGCCATACTTCATCATCTTTTTATTTTGTAGCATAAGTAATTGAATTTCTGAACATTGTCTGCTTTTGTTTTATCTTTTAATTTCTCAGTAATTTTCTTAGGTTGTCTATAAGTCAGTTTGGTGTCTCAGCCCCTTCTCCTTCTAGCCAGAAAATTACACCCTTCCAGGGCTGTGCTTTCATAGCAGAATTACCCCACCAGAACAGCTGCAAAAGCTTAGAATCTGTGACATCTAAACCACTGCTAAGCACAGCTTTGCGTGCCTGTGTGCACACAAACACCCAGGTATTGACCTTTCTGGAAGAAGTGGCCAAGCATGGGTGGTTTCTTCCCTGCGAGCTCTGTAGGGTTTTGTGCTGCTGGTTTATAACTGACAAGCAAACCCATTCAGAGCCCAAGGTGCCTGCAGCTTCAGAAGGATTCTGCCAGAATCCTCCCTGGTCCAGGAGCCAGATTTAATCCTTCCATTCAACCCTGAGAAGTGTGGCTGCCACCCTTGATGGCAGGCCTGGGTCCGAACAGCCAGATCTGCTGTGGGAAGCAATGAGTCAGAGAGAGATGAGCAGGGATCTTGTTACCCTTGGGTAGTCCAGGGTCTTTTAGGTTTGAGAATGCCTTTGCCCTCTTTGGCATGTAGAACTGAAAATACTTGATCTATTTTGTTTTTCCAGAATTCTGGTCAACATGGATGATAACATTGTGAAACACTATTCTAATGAAGATACCTTCCAGCTGCAGATTGAAGAGGTTGGAGGATCTTACAAGCTCACTCTGACTGAGATCTAAGATCACAGATCACTGTGGATTTTAAACAAAGGTCTCAAATGAACAGTTTCCCATAATTCAGTATGTTGGGCAAAACACTAATCACCTCCAGAAGAAAGCCAGATGGTTGACTTGTTCTGGGGAGCAGAGCAGTGGTTTTGCTTAATACATTTATGTTTGTGTTCTTGCTCATGACCTTATTTGCACTTGAAATGGGCAAGGAAAGATTGGCAATTAAATGGAGAGCATGTATATATTTTTACTAGTGTATTAACCACTAGTAGGTATGGGAGGGAAAATCTCCTGGAAGGTGGCCTTTTAGACTGGTGATGTCTTATTTATCTATTCAGCTACGATGTTTGAGCCTGTTATCAGCTAATACCATTTTACTGGACTGTTTTCTGCTAGGGAGAGCTGCAAAACTACTAATTGATACTAGTAGAAGTTGCATGCAGGTTGGAGAAAAGTCTATAATGTTTACTTGTGACCAGGGCAGACTGTTGAAATCACTTGTGTCATATGGAGGGAATGTAAAACTGCCTTGCTTATGAAGAACTCGCCTTAATAACTGTGTGAACTCTCATCAGATGAAGCTATATTGTATATAAGTGCAATATATTTTTGAAGGTTTGTAAATGTGTACATATAAGCAATATATAATATATATAAAATATGGTGTTCTGTATATACCGTGAATATATGCAATGAAGCCCATCTAAAAGGATGCCATATACAGAAAAAACATATTTAATGTAGATATTTAAAATTTGACAAACCCTTACCATGCACCAAAGGTGAGCACACGTTTGTACATTCATAGAAGGCACAAGAGACCTGCTTGTTAAACATGGATCTTCCTATGTAGAAGGAAAAAGATACCAGCTCTCTCCAAAATCCTTGTGCACAGGCAGGCAATGGAAGTCCTGGTTTCTGTCATGAACTGCCACTAAGTCCTGAAACAGTTGTGTACTGCTGTCCTGGGAGGTTATTTGGGCCAAATCTGAGAGCTGGTTCACAAGAGAAGCCACGCAGATGCAGTTCTCTTGAATTCTCATGTTTGGGGGTCAGGAAGAAGGTCTCCTGGATGGTGGAGTTTTTTTCTGTAGCAGTGTACTTAAGGCTCTGCTGGATGCTGCCTGCACCAGCAGCTCAGGCTGGATGAACCCGTGGGCTAGATGGAGCCAGCTTGCAAGGCCTAGGGTGTCAACAACTGGAAATGGCAGCTTCCAGTTGAGAGAGGAAGGTGGCAAAATGGCTCCGCAGGCCAAGTGTTAGCAGGGAGTAGGGCCTCCAAATAGATTATGCATTTTTGGTGTCTGTATATACCCTGGACCCACTGAGCTGGAGAGACCCAATGGGCACAGCAGGCATCCTGAGCCCCAGCTGGGAGTTCCAGACACCTCCAAAAAGTACTGCCCTATGCTGCCCATCATGTGCATGTGCCTATGAAGGAAAGGCACTCTGGTTAATAGCAAGTGAGAGAGGAGCACATAAAGGGCAGCACTAAGGCAAAAACCTCTGTTATATAGTGAGCAGATGAGCATGAGTGCCAGGTCCATTGTGAGAGCTTTACTTAGGGATCTGGGTAATGAAAGGGGTTTACTTTCAGACAGTACAAAGCTTCACATACCTCACCTAGGACATGAAGGTCAACCTGAGAAGGCTGGAGAAATTGTCCGGAAAAGTAGCGTATGATTTTACTTAATAATTAACAATTCAACATAATGGTTAACAAATTGTAACCTATTTGAACTTTGAAGACTGTTGTTTAGCTCTGTCATGGTGCTGTTTGGAAGAGGGGGGCAAATGCCACGTTGAGTTGATCAACAGGAGCATGACCTGCAAGAAATAGGAGACCTCCCCCCATTGGCTCTGCTTGGCATCGCCGAGGCCTCCACTGGAGCACAGACCAGACCATGTGGTCCTTGGGCCAGAGCTCATGGCTTCTGAGGAGGAAGGCCTGCATGATTTGGCTGGTGAGGGGTCATGTTCAGATGGGATGATTGATGGGAGCAGCCTCCTTGACCCATGGAAATGTCCTCCTTATCCATGGCAAGCACAAGTAGGTAGTGAGTGTAAATCACAGAAATTCAGGTGGGGTGTTGAGGCAGTTTTCTCTAGTGAGAACAGGTTGCCTGTGGAGGCAGTAGTTTGGCATCAAAGGTTTTCAGAGCCAGGCTGAGCAAAGATCTCTCTGGACTGTCACAGGTCTAATTGATTCTCCCTTGGTGGTGAGTCCAGGTGACCATTTGAAGTCCCTCCCCACCTTCTTTTTTAATGATTTATACAAAACACAGTATTTTGGAATTTGTATTTTGATCAATCCTGAGCTGGTTCATTCCATTCCCCCCTCTATTGCCCCCTCCTTCCTTCTCTTCCTTTGTTGATGGGCCCCAACAGAGGGTTGGTGATACTCTTGGGCACTGCATGCTCCCCTCTTTGCCCTGTGGCTGGAGTTGAGCAAACTCCACACAGATGCATCTATGGCTGTGGGCACATGGCCAGAACACGTGGGCTCGAGGCCAAAGGAGAGAGGCTGATGTGCAGCATGATGCTGAAGAGACTTGGATCTGTACAGGGATCCACCGCCGGCAGAGCAGCCCCGGGACTCATACCCAGCCAACACCAGCCTCCTGCCTGAGCTTCCCTTCGGCAGTCACGGGAATAATTTTACTATGACAAGGGAATTTTTTTAAAAAACCTGATATATAGAATACTTATATATATTTAGGCATTTTTATTGAAAATGGAAGTTTTATTACGGAAACTTGGTCTAGGGTCAGGGAAGTAGATTTAGAGTCTCCATAGAGGTAAGATTGACATGAATGTTATTTCTTTTTACTGCTTAATGAAGTATGTGAACTAAATCTGACGATTGTTTTCCACTATAAGATATTCTGGGACACGGGTCTTATAACAGTAGCAGCAATGTCATGTATGTTTTATGAAACTGATTTTTTTTTTGTTTGCCTGCTGTTTTTTAATTGAAAATGTATTTTAAACCAAGCTATTAAATTTTATATGTTCATTTCTAATGATGAGTCTTTTATATAACAAATGCATCTGCTCTTATCCCTTCAGTTTTTATCTGACACAGAATCTATAAAACCCTGGTGATTGTTTCCTAGTTTCTCCTTGCAAAAGAAAATAGTCGCAGTGCCAGCCTTGCTGTTGTTGTTCCCACATAAGAAATGGCCAGGTCCATTCTCATCCCCTGCTTTATTCCAGCTGACCTCATTCAGCTCAGTGTGTGGGGAAGCTGCAGCATTTGCTTCCATAGGACCCTGTCCTTTGGCAGGAGAGCAGAACATCCATGGATAAGATCAGGTATGTAGGGGGGCCACTAGCGAAGCTGCAGGCATTGACTTTCCCAAGCTGAAAACAAAGCTCACAGTAACATGTCCAGGATAAATCCTAGTGCCATGGTATCTGGAGTGGTGTTCACCTCCTCTTTTTCACTGTCAGAAAATGTCTCAACAAGCTTTTGCTGTAGCTGGCTCCCAGCCCCTGCAGCAGCAGTTGCTGTCCTGGAGCAGCTCCTATGCAGGCATCTTCCCAACCAACCACCAGGCTTGTGTCAACATGCTGGGGCTGGGTGGGGAGCAGCATGGGTGGCAGAAGATTTCTGGTCTAGGAAAAGGCCAGGAAAAAACTTATTTCCTTATTCATTTGTTGTTCTTGTGAAGGGTCTGCTGGCAGGTTTTGTCCCAGATGCAGGAAGATGCTGCAGTGTGTCATGACAGGCTGATGCACCAGTGCTGGGGGATGCCCTGTGTCATCTCCACCTGAGTTTGTGCTTGCTGGAAGACTGGGCAAGGTTCTGCCCCCATACAGTTGGTGTGTGGCCACCTCTCAGCAAACCTCGGCATGATATGGAATCTGCTGCAGGACTGGCTGATAAACAGCTGCTACCCCCCTCTTCCTTGGCTGTGTGATAGCACCATTTTCCTCAGCCTTCACGTGATGTGTGTGTGTGTGTCTGTGCCAGCACTCCCTCCTCCTCCTGACACCCATCAGCCCTTTCCTATTCAAGTGAGTATAAAGAAAGTGAAGGTGAACCCCCAAAGATGCAGCTCTGAGCTCCCACAGCAGGTAGCCTTACATGGAACTCTCTGCTTCTTTCCGGGGCATGACTCGGGGCTCTAATATTGAAAACATTTAGTTAGGCTTTTAAGATCTGACCTCTTTTTGTATGGGAAAGCTGAATTTTCCATCAGCTTCTTGATGGAACTTTGTTGAACAAGGATTTGCAAGAGAACAGAGCTTCAATGCTCCTCTGTTTGGTTTGTATTTTCGATCACTGGAGCCATTATTACAATTAAATTATTAGATATTAGACAATATTTAGATGACACCTCAACTAGATGAATTGATTTAATATATGAGTTCTCCAAACTTGTTTAGCAGCTTGTCCTTAGACTATCCTGCCCCACCACTGGAAGCTTTTGCATAATTCACAGAATTATGCTGCAGAAGGAATATTTGGCTTTTTTCCCCCCCTTGGCTGGTGTCAGTAGCTGCTGTGGCTGGGGCGGTTGTGGGGTTTTTGGCACATCCTGCAAGGCAGTGCTGCCCTGCCCCATCCATCCGTGTGCCTGTGCATGCAGCTGTGGATGCCTGCTGTGCCCTTTGGCTCAAGCAGGATTTATTTTGTCATGCCCCCAGCATGGCCACCCTGCAGGCTGCAGATGCATGTGCCAGTATCAGCTGGTGGCCAGTGTCAACAGCACTGAATTTATGTCCCTGCTGCAGAACCGGGCACCTTGGGTGGCATCCCGAGCCTAGAGCTGGCCTGCAGATCAGTCATCACCACTGCAGTTTGGGAAGCATGCAGCAGGCAGAGGAAAGGTGCATGGCTGAGCCTGGGAGCAGCTCTGATGAGTGGGAACGTGGTGGAAAAGTGTTTGGATGCCTTGAGGATTTGATAGCTGGAGGAGACAGCCCTGGGTCAGGGATTATAGCAGTGAGGGATGATGAAGCATGCTGTGCAGCTGCTGCTGCCACCAGGCTGAAAAAGTGTTAATTGGAGTGAAATCTGGAGAGGGTGAAATGACATAGGGAAAAACATGGGGTCCTGTGGAATCAAGTCCCTTGATTCCTCAGTGTCCAGCAGGAGAGCAGAGCTGGATGGAGCCTCCAGCCAGGCAGTGCTGCCCTTGCCAACCTGTTGAATCTGCTTTTTGAACTTCTAAGCTCTCTGGTTTGAGTTGAGCAGGGCACTGTCCTGCTGCCACTGCCCAGGAGTTTGGGTTGAACAACTTGCCTGCTCCAGCCATTGGAATGTACCCAGGCAGAGCCCAGTCCCTGGGAGAGACAGGGCTGGAGCAGCTGCTGTCTGCAGGGAGCACTCTGGGAGCAAGGCTCAGCCCTGCTCAGGGGGTGACAGATGTCTATGGTAAGGGCACAGGAGTGCAGGGATTGGGACTGGCTCTGCTGGGCAGCGGTGCCAGTGGCACAGGGGTTGTTGCCAGTGCTTGGTTTGATGATGCTTCTAATCTTGTCACAATAAGGCTTGCTTGATTTTTTTTTTCCTGTATAGTTACGTGAGCTATTAATAAGTAAATAAAGGAAAAGTGATCGCACAGTGGTCAACTTTGCAGGTTGTGTCCCCACAGCTCCTTCTCATTTGAAATGCTTTGAGCCTGTCAGCTAGTGCTGACCAAGGGCTTTTGGGGAGCAGCAGTGCTGGGTCCCCCATCTCGTGGATATCCCAAAGGGCCCTAAGCAAGTCCTTGCTCTCCCACTTGCCTCTGCTTTGCGTGCTTAAAAAAGAGCCCAGGCTGCAGGCAAAGAGGCTGCTTGAGACTCGCTGTCTACAAAGCCTCGGGTCAGGGTAATGCCTGAGACAAAAGAAGACAGTTCTAAAATCAGTGATGGCAAGCTAAAAACCAATCCATTGCTGCCTGAATCACCCCCTACTATGCTATGTGGCCATTCCCAAATGAGCTGGCACCTCATGGCAATTCAGAGCTTTGCCTGCGAGTGACCCCCAGCCCAGCCTTGGGGGCCAGCTGAGCTCTGCCTCTGGGGATGCTGCAATGCCCTGGGCTGCCTGGCCTCAGCAGGGTTGAGGGTTTTGATGAGAGAAGGGCCCAAATCCACCTCATGTCTGTAGAGGCTCAGCTTGTCCCTGCTTCTCTGTACATGCTGCAGGGCAAGGGACCACAATGCTGCCCCATTAGTGGCCAGCAGCACCCCCAAGACCCCGTTCTGACTTGCACTGTTTTTTTAAGCAAAGTTTTGAGCCCTTGTCCAAGACTGAAAAGAAAATTTGAAAGATACCTCAAGAGAAAGAAAAATGAAGATGATGATTTTGACCCTAAATCACTCTCCTTTGCACTTTTTTTCCCTTTAGGTCCATCTTTCAATTCTTAAGTGCTAGGGGTTAATGATGCTCTTCAACACCATCAAATTGTGCAATATTTAATTTCTTGGAGGAATTTCTCCCCCTCCTTTGAAAACCCTCTCTCTCTGATCCTCAAGGCTTTTTTTCATGCTGCATTACATCTACCCATTACCCTGCTGTTATTTTGCTCTAAAGGTACATCTTGAGGCTTTTATGAACCATATTTGAGCTCCCTGACAACAGCACTCGGGCAGATGTAATCCAGTGTGACAGAGCGTGTGAATGCCATAAAGTGCAGGGATAGCAGATGGAAATCTGGCCAGCAGGGACCTGGCTGGTTGTAGCAGCACTGGGATTTCACACCCTGATGAAGGGAGAAAGAGGACTTGACCTGAACTGGGGCAAAAAATAAGCTGCCAGCCAGGAAAATTTGTGTTTGGCAGTGAATGGAAGCCCAAACCATCAGGGTAAGGTATTCAGGCAGGGTGTTCACAGCTCAGCTTACTTCAGTCAAGGGAGGGTGCTTGTGGAGCAGAAGGAGCTGTGGCCAGGGCTCAGTTTGACTGTAAGGCTGGAAGTTACTGGATGTGTGGGGAAGGTTTTGGGGTAAAATCAATGTCTGTCCCCAGCCCAGGGCCTTTCCCACCCAGAACTGTGAACTGTGAGTGTTCAGCGTCAGGCTGCCCTTCACAGGTCACTGTGTGGTTGGGGTTGAAAAGGATGTCTGGGGGCACCTGGTCCTACTCCTTTACTCATGCAGGGGTACCCCCAGTCAGCTGCCCAGCATCCTGTCCAGAGGGCTTTTGAATATCCCTAGGGGCAGAGACTCCACAGCCTTTCTGGATAACCCAGTACTGGGTCACCCTCACAGTGAAGAATTTCCTGATGTTCTGAAACTCCTCCTGTCTTTGGGTTTGTGCCTTTTGTCTTGTGAAGGTATGTGCTGGGTCTCCTGGAGGAAATAATACCAAGAGATCAGAGATGAAGTGGTGATTTGGGACTGCTTCAGGCAAGCTGCAGCCATGGGGAAGAGAAGTGCAGCAGCCCAGAGTGTGGCATGCAGCTGGGGGCATCCCTGGACAACATCCACACCCCTTGGAAAAGCACTGCACAACGTGGTGCTGGCTCAATTCTCTGCTCTTCTGGCACTGTGGAAGGATGCCCAAGGGGAGAGAAACTGAGTGGAAAAAGTGTTGCCTGTACTCAGGAAGGGAAAATAGCAGGGCTACCCATCAGAAGAGCTGCAGCACAGAATTGGAACCTGGGTTTATTTCACATTAGTCATCTTGTTGCACCTCTTAACATCCTGAAGCACTGCAGCAATGAAGGGGAAGTGCACACCCAAGGCTGATGTAAGGAGTTACCCATGCTGGGAAAAAGATAGGGACTCCTTGTCCTTTTTATGTAAATAGTGTAAAACTAAGTGGGAAAGTGCTTTTGAAGGGAGGTATTACGGTATCCACTGTGCAAGGGGAGTTGCAGTGAGTAAGTCCAGGCAAGCACTAATTACGAGAAAAAGCATCAAGCTGGCTGGGTACTTGATCCAAACAACAGGCAGGGTCTGTTCTGCAGCTGAGCGAGTGAATGGAGCCGACTGAGTCATGTGTGACTTGCAGAGCTGCCAAGGAAGTATCACAACAACAGGAACTGCAGTTTTCCAGCTCCTCAGCTGGGGCAGGGATGGGATGTGGCCACTGCCGGGGTGATATACTTCCCTTTAGATCCTAGAACAGGAATTTAAACTATTTAGCAACTCAAATGCCACTGACTTTTCCCCTTCAAAAAAAAAGCTTGGAAGGTAGCTTTTTAATTTATTTAACTATTACTGGAAAATATATTTTTCAGCAGTAAAATCCTACACTTGACTGTGTCCTTCAATGTATAGTTAATTCAGCATTTTATGTAGGAGGTTGCTCAGGATATAAAATCATTGATGGCATAGTTTGAGTGCAAGCACTGGAGGGGGGAAATTACCCTATCAAGCAATCTCCTCAGCTTATGCCCTCCTTTGCTTTGGCTGTCACTTACCAGGGACGTGTCCTTGTCCCTGGATTTGGTGTCTGTCCTGTCAGCTGCAGCTTTTCTCTGGCCCCCCAGCATTTGGCATTGTGACGCTCAATGAGACAAATGTGGCATTGGAGAGGGAAACAGAAACCCTGTCACCCACGAGGGAGCACGGGCTGACTCAGCTGGAGACAAGGTGTCTGTAAGAGCTCAGCTGCTGTGCCCACTGGGAGTGTTTGGGGAGGCAAAGGAAGGTGTCAGGCAAGAAGGATGCAGACCCTGCAACCAGGAGCAGAGATGGGAGTGGGCACAGCACAGCCCAAGGGAACTGGAAGAAGGTGATGGTGTAGCCAGAGTGGCTGGTGAGGAGTTTATAAATAACCTGCTGATGGGTCAGCAATCACCTCTCTGTTTGCATGTGTGTGGTGTGACAGCTGGCTGCCACAGGGAGCACCTTATGCAGCAAAATTCACAGTGCACTCACTCTGACATCATTTAATTTGTGTGTGCTATTGTAGGAAGCAGCAAGCAAAGCTGAGCACACCAAACAGGGGTTCCTCAGCCTCTGTCTCGCTCATCTATTGCAGACCCTGTGCATTTGTGAGCAGCAATGGGGGCAGACCATGCTCCCATGGCACTGGTGGCCCCATTGCCAGGTTCTTCACCCCAGGCCAGAACACATCCAGGGGCAAGCAGGGCTGAGCCTTGGTGTCCATGAGGACACCAAGGAGAGCAGGAGAGCAGCAGCAGAGGCATGTTTGGTGCCAAGGACTGTAGTTTGAAAGTGGCCTTCCCATCTGTCCCATTCTTTTCCACACAAGCTTTGTGTTTACTTCTGCTCAGGGTTGCCCTGGCTGGTCTCCTGCCCTGCTCAGTCCCCTCATTTGTCGGACTTTCAGTGATGGTCAATAACTGCAACCCCTGGTAGTGACATTTGTACAGAGATGTTCCTTATTCTTAATATTTTACCAGAAGAAGGCCAAGAAGGGGGAGGGAGAGGCTTGTTCTGCAGGGCTGGGGAAGGAAAGCATAGGAGATGCAGTTCCAGAGAGGAGGAGATGGAAAACCTGCAGAGTGGATGATGTGGAACAGGGATATGTAAGTGATTAATTCCCCAGGAAGTGCAGGGGCAGGAGTCACCCTGGAAGTGGGTGGGGGGAGGGCAGCAGGGATATAGATAAGGCACTAGACCAGAAGTAACATGGACTCTTATTTTAGGGTCTGCTGAGAGACATGACCTCAAGCAGCAGCAACTTTTCATCAGACCACCAGGTCTGGGATGTCTTGGTCATTACCAGGCACATAAGAAGGGCCCATTCCCACAAAGAGGTGTTGGGGGAAGCTGTTGAAGGTGCTCAGCAGTGTCTCACATTATCAAAGGAGAGTGGGGGACAGAGGTTGTACATCTCAGCCATGCAGAGAGCCCCTCTGATATCAGCTGGCTAATCCAGAGCCAGTGTGAAGCATGGGGAAAAGCAGGATCTTAAACAAGCCCCATCTGATGTCAAAAAAGGTGACACACATGACAAGACAGCAGAACACCTGTGACCAGCCACAAGCCCCTCCACCACCCAGAGTCCTCCCTGGGGCTTGGCACTGCTCTGTACTTGGTGCTGCACAACACTTGGGTGCCCGTGGACAGTGTTCCAGGAGAGATGCCAGTGTTGGAACTGGGGGAGCCATTGCCACTGCCAGGCCACTGTGGCACCAATCACCCTCACTGGGAACGACATCCAGAGGTCCAGAAGTCGGTCTTTGGTCACACAGAATGTCTTCCAAAACCTGAGTGCTGCATGAAAACACTGCAGGGTTGTTAACATGTGGTAGACAACTCAGGATGAAACACGTTTGCACATAGGCCTGATAGCTGCCCCAGCAAGTCCTGAGATGACCAAAAGAGGGGAACATCCATCAGCATTGCTAATGCTTTAATATACCATGTGACAGAAAATATGTGTAGGCTTAGCTAACAGCAGTGCTGAGGTCAAGAGAACAGTGAAAACAATGAAGACATCCTCTTAAGCAGAACAATAAATAAATAGCATGTAATTTAAAATTTTTGCTGGTCTTTAAATCCATCTCCTGGTGCCACTAAAACAGGATCAGGGCACAAATAGCAGCAGTAGAAAAACCAGATGGTGCACTCAAGCAAGCAGATGGTGTACTAGTATGTCACACTTATATCACTGTCACTTACTTTTTTATTTCTATTACAGTGGACCTGTGGAAAGTCTGCACCTGTAATCAGTATTTGTGGATTGGATTCTTTTAGTTCAATAAACACTTAAACACTATGCTTCACATACTCATAACAAATCTGTTTGAGTCGTGATTTCTCCCTGTAGTACTGCCAGGGCTCACTAAGTCTTTGATGAAGTTTTTTTGTTGTTTTTTTTTTTTTGTTTGTTTGTTTGTTTTGTTTTTTTTTTTTTTTGAAGAAATATATTTTGAGGAGTGAAGGAAAAAAAATGGTAGAGTGTGTTTATTCTATCAGCACACTGGGTCCAAAATAGAGCAGGAAACAGTTTTTGTGGCTCTTCTCTTAAAGTCTTTCATTTTGTTATAACCCGGCTATGTTTCCTTACGCTGTGCTGGCTGCTTCCCCACTCCTTGGATGCTTACCCATGCACTAAAAGCTCAATCTGCTTCTGAAAGCGAATACCAAAGATGCAGGCCAGGAAGAATTTGACTTTTGACTCACACCAGTTGGGGACAGCACGTGAGGACCGTGGGTTTGTCCCGCCTCGGGCAGAGGCTGCTGTCACAGGCTGTCCGTCCCTGCTGGCAGACACGTAGGCGGGCTGCCGGGCGGACGGCGGGGTTTGCTGCGCTACCCGATACCCGCAGCCGTAAATGAGATGTCCCCTTGGGCAGCTGGCCCACACGCACGGTGACAGTGTGGGGGCACAGCACGTCTGCGGTGCCCTTGGCGCTGTCCAGCGCTGCCCTTGGCTCCGCCGGCGCGCTGGAGCGTGTCCCTGTCCCCGCAGCCCCGCGGTGCCGCCCGCAGGGGCCAGCGCTGGCAGCTCCCCGAAACGCCCCTCACACACACACTCGATGTCAGCTGGGCCACAGTCTTTGTAGAAGGCCCTGGATTTATCATCACTTTTACACTCAGAAATTATTCTGCCAAGAAACGCTCCTTGTTGGTCCGCTTGCTTTCTTTTATTCTCTTTCTTCTCACCTCTGTTCTTCATGGTTATCCCTTATATCCCTTTCCCTCCACTATTTCTGAGAGATACCCCATATATAACTCTGACTATAAACACCTTCTGTATCTCTGCTATTCCCCTGGGTGAATTCCTCTTGTCATGCTCCTGCTCCTGCCCTTGGCCAGGGGCTGCTGCAGCCCTTTCCATCAGCTGGTGACAGACACCACCTGCCAGAGCTTCTTAGTTTCCTCCCTGGTGGGGCGTTTCTCCCCGCCTGCTGCTATGGTTTGGGACAATCTGGGGTTGTGGCACCTCTGACTGTTCTGTCCTTCACAACAGAGGAGGGAGAGGGGACAGAGATGCATCCTTACACAGGTCTTACACATGCATCTTATCAGTCTTTCACTTCTTCTCATGTATCTTCTCACGGCCCCTGCATGGCAGCTCTGGTTGTAATTATCTGTATTTATTTAGTGCTCTCCCATTTACTAGGCTCTGTGTGTTTGCTACAGCAGCCTGCTGCTCTATGCAGCCAGACCAGATGCTGCTGCCAAAATGCAGTAACTGTAGAGCTGCAGCCCAGACAACTGCTTTGGTCTATTTTTAACTACTGGGAAATATTAGGAAAACTGTCTGAGCCTGTAATATTCTCTCTTCAGTCTCTTTTGAATGGTTTATGGCATAATTAGCTACAAAAAGGGAATGGAGGAGAGTTGCCTGCATGACCTTTTGTTGTTTTCAGTCTCCAGTATTAATTATTTTCCCTGCTACTCACACAGGATGTTTGATTCTTCTTGTCATCCCAGCCAAAAGGATAAGATAACCAGAGCAGAGTCTTCTCAGCCCTCCACTGCAGCCACTTACATCTGCTCCTTCCTACCTCAGAACAAAGGCATTGTCTATCTCCAACAAAGAAAGCTTTTCTCTGAAATGTTTGCCAGCGGTCTGAGTTAAACAGGCCTTTATAAAACCACCTGGTCCTCGGAGAGCCCGGTCCAGAGAATACTGGAGCAACAGCACTGGAAGGGGGTGGGTCTGGTGCAGGATGGCTCTGCTGGGATGGAGACCACATTGCCACAGCCAGGCAGGGCAGGGACAGCGGCATCCTGCAGCCACCGACATGGGGAGGCTGCTCTGAGCTCTCTGGAATGGAGTGCTGAGGATACCTGGGCTTTGTTCCAGGTTACCTCCAAGGAGGGAAACTGCAGCCAGCGTGGATCATCCCGAGGATCTCGCTTGTGCGTTGCTCAGGAAGCTGTGCTGCTGGGCAAAACCCTTGGGGAAATCAGTGGGTGTAGGCACAAGTATGAAGAAGCAGGATAATGTTAACTGCTTTATTATTCACCTCGGTGCAGCCTTGGGAAGGGAAAGAAAGCAGGAGAAGTAGGAGTTGAGAGAAAGGGAGAAGCTCAAAGGCTGCCAGGGCTGGGAGCTCAGGCTTTGTGGGGTTCAGACCCCTGATAGTCGATGTGAGGATGAAGGTGCTCCTTCCTTATCTAACACTGCCTCAGCTGGCAACAGCAGGAAAAGGAAAACCAGGTGGCTTTGGTAAGAGTTCCAAGGATTTATTCAAAAAACTTTAGTTGCCATTTTTAGCTCAGCAAGGGGAATATAATCAAGCACATTTTCCCTATAGCACAACTCAGAGTACAGACCTGTAACATAATTTTTTTTTTAACTGGTCTTGCATCCACAAGTTGTAGTGAGGATCCTTGGGGAACTTGGAACACGTAGGCAGAGTTTGTGGTGTGTGACATGGGAAACACCCTGTGGGGAGTCAGGAGAAATGATTCCACTCTACTTCCCTGTGACTGCTTCTTCCCTGGCAAGGCTGCTGTGCTGCCTTCAGATGCTATTACTCAATTAAAAGTCTCTGCTGTCAATGACTAAGGCTGTGCGAGTAAGTGCTTTGAGCAGGAACTGCATGTGTTACAACAAGCAGCAGGGAGACAAACACAAGTCACTTCCCAACTACAGCACAACTGGAAAACATGCAAAATAGAACAGTATTTTCCTAGGTTTACAATTCTCTAAAGGTTTTTCTTGAGAAGGATCCATGCAATTGAGAGGCACAAACCCTGTGTCCCCATTGTGCCACCTCAACTGTGCTTTTTAGTCATCGATGGCATTTTCACAATTTTTTTTTTTTTATTCTCTGACACACAACTGATTCCCTTTTGTGAACAGAACTCTTCAATGTTAGAACTCAATTTGCAGTTTGAATTATCAGCTCTTTCCTTACCATCATACAGCAGAGGCCAGGGTTCTAGCACAGCAGGTCCCGTGCAAATACAGAGACAAGGCTGCTGGTAACCTGCACTGCACAAAGTGCTGGCCAGGGAGATCCTTTTAACTTGCTCTTTGATGGGCTGGGAAAGCTGAAGAACATGAAATGTGCGGTAATGGAGAGCAGGGATGAGCACAGTGCAGTGAAGCTTTAGAAACTACATGGACAGCAGGGAAGGACAGGATTCGAAAGAGCTGTAATGGAAAAAATAAACCCCAGTGGCAAAATGAAGCTGACAGCAGGAGACCAGAGATTCAGGATGATTCTCTGTGCAGACACTTGAGGATGTAATGTCTTGAGAAACCGGGGAAGGAACAAATAGAGAGAATTCAGCAGGATAAAATGCTTTTTGCTGTCCACATTCTGTGTCAGGGAGGCATAAGGGAGGGGGCAGGGTGGGTTGGGATAGTGCTGGCGAGGCCAGCAGCCATCACAGACCTGCAGAACCCACGCCTGTCCTGTCCCCGGGAACACAAGTGTGACTCCTCCCTGGGGACTCAAGTCTTTCCTGTCCCATTGCAGACTTTGGGACATAGAGCTGCCCTAGTTGGTGCCACCACTGCCAGCTCTTGGTGCTCAGTACAACCACAAATCCTGCTGGGAATCACAGGGCCAATACATTTCAACTGCCACCGGAAAATAAAAACAAGGGCTAGGGACTGGGAAAACCAAAGAACACATATTTTTTAATAGAACATATGTTGTGACTTGAAGGCTTTTAAGAGACACATGCTGGGCTGACCCAGAGGTAGCCTTCCAACACCAGTGGATCCAATGATCCATAACACTGATCCTTCATGGATTTTGCGAGGGGGTTTAGGCTATTTGTCATCTCAAATCTTCCATCCGGCAAAGCAGTGTAGTGGTCGAGGAGGCAACAGATCCCTACCCTATCGCATGAGGCAGGCAGGACCTCGACGGGAAAACTGGCGGTGGGTGCTGGGAAGCTGCGGGAACAG
>VZSR01003806.1:8166090-8185621 GCA_013398615.1 Brachypodius melanocephalos
ATGAAACTGGGCAAACACAGTTGTGATGGAATGAGAACTGACTTCAGTAGGCAGGAATCCAGCATAACACACCATCTTTCCTGCCCTGAAGATCTGCCATGAACTGGAGCCCAAAGTGATGCATGGATGAACTCAACAGATGTTTTAGAGGGATGGCCCATAGACTAAGGGAATAATATCTGTATGAAAAGACAGGAAAAATAATAATGGTTAATTGGGATGTATTGAAAAGTGTGGACAAGATGTAAATGGCACAGAATATGGGGTGGATATTGTACTGTTTTCAGTGAGTTAATTTTCATCCTAGTAGCTGGGACAGTTCTGTGGGATTTAAGATGAGAATAATGCAGATAACACGTGGATGTTTGAGAGTAAGTACTGCTCAGCATCAATTAAGCCACTGACCTCTCAGTGTCTCCTTCTCTGCTAGTGAGGAGGAAAAGCTGTGAGAGATCATGGCTAGGACACTACTGGCCAAAGTGGTTGAAGGGATATTCCACACCATAGAGCATCATGTTCAGTGTATAAAGTGGGGGGAATTGGCCAGAAAGGGCTGATCACTGCTTGGGGTGAGACCACATGGGTGGTGAGCAGTTGTACTGTGCATCATTTGTTTCTCTAGGGCTTTATTTCTCTCTCTCTTTTTATCTGCTTTTTTATTATGATTGATATTTCTATTTTATTTTCCCGTATCTGAATTAACTTGTTCTTTCTCAACCCATAGGTTTCCCCCTTTTCTGATTCTCCTTCCCATCCATCTGGAGGTGGAGGATGAGTGAGCTTTATGGGACTTGGTTGCCATCTGGGATTAAACTACAGCAGTATACTTTATTCAATTTGTCTTAAGAGGCACATTCTGAGATGCTGGGAGAGGGCATATAATTTTATTTTTTGGAGGAAAGATAGGGGAAAACCGTGCTATGGAATTACACTGATCCACACTGATGTGTTGTTTTTTTTTTTTTTTTGCAGTGCATGACCCCTCCGCACAGCCCTGACTTCGTTGAGATGTCGGCAGCTACGCTCCTGTCCTCACAAGTCACCTACTCCAAACCAAGGACTGTCATGGCAAACACAGCTGGCTGCTCAGTCACATCAGCGACCAGTGCCTCTCCCATAACCAAGCCATCTGTTCTCAGCGTGGGGCAACAGTGCAGTCAGAAGCCAGTGATCTCTGAATCCTCTGTACCTCAGCCTTGCAGGGCCATGGCAACGAGTGTCATACGTCACACAGGTGATAGTTCTGCTTACCATCACATTCCTGCTGTGCAAGAGCAAACAAAGGTAACTTCAGGCTACAGCACTTCCAGAGACTGGTGTGGAGTGGATGACCAAAAACATTCCAGACTGCCACAGGACACGTGTGCTGTGGATGATTTAATCAACAAAACCTCTCCAGTACATCAGCCTCATGCACATGACTCCAGTGATATTGTGACCAATAAAGGACAGCTACCAGTCCGGCCTGTTTCACCACAAACCCACTTACCAAAGAACTGCGAGAATGACTTGCAGAAAAGAGCTACCCCAGCGACACTTGCCCCTGTCTCAAGCCCCCAAGTTCTCTGTCAAATGATCCCTTTAAATGGACAAAGCAGCATGATCAATGCCTATGTCAAGCCTTCAGCTCCAGCACTCTCAGCTCCCATGAAGCCTATTTTACCGCAGACAGCCCCTCTCTCCCAGCCTGTGCTCATGGGACCCTCTGTGCCTCAGGGGACTGTCATGTTGGTTCTTCCACAGCCCGCTGTCACACAGACACCGCAGTGCCCGCAGACCGTGGTCACTGTTGGCAGCACCAAGTTACTGCCCCTCGCCCCTGCTCCTGTGTTCATCGCCTCTGGTCAGACCTGCGCCCCCCAGGTGGACTTCTCCAGGCGAAGGAATTATGTTTGTGACTTCCCCGGGTGCAAGAAAACCTATTTCAAAAGCTCCCACCTCAAAGCCCACCTTCGCACCCACACTGGTGCGTACCAGAGGGCTCTGGCTTCTCTTGGGGTGCTGAAACCCATGTTTTTTGTGGGAGGGGGTTGGGAAGAGGAAGAAGCAGGTGATGGGGAAGCTTCTGCTCATCTCTGGGCTGGAAGGAATGTTCATTCTCCATGGATAAGCAAAACAAGACATTCTTTGTTCTGAGACCTCAGCTGACCCTGTAGTGTTAGTTGAATTTCACAAGCTTTAGCTGGAGTGAAGCTTTGCCGTCTGTGTGCGTGTGTTTAGATCTAACTGGAATCCTGCCATCTGGACTAGATTGAAATGAATTGTATGAGTCTCTTGTTTTGGAGCATGGGGAGGTCTGGTGTAAGCAAAACACAATACAGGTAGTTGGTCTTATTTTTTACATGACCAAAAGAAAAGAGAAACTCAAACTGCTTTTTTTTTGTTTGTTTGGGGGTTTTTTTGTTTTGTTCCCCCAGAGTTCTGTTTAGGCTAAATGGGAATGCATTGAGATTTTAGGCTGCTGTGTTAGGAAGTAGAGCTCCTGCAGGAATTTAACAGTTTATTCAGTTACAGAAGGGAAATTTTAGAGGTAAATGAAATTTAATTGTAATTATTATGAAATTATTTGCTCCATAAATTGGGTCAGTGTGGAAACAGTCTACATATGTTTTACTTATCCTTTTTCTGGTTCCAGGATCTTGTTAAATTAAAAATAACTTTGAGTTCTCAAGGATTATTTTTGATGTTGAAGGATAGGCGTAGTGAAAGATTGGTATAGAATAGTTCTGTCTGGTTTTGGTTTTCCTTGACTTTTTTCTCCTACCTGCTCTTACCCTACAGTCACTGGTTTATTGGATGTCAGCTTGTGTGATGGGATTTGCATTAGTTTGGCAGCTTGTCTTTAGAGTTCCTTTGGGGAAAGAGATTAACCTCTACATGAAGCTGATAATTTTTGTAAACCATAGTTCAGAGGTAGAATGATGCTTCTGCTTCTGGCTTGAGAGGCTCTTGAATTAAAGCCATGCTCCAGGATAAACAGACTAGCAGCAAGTGCCTTGCTTTGTGCACGTGGCTGCTGATCTGTAGGGAGCCTCTGTGTGTCCCTATGTCATGATTAGGACATCAATGGCAGGTGAAACAGTGACCCCTCACTAGTCACTGCCCATTACAGGATCAGGAGGAAGAGTCATTCAGCTTTTTCTGCTTTTTCCCTGCATGCTGACTAGCTGGATGATAGCACATCCAGCAGATACAGACTTTACTCTCAATATCTGAAGTAAGAACATTCCTGTGGGGCTTCCCTTCTGTGGGTCCCTTCACTTCTGCTCTGAAGTGTCCCCATAATTTTGGGCCATGTGGTAGATGTTTATCTGGAGCTCTGTGGGAGTTGCAGGCAGTAGTTGGAGTTGTTCAGACAGGTGAGGTGTTCAGCAGTGGCCCAGGATGAGCAGCAGCTGATGTGGGCAGCCTTGCTGGCTGCTGCCATTCCTGGTCTGTGGGGGGCTGGCAGGACGGGCTTTACCTCAGGAGTGCTCGCTGGCTTGTGTTTGTGTGTGAGACTGGATCACTGGAGCAGCAGGACCCTGAGGCTCCATTCCAGGCTTCCTGTTTGCCCACAGTATGGATGACATGCTGCAGCCAGAGAGATGTGGCTACATGGGGATGGGGGCAGGGGCTTGCTTCTAGTTCAGTCAGTGGATAAGGCAGCTTTATGAAGGCTCTATTTCTTGAAACTGAGATCTTGGACAACTGAAAAACCAGACTTGATTAAAGAACACTTAAAGAGAGATACAAGGGAATAAGTAGAAATGATGCCTATTATTTTTCTCTGGAACAGAACTTTAGCCTAATCTTACACTGACTGCACAGACGAGCAGTTCTGTGGAGCTCACTGGTTTTTTGCAAGGCAGATCTTAAGTTAGTCCTTTGATCAGACTGCAACACAGCTTCTCAAAAGTAACATATGCTTCCTTTGTGTCCTGCAGGAGAAAAACCTTTCAGCTGCAACTGGGAGGGCTGTGACAAGAAGTTTGCCCGCTCGGATGAGCTGTCCCGGCACCGCAGGACGCACACCGGGGAGAAGAAGTTCTCCTGCCCGGTGTGCGAGCGCCGCTTCATGCGCAGCGACCACCTCACCAAGCACACCCGCCGCCACATGACCACCAAGAAGACCCCCAGCTGGCAGACAGAGGTGGGCAAACTCAGCAGAATTGCCACAGCAGAGAAACCCAAGAGCAGCAGCGCTCTCAGTATGCTCATCCCCGTGCCATCACCTGTCTGCCAGGGCTAGAGTGAAGAAGCGCCTTCCCTGCAAAGTTTCTGGAGATCAGGGAGAGCTCCGATGGCAACAGCAGAATGGGCAATGGCTTTTGTTTTCCCCATGTTTGTGTGTACTTCAGTTTCCTGCAGTTTAGGTCCTCTGTTGATAGTCCTATGTGAGAAATCTATCATATTTCCTCGTCTCTTCCCAGTTTGTTTTTTTCAGTACTTGGGCAATTGCAATCACCAGCACTTCAGGAAAGTAGAACTCCTTGGAAATTATTTTGGCAATAGGTTAAAAAAAGTTACTTGTAATGCTTGCTGTTAATATTTTGATGGACAGTAAAACAGGATGGTTTTTAATTTTTATAGTACTATTTTCTATACCAAATATATTTTGTATTTGTTCATTTTGGTCTTGTGATGCAGGCAAATTACTTGCATTAGTAGGGCTGTGCTGGATGAGACCCAGAGTTTTGGAAACTCCTCTTCAGTAAACCTAAACTATTGCATTCAGAGTCTTTTGTAAACACTTACTATTTGATAACTCATACTGGTTGGTGTTTTCACACTTGCAAATCCTGATCCTGCAATGGGCTAGTGCTCTTACACCCTCCTTGTGCAGGTACATCGGAGATCAAAGTGAGTCAGTCATTTTTAAAACAAACCAAACCAGAATGATCTTATTTGAGAATACATGTGCTGACATTCTCAACATTTTATGAATACATACCCTTTGCAAGTAGAAGCCAGTGTGGCTGTTGGTAGAAGCATTCCTGCGTCCACACTCCACTGGAGCCTCCACTGAAAGTTTGGAGGAGCCTGACTGCTCTGATGGAGGTAGAAGCACAAACACTGTTTAGATATTTTGACACTAAAAATTATGCTTTATTTTTGGTCCTACTAAACCAACATATCAAAATAAACTGAAAAATGCAAAAATGGCAAGATAGCCCATGAAAAATTAGTGGGTCTCTCTTTATATTTTTTTGAGTAGAGGAGAAATAAAAAATTAAAGGGTTTTTTTTTTTTTGTATTGTGGATGCTTGTGCACCTTACAGGAAATTGTTCAAGGCTTTCTTTTAACTGTATCAATGCACCAGAGGAAGTACTAATTGTGTCTTGAGTTAAGTAATAGCCACCATGTCAACCTGATTATGCTCTTCATGTGGCCTTATACTTCTCCACAGTACTTTGTATAAAATCACCCTTTTCTATTAAACAATACACTCTCCCTGTTGAATGGATTTTCTTTTACACAAAAGAGTAATGGTAGTGAAGCAATGGAGCCAATGGCTGCAGGAGTGCTGTGTTGTAATAGCTTGGTGTGAGTAACAAAACGCCCGTAGCACAATCGGACGGCTCCGTTCCCGTGCTGCGGGAGGAGCGTGTATGTGTGCACTGTAGCAGAGCTGACAGTAGAGCAAAGCACCAGGTGTTTTGCTGGGAGACAGCTCCCCCACTGAGTGAAATATTTCTGGAGTGCTTATTGCTTCTGGACTCTGCTCCCTTCAGCCACTCCTGCACTGAAGCTTAGTGGAGCACTGAGAAGGATTCTTTTTCCTATATGCATCAACTGTGGATAACAAGGAATGCACTCTTTTACTGCTTTGTTCTGAAATGCTGGTCTTGCTTCCCAGTGTGGGCAAAGTATGGATCTCATTTATGTAAGTGCTGAATTGCCAACCTCAACTGGCACTTTCCTGAAATTGGCACGGACCTGTTTCAGTTAAAGCAGATTGTCATTATTTTTTACACTAAAGTCTATAGCTCTAATTAACAGTAGTAAGTTTTCAAACTGCACTAAATTGGAGTATTGTGCTAAGTGTACTGAAGTTTTTGTGCCTGACCTTATAAAGGCCCACACCCTGTTCACTGACACGTGCTGCAATCCCAGTGACCCCAGTGTACGTGCCAGTGAGCGTGTGTGTGTGGACCTTGCTTTGGACTCTCCAAAGGGCTCAGTTGGAACCTCTTTTCCTGGTGAAGTGGATCCTTGTGGTGTTGCTGTTCTCTGTTGTTACCCAGTTTTCCAAGTTTCTGTGGCGAACAAAGAGATGTTGCTGCTCTTACTTTTTTGTTTGATTTTTTTTTTTCCTCAGAAATCCCTTAGAATAAGAAGTCTGGCTTTTGGATGCTGTTTTTGCATGCTTTTAACCAGGGGAAGCATGTTCTGTCTCAGTTAGTAGCCAGTTTAGCACTTGATTTTTTTACAGACTGACCATTTATGGTGCTCACCTGAGAAAACAGTTTGGAAACTCGTGTCATAATTATATAAATTGTCATGTTTGTTGCATTATGGGGGGGAAAACAGTGGACTGGAGAATACAGACTTTCAAAAAGTGTGTCATGTATGTGTGTAACGATGTGGAAAAGCAACTGCTCCTTCCTTGTTTGGGTGTACCTGGCCTGCAGTTCCTGGCAGCCCGTTCTGGGATGTGTGGATCATTCTCCTGTGGATGTGCGTGAATCGCTGTGCCGCGGTGTGGCTGTGTCTGCTCTCTCTGTTCCTTCCTGCTGTGTAAGGGTTATTTATGGATTAAGCATGACTGGCATAGCTGCTGTCTTTGCACTTTACTGCCTGAACTCTACTGTTCAGTCTTTTTATTTTGAGCCTATATTTTAAGGAAATGGAACTGCATTTTTGTATGTGTTTTTAACTTTTATTAAATAAAATGTATGTAACGTGACTGGTTTTAAGTCATAAAAAAAATCATGGATTTTCAGGTTTCATAGATGTCCATTCCAGAACTATCTAAATCCTTCAGAATTAGATTGTGTGTTTAGGCCAGTGGAAGATTTTGGGGCTTGCCAATTCACTTACCTGTAAAGGCAGGATTTTTTGGATCCTGTTGTAAATTGACCAGTGCTCACTCCTTGATGATTTTACACCACTCATCTCTTGTATTTGGTAGAAAGTGCACACCCCCACCAGGCCTTGGGGCTTCTCTCTGGGGACAAGAGTTCCCAGCTCCACACCCCTTCCAGCCTGGCCTCCAGCAGCTGTCAGCAGTAGGGATGTGCTGGGTGCTGTGCATGGAGTGAGTGTTGGAAATAAGGCAGGGATGAGAATTTAACTCAAAAGATGTCTGTGCTGGCCCGAGTTGTTCCTGCCCTGGTGGGAAGTGGCTCTGGCAGGCTGGGTGTTACCTCCCAGTCTCAGCTGGGAAGGTGTCCAGTGATGACAACAGCCACAGCAACTGCCTACATTTTTATGTTGTTTTCCTCTGCTGTTTCCCTCTGACCAGTTCCTGAACTGCAGAAATGTTTATTGCCAGCAGAAAGGGTGCAGGTGTAATGATCCCAGCTTTTTGTCACAGCCTGTCACTGCAAGGTGCCTCAGTCTCTGCAGGCAGAGCCCTCAGGGAGTGACTTGGGACCGTGACTCAAGGCTTTGTCCACAGAAGAGCACGTTGTTCTTGCAAGTGTGAGGAAGGTGAAAAGAGATCTCATGGATGGTTCTGCCTCCCCCTCAGGAGAACAACTGGAAGGGAAAGCTTAGGTGCAGTCTTAATGCTCTGGTAGAACAGCACAAACTTCAGCCCCTGGGCTCTGCAGGCTGCCACAACGCTTTTGTCTCCCAGGGGAAGATGTCCTACCTGACCTTACTACTATTTTTCAAGGAAGATTTTTCTGAGCATCCAGTTATACCCCTAAGAATACTTGTTTGCTGATTTTTGTTTCCCTGGCTTTGTGTATGTGAAACATGGCAATGGATTTCACACTTTGTGCTCACCTTTCTGCTTTTCCTTAGAGCTGAGATGCGGTCTGAGCTGTTCGTGCAGCCAGGAGGTGCACTCAGTCCACATCCTGACGGGGCTGGAGTCTGGAACAGCTTCAGCCAGTGAGAGAAAACAGCCTGCATCCAAGGAAGCCTTTCCAAATACCCCTTTGCTGCATGGTTGAGGGCAAGCCTTTCTGGCTTGAAGTCATTCTAAATCCATGAAAAGGAATAATCTTCCAAATGACAACTGATTTGTGCTCAAACATGTCTATTGCCTTAATGCTTCATCTTGCAGCCAGAGTGGCATTGCTGGTTACACACACTACCCTGTGTGCTTGTACAGCCAAACCTTGTGCTGAGCAGCAGCTTGAGTTGTCTTGCAAATCAGTGAGCACTGATCCTCTTGAAGTCTGGACACTGTAAGAGTGAATCCATTCTCATGCTGTGGGGTGGTTGCACACTTGGTGTACTCCAGCTGAGGCCACAGCTCTGGATAACTTTCCCTTTCCGGTTGTGAAAGCTGTGCTCAGCATCCTTCATCTGTCATCTCATGAGCTGAGTCCTGCCCCAGGGTTGCCTCTGGCTTGAGTTATCTGCAGGGATAAATTTTCTGACTGGTTTTGAAGTTTCATCTGTGAGCCCATCTGCCTGTTTACCTTCCATTCATGTCTGGAAAGACAGCTTGAGGCAGGCAGGCTCTGGCTGTAAGAAGGCAAATTGTTTCCATGTTTGCAGCAAGAGTAAATCATGACTCAAAACCCAGCACGCTGAGGAAATGGTGAGAGTCCAGGAGGAAGCTGCAAAGCCTCAGCCACATCTCACAGTCCAGGCTGTCCTGGGATCCTCTGTTAAGTGCAGCCTTCCTCATTTTTTGCTTCAGTCCTCAGATGTGGAAAGTGTAGAAGGAAATTGATGACTTTTATGTGCTGATGTGTGCAGAAGGCAATGGGCACATCTTAAAACATGCAGAAAACCTGAGAAAACTGGAGCATACCCTTTCCTGGGAGAGTTTGTCCCAGATGGGAAGAATACCTTAGGTTTAATTCTCTCTCTTGTAGCATCTCTTGAGTTCAGAGTGACTTCTCTTGGTTATCACTGCCCAGATGAATCCACTTCACCCTGTGCAAATAACTGCCATGTCCTGTGTCCAGAGTGAGGTGAAAGGGGAACCCTGCAGTAGATGTGGTCTGTGCCAGGCAGCTGGCAAATGTGGTGGGCAGCTCTGTGAGGTGCCTGTGGCACAGCTCCAGGCGTGTGCCTCCCCTGCTGCCCCCTTTGCTGAGGCAGAGGCTCTGTTTCAGCAAGGCTCTCTTGCTCCTTTTGGACTAGTGCAAAATGCAGCATGTAGCATTTGTCTTAGTTAGATGAGTAATGTAGTGATTTGTTTAAAAATAATAGCCTTTTGCTGGTTTATTAATGGAGATTAATTGTATCAGCTCAAAAGCCATCATCTGCTATCCTGTCTTATGTTGCAGGTCTTGAACAGGAGGGTAATTTCCAAAATTATGAATAGGAGACTTTCCAGAACCCTGCTTAATTCCAGCAAACTGTTTTAGGGGCAGGAGGTACTGGCAAGCTGAATAATTGTTTGTCCTTCAAGCAGTTGTGATTTGATGGTGTTATAGAGAAATACCATGAAAAGAAAACTACCTTTCCAACAATTCAGCTGAATGGTCAGCATTCACTCCTTGAGATGGGGCAAAGTGACCTCTATAGTGCAACTGTCCTTTAAAAAAAAATAAATTCAAGAAGTTTCTCTTGAAATCTGTCATGGTACAGCTACTGCTTCCATACTATTATCTACCTACAAATGATCTAGTGCTGTATTTTGTGTGGGCAAAGGATGGACCAAAAGCAGAGGTACACTGACACCAGGTAATTAAACTGCAGTTGTGGCTTCCTAGGCACTAGCCCCACTGCCACTGTCCCTTTTGGGTGTGCTGCTGGGTTTGACACAGAGGGAGGAGCACAGTCCCCACCAATTCTTGGGCAGACTGGGAACCTGGTTGGGTACCACCATCCTGTTCTGCATGGTATGAGAATCAGACAGATGGCTGTGAGCTGTCTGTGCTGGCTGGCTCTGTGGTCTGAGCTCAGTGCTGAGCACACATCATTTTATAGCACAGAGAAAGCCTGCAAGACCAGAGCACAGTTTGAGGTCTCTCCTTGCATCCCCAAACTTCTTTCTTGCACCTTTTCCCTGGGGCAGTGACTGGACCTTCCTGTGTTTCTGCAGCTCCTTCTTTTCTGTTGGTGATGCTGAAAAGGTTACCTGTGAAACCCACTGCACCTTTGTTCCAAGTACAGAAATGTATTTGTCTCTTGGTTATTTTAGAAGCTCCTTTTATAAAGCAGCTCAGTGCTTTGCTGTGTTCAGTAGAGATTTTTTTTTGCAGCCTAACAGTATGTTCAGTTTAGGTGTTCTTTTTAATTAATCCATTTCTGTAATTGTGAATACTTAGGCTTTCCTTTAGTAGAGTCTGAAATGGGTTGTAGAGCTGTTACCTGGGCCAGTCACCAAATGCAGCCTCAGAGAGAGAAACTC
Organism: Brachypodius melanocephalos; assembly: GCA_013398615.1. Classification (NCBI taxonomy): domain Eukaryota; kingdom Metazoa; phylum Chordata; class Aves; order Passeriformes; family Pycnonotidae; genus Brachypodius; species Brachypodius melanocephalos. The sequence goes on from VZSR01003806.1 coordinate 8,176,560, forward strand.
TCTAAGAGCAGGCAGGGCACATACAGAGTGACCAGGGGGAGGCAGAGCCCTGGTCCCTGTCTGCTCCTGTCACAGCCTGGTCTGACAACAGAGTGGCTTTCCTCTGGTTTGCTGTGTCATTGGAGGCCATCCAAAAAGGCAGAAATCCACTGGCCCTGCCCTCATGAAGGGAGAGCTGTGACTGAACACATCAAAATATCTCCCCACATGTGCCAGAGACTCAGGGGACCTTGACAGAAGGAAAGTTGAAAGAATAGTTAGTTGAAAGAATGAAATCCAAGTGCAAAGAAAATCTAAATCACTATAGTGATTAGAAAAGAATATAGAGTACTGGGGTGCCCTGTGGTGCTGGGGTCACCGTGGTTTTCCTGCTCTCCACAGGCAGATTCTGTTCATCCCAGTAGGTCTTTGAGAGCTGCTGAAAACTAACACAAGCTCTGGGAGATCTGGTGAGTGGACTCTTGATAAACTGCAGAGAAACTGTGTTCCTGCCACAGATCAGTGACATTAATAGGTCTAAAAATGACTGTTCCTGTGAAAGAAGTGCTATTGTTCAAAACTGGATTTTTTCCAGAGGAGTGTTAGAGAGCCATTGCTCCAGAGGGCCCACCCAACTTCTCCCAACAATGCAGAGACATCTGCTCTCTACTCCAGCTATTTCTGGGCCTCCAAGGTATCACAGAATCATAGAATGCCCTGGGTTGGAAGGGACCTTAAGGATCAGCTAGTCTCACCCCCCTGCCACAGGCAGGGACATCTTCCACTAGACCAGGTTGGTCAGAGCACCATCCAGCCTGGCTTTGAACACTTCCAGGGATGGGGCATTCACAACCTGTTCCAGTTATCCCTGGTCCTATTGACACACCTCAGCTGATGTGCTGGGAGGTCCTGTGTCCAAGCATGCAGAGTTTTTTGGGAGGTTGGCTCTCTTCCCACTGCCCACCCTGGGCTGCCTGGTAGCTCTCCAGCTCCCAGGCAGAGCATAATGTCCAGCCTTGCTGGAGGCTGCTGCAGGGAAGAAAACTGGGGTGTGAGTCTGTGTGCCAGGGGTGTGATCTAGTGCCCCCCTCAAGGCATCCCACCTGCCATCCTCAGGGATGCATCCTGCTTAGTCTCTACAGGTACCAGAGCATGACTTCCCATGTAAGCCAGAGAGCCTTTTTCAGAACATTTGATGCCTTCACTGAGGGCTTCAGAGTATAGATGCATTTATTTCTGTTTCACAGGTCTCAGAAATCATAACGTACTTAAAATACAGCATCTTAAGAGGTGTCCTGCAGTTTTTTCTTGCATTTGCACATAGTGAAGATTTTATCTGATGTTCTTTATGCTTCAGTTGAGGACAGAAATTAAGTATTTTTCTACTTCAGATAATAAGCAGATACTCATAATATGCTAAGATGCAGGTATGATAAAAGCAGAAACCCAAAATACCAGGCTTCCCTGTCTGGGAACACTGAAAATACTATTTCCTTAGGAGAGAGAACTTTCTGGTTTACTTTGCAGTCCCCTAATCATAAACTGCAGTGATTTTTCTTGTAGGACAAGAAATATTAGGGAAAGGCCAGGAGTGGCAATTCTGAAAACTGATCCCAAACAGCTGCTCTACAGGAGCATACAAGTTCCTCTTGAGAAGGATGACTGAAATGAGGATGTGCCTCCTGCTTTCACTCCCATCACTGGGATGGATCCATGTCCAGGAGCTTCAGGACACCTATGCTGGGATCCTGCCCCAAAGGGCTCACACAAATCCTGTGCTCCCTGATGGTTCCCAGGAGGCTAATTTGCCAGTGTGGTGGGATTTGAACTCTGGAATTACACTGCACATGCACTAGATGGTGGGCTCAATCCCCTTTTCCTCTTATTTCCCATACTGGGGACCAGATTGAAAGAGACAGTGCCAAATTTAGACCTGCACCTGAGGCTTGCACAGTGCAAGGAGTACATTTGGCACATTTTAAGTGGCAGTAACATGAATTTCATTCAACATCCCCTTACATTCTGAATCAGACGATATTGCTGCATTTTTTTTTACTAAGTTCAAAGCAAGATCTTCCTTCAAAGCACCACATTTCAATCAACACCTCTAGTAGACACTTAATTCTACTACATGTTCATTTATAAATAGCATTGAGAAATGAGCTTCTAAATATTGATTCTTAAGATGAGTTGATCCCTCTTCCAGTGGCACCAATCAGAAATCAGCAGCTGGAGAGGATCTTCATGCTCTTTGGAGCTGACCAGATGAACTTTCTGCTCTGTGCTTCCCAAGCAGCCATGCTGCCTCTCCTGCTCCAGCACCCTCCACCACCCACCTCTCCTGTGCTATCTTGCTGTGCAAGATGTTGTCAGCAGCAGTTCTGCTCAGCTGGGCTTCCAGGACCATTCCTGACATTCTCGTGGCAGGAACTGGATTCAGCGGCAGTACTCCCGCTCGATGCTTGCCATGAGCTCCTCCTCCGAGTAGTCATACAATATCGTGGACTGTCCCAATGGCTTCTTGTTGCTTTCTGGGCATCTGTCATGGAAAAGAATGAATTATTGTTGTTATGACAATCAGGCTCTGAAGATACCTTCAGGCTCTGAAGAAGACCCCTGCTTCATTTTTTTTGTGAATGGAAAGATGGAGCTGCATGTGGCTTGCAGACACACAGATACTCTGTCTAGTTCCCATACCCCACTGGCACATTGCCTGCTGACACTTGCTATCACTTGGCACCAGTTCAGTCTGTGAGTTCATTCCAGTACAACCCTTACAATGCTCCAGATCAAGCTCCCAGAACCTTTCGAGTTAGGCTCCAGGCCCAGCTAAAGGACAGCGTAATCTTTATGCTACTTTTAACGTTTTACGCAAAAAGAGATTATTTTGTTTGTATTTGTAAGGGATCTGAGTTTCAACCAAAATATGAATGTAGTTCCCTCAAGCTGCTCTTATGGCTTTTATTTGTTTCCACATCAGCACAGCCCTCCCCTGAGTGGGAACTGATGTATGACTCAAAGGGAACTGGTATGGGGTTTATTGGTGTTATCAGAGGTGGTTTATGTTGGGTACAAGAGAAATCTCTCCCTACCTGCATAAGGGAGAACAGTGACAAATCTTCTACAGGTTTTGACCACTGTACCTCATGCTGCTACTTGATCTTGCCCTTGAGGACTCAAGAGAGGAGCCAGCACTGACAAATGAGTGCTCCTCCTTGGCCTTGTAGAGATCTGTGAGGTGAGCAAGCCACGCTGTCAGGCTTGGAACACATGGCTCCTTGGAATGGAGGTCATGGGGAGGTGCAGAGCTAAGTAGAGAATTGAGCTGGTAAATTCAAGCTGTAAAGTGCTCTGCCATGCCATGTCAACCAAGACTTTGTGACTATCCAGTAGTGAAGAACAAGTAAACAAGAAATAAATGTTTTGGGTTTGTTTGTCAGTTCATTGCCAAAGAGGAGAGATTTTCATACCCACTAGCATGGCTCCAGATCTGTCCCAGACTCACCATGTATTATCTACTGAATTCCTCTAAGGAAGAATTCCACTAAGGATGAGATCTATCCCAACCATTGTTCTTGGAGCTGGGATGAATAAAATTCATCCATTAGCATCCTTTAACAAAAGAAACTGAGGACCTGTTTACTAGACGAAATCACAGAAATTGCCCCAAAGCAGGTATGTAAACGTAGAATCAGAATTGAAGAAAATAACCCTGTAATGCTTTTCTATGGACACTTCCTCCTATAGAGGAGGTGCTTTCCTACTGCTCTCCTTGAGCCAGGGAGCATCCCCAGCGTTCTTCCCACAGCCAGCACCTGTGGAGTGAGTGGCCACAATGCAGTGCAACCCTCCCTCTGCTCTGACCTGCCCTGGCCACAGAGGCTCCTGCCCAGCCCAGCTGCTCTGACCAAGCCCTGTCTATGCCATGCCCCCCGTGTGTCAGGAATAGCCTGGTCTTTCTCCTGGAGTCACCTGATGGCCAGCTGGTGACACTGGGTAGTGTGGATATTCTACAGTTACTTACACTGCACTATGCCCTTGACGGCAAGCTCTACTAGCAGCAAGTAGGAATTAGCACGTAGAAAACCAGACTCTTCTTATTCCTTTTATTCATTTCCCTGCTGAGGGCTGCAGGGTATCTGATTTCCACTGCACTAAGTAAGACCTGAGAAGAAAGCTACAAGTCCAAGAGCTCTAACCATACAGCAGCATTTACAAAGCAATAATGGGAAAAGGAAGTGCATGAATCTGAGTTAAAAAACCCACAATTTATTGATTTAAACTCCGCATTGTGACAATCCTCTAACTAATTTTATGTTACGTGATGAATAAGAGGCAGAGCTCCTGGCAGCTTGCTTGCAGGCCCACAGAAGAGCCATTGTTTCTCTTAGCAGTTACATAATTTCCCACTGTTAATTATTCTTGATGCTTTGGTTTGCACGGAGAAAATCTCCAGGTAAAACTCGTTGAGACACAGATGTGCTTTAGAAAAAACAAAAGCAGACTCCACTCCCTACGCGCACCCCAGAAATGAGAGGAAAAGAGAGGGCTGTGTTTCTTTCTAGAGCAAAGGAAAAGCAAGCTGCAGTTCATCCTATTTCTATATTTGTGGCAAAGTTCTGTATCATTTAATATGGGAAAATTGAAATGAAACAAAATAAAAAATGAGAGCTTTAATCTAGCTAAAAGGAGAAACTTCTGCACCCTGAAGACAGCAAGCAAGAGGGACAGGCTGTGTGGCTGCACAGACTCTATCCTTGGAAACTTTCAACACCTAATGGGACAAAGCCTGGAGCATTTTGCTCTGACTTCACAGCTGATCCAGCTTGGAGTTAGAGCCAGGAGACTGGACTAGAGACCTCCTGAGGCCATCCCAACCTAACCCTCCTCAAAGGCATGTTGGTGCAGTTATTTCTGCTGATGCTAGAATTCAGTGAGAAGCTGTGGCAGGGAAATCCCAAGCTCAGGATGTGCACAGGACAAAAGCTGGTGGACCACAGGCCTGTTCCTCTTCTGCTCCAGCAGCAGAGGAGGCATCTTGCTCCTCTTGTCACCACGTGCCAGGGCTGCAGAGCCTGGCTTCAAACACCTGAAGTCCACCTGAGAGCTGTTAGACCTTCCAGTCAGGAAAATAACAGGTCAGTACCTTGAGTGGAAAGACTTTCAAACCCCAGATGTTCTGGGGAAGGAGAGAAACCTGTGAAGGAGCAAAGCTGAGAGAGAAGGAATTAGCTGAAAAGCATACAAGAGGGGAATCTGCAGTGTGATAGGACAGCAAGGAGAAGGAAGGCCAATGGAGCTCCATCAGGATTACTGGGCAGGCTTCTGAGTGCCTCACTGCTAAAATGTTATTAACGGCTTGGAGGGAGTTTAGAAAGCAGCAACAAAAGTGATTTAAGAGGCTAGAGCAAAGCAATTTAGGAAAGAGGAAAGCAAGAAATGTGCTCCATTTCAGCTAGAGGCTTCTCAGTGTTTAAAGTTTCTTAAGGGAAGCAGGAATTATGGGTGTGTCTTTTTGTTAAGTGTAAAGACAATGAACTATGCGATGTGGAGAAGGAAATGCAAAGGGCAAAATTAGACCAGAAGTGAGCAAAACCACCTTTGAGCAAGATCCCAGCAGTGGGGATGGCTGTCAGTGCCATTTCCCTGGTGTCAGGCAGGTGCCTGGTGTGGGGGAGAGCTGCCTGCAGGCTCCTGTGACAATGGCCCCGATGGGTGACAAGCTCCCAGGCACAAACCTGAGTTAAGTGGCTGAAAACTAGGCTGGGGTGAATCTAGGCCAGTGTTTTTTATCATTTTGCTGAGGATAGGGAAGTCCAGGGTTAATCATTAAAATGCCTTCTGCAAGACCTAGCAGCTGAAAAATGGGTCAAAACAACGCCCTGGTAACCTTGCCAGTGCCACGAGCCTTGGCAGCAATTATAAAATAATTACTGTGTGCCTGGGCTGTGCCATCCACCTATGAACTACCAGACACTAGTAGTTCCCAAAAAATTTTGGGGAAGGCAGGATGAGAGGTAACACAGCCCAACCAGGAGCACATCCAAAGTATTTACCAGGGGCTGGTTTGGATGCTTATGTGGTGTCACACGGACATGTCCTAGGACAGGAGGTGCACACCCACTTCATCTCGCATGACTGCTCTCTTGACAGACACTATTAAGCCTCCCTATCTTCTTCTTCTTCTCCTTCCTTGACAATTGCTTCTCCTTTAATTGGCTTTAAGGAAATTTCTTCAGTCAGCAACTCTATCAAGACAAGGCTGACTTCTGCTGTTTGTAAAGTGAGTGTTTACCTAGAATGATTCAAGCCACAGAAATGTGAAGGATGAGACACCTACTCACGCACATTAACCTCTGTTTCCTTGGCTTGATTTTATTTGATGTCTTCAAAAATTTGCTGGGTGCTGGGCCATTTCCAAAAAAATGTTTGCATAGTTCTTGCCAGCAGAAATTGCAACTCTGCTTATCTCAGGCAGTACAGGCACTTCACATGTGAGCTGTGCTATGGGACTCTGAAGTGGATATAAAGTAAACATCATCTAAATGAAAATAATCTCCTGCTCTGTCATCCCAGATGAGAAAATATTTTCTCTTGTCTCAAACCTTCCCTTTGCAAGTCAAAGAGGGTGGGAGAAGGAAAACCTCGGCAGGTTGTGAGGGGCCAGTGGGCACCTGGGGCTGGAGAGCTGCACAGGGGCCAGGCAGGGCTGGCTGTGCACCCCAGGAGGAGACTGCTCAGTTGCCATCATGGCCCAAGCCCACTGAGGATGCTGGAAAGCACAGGAGAGGGCACCTGTACAAGACTTGCCATCAGTAAAGCCAAGGGCAGATGTGTTTTCTGAGTGTTCTGGGAAGCAGCAGCCTTGCCAGGTGAGCTCCCTGCCAGCTGGGAGGGACAGCAAGAGCAGGAGGGCGGACAGCAGCGGGTGCCTGGGCTCTGCTGACATCCACCAGCACTGCTGGGCATTAGCAGGTCACAGAGCCCATGACCAGCATCTGCAGATCAGTCTGTTCTCGAGTGCTGCAGGACCAGAGGGGCTGGACGACAGTCAGAGCTTAATGCTGAAGAGAGTCACTCTTTAATGGAAGGAGGTGGTACTTTAATGTGGTTTTTCAGGCCTCTTCACTTCACCTGGGTTTTTTTAACAAGTGCTGAACTGTCCCCATTCCTGGTGCAGGAAGACTTGGAGGCTCACTCTGCTGGGCAGCTTTTGCTTGTGGAAAATTTCAGGTTTCTTTTGTTTGGCACCCAGAGCAGCAGGTCCCCACCATTCCCTTGTCTCCAAGGGACACTCATGTCTCTAACTGGTGTAGCACTGGAGCATGTCATGGGTTTTCTCTTATGGTTCCTGGGGAGAAGAGACTTTATTCTCCTTTTCCACATGCTGCAGAGCCTACAGGTGAATCAGGGCCTGAGCTCTTTGACAGAGCAATTCTCCACAGCTTTGCACTAACTACTCCAAGGTGCCTCTCTGACATGTGGACACCCTAAATTCTGTTTGGTCACGACCTCTATACTATACTTGATCTGGAGCCTGGATCTTTTCAAGCAGCACCTGATTCTTTTCTTTTAATTTGCAAATAAGTAAAAGGGCAGAATATTTAGGGCTATAAACCATTTCACACCATTCGCATCTCTTTTGCACAGTGTGAGGAATGCAGAAATAGCATAAAGGTCTCTTTATTCCACCTGCTTTTTCCCCCTGAAGATGAAAGCAGGGGATACTCACTGATGGTCGAGGTTGTTGTTCTCTGGGCCTGGTGGGCTTCTGGTTGACAAAGCCTAGGATAGAAGACAAGACACAGTTATAACACTTTAAAGTCAAGGACGGTGATTCTCTCCCTCTGCTCTGCTCATGTGAGACCCCATCTGCAGTGCTGTATCCAGGTCTGGTGTTCTCAGCACAGGAAGGACATGGACCTGTTGGAATGAGTCCAGAGGGGGCCATGAAAATGATTAGAGATGTGGAGCACCTTTCTTGTGAGGATAGGGTGAGGTAGTTGGGGGTGGTCAGCCTGGAGAAGAGAAGGCTCTGGGAAAACCTTATTGCAACCTTTCAGTACTTAAAGAAGGCCTACAAGAGATGGAGAGGGGCTGTTTACAAGATCTGTAGTGATAGGACAAGTGGCAATGGTTTTAAACTGAAAGAGGGCAGGTTTAGGTTAGATCTTACGAAGAAATTCTTACTGTGAGTGTTGTGAGGCACTAGAACAGGTTGCCCAGAAAAGCTGTGGCTGCCCCATCACCAGCAGTGTGCAAGACCAGGCTGGATGGAGCTTTGAGCCATCTGGTCTAGTTGAAGATGCCCTTGGTCATGATGGGGGGGTTGAAACCAGATGATCTTCAAAGCTCCCTTTCACCCCAAACCATTATTTCTTTCTGTGAAACCTATGTATCTACAGTGGGCAACATATCCTGGTTTAAACCCCCGAACAACCTCTGTGGAGACAATACAGGTACAAGAGACTTTCCTTTACTAGCCCTGTTCTGCTGGTTCTGTTTCAGGCTGCCAGCTACAGAACCAAAATCCCTGGACACTGAACTGTTAAACCTCCCAGTTTTCCATGAACGCCCACTGTGTCACCAACTGCAGGTAACAGTATGAAAATACCTGCTAAGGGAGGAAGTCACTGCACTATCAACCCAATTTTCACCTGACAAAGATGCTTCCCAGAAAAATTATCCAAGGTGAAACATCCATCTTCCCTATGCTGGAATCCACGGGCTTTCAGTGGGATACCTGGGGAGCAACCAAAGTCAAGCCCAATGGTATTTACACAGGGGGCAGTGATGGGACTGTTCATCACCAGCTGGGCCAGTAATAAGATGAACCCTCTGCAGCCAGATACTAGCTGAGAATAATGTATCTCTCATCTTTTTCTACCTTTTACTGTATTCTCACAGGGAAAGGCACAGGGACATGGCTTAGCATCTTGGCTTGTCATTATCTTTTCTGAGGTACAGTCCTAAAGCTGGTGGGCCTCCTTCACACAGGCTACCCTGAATCTCACAACACTAACAGGTTAAACAGGTAGCAACAAACCAGGGCCTTCCAGAAAACAGAAACGAAAAGTTGTTGC
>VZSR01003806.1:8187036-8292111 GCA_013398615.1 Brachypodius melanocephalos
ACTACAACCCAGGACACCTTCGTAACTTCCATTTCAGGAGTCAGGAAAGGTATCTGCTATCCACTGCATTTCACATCTTAGCTGCCTGCCTAAAATGACAAAAAATTGCCAGTCTTTCATAGTGTTTTCATGTAACACCTGTCAAAAGGCATTCTACATCCTTTCAGAAGAGTCCCTGCTCTTTGTTTTCTCTGGAAGAGGCTGAACTCTAGAAAGAGCTTCTGGGTCCAAGCAGAGACAAGGGCATGTGAGAAAGCTGACAGTGAGGTAAGACAGTTCTCTCCTGGTTATTTATGATTGTTTCTTGGCAATCTCCCACACGCAACAAGAGCAAGAAGCAGTGCCAGGAGAACATGCCGAGCTCCAATGGCTGACTTCTCCTGGGACTGCATCCCACAGTGCAGCTCCTCATCCATCATCCACTGGGCTACTGTTGTGGCCTGAGTTTCCTTCTGCCAGGTGAACAACATTATTCATCCTCAGCACCAAGGTTCTTGAAAAGTGCTTTGATGATGTTCTTCCCACAGTGAGAACCCAGCTTCCAATACTTCTGTGCAAAGGATAGGTTTGGATCATTTTAGGGAGGGGTTTGGACTGTACAGTAGGTTGTCTCTTTTTTCTTCCCTTGTGGCTGACTCCTCCATATTACGAGCTGTACGTGTTGTGTGGGTGGAAGACAGAATTACTTCGTCATCAGGACAGTGCAGCTCTGGTTAGCAAAATCTGCTTCTCTGCGCAAAACCTGCTCCCACTTTTTCCAAGGGATCTGTCAGCAGCAATACTTATTTCCCAAGAGAATTTGGAACTGGCACAGGTAGATTTCTACCAACATTTCATCCAGTGCATGAATCAAAAATGGTGGCAAGTAAAAACAAAAGGCACCTCCAGCCTCTGCCTTCTCCCTGCCTTCTCCCTGCCATGAGAGTCTCCGTGGTTTGGGAGCTGCTCCCAGTTCCTGCGGGTGAAGGACACCTGGCTCGGCGGTGCCCGGGTGACACCGTGTGCCGGCAGCAGGCAGGCTGCGGAGCACCGGCTGCCCTGGGCTGTGAGACACAATAAAAACTGACCCCACCCAGACGGCTCGGGATTGCTGTAATGGGTATGTTGCAAGCTCAGCACATAATTAGTATTAGCCCTTTATGTGGGTTAGGATGATGTGCATGTCAGGACACTTTAATATTATGGGTTCCTATCCTACAGCTAAATAAGTAATTGCTGGCCTGGTTAGCTTGTGTCCTGGTAAGAGATAAATGAAGTCAGCTTCTCCTTTCTGCAGCTTGCAGTCATCTTTTTATTACTCATCCAGACCGTGGTGTGTCTCCTTGTTTTTCACCCCATTCTCAGCATAGGCATCTTGTGCTGAGGTCTGCTGTGCCATAAAGCCCCACATCACCCCCTGCTGCAAGTTTAAAGGCTTGGATATTAAGCTCACCCAGCATGTATCCACACTTAATTTAGTCACGACATGTGGGGTGGAATGGTTTGATAGTCATTGGACTATCAAATGGACAGAGTTCAGCCATCCTTTAGGGCAGCAGCTCCTGGAGCAGCTCCTGGAGCAAGGCAGAGTTGAGAGCTGGAAGCAAGAGTTATTTCTCTCTGCTGTGTGCATAAACCAGCACTCCTGGGGTGCAGCTTCCCACTCCCCCAGTCCTGTGCAAGTTCCTCGTGGCCCTACTTTCTCTGTTAACTCCAGCAGCTGTGAGTAAGCTGGGTGAGAACACCCTTTTGTGGAACTTTCCACAGGGTGATCTGGAGCCATGTACCTTTGGAGGCTCTAGAGCTGCTCCCAAGCTGCACTCAAACCAGACAGCTCAGTCTTGACTACTAATATTGTTTCCAAAACTGGGAGGCCAAATTCAAGCTCTCTTTGAGCTGGCCCCTGTGCTGGTCTCTAAGCCATGCCCAGGCATTATTTGGGAGACTACAAGCTGGTCCTGACCAAAAATCATCCTAGTTTAGTGGGGCAGACCACCATGGTCCAGTGCCAGGCAGCTGCTATGGTACAGTTTTCCAGTATGGATACAGCCCTGAGATGCAGCAGAGATACAGACACTGAGTGCAGCTCAGGTGCAATTCACGTCCAAGGAGTGACTGAGCCACATAAAGTATCAACACAGGAGCAGTGTGGTCTCTGCCAGTGCTGGTCCACTGGGTGTGGTTTAATAGTGGAGCGTTTATGAAAAATGTACACCAGTGCCTCTCCCCCTTCCTCTGCTCCTCCCAAATCTCTCTTCACAAACACTCCACGAGCTGCACACCAGCAGACCCGTCTGAGCTGAAACGCCACCCCGCTGCCGTGGCAGGGAGGGAGGATATCAGCTGGAGAGCTCTGCAGGTGCAGTCTGCAGCGGAGCGCAGAGGGCTGAGCTGGTACCGCAGCAGGGCAGCATCCTCCAGCGACACCACGCAGGACTGGGGGCTGAGACAGTCAGCACTGCTGTCATCAGCCTCTCCAACCCGCAGCCAGTTACTGCTGGCAAAAAAAAAAGTGGCTCACCCATGGTGCCAGTTGGCAGCAAATGTGATGCACAGCCCCAGCTGCAGCCCAGTCAAAGCACTCCCAGGCAAAGCACTCCCAGCTTTGCTTTGGTCTGCAGCAACATCCTCTGGCCAGCCAAGGAATTAGGAGCAGGCAGTGGACAGGAAGTGGGCAGGGAGACAAGAAGTTCCCACGCTTCTCCTCTCCTGCCTGCCTACTAAAACACCAGCTCTCAGCTATTCTCTACATGCCCTGGGCTTACTTTTTAGATCACGAATAGTTTCCAGGGCAAAAGCAACCCATGCTCTGCCAAGTGAAGGGGGAGAGTTGTGGAAAATACCTAGTCAGCAGTTTTCTAAGTCCAGGTGCAACACAGCTGTGCTGAGAGGGTGATGCTGGCTGAGGGGACAGCACAGCTCACTGCTTCTGGGCTCTGGTGAAGTTGCAGGTGCTTTGAACAAGACAAGAAATATAATGGGAGAGAGAGGGAGACCTTTAACTCAGCAACTGCCAGATCTGCAACTGGACATTAACTGCAGAATCTGAAATAATCTGACTTTGGGAAGTTCAAGGAGTCCCAGATATTCAGCTGGAGATGACATTTTCTGAAGGCCCCATGCTCCCTATGAAAGTGTAGTACAATGTCTTGATTCGAGGCTATTTTTGACTATTAACACAACCACGAAGAAAATGCTGAAATAAACTGCTAACAGCGTGGAATTAGAAAGATCAAATTTCTCTTTGAGAGAAGCACATTTTAACAAGAGTAGAAAAATAAACCTGAGTTCCTGTAAGATACTAATGGGGCATGGTATTTCATGTCCCTTTAGGATGTTTTTGTGTTTGCAGCTGGGACCAGCCAGCCACGAGGTGACGCTGTGCCACATCAATCTGCAGAAAAAACATCTGGCTGAAAAAATCAGGCAAAGCTTTGAACACTTGGGTGTTTTAAAATTATATGATAGTCTCTCTAGAAGCTGTCAATACACCTGTGTTACTCCTGTGCTGCAGCTGAGGTGATTTGCTTGCTGGAATCACATCCCGTCTCCAGTCAGGAAGAGTGATGGTGCCACGGAAAAAAAGCTGTTAAAACCAAACCCCTAACATGTCTGTATTATTCCTCCATTTCAGGAAGCTAATGGGGAAATGCCTGAAGCCATGGCCTCTGCCCTGGCTTCCACCAAGAGCTGCCATCCCTGCTCTGTGCTGCAGCAGCACCTGCAAAGCGTCAACTACATTTTTCTGTCTTGAGCAAAGAAACAAGGATAAGCATGTACAACCTGGAATTGAGAGCAAAGCTGAAAAAGGATGTTTGATTCTGACAAGAGGTGCTGGGGTCTGCTCTGAAGCATGTGTAGCTTTTCTATCAGGTTTTGGTTCCCATCCTGCTGCTGTGATATGCTTTCACCCTTCTTGCTCCCAAGCATTATTTGAATGTAATAGAGGTGGCTCAAGCTTTAAAGCCATGTCTCTCCACCAGCCCTTGTCACCTGGCCTGACTGCCCATAAGTGCTGTGAGCTTGCTGCTGGATGGCAAATTGTGCCAGGCTTCAGCTGTGAAACACAACACTGATGCACATCACACCCAGGAGAAACCCAGCCATGACAGCAGAACCATGAGTCCTGCTTGCAATTCTGCTCTCTTCTGACTGGTGTCAAAGGTCTTTTCTACTCCCACTGGCCAGAATCTGGTCCCCCAGGGGCTATTTCTCATCGGAGTTTCCTACTGTGATACTTCCTTCTTGCCCTTCCTCTTCCTGCCTCATCTTTCCCCCACTAACTGTTGAATTAACTCATCCTATCTTCTCTAAAATTTCTTTGCTTATCCTCCAGTTTGGACAACTGAACAGGGCAAAGCAAGCAAGTTCCTACCACAAGACAGAAAATACAAATGACTTGAGAAGCTGGCAAGACTGAGAGAAATTGCCCTCAAAATTGCTAGCGATGCAATGAAGCTGACATCAGGGTGGGACTGTAGTTTGCACAACAGCCTAAAAGACTAAACTGCACCCAGTAAACAACCAAAACTTGTTGCTGCAGTTTCCTCCCTCCTTTTCTCAGGCTAGTGACTTTTTAGGCCTCAAGGAGTCAGAATAGTAAGCCCATGACTGCTTTCTCTAACATCTCAGGTTCAGGAAAATAAAGTACTACCAAGAAAAGCCTCAAGTTTGCCCTGAAACTACCTGAGACTTCTATTGTACATTTTTTTGTATCTTTGAAAAACACTGGTAGTTCTTTGCTGTCTTTGTCTGGGTGCAACCAGACCTGTGAACTTCCTCCCAAGAAAGAGGCAGCAGTGATAGCTGGACGAGGAGACACACAAGATGCTCAGCACCACTGCTGCCTCACTGCTGTGTGCTGCACACACTTGGCCTCACGGGATGACCAAGGCCCCACGCGCCTGCTCCAGGCTGAGTTTTGAGGACCCTCATGGACATCTCTGTGCTGCAAAGCTTGACAGCATTCCAACCCTTGGTCTGCACCACAACCTGAGGTGGCTGAGGTGATGCTACGGGTTCCTCACCATCATTTCTGCCAGAGACAGAAGTCTGAAGCAGGGAGTGGGGCATAGTGACCGTCACACTACCCCAAGGGCCACATCTTAAATTCCTCAGCCTCTATAGTTTGCTCCTTGTCATTAGCTCACTGGTATCTACTGCCATAGCAGACTGTCTCTACTGGGATTAGAAATGAAAGATGGGGGCAGCTCCATTGCCTTTCTGGTATGTTATTACTCAGAATATACATCACTTCAGAATAGGGCTAACATACTGATTTATGCATAGGAAAACTCACATCTTACAGAATTATTAAAGATCCAGCCATGATATTCACATCTGGAAAAAGAGGGAAAATTAATACCAGCCACCTTTATTCCTGTAAGTAAAGATAAATGGGAGAAGTTGGGAGGATTGCTCATAAATGAGAGTCCCTCAGAGGATAAAGTAGTGCTGGAGTGAGCTCCATTCATTCTGTAGGAGGGTATGGAGCTTAAAGAGTAATAAAAAAATATGTCAGTGTCTCTATTTTTTTCCTTCAATTTCCAAACCTAACTTTGAGGTTTTCCTTTAAAACCTGTCTAAATAAAGGGTTCTCATATGGAACCCTGCCAAGTTTCCTAATGGAAAAGTTAGTTTATATTAAAGTAATTTTTAACCCACCGATGTGCATGCAGTTCAGTGATGGAAATATACCCTTCTAAAGAGCAAAACTGAGGCATGCAAGGCAGAATGTTCCTGGGTCCTAAATATTTCTTTCAATTTTTGAATTTATTACTTTATTTTGACAACTTTCGTGTATCCGTGGAGAGCACTGTTTATCTAACAAAAAACACAACTTCCAACGCCAAGCTAAGATGAAAGATGTCGGTGATGTTTGGCCTCATCAGCAGCTGATATATGTACTGCTGTTATTCTTGGATTGGAAAAAAAGCCCAAAAGATAAATCTCAACTCCCTCGGAAGCAAATCCACTATTTGTTAGAGACTGAAATGTGCCTTTAGGAACTGCCAGACTGCAGTCGCAGTGGATTGGTAAACATTAAAGGGCAGCTTTATGTTCACTTTTTAAAATTTCTGTTTACAAGCCTGACCCAGGAAAAAGCAGGAGACGAACTTTATGAAGTCGAGCTATTTCCACAAGTCAGGAAAAGAAACTTCCAGTAGCACCGGGAGACCGAAGAACGGGACGGCCCCTCTCGGGACCGTGTTTCCCTTGCATCGCAGACTGAAAATGCAAAGAGAACAGCAAAGAGAAAACGCAAAGAGAGCATCGAGCCTGGCTCGCAGCGAAGATCAAAAGAATTTAACGCCGTTGATGTCCGGAGGCAGCCACGGCCGCGGCGGGTGGCGCCGGCTACGGGCAAGGCTGTGAGGGCGGCAGGGACACCCGGGATGGGCTGGCCTGGGCTAGGGGGGCCCGGGGCCACCGCCGGGAGGGTCGGGGGTCCCGTTCGGAGCCGGGCGGGCACTTACCGCCTGCTGGAGCGGGGCCCCGCCGCCTCCCGCCGCCTCCGCGTTGCTCCCGCCGGCCCGGGGCTCGGAGCTGCCGCCCGCGGCCGGGGCTCGGCGGCCGGGGCCGGGCGGTGCCGCCGACCCCTCGCCGTCGGCCGGCGCTGTTCCCGGCTGGTGTCGGCCGTGCCTCGCTCTGCCCGCGGGCCCCCGCCGCCGGCTGCTGCCGCTACCCATGGCCAAAGCCGGCGGGCAGCGCTCTGGGCCGCCGCCTCTCCCGGCCGGGGCGGGAGCGTGTCGGGGGGAGAATCCCACCCCGGAGCGCCCCAGGGCCGGGGGAGGGAGCCGGCGGCGCAGGGGAGGGGTGCGCGGCCGTCTCTGATCGCGGTTTTGGGCAGGCTGCCGCGCTCCCCCGTCTTTTCCAAAACTTTCCAGCCCAGCCCGTTAGCTCCGGCCTCCCAAGCACCAGAACCTTACATACATCTCCCAGAGCTGGGGGGAGGACCTTGTCATCTTCGGGAACCATGCAGCAGGAGCAGCACTCCTGGGCTACTACACTTAAGCAGAGCTCTCGCAGACGGGTCTCGCAGAGCTTTGGAGAGCAGCCCAGCCCGGGGGATGCCCTGTGGGGCAGGTTTGCCGCGCTCAGTGCGGTTCCGGCCATGTTCTGGAGTTACACGGAAGCCGCCGGGCACCCCTTTAGCCGATGTCCGCAGATGGAGTCACTCTGCTTCCCGACAGCCTGTCAAGCCTGTCCAGCTGATCCCCCAACCATCCTCGGCTGCTGTTTGCTTCCAGCAGTGCAATATTTGCACACTGTTCGACTGTGGAAGATTATAGATATTAAAGGCAAGGCTGTCACTGCCTCCAGGGACGGAGGGCAGGGGAGTACAGCGGCTGCTCGGTGTCCAGCCCGTTCTGCCTCCCTTCATTCCAAACCAGAAGCTGATAAAGGCCGGAGGCACAGAGGTGCAATTCCTCTTGCTGCTCTTCGTCACTGACTGCAATGTTTGCATCTACCAGTCGTTCTTTCTGCTGGTTCTTCCTAAACCACTGAGCTAAACTCCAGGAGTCTGTAACAGAGGGGCTGGAGGACAGAAGGCAACGAGTGGTCGATCATTGCCAGAAAGATGAGCTCACAGCAATGGGGGCTTATAAGAAAGATGGGGACAGACTTTTTACCAGAGTATGTATTGATAGGACAAGCAGTAAGGTTTTAAACTAAAAGAAAGCAGATTTAGACTAGATGCAAGGAAGAGATTTTTTTTTACAATGAGAGTGGTGAAACACTGGCACAGGTTGCCCAGAGAGGTGGTAGATGCCCCCATCCCTGGAAACATTCAAGGTCAGATGGGTGAGGCTCTGACAGACTGGGTGTACTGGAATGGCAGGGGCTTGAACTACATGACCTTTATAGGTCCCTTCCCACACAAACTGTAACTGAGAAGGATGTCCTGTTGGAAGAGCAGATCATCTGGGAGTGTGGGGGTGTGGTGTCACATGTAGAGCGCTGGGTCCAGAGCCAGGCCAATCATAAAGTTGTTTTGGATCTGAGGCAGATCTTGGAGAAAGGAGAAATAATGAGGCCTGGTTGCTGAGGAGGAGACAGTGGAGCTGAATATGGGATTAAATAGCCGCAAACAAAATGTCACAAGGGAACAGGCTCTGCAAGCATCAGAGACAAAAATTCTTCTCAACAAGAAGTGAGCAAATTCCTCCTCCTTCTCCATCCCTGCAGGCTGTCTATAGAGTGGAGCCTCCTGGAAAGTTTCCTGGCTGCCCGCATGGAAACAGTTCATTCCAGGACAGTTCCCCAGATTCACTTGGAAGCAGTGCTGGCTCCATAAACCAGCTGTCAAAATGAGCCAAACACCTTGTGTTTTGGAGCAGATCACTGCTGGAGCCAGGAAAGTGTTTGAGCAGCAGTGATCTCAAATGCTGCTGTGGTTTAGCAGTGACATTGAAGGACTCTGAGGCCATTCAGTGATATTTCCCTGCCCCTAAAGGACTGCTGAGAATTAAAGAGAAAATTTCCCAAAAGATAAAGGCCTGATAAGCACATGACTCCTCAGAAAAATCAATGAAAATTGGCAAATTCCTTTTTATGATGGCCTGATGCCTTTTAAGACTGTTTCCCAGCAGGGCCAGTGGGTAGTACCTTGGTTGATCTTCAAGAGGAAGGGTGGAAGTGTGCAGTACAAGTGCCAAATATGGCATGTGGATCAATTTTGCATGGCACCCAGCCAGACCAGCAAGGAGTCAGAATCCTTCACATCAAAAGCACAATGTTGAGGGAGCCAGCAGTGCTGGCTCCTGGCTTCTCCCAAATCCTGTGGGAGCCCAGGAGCTCTTCTGGCCAGTGATGCTGGAATTACATGGTCGATGTAATTCTTCTGACTCCTGCTATGCTGGTACTCTCAGCCTCTGCTTTGGGAAAGAAGATGTATGCTATGGATGCCTGCTGATAGCACTCTTCAATCATGCCTTCTAATAAAAGATTTCATTATAAAGAGATAAATGCATCATGCATATACACACACATTTGTACATATTAACATCCAAGTCTTTCTAAACCATCACATTTATTTGAGGCATGTGGGATTATTTTAAGATTACCATTATCCATTGAAGCCACTAGCACTTTTTTACCCTGCTGAAGAATTTGACTGGACTTTATGAGCAAAGGCCAAAGTGGAGTTGAGGCATGCAATTGCCTGGACAAAATGTGACTTTCAGATCTTATTTTCAGATTGCTCACTCCCCAAATATGAGACTAAACCGTACTGTTAACTCATACCTGACTCTTCCTCCATGCCATGTCTCATCCTATCCCCAGACTGCAGGCAAGACTGTCACTCTTTTCTCCTGACAGACTTTCATGTGTGAAGAGAAAGGGCATGTGAAAAACTGCAGCAACATTTTTGTTCCCTGCCTCTTCCCCAGACTGCTACACGATGATCTCACAGACCCTATCCTACACCTCACTTTAACCTCAAAGGGTGAAACCCCCTAATTCAGACTTTTCTTTGTTAAAGCCAAGGAATTGTTGTTCTTCTGTGATGCAGAGCCTGAGCTTTTTGCTTCCTCAGATCTTTGCTCTCTTGTCTTCAACTCCTGGAGCAACCAACCCTCTGGCCACAGGACAGATGTCCATGGCTGTAACCAGTGCAAGGACCAGCCCAGCCCAGCCCAACCTGACCCCTGCACTTGGCAGTGTTGGTGCAAGGCAGGGATGGGGAAGATGGAAGAATATACCATAGACACATTCCCTTGGCAGGGAAAAAACCCCGAGAAGGTCCCGGCAGCAGCACGGGGAGGGGTGTGGTGCCGGGCTGTGTTGCTGTTCACCCTGGTGGGGTGTGATGGACAGCTGCAGCACTACCAGGAGTTACAGTGGGCACACCAGAGAGCCAAACACAGGGAGTTTCCTTGATGGGTAAAATAACAGGCTCCCTCCCATACAATAATCAAAACAAAACCTGGGGAGCTGGGTTTTTCCAGGTTTTTGTTCCCACCAGAAATTTTCTAAGATATTCGCGGTTAGTTCACTGAAGGAGCTGATCTTGTAACAATAAATATCACAGCACATGTGTTTAGATTTAGTTTCCTTTCCTTATACTTGCTGTGTTTTCAGCAAGTCTTCAATAGAGATAGATGCAGTCTGTTGTCATAACAGTTCAGGAAAACTATGAGGGTTTTTTGGTGGTCACCTGTACTAACCACAAAAAAGATTAAAATTCAAAGTTAAAATTCATTATGTCAGAACGGATCTCTCCCTCTTGCTTGCTGATTGAAAGGGTGATTTCTTCCATGCTTCCTAGGCATCCTTCACAGGGTGTCCACTTCCCTGGAATGGGGAGATACTGCCTCTTCCTGGCTGTCTTCCACTACAGCACGGATGCTGTCTGACCACTGCCAGGACCTGGACACTCCTGCCTTGCACCATGAGGACACCATGTCATGTTTGGAGAGAGCCTGGAGATCTTAGTACAAATTTTCACTGTGGATTTGTTAGAAGTCCAATGAATGTCCATCAAGACATGAAGATTTAAAGATCATTTGTTTAGATTTCAAACTAGCTTAGACAGCTTTTGCCATGCTCTGAGAAGAAAACAGCAAGATTTAATAACAAGCAGGAAAACCTCCATTTCCTCATTGCAAATTGCTGGACTGGTGTTACCCTTCAGTGAACAAGTTTATATATTAATCTGCCTTTCTAACATTAACTTGTGTGTAGCAAAGGCAATGTGTACCTTGCTCAAAGCAGAGCCAGCATCCATCACTTGGCTTTCCAAACATTTACTCAGATAAACTTGGGTTTTTCTGCAATTCTGACCCAAAACCTTCTGAAAAATTTATTTCTAATGTTGACAGTTCATCAGGTATTTGCTTTGATGCAGAGACCTTATATCTGGTGGGCCTGTGCCATGTCCTGAGCTGATGTGCTGTGAAATTCAGTGGATGGAAAGAGCTGGATTTGAGAAAGAGCACAGAGCCAGTGCTGTCTATCTGGGGACCCAAACAGGGAGTGGGAGCAGGAAGTTTGCTTTGTCTCCACAAGTTCCCCAGGGAAAAATAACTGCAAGAGAGAGGCTGTTAAGATGCAGAGAAGAAAGGTCTATGAGGCTGAGTTGGAAGGTGAGGGTTAGGAGTTAATGTTCCTAAACCTGTTTCATCTCTGCTCCTCCTCAAGGTGCTGCCTACACTGAACATACCTTTCCTGGCTGAGATGAGCTGGAAAAGTGGATGCTTTGCAGCAGGGGAGACCAATTCCCTGACTGAAGAACCATCCTTCAGCAGCTTCGGGCCAGGATGCAGTGGAGAAGCCACAGCTGGAGGAGGGAGGGAGGTTGCCCCTGTGTAATTAATGGAGCTGGGCATTGGCCCAGGGCTGGAGCTTGACTCATCTAATTCACAAAAAACCTGCTGAGAACAGATGTTTAAATATAAAAGCATATTTTTTAGGAGTGTCCTTTCAACACATCTCGGATTTTACTGCAACCTAAGCATTGACAGTAAACACTTTTCTCCCTGCTTCCCACATTTCAAGGGATGGGCTCTGCTTTGTTCAAACACACAAGAATAAAGACTCAGCCCAGCAAAGAGCTGTCTTTCATGTCTCTCACCACGCTGTCTTCCTGCTGTCTTTCCTTTGGGACCGTGGAGGCTCAGGCCATGGGAGCACTTCCACCAGCAGCAGCTGCAGCTTGCATCCCTGCACGCCGGAGAGGCAGCTGTGCCACAGCTGGAGTGTGATGCTATGTCCCGTGTGAGCCGCCTGTGTGCTCATAAGACAGCCCTTTCTCTTGAGACCCTCTGTGATCTCACACTATGACCAGATGAGGAAAAAGGCCAAAATCACTGTCACTTGCAGTGGAGGAGGGGGAAGCTCCACAGTGGGTGAGACACAGTGCAATGCAGATGAGCTGGTGTCCACCTGGTAGTGCTGTGTTCCCTCAACTGAAGCTGCAAATTCCAGTCAGTGAGTGGCCACAGGATGGATGCAGTTACCAAAGTGGAGACGACTCAAGCTGTCTGCGTGCTGTTCTCAGATCATCAGTAGCATAAATGCCGTCCTTGACTCTGCTCAGCTCCTTTGAGTTTGTACCAGCATACTTGTTTCAGTTCTGACTTCCCCCTGGCCTTTTCCACTGTGACTTCCAACCCCAGCATATCTCTGAACAGGGATCCCCTGTGGACTCCACACCCCTGCTCTATATTTAGGGGCTCGCTCCTGCAGAGAGCCCTGCTGAGGCTCCCAGCCATGTCTTTCTCCTCTTTGTCCTGGTCTTCACGGTGGGTGGCCCTTAGAGATGGCTGCCTCTAACTCTGTTGGGTAAACACAAGAGTGTAATGAAGCAGGAGAGCTCTGCAGAGATCCTGTGGGTGTGTGAAGCTTATCAGCAAGAGATGAGCCTCCCCTTCCTGCAGAAACTTTGTTCTTGTTCCAAGTTTGTGAAGATTTTTTATCATAGTCTGTGAAGAGGGTTGAAGTTTCTGAAGACTGGCTGACCTTGGACAGGCTGACATTCCCAGTGTTTGGCAGGCTACAGGATTTCAGCTACAGCACTAAATCCCAGACTTCGGCAGAGTTCCAGGGGCTGCTGGGCTTGGACCTCAGCAGACCTGCACAAGCTTGGGGTGACAGCAGGCAGGGTGTAGGGAAGCAGGCAGGTGACAGGCCTGGCTTTGTACAGCAGAAACCTCTTTGCTGCCTGGACAGCACCCAGTTCTCCTGTGGCTTTGCCCTGTCCCAGCCTGGAAGAAGGCAAGGGGCTACAGGAGCACTTCCCAGCTCTTTGTCCAGCACAGATGTGCTGCAGCCTCGTGATGCTTTGTCCAGAGAGCAAAAGGCATATCCGGCATATCTGAAGATATCTGGCATTGCTGTTGGTCCACTTAGCCAAGTTGAGCTCTGCAGATGTCTGAGACCAGGCACACTTCTCTGACACCCACACCTTTGCTTTCTGTTCCAGCCTGAGAGCCTGGAGCCCTGCAAGAGAGGCGATGGGGGTCAAGGGCAGATGTAAACTCCTGGGACTTGAGACACTGATAAAGGCAGCTCTGCAGCCTTTATCACCACGAACTGGGACTCCTGCTGTTAAAGACTCTGCTCTGTGGAGCCAGGACCAAGCCCTGGTTGTGCAGAGAAGCTTGGTAGAGAGGGACCACCAAATACGGATGCAATCAAACTGGTTTAACTTGCACAGAGGAAGAAAATAGTTGAGATTAATGCCTTAACCAGCAAGTAATAAAACTCGCCTGGTATTCAGACACATATCTGAGTTACAGGAGCTGTGAGGGTTGTCCCCCTGAGAGCTGGGCTGTGCTGGCAGTCCCTCTGCCCTTAGCCCACTTCAGACTTGAGCTACGTCCATGCCTCACATATGACTTGGGATAAAGACATGCATTTGGGTAATGTTGGGTTTTATGGCACAGGCCATGGAATAACATCCTGATGGCTGTGCTAGGATTCTGCTCCGTGCCTCTGTGGTATGCATGACTTATCCTGGTGCTAACAAACCTGTGTCTCCTAACCAGTCCCAGAGACAAGGTGGGTTTGCTACAAAGATTTCTGAAGCTGGCCTGTGATAGAACACATCCATCTCCTGGATGGAGGTGATAGCAGAGCTGGGTGGCCTGAGGGAGAGGCAGGGCAGGACTTCCCAGGGTTTTATCTATGAAGGGTGGAGTCAACAGGATGAGATCACTTGTGAAGAGACCTTCCTTTCATCTACCCTATCTTTAATGTGCAAAATTGTGTGCTTTTACTTCAGAGGAAGCCTTAGCATTCTTCTAGTTGAAAGAACTTGTACGATTTTTGGTATTTCACATCTGAAGGGATTAATGGCAAGGAAGTTTTTAAAAGCATTTCCTTTGTAAAAACACTCACCTGTACAGACTGTAGCTAATGTACAATGTACCTTTCAGCATGTAGTTTAAAGTGTCAAACTGTGCTTTTCCAGAAGGCAGGCCTGAGGTATGGGAGCTCAGGGAGTGGCATTGCTTTTCATCTTTGTGCTGCTGAGAATTAAAAGGGGAAGAAGGAGACATAGGATTGTTCTCCTGAACTCCCCAGAAATACGGGTTACAGATCTAAGGGTTTGGGTTTTGTAAACTCAGTGACTGCATCTCTTCTGACACCTGGAAACACGGAGTAGCTTCCCTATGAATGGAGATGGGCAAATTTGTACTGCTGGCAGGGAAGACTTTTTCTTTTCCGGCTCATGGAGGAGCAGAGACTCCAGCAAACTGAATCTCCACATGGGAAAACAGAACCATTTGAGATGTCCTAGAGATGTCACCCCTGGATGGTCTCTAGTGTAACCCTCTGCTTAATGCGGGGCCAGCCAGATGGGGCTGCTCAGGGTCTTGTCCACTTTTAAGTATTTCCAAAGATGGAGACTCCATGTCCTTTCTGGGAAGCTTGCTCCAGTGCCTGACCACATTCACAGTGAAAACTCATTTCCCTTGCTCCAGTGTGTGGCTCTTGTCCTGTTGTTGAGCTCCTCTGAGAAGAGTTGTGAGTGTTGTGATTGAGTAGAGCACTGACACCAGCCCATGAATGGACTCAGAATCAGAATATCCTGAGCTGGAAGGGTTCAGTGAGGACCACCAAGTCCAACGCTGGGATTGCTTGGGCAATCACATTCCACCTGGAGAGGAGGGTGCATTTTTGCTAATGTGCATGCAGCCTGTCTGCACAGGGGGAAAGCAGCACACAGCCCAGCTCCTGATGAGTAGACACAACTGAGCTCAATGGTGATGCTGCCTTTTTCACCTTTCCTACAGAGGCCATGGAAATACTCAGGTTCTTTGCTCAGGATTACTCCCAATATTCATTTTTGTGACCAGATCCATCAGTTATTATTCTCTCAAAATGTCCATGCTTTCCTTGGCCTCCACAAGTGCTGGGGGGGGTCAGCTTTACACCCTTAGCTCTCAGACTGGAGACTGGTGTGCAGAGAATGGAGCTGTAGAGAGGTGGCCAGGCTGTGTCAGGTGGCTCCTGGTTGTAGACAAGCCCTGCCCAGCCTTATTTACATGCACAGGTGGACCTTCTGGATCTCCTCTGGAGCTGATGGAAAATTGGAGGTAGATACATGTGAGTGTAAATTATAGGCTTAGTGGATTTGTCACATATGCGTTGCTGAAGATTGAAAACCCAGGCAGACCTGGGGGGATGGGGGTATTTCATGGAGGCAGACCACGGGGAGCAGAGATACTCTGCATAGAAAAATAATTGCAAACAAAATTATGGAATCTGTCACATGATGTACTCATTACCTTTAATTTCACATGAGTTTCTTCTGCAATTATGTTGATTTTCTCTAGGCCTGAACTGTTTATTACTGTGACCCCAGCCATGACCTTAAATAACCCTTTATGCCCTTGATTTTAAATGTCTGTGTACAATACCACCAGGACATCATCTCTGCAAAAATCTTTCCTTTTCTTCCTCTAAGGCTCTTGTCCCTGTTTAGCCAGCTCCAGGATGCCAGGAAATGTCAGCAACACTTCAGCAGAGCATGAAGTCAAGTCTGTGTTTTCCAAACACAGAGTGAAATTCCCAGATGAAGGTCAAGTGCCTCAGGTATTTCTAGGTGTTAACACTCAAATACCATCTGACAGTGATCAAATGGAAACATAGTTTGGTCCAAGAGATATCAAAACATGTATCTGCTGAGAGCCTTTAGTGACCTTCATTAACAGACCATATGGAAGCTCATTGTCACATCTGCTCAGGTGCCTCTGGCCCGAGAGAGACCAGTGCCTCACCCTGGGGTCAGTGACACTTTGCACAGTCACAGCTCAGGTCACACAATGAACAGCATAGCTTTGCCATCTCTGTTGACCAGTCCTGAAAAATATATTAAATTTAGCCCAGAGGACCAATCCATCTGCCTTTCCTCCATTCTTGTGTTCAGATAGCCACCTGAACCAGGCTTGTTTTGAATGAAGGCAGAACATTTTTCTTTTAGCAGTGGGGTAAATAGCGCTCCCTGCATCAGAGAGTTAGTTAAAGCAAGTTGGTTTAATGTCATTGAGTCATGAGCAAGTAAAACTTTTACCTACTGCCTGCTTCTTCTGAGACATGTCAGGGCATGTGTAAGACATGAGTGTATGTATGTGGGAGTAATACGTCGCTTAATAGCAAGGAATACTTTTCTTTTCTTTTTTTTTTTTTCTGAGTTTTGTGAAATGCCCCTTACACAAATTGGATATTAAAGTCCTGGAGACACTGCTTCAGTACATGGCCCTAATTATGACAAAATGAAACTGTAAACACATGGCTTCCATGTGAAAGTGTTGTGTAACCAGCAGTTAATGAACCTTTCCGTCTCCTCTTGGGGTGGATGTGATTTCCTCCTCTCTGTAAGGGCAAAGGAGAGAGTGCAGAGGTGCTTTGTTGGCTGGTGTAAACACTTCCCTCATCCATCCTCAGAAGAACTTAATGCTAAATCTCCTGCTAATGTGGGTAGGTCTTGGTTTTGAAGTAACTTGTTTAATTAAAAGTTTTGTGTGGTTTTTTTTGGTTTGTTTTGTTTTTTTTTTTTTTTTTCCTTTACAAAGGCTGTGGAAGAGGCTGCTTTCCCTTTCCTTTGTGGCAATGTGCCGCCAACTGAGTGAAGAGACATCACATTGTGCCTTATGGAGGCCCAGAGTGGTGATTGTTAGTGAATGTCCATGGTGTGGCTGCAGGATCACTCACCAAGGTGCAGTTACAGGCAGAGTAATTGTGTTTCCTCTAAATGGTTAATGGATTTCACTGCAAACCTTCCAAACAGAGCAGTGCCAGTGTGGGTTTTGTGCTATCGTGAAATGGCTTTCCACAGAGCAAGGTAAGGGCTTATGAATTGCTGGCCCTCACAAACCAAGTGGCCCCAGCCTACTGGAACAATGAAGATGTGAGAAAAGTAGGAAGCCAGGCATGGCTGCACTATTTCTAGCAAGACAGTGCTCCAAGCAAGAGATGGAAAGGTGAGGATTTAATTGCAAAGTGCTAACACCAGAGCAGGCTGCAATTTTTATCCCAGTCTGAGTGGTTTGTAGGATGCTGAAAATGAGTGCAGCCATTAGCATGCTAACTGCTGCCATTGCATCTTCAGGATCTTGTTTGACACCTTTCTGCAATAAGGATGGAAATAGTAAATTGTGTGCTATAAAACCTTGTGCTGGACTGCCTTTGTGCTGACGGGGTCTCATTTTCCACAAGGCAGTGTAATGCCATGCTGCCTTTAGCTGGGCCAGTCCACAGCATCATAAAGAGCCTTTGCTCAACAGCTGGCAATGATTCAGGAGCTCTTGGGTTGAATGCAGCAAATCTTTGGGTTCTCTTTTGAAGTGAGGGGTCCCCAAAGGATGCTTATCTTAGAGGTGTGAGCCTCAGCCTGTTGTGACAATAGATTTAGTTGATTTTTGAAGATCTGTTGAAGTAGTATGAAGGTTCTTGGGGTCTGTGGCACACATACAATGGGAACCATTGGCAATGAGTCTCTGCCTTGGAGCAAGAAGAATAGATTTTATTCTTCATTCTTCTGTTAACTGTCTCTGTGACTGAATTTATCTTTCTTTTTTTTTTCAGGTATGTGCTCCCTGTATCTAAACTCAGCACCCAGCAGAATGGGTCCTGCTGGGCCACTGAAGACAGGGTTTAAGTTGTGCAGCTCTTGGCCACTCAGTGGTCTGGGAAATGTCCAAACCCCAACACTGATGTTTGGGGGAGGCACCCACATGCTAGACCACACTCACAAAGTACAGGCAGAACATGCCAAGCACCAGGCCCTCCTGTGCACTTGTGTCTGTCCCTCTGTGACTGAACGGTGACGCCTCCTGCACCCATCTAAGAGGAACTTGCTCATCCCTGGGTCGCTCTGTGGTGTGACTGGCGTGGAGTGCCCTCCCCCAGCACAGCAGCTGGACACAGGGGCTAAGAGAACGCCTCAGTCACTGTCTCTGCCTGCTTTTTGCAGTGTTTCTAGCTCTCCATGGCAAGAGCAATCCAAACAGGCAGAATCTGAATGATCTGCCACCTACTGAGATGGAGAAATCCTGGACTGAAACCTGGGGCAGGGGAACACCACCACATTCCTGCAGTGCTTTGGATGCCTCTGCAGAGGGATTGATTAAAACCCTGTAATCCATTAACACTGACTGCTTTAATGTTGTACCAAGGTTACCTTGGGTTTATTAGCCAGAAGAGTCATGCAATGACTTTTAGAGTGTGCTGCTTTTACAGATGTATCCTTAAATTGTCATTTAAGACACAAGGGGAACAATAGCCTTTTAAAAGTTGGATTCAATAACTTTTTATAAGGGAGAACTCAATTTATATCACCTGGTGAGACGTGATTTTTTATTTAGCTTTCTTAAGCTTTTCTTGGTAATATTCAGATTTCTATGTGAATTTCTGATGTGGCTATTTCCTAGATTTTATTTTAAATACTATTAATCATACTGAACCAACATCTTAGTAATCTACATTATATTACAAACACAAGCTGACATTGACAGGCATTTTACTGAATATTTCAATTGCTTTTCATCTAGTTTCATTTAAAAAATAGGAAAAGGGAAATGTCTGGTCTTTTAAAATACTTGTATGATGGCTGTTAATTTGACTACTGAGTACAGGCATTTCTAAGCAAGCTGTTGCTCTTTTGCAATCTCAATGTACTTAATTTTCATCTTATCATAAGTGAGCCTTCTAACCCTTAAATATCTGAGCTTGTTAATAAATGTATGTAGGATTAGGATTTGCTCATAGCCTGAGCTAAGGGGGATCACAAAGAAGGACTCTTCACAACACAGAGGGTAGCAGTAGTAGCAAAGGTCTGATTTGAGAAGAAGGGAGATATGATTTCTTCTTCTTTTTCCTTTTTTTTCCACCAATGTTTGTTTTATACTGTTTCCAGAAGAGCTTCCCATAAAGAGGTTATTTGAGTTTGAAACAAAGCTTCTGTTAGCTCACCAGAGAAAGCTTTCTCCCAGCTCTTGTTTGACATGGATTGAACTCAAAAGCAGACATTGGAAGGCATTTTAAGTAGAATAATAATCATCCTGAAAGGATTGTGAGTGAAAAACCCTCCACCATCATCCTCCTGGCAAATAAATCAGCCATTTAATCCTTAATAGAGGCCAGGGAGCTTTCCTGGATTAGAAACATGGGGGTTTTTTCTAGATCACTGTCTAGAGGCTAATGTGGCTTTAGATCCAGGAAACTCAACAAAACCCCCCAACTTCACCATGTTTTTTCTTTTGCTAAACCCAAACCAAATGTAAAACAACCCTAACTGGTTGTACAATGTTATAAGAAATTGAACTGGCTCAAGCTAATCATGTGAAGCTGTCTGAAAATATGCTCATAAAATGTCACTGATGGGAGCCTGTGAAAAGGAGATAACACAGAGCAGGGAAACATCGGTACAATTTGGTGACAGAAGTCAGTGTTTGCTGTTACCTCAGCAGATGGTGATTTTTATGAGCACCTCTCAAACACGAGCATCTGATGTGTCACCTTTTGGAGTTATGAGTAGAGCTCAGGGGTGCAGCCAGCAGTGCTTTCATCTCTGACACCATGCAGTTCAAAACACGGATGTACGTGGAAATGTGCTACTTCTTCAGTCAATATCAGGCACTGAGGGAGGATGCAAACCTGACAGTGACAGTGGTGCATGTCTGGGAAACCCACTGTTTACCACCAGGACATGTCACTGATGGTACCCAGGATGTCCCTTGCGCAGTCAGTCCCTGACACACAGCCTGGATTACATCCCGGAGCTCAAAAGAGGGGATGGAGAGGGCTGGCCAGTTCAGTGGTGTTTCCTTTCGTGTGACTCTGTCCTCCCTGCCAGGTCCTGGTCCCCTGGGAGTTAACATCACTGCTAACTGCTTTTGTGGGGTGGTTTGGCTGTTGCCACCCAGTTCTGACCGCTGTTCTCCTCTGTGCTACTTGTGACCCCTGACAATGCAGCCTGGGGAGTGGCAGGAGATGGAGGATGAAACTCAGTTTGCAAGGTTGCTCTTCAGCCTTGCCAACTGGAGAGCTGTGCCAGAGCCCTGAGGGGCCGACTGCTGCCTCTCTGCTGGCTACAGAATTCCCAGCCTGCAGGACATGCCATTGCCTGGCACTTCAGAAGGAGCTCAGAGGTTTGCAGCCTGCCTGCTGCTCCCAGCGTGGGTGGTGGTTTGTTGCACGCACAGGCTGTGTGCAAGCAGAGCATCACTGTGTGCTGGTGCAGCAGGGCTGTGCCTCCTCCTGCCTCAGCAGCAACAGGGCAGGGCTGCTTTTAGCCCCTGCCCTGAATTTAGCTGGCTCAGATTAGTTAACAGCTAAAGGGGTGGTGCTTTGCAGTGTTTTCTCACGTCTCACCTCACCACCTCTGTAAATTAACGATGCTTTTTTCCCACCTCTCACATCCACTTGCCAAGCTGTAGATTGCAGAGGGACTGCACTTCACTCACTAAAGTCAAGGCTCACACCATGAAATTAAATTGAAAAGCCCCAGCTGACCCTGGAGGCTGAGTAAGAGCTGTGGAGGGAGGTGGTGGTGATGTCTGTGCTGTGCCCCTTGAGGCCTGGACCATGCTCAAGGCAGGCACCCAATTGCTTTGTTTGGTTTGACAGGAGGGTGGTGGTTACTCTTTACATCATCAGGTTCTTGTATCAATGCCCTGTTGCTAAATATGTCTATTTTGCTCTACTTCTGTTCAGCCTCATCAGAGCAGATGATAGCTGCTCACCTCTCTCCACAATCCATGGGAGCAGAGCCAGCTTAGCCCCACTGAGACAGAATAAAATTCTGAACCGTTGTTGCTTGTCCTGTTCTTGCCAGGCAAGCTCAATACAGCTTTCCTCTCTGTTTAACAAAACTTTGCGTGATTTGTGGCTGCACTCAGTCCAATCAGTGATTTGAAAAATGAAGCAGTTGTGGGTCTATGTTCCTCACAATCCCTGACATCTTCCCCTTTTATTAGTGCTTCTATACAAAACCAGTGTGAGCACATTAGGAAAAGGTGTTGGGAAAAGGCACATTTTCCCCCTGGTACGGTGGGAGCAGGAAATACTTGGCCCGAAGTTAAAGTGTATTTTCCCTAAACATTAGCACTACTGTGGGAGACAAGGGCCTGCTCTTGGCTCTCATCTGATGATCATTCCTCTCAGCATTAAAATGTCCATGTGAATAATAATTTTTTTGTGCTTAACTAATTCCTAGTGATGACAGGCACCTAAGAAAACAGTGATGACCTTAATTCCTTCTGCTTTCTTCCCATGGCAGAACATTCTCTGAGTTCTAAGGTTATTGCTCTAGATTATTTACAGGGTATTGAGAGGTGTTTGTTTTGTGGAAGCAGTGTGCTGGAAGCAGCCCTGTAGTGCCCTTTCTTTCCAGGTGGTGTGGCTGAAGTCTGCTCAGCTTGGCAAGCAAGCTGCTTTCTTCCAGTGGCACATCTTTCTCTGGGTTTTAAGATTAATGACCCATCAGCTGGGGAAAGAGGAGGAGGTGATATGGAGAGTGGAAACCTGAATGTAGTGGCAGGTGAATTTAACCCAGTGCTTATCTCCACCTCTGGTATTTCCTTTGCAAAGTGCTTTGATAACTGCCAGCATAAGATAGGAAGAATGTGTTCTGCTCAGGGCAGGGCAGCTGCTGGCAGGAGCTTGGGCCACTTTAATGTTATTTCTAAAGAAAAAAAGGCACCAGAGTGCATGAACCTCAGGAAGAGGAGAGGGAAGAAGGAAAGGAGCTCTGGTCTCTTCTGCTCCTGCTCCCCACTTTATGTGTGTCTGGTGTGCTAATCTGTGTGAAGTCTCATTCCCCTTCAGGCCATGCCCTGGAATGCCAAAAAGGATCACTGCATTGTTGGACTGGCTTAAGAAGCCCAAACAGTGCAGATCCTCTGCACCCTCTCTCCTGTCCCCTGTGCAGCCTTGCTGTTCCAAGCTCTGTTCCTGTACTCATTAACCTTGCAGCCAAACATCCATGAGCTCTGTGGAGTGGGGTTGGTAGGATAGCAGCTGTGCAGCAGTCTCATCCCTTTTCTGGACAGTGACCTTAGGAAACACTTCATGCCCAGGTTATCATGTGCCTGTGTTTTCACTGCATGGAGCTGGAAACATCAGATCTCCTTGTAAGGGATGTGTGGCTGGGGGGTCAGGACTGTGGCCAGGGAAGGGATGTGTCATGCATGGGGTACAAGTTGCTTTCCAAAGCTGCTTTTGAGCTGGGATCTGTGCTGAGCTGGGACAACTGGACGCTGGATCTGGGGCAGTTGTGGAAAATGAGAATGTAAGTGGCTGAGGAAGGCTGGTACTGAAAACTCAGAAATGAGCTTCAGGGTCAAGGAGGAGAGGGAACAGGGTCCCAGCGGAAAAAGGCAAATTTCCTTGTCCTGAGCAATTCATGTGGCAGTACTGGAGAAAAGAGGATGGATGGATATTTAAAGCTAACATGAAAAAATAAAGAATAAATAGGGACAGTCACGGGGAAGGCAACTATTGTAGAAAATTGTATATGGATATGCAGTTCTGCAATGCAGTATAGGCAAAGAATGGTCATAAAATGCCTTGCTGTCTCCATCTGTGATTGATCTAGGATGGGTACAAAATGGAAGCTTTCCCAATTCCTGCTAGGAAGGAAACACCAGTACTTTAGCTGCATAAACCCTCTTTTTCCCCAAGGGCTGCTGAGGGGACGGAGGAGGGAGTGGATCTGTTTAAGGGTTTTGAAAGGAAGAGGATATGTAAAATGCTATATCCTGAATTATTTGTGTCTCAGCTTCACTGAAAAGTCACTGAAGCCCCAAGAGAGAGATGTGGCAATATGTGGTGGAATAGGTACAGTGGCTTTCTCTTGGTAGGAGACCTGTTGTCTCCTGTTTTATAGTGTGGGGTTTTTCTGCTGGAGTTACATGAGACCAGAGTGTTTTGCTGCAACAGAATACCATTTATTTATTTATTTATCGATGTATTCAGTGTTAAATCTTTATCTTGAAGATTCTTTTTCCCCTGTTTCTTCAGCTGGGTACACCAACAGGCATAGCTGGAGAGAAGCTCCTGGCATGCCCTTGAGCTTACTATGCAATGAAAGAGCATCTTGATGGATGCCAGACAAAAGGACTAATAAAATAATATATCCTAATCCTTTTATGCCCAGCAAAATTTGATGGTAACTGCTGAACAAAACATAATGTGCCTGAATAAAACTGTCATGTGAAATCTTGTAATCATGACTGGGAATTGAGGAATCTGCCATGTGCTCAGGGAAGCTGTTCAATGCATAATTACCCCTGGTGGGAAATACCTTCTCTCTGAACTCCATGTTCTGGTGCCTGTTCAAAGCTGTAAGATCTTATTTCCCCACTGGCTGATTACAGCCATGCCTGATTGGGGTGGTTACCTGGCTGCTCCCCAGCTTGCTCTCACAGCAGTGAACAGAACAGCCTGCTCCAGCATCTTGCTCCAGGGCAGGTTTGTAATCTTCTGGTATGCCCTGGAGCTGACTTCTGAACAGATCCCACATTGTCAACACCCTTGTCACCCTTTGCTTTTGGAACTGGGCACAGGGAGGGGGTTTGTTTTGAGATAATGACAATGCATTTAGACATCCAGATAACTCATATTGGATGGCTTGACTTGGTTGCCTAAATATGGATATTTGTGCCATTTGAGAGATTTCGGAGTGCCTAGATGTGTGGCTGGAAGGAGTGGCACAGTGAGGTCAGGCAGGATGCTTTAGAATGTCTCAGGTACCCTTGGTGCCTGCACACCCCCCCATGAGCAGACACCTGCCTTTGGGGGGCTGAATCTGGAGCTGAGCCCGGCTGGTGCTGCCCTATGGATCCTGTCCCACACAATGCAGGAGGGAGGCAGTCATGCCGCCAGCTGCAATCCCTCTGCCGATGGAGCAGAGGATCTGGTTTGCTCCCTTGACCATGGCTTAGCCTGGGAAGCTGCTGATGGAGCTGCTATGAATCATCACCCAGGAGCCCCTCTCTGCAGGGCCAGTCCAGCAGTTCATAAATGTGACCTTTACTTTTCTTCCCTAGTGCATGATCCTGCATTTAGCCTCATTAATACCAAGGACAGGCTACTTTTACACACATTTACTACCCACCACATCTACCACATAAAACTTCGGAGGCACATCAGGACATTTAGCTGGTAATGATATGCCCCAACAGTGACTTTCTAAAATCTATCAGTTAGCCAATTTTAATCCTCTCAGTGTCACAAAGCAGTGACTCAAATGTGCCCTTATAAAGCAAAGGAATTTTTTATCAGCCTGACTGTATGGCTAAAAGGATAATGGATGATGGTCTTTTTTTTTTTTTTTTTTTTTTTTTTTTTTTTGTCACCCCTTACATCCCATTATATTCCCATATAGACTGTCTCATTTAATATCAGACCTGCATCAATTTATTAACCTCTGGTTATCCCTTTGAATGTAAGTGCAACATAAACCCACTTTTCCGTATTTTCATGGTCCCCTAAGTGCTGTAGCCACCTGCTTCTTTCTAGTTTTCTAATTTCCATTTTATCTTTTTTTTCCCCCTGGCTACAATTCCCAGGGTCAGTTACTGCCTTCATATATAGGTGTATTCCTAGCTCATCTTTCACTTACTTGGATGTATTTGGGATCTTTTCTGCTGCTCCCTGTTCATGCACAGGGACTGACCAGGTAAACAGTCCCCTACACCTTCTCCTATCACCATGGGGTCACTGCTAGACCCCACAATGAAATTGCCATGGCAGAACAACAGGATAGGCCATGGAAGGAGCTGGCTTTTCCCAGCCCCTTCTTTGGCAACACTGTAATTGAATCCTGACAAATACGGAACATTTTCATGCTCTGCAGGGAAGTGTCTGGCAGATGCCACCAGAAAAATGTTTAATGATAAGTCTTCCTGTTTTCTCTGCCCTGCTGGATGAGTGCAAATGTCATGGCCATCTGGAGCAGAAAAGGGCTAAAATGTTATACTGTCCCAAAAGTGGGAGGCAGCATCCTTTCTCTGTCTTTTCATGACAATCTTGACTAGGTGGTTTCTTAGGATAGGAATGCCAATATACACAAGGAAGTCTGGTAGTAGGAGGTATCCACTTTGTTGAAGATAATCTGCATTTTCTAGGGGGGGGGGAAAACGTCTCTGCTGGAGAAGAAAAGATCATTGGAAGAAGATAGAGCAGGGATGTGGAATACATGTGAGTTCCCCACAGGTGAGTAAGGTTTGGGTGGTAACCAAACTGCCCACTGCTCACCCAGTTAAGAAGAATGATTTGAAGTCCCACCTTTGTCTCCTCAGTTAATTGACTCTCATGGTTTGAGGCTGGTTGTCTTTGAACCATTTGGAAGTACAGGGGGGCTCCTGGCTGCCTTACTAAGATGGCAAGGTTGTCTTCTGGACCAAGAGGGAAAGAGTGGCTCAGACCACTGTGTGTGTTCGGTAGCA
Source organism: Brachypodius melanocephalos (assembly GCA_013398615.1). Taxonomy (NCBI): domain Eukaryota; kingdom Metazoa; phylum Chordata; class Aves; order Passeriformes; family Pycnonotidae; genus Brachypodius; species Brachypodius melanocephalos. The sequence continues at coordinate 8,212,419 of VZSR01003806.1, forward strand.
ATGAGGAGATGTCCCAGAAGTGCTGCTGTGCGTCAGCCCTGCTCAACATAACCAACATGGACCTGCTCAGAAATTAAGGACCTGGGGCTGCACCCTACAACAGACAGTCTTGGATGAGCAAGAGGAATGTAACCCTCAGCAAAGTTCACTCCTCTGTGGTAACTGACAGGCTGCTAGAGGGAGGCTTGTAGCTGTCCATGTGTGTCAAGAGATCAGCCACAGTCTCAATGACCAGAGCACAGGAGCTGAGACCAAAATGAAGACCAAAACACTGCTTGAGGCAGGTCAATGGTGGGCCAAGAGGCTGGAGCCATTGCCTTCTGCTATTGCAAGAAACAAGGAGCTGCTACCAGCCAGGAAAAGTGACAACCTTCTTGAGCACAGGTATGAGTGCAATGGGGGCCTTGCTATTCCAGCTCCACAGTGTGCCCACAGATCCTGAGGAAGGCACTAGGGTCAGTGCTGCTCTTGCATTTTACTGACTGCTGATGGCCAGCAAGTGCAGCTGCTTGGAAAGCTTCATTTTTCCAGCTCTTGAAAGTGTTTCAGTGCTGCATCATCCACCTGGCACTTGTGGGACTATATCTGCAGCACTGTGCCAAGTTTCATGGACAGCAAAGAAACATGTCAAATTACACCATTAAAACACTCTGTGTGATCATATATTACCTGCAGACTTTGTCCTGAGAGTTGTAAATATTGAATAAGGACCTTGAATAGGCAAGAACTCCAGTTTTAAAAAAAAATTCAAGGCATTGGGGATGTTAACCCTGTGAGGGCTTTGCATTCCAACAGCTCATTATCTCCAAAGAGGATGACTGTCAGGTAAGCAGGTGGCTAATGATGGTGCTGGAAATGAATGGGCTGCATTGGCAAATGTGAGATCCAGCCAGAATCATGCTAATGAAGATTCATTTTGTTCTGCTCTAGATTTCTCAGTGAAACAGCCTGTTGAAGTGCCTTGGCCCTTTAGTTCAGTGTTTGCAGTTATAAATCCTGGGGTAAATGAAGGCCAACCATCTCTAATTGGGGGAAATTTTTCATTCAGATTTTTGAAGTTTTGGTCTGAGTCCTTATGGTTCAGATCAGTTCTGGAGGGATGTGGAGCATTCTCCTCAGCACAGCTGGGTGAGGAAATGCTGAGGCCTACCTCCAAACCTGCTGGAGAAAGTGGAGGCCATGGAGACCACCATTTCCCATCTCAAAGATGTTGGCTGGTGGCCTCTCCTGCTCACCTACCCTATCTCAGCTCATATTTAGGGTACTTAGATTTCTTTGTGCTGCATATGGAACAGACCAAAGCAGGGACCCTCAAGCATGGTGCTCTATACAAATATCAACCCTACCAGACTGAGCAGTGGGTGAGGATTTCAGGATTTAGCATGGATGAATGTGGCTGGATGAGACCAAGCAAACAAATCAGGAGTAAACCATCAGCAAATGCTGAGGTCTCAGCTAGGGATGAGTCAGTTCTCCTCACTGACTTTAGTCAGACCAGTTTCTGCAATGGTGGGAGATAGTCTCCACCTGGAGTCACTGCCTATCTGATCTGTAGGTAATCTGTGTTAAAATGGAAGAAAACCAATCCTGTGAGCAAGGAGAACTCTGCCCTGAGTGTTACCAGCAGGGCAGTGAGCTGAGAGCCAGGGCAGCAGCCATCCTGAGGAAGCAGACATGTGAGGGGGACACGAGGCCTGGGGGCTGTAGGCTGTGTCTGGTGGGACAGGGCTTTGCCATGCTGGCACTGAGGGTACCACAACAGCAGTGCTGGGACAGAGGCTGCTGCTGAGCTCCACGGGCAGCTGATGAGAATGTCACAGCCTGGGTGGAGCTGGGTGCTGGGACCCCAGCATGGGGGCCTGGGGGGCACCCTGCAAACAGGGTGATTACACAACACCCCACACCTGCCTCACCCAGACACCCCAGGCTGCTCTTATTTCCACCTGAGTGTCTGAATTCCTGCAAACAAAGAAAGCGAAAAACTAATGCAAGTCTGGAGCTGTTTTTGTTAAGCACACAGGACTCAGAACTAGTGGCCAGAAGCCATAAGGGCAGAGCATACTTTCACTCACCCAAAGAGAGGGCAGGAGCTAGCTGACATCCCTGGTCACTATCCCGGTCATCCCTGGTGCTGAGCCCTTCATAGCAGGGCAGCAGCCTACTGCCTTCAACCCAGCTCTGCCAAAGAAGCTGCCGCGAAAATGCCGGCCCCAAAATGCAGTTGCATCATGGAGAAGGATGTACATGAAGGGAGGAACAAATGCAGTTGGGTTAAACTGCTGTAACAGGAAAATTCATCATGGACACTCATTTCTAAATACCGTTTTGTGGCAGCTCCAGCAGCAGCGTTGCAACATGCTTCCTCAGAGACCCTCTCTGTGCTCTCCCTGGTGCTTTTCTCTCCTTGCAGAGCCATCGTCCTCAGGACAAGGCTTTGATGCCCTGCCATGGGCTTCTGAGAACAGGAGCTGGACTGCAGAGATAACACAGCTGTTGCATTATGACAGCCTTTGGCCCAGGCCTTGTGGTGGCTTTGGGGTTCTTTATTGGGGTGGGAGGGTAAATGAGTTTGGGTGGGATGGGGAGGGTGCTGCTCTCTCTGCCAACTCTCCCAGCAGCTGTAGAGGTGGCAGGAGATAATGGGGTGTTGCATGGACACTCCTGAGCCTTTTGAGAGATGTCTGGTACTCCTGCCTTTAGGACCAGCTTCCTGGGACGGAGCAGGAGCGTGTTTGTGCTTGTCCAGGCTGCCTACTAGGATGGGATTTTGTGGTGCTCACTCGCCTGGGATGGAGATGTATATTTAGGTCTGTGTATTGAGATGCATATTTAACTCAGAAAGTCACACAGAACATCTGGGTGGGTGTCTGCACCAGTCTGATGTCCTAAATAGGACCAAAAATCCCACAAGCCTAATGTCTCTGCTGGCCATTTCTGATAACATCCCAGCCGAGCAGAGCTTAGAGTCAAATCTGTGACTTTGACACTGACCTGCTAAAATGAATAATTGACTTGAATTTACAGTGTCAGAGGTGGTGCTGGAGGGGAGCACTTTTGTTTTTCTTCCAAATCTACAGCAGTATATTTAACATAGGACCATTATATAGTTCTGCTGTTCTCCTGCTCTACCTGCCTCTTCTCTAGGCAAGCATAGTGCAGTGCTGGGCCACTAACTCATCATCCCTGAGAACATGCTCAGACGACAGGGACCAGTCCAGGCCATTGTTCATCCCATGCGACTGAAGAGTTTCCAAGTCTCATGGAGCTCCTGGTTTCATTAAAACTGCTTCAGGGAAAGCATTTTAGCTGAAAGAAGCAGATCCCTTGTGGAATTAGATGAGCAAAACCATATTTAATCAACAACAAAAAGCTGACTTAAAAAATATGAGTATTCACCTCTTCTTCATACCTGTATACTCCTTTTCTTGTGCTATTTATTTAAAACACGTAAAAACGGGTGGCACAATTTCTCCAGGAAGCCAATTTCTGCCAATTTCAGTGCAGGAATGTGGAATCTCTATCCAAACTCGGGGATCAGTGTTGAAAGTGAAAATAAATGGGTGGGTAGGAGGGGCCAGAAAAGGAAAAGGGAAGAGCAAAACAAAGTGCCATTTCCAGATCTGTACCCCAAAGGAGTTTTGGACCTTTCCATGGCAGCCGAATCTTTCCCAAGCAGGGGTGAGGTGCAGGGCTCGCTCTCGGAACTCTCTTTGCAGGAGCGGGGCGGGCCGTGCTGCGCTCTCCCGCCTTGTCCGCGCGCCGCTGGCGCCAAAGCGAAGGGCGGGGCTCTTCCTCCCGCCGCCGCCACCACAATGGGAGGCGGGGCCTCGCCCGTGGCATCAGCCAATGGAAGCGCAGGGGCGGGCGGTGGTGGGCGTGGCCAGGCTTGTGAGTGGCCAGCTGGCCGTTCTGGCGCCAACTTCGAAGCGGATATAAAGGGCCAGCGCGGGAGTATTCACTTCCCGCCGCTCATCCCGCCGCCGCTGCTTCTGTTGTTGCTGCCGCCGCTGCTTCTGTTGTTGCTGCCGCCGCTGCAGTTTCAACCATGCTGTCCGCCCGCAACCCGCTCGCCGCCCGCCACGACCAGCCCCGGGTGTCGCCCAAGAAGAGCCTGTCTCCTATGAAGAATCTGTCGCCTATGAAGGGCCTGGTGCTGAGCGACAAGGAGAACACGGTGAGCGCCTGCCCGCCCTCCCACCCCGCGCCCGGGAGCGCCACATCGCGCTCACCCTGCCGTTCTCTCCCCGCAGCCCCCCGCGCTCAGCAGCGCCCGTGTCCTGGCCAGCAAGACGGCCCGCAAGATCTTCCAGGAGAGCGACGGCAGTCCGGTGAGTGTAGAAAGCCCGGGCACCGCGGCCGCCCTTGTCCTGTTTCCCGGAGGCTCCTGCAAACCCCGCTCCGCTCTTTTCTCCCTATGGGTGGTCTCTCCTTTCTGCCCCTGTCCAAGCCCGCTGGGCCCCGCCGGGTCTTGCACCACCACAGCCCGCCCCAGCCCCTCTCCCTCAGGGGGGGTCCCTCCATCTTCCCAGGCCCTTCTCCCTCAGGGGGATTTCTCTGCCCTGCCCAGCCTTTCTCCCTCGGAGGGGTCTATCTGTCCGCCCAGACCTTCTCCCTTTCCGGGGTCTGTGCCTCTCAGTCTCCCTCCAAACCCGGCACCGCCCCGAGCCCAGCCCGAGCCGTTCTCCCGCCATTCCAGGTGCCGCGGGGCGTGGAGGAGGAGGAGCCGCTGCTGCGGGAGAACCCCCGCCGGTTCGTCATCTTCCCTATCCAGTACCACGACATCTGGCAGATGTACAAGAAGGCCGAGGCCTCCTTCTGGACCGCCGAGGAGGTGAGGGGTGGGCGACCCCGGTCCCTCCTGCCCGCAGCCCTGGGGCGGGGCCCGGCGCGGCCCCGGTGCTCAGGGAGGGGCCTCCCGCCGGAGAACGCGTTTCTTATTTATCCTGCAATGTTTTAGGTGGACCTTTCCAAAGACCTCCAGCACTGGGAGTCCCTGAAGCCTGAGGAGAAATACTTCATTTCTCATGTCCTCGCCTTTTTTGCTGCCAGTGATGGCATTGTCAACGAGAACTTGGTGAGTGTGTAAAAAGTCCCGACAGAAAAATCACTTTGGTTAAATAACCACATAACTCACGTGTTTGGCATGCTTGTTGTGGCTGATCCAGCTGGTTTGCTGGATCATGGAGTGTTACACCGTTAGAATGCATAGGGCAGTCCTTCGTTAATTAATGAACTGAGGTTGGTTTTGTAATCTCCAAGTTTGCCCACTCCCCACTGGGCACTGGATGCTGCCCTACAGTAACGCTTCGCGGTTTCACAGCTCATTTTCTGCTTCTACCCTCTGTGCTCGTCTTCCTAATGGAGGATAAGTAAAAGTCATTTTCCCATTTCCCATGGGACGAAAAAATACCTTCTGAGTTGAAATTCTGAGGGGTTGCTGCTTTGCATATTGCTGTTAGTCATCTGCATCTCTGGAATTAATCCAAAGAAGATTTTGTGGGCTGATGAATAACTGGTCTATACAGCATTAATGCCTCTAACCTGCAAATCACAAACGCTTTTGCAAATGCTTATTTATTTCCTCTAGGTGGAGCGGTTCAGTCAAGAAGTACAAATCACAGAAGCTCGTTGTTTCTATGGCTTCCAAATTGCCATGGAAAATATACATTCAGAAATGTACAGTCTTCTTATTGACACCTACATTAAGGATTCTAAAGAGAGGTTTGTATTGCTTGATGATGAAAAGTTAAAAAGTCAAGTTAAATTAGCATTTAACTAATGCATGTCAGTTGTTCTCCAACGTTGAGGCTAATTTTAGGATGTAAATTCAACATAGAAAAAGCTACTGCTGTTTAAGAGCCGTTTTACTTGACAATATCTTTTTCCCCTGAGGTGTAAGACCTTGCTTACATGAAGAGTGAAACTGAAATCACTCAGTACTGAAATAAAGGAATTACACAATGTAAAAGACTGAGCAGTCAAATAGGGGGAGTATATTAAGTTTTAAGTGAGTTTTACTGTTACTCAAAAAGCTTGCTGTGTCATTTCTACTCTAGGATGCTAAATTCTAGCAAGAGTGGCTTACATGAGAGGTCTGATGCCTTCATACAGTAAAGTGGGTTGGATCCTATTTAATCTCTAGTTTTGACAGCCTTGTTCAAGTACACTTGGTGAAACAGTTCTCCCCTTGATATTGTAATGAGAATTCATGTGAACTGATGTTGATGTGATGGGTATGTGAAGGAAGAAGTAGTTGATTGGAACAAATAGAGCTAGATTGGTGCCAGGTATGAGAGGGAAGGACCATTACCAGGACGAAAGTGTAGAGCATGTTTAAGTGATCAAGACTGTTTATGGCAGTGAATCCTTATTCACTGGTTGTGCTGATGTCTTATACTGATGAGTTTTATCTTTCTCAGGGAATTTCTTTTCAATGCTATTGAAACGTTACCATGTGTTAAAAAGAAGGCAGATTGGGCCATGTGCTGGATTGGGGACAAGAAAGCAACATATGGTGAGTACATCTATTGGAAACAAAGTGAAATTCCTCCCCTAAAGATAGAGGAACCACCATTTCTCCGTCACAGTTAACAGGGATTATTGCTGTCACAGAGAGAGTACATGCTCTCCAGTATGAGACACTGGTATAATTCTGAATGTGAAGAGGATAATTTTCATCTTCAAATGAGCTACTGACAGGAAATCTTTGTAAAATTGCTGACATTATGAATAATAAGGTCATGTGGCAATCATCATATGCTTGACTATATGATCAAACTAAATTGCTGCCACATGTCAGGACATGTCATGGCCATCTGTAAGCAGTAGACAGGTCTGACTGGAGACTGGCTCCTCTGCCTTGGTGATTCCTCATGTCTTACTTCAAAGGTGAGATGGTATAGATCATAATTTCACTAGTATTGAAACATTTTTTCATGGCCAAAGATGAGCAGACACTGACTTAAATCAGCTGCCAAAATGACTGCTCTTCTTAGTGAGCCATCTGAAAAAGCGTTATACTGAGGGTTGATGCAAGGGGAAAGGAGCCTTGGCTTCAGCTACTTAGCTGCTCTGATTAGTTCCTACTGCCTTTCATGCTTATTTTGTTTAATGATCAGAATTTTTTTTTAAGCACAGGCACATAGTACACTTAAACAGAAACAACTTAATTTGCTTTGCAGGATGCAGTTTGCAATTTTGTGTATGAATCCTGTTAAGTTTTCTGTGTGGTATTACTGTCAGTCTTCTCTTAACAGGAGAACGCGTAGTAGCCTTTGCAGCCGTGGAAGGAATCTTCTTTTCTGGCTCTTTTGCATCAATTTTTTGGCTGAAGAAAAGAGGATTAATGCCTGGACTCACTTTTTCTAATGAGCTTATCAGTAGAGATGAGGTATGTAGAGTAGAGATGAGTCAAATTCTAGCAGTTAAGATGGTAATGTGCCACAGTAGCTCAAAGTAATGATACTCAATTGGAGCCTATATTTTAAAACAAGAGTATATTTAGAAGCAGGCAGACTATAAAGCTCACTAAAGTGTGTAAACATGTGTCACTGTAGATCTTGCAGAAGCATATGAATGATCTTGGCATTTTACTTCCTCTAAAGTAGCTGGGGGGTTCTCACCAATGCTCACAGCTGCTGTGCCCCGCAGCACAACTTGCTTGTGACGCCTTCTGCTTAGGCAGAAAGTTGTGTGTAGGAAAGAGTAACATGGCAAAGGTGATGCCACTTACGCTGTGCTCTTTTAAATCTGTTCCTGAAATAATTTTCTGAAACTTTTTCTAGGGTTTGCACTGTGATTTTGCCTGCCTCATGTTCAAGCACTTGATACACAAACCATCAGAGGAGAGAGTAAAGGAAATCATCATGAATGCTGTTCTCATAGAACAGGTAACTGTCTGCCTCTTGTTTAGGAACTTCATTGCAATCAACAGAGCTGTTTGGCATAAAATTAACTTAGATGATAGAGAGTGAATACCAGTTTCTGTACATAAAATGCTTGTTATCTGCAGGAATTCTTGACGGAGGCACTGCCTGTGAAGCTGATTGGCATGAACTGCACTTTAATGAAACAGTACATTGAGTTTGTGGCAGACCGGCTTATGTTGGAACTGGGATTTAACAAGGTAAGGCTCTAATACACTGGATATTTATTGGGGAAAAGATAATGTTGATTTCCTTCAGAAATCCAAATCCCAAATTGGCTGCAGCAGTATTGTTTTAACTTGTAAAATGATTTAGCAGTTGTGCTGCTACATTCTGTTTGGAGACCCACAGAAGAAAGAGCAAAAGGATACCATGGAAAAAGCTGTATTAGTGGTTGTGTTTCTGTTTACTGCAGCTGAAAAAAGGCAGGAACAAATAGAGTAGAGAAGGCTTGGGGCAGGCATTTTTGTTCACTGCATAGTCAGCCTGCTGATGCTGCCATTAGGTTCCTTCCGACTGATCTCTAACACTCTTGCATACTCAGAATGTGAGCACCTGCGGTGACTGTAGAATTGCCTGTGTATTTCAGATATACAAAGCAGAGAATCCTTTTGACTTCATGGAAAACATCTCTCTGGAAGGCAAGACAAATTTCTTTGAGAAGCGAGTGGGTGAATATCAGAGGATGGGAGTCATGTCGAAGCCCGCAGACAACTCTTTCACCCTGGATGCGGAATTTTAAGGGACCTTGTGCATTAATGTGCATCCTGCCCTGTTCACAGGGAAATGCTCAGTGTGCTGAGTCATAGTGACTTGATTCCTGTACTGAAATCCCACTCTTGTAAAGTGTGGTGATACTGGTATACTTTAGAAGGCTGGTTTAGCTCCGGCAGTAAAACCCCTTTTAATTAGATTTTTCCAGTGGTGTTAATGCATAGGATGCTCAGGTGTATCTTACAGCACATGCTGTTCCGCTCCATGAACGATACAGGTACTTCCTTCTGCAAGATGGGAGGTTGTGGGCACTGACCCGTGGCTTCTGCTGTTCTCACCATAAACAGAGGAACAGTTTAAAAATTCCAGTTGTAAATTTGTTCAATAGTCTGTAGAAAACTCTGGGGGCAACTACATATGACCTCACTGCTTTTTTAGCAGGTTTTAAGTTTACCATTTTTACTATTTTAATAGTTTGTACATAAACCTGGCACTTTAATGTTTAAAATAAACAACTGTCTCTAATGTTCAGCAATAGTAAAATGCATGTCAAAATCTTTTGCAGTCTAACATTTTATAACTTGTGTTTCTTTCTGGGTATGTAATTTAAAATGGTGCTGTGAATTAAACTATTCATCTTAAAATGTATCAAAGAGCAGGGAGAGACTTGGTATGAAAGGTAAAGAACTAAATTGGATATGCTGGGTACTGAAAAATAAGATGCAGGTGGCTTGTGGACTTGATTGCTTTTTCTTTAATACCTGGGAACAGTATTTCATGTAATAAAGATCTGGTTGGACTCAGTGTTGTACTGGCTTCAGTGCTGCAATGGACAAAGTTGTGTGCTGATTTCCTTTTGAATTACAGTTTTTCTGAGGAAATGCAAGGTCTTCAGGAAATAGCTGATCTGTCATGTACATGGTTGATGTCAAGTGAAATTGTGCTTAGCTCTGACTTTCAGACTGACTGCAGTAAACAGATGATGTTTCAGAGTAAATTCAGCTAATTCAGGCTGGTGCTTATGAGCTTCGCATCATGCCAGTTTAGTCTTGGTTTTAATACATCACAGTAGTGAAAACAATGTATGCACTATAACATGGTTATTCCACTCTAAACAGAGCAGTAAAAATGAGTATAACTGATGTACGATGTGTGGTCTGTGAAAGACCCCTTCTGGGCTCAGAGTTCCTGGAAATGATCTTCAGTGAGATGAAATGACAGTGGAATAGACTGAAAATGGCCTTGCTGTATAAAAACTGCCTTGCTGTACAAAAGGAGTTAAACCATGATTTAGTCTATGTCCAACAAGGAATGTTCTGCAATCTTTTCTTTCCTCAAACATTGTTAAAGTGAATAAGCTTTATAGAACTCAAAACCTTTTCCTTCACAGGAAAGAACACTCTTTCCTTCTTGCTGCTTAAGTGCTCCCTCTTTTAAAGCACAGTATTTGTGGTGCTTCTTTGAGAGATGCTGCCTTGGTGTAAAATTAACTGGCTTGCTGGTCTTTGCTCTTGACTGCACTGAAGAGTGAGGGTGTGTGACTGCTCTTCCTCTGAGTCTGAAGCTAGCAGGATGCAAAAGGCTATCCTAGGGAGAAAACCCCAATAAATAAAAAAATCCCAGCCTCCAAAGTCTGGAATTCAGGATGGAGGACTGTTAACTGACAACTCCAATGAAGGCCTTGCAGCACTGATGCTGCTAACAGGTCAGTGATTGCAGTGGGCTGAGAATAATGTATTAGGAACTGGAATAGGGATGTGCTAAATTGGACAGCCAGACACGTTATTTTGAAGCATTGAAATTTAATGCTTGTTTCTGCCTAAATACCAGCATGTCCTTCTCAGCTGATTGGGCTTTGTGCTTTTTTTCTTGGCTTCTCTTGGCAGTCAAAGCTTTGATCAAATTAAGTGATAAAAGCATCAGAAGTCAGTGTTAAGGCTATGCTGTTTAGAGCACAAAGGGGGCAGTAATAAAATACTTAGATCAGTTTGGACCTGAGTATGATGTAGCAGCATTCAATTTGTATTCAAATCTGTTAATTTTTATACTTAGATGATGTAGAAAAAGGGTAAAACTTCTGATCTCTGAGTAGGGTCTACCTGTATTAACAGCTATCTCTTCCCATTTGATTCTTTGTATGCGCCAAGGATCAATATGCAAACCATTAGGACAGAAAGATTTAATCTGCTGTCTGCAATCCTGGGAAATAGGAACTGGGACTATTTTCAACACAATATAGGAGGACTGCTAGGAATGGATATCATGGCCAAGTAATCAGTTATAATGGGAGGCAGGAAGAATGTCCCTTTTAGCTAAGCATTGCTCTTAGGGGTAATAGATACTGTAGTTGTGCACGCATTTGAGATAGATTAGATAGGAATTAGTCATTCAGCAGGAGAACAAGGCTTGCTGTGGCTGCTGTTGATCTTATTAATGCTGCTGATGTCTAAATGCCTCAGTTTGGGAATATGTACCTGCTGTAATGCAAGTCAATTTTTCCTGTACAGTCTGGAGAAAAGCTGTACATCTGATCTCACCTCTTTTAATTCTCTGTTCTCACAAGGGTTGAAATGTCTTGCTGTTGCTTAGTTTGAACAGATTATGTCAAAGTCTTGATGACACACTTGTTTACTGAAAACGGATTACTTTCCAATTTGACTGTGATACCAGTTGTTTGGACACTTGATCCTCTTAAGAATTGAGAAGATAAGTCTTTTATTTCTTTAAAAAAATTAATGAATACTCGCCCAAATAAATTTCAATGATAATTTAAATGGCCCTTTGGAATATATCATGAAATGGAGTTTGGAGAGAACCAGGCAAGATTTGAAGTGATGAAAGTGCAGATGTTTTTATTTGTGTCTGAATCAGAATGGCTGTCTGGTAGGCTGTCTGCAATTGCCACAGAAAAGTGGAAAGTGATTAGGCTAGTAGAGGAAAAAATGCTGAGGGGTAAGTAAGACTGGATGTATTTGATGATGTAGTGGCAATGCTCCAATGTAGGTGGTAAAGTTATGCATAACTGATCCCTAGCTGTCCCCTGGGTTTCTTTATTGCTGTTAAAAATAATGGCTTTTAATAGCAGAAGATAAAATGGGAGAAGAGTAACCTCAAGCATGATTTCTTGTTACACTTTTTCTGTAATTTGTTGAAAAAGCCAAACACATGGGTTCAGGTAAGAAAGCTTCCATAACTCCTTAACTGACATATTTTCACTTCACATTACATGTCAAATGTTGAAATCTTGACAATGTGGAGGAGTAAGAAGCAACCTAATGTCAGCCTTGTCCTTAGGAAGTAACTGCAACATCAGAGTCTAACAAGTAGAAAATTCCCTGGTTTCTGAAATTTCCTGGGGTGATTACAGGAATTTGTGCCCAGAAGAGGTCAGAGAACAATTGCAGGTGCTCGTACCTTTAACAGGGCACAGTCAGCCTGTGAATCTGCACACACATTAACAGTCTGGTGTAATCCCTGAAGGGGTAACCACTTCCTCCACACCAGTCCTCCACACCAGTCAATCAGAAATTCTGCCTGCCAGAAGCAGGGGGTGAATGGAGTTGTCTTATTCCAAGCCTATTTTTCACAGCCTGTTTTATTTTAAGCTGTTGATTACCTCTTGGAGCTTTGGCCCCTCTTTTTGTGCATAATGTACTATGAGAGTTAAGTCTCACATCCTGTTTGCTGATGGATGGCTAGTTTTTTGTTAGGAATTCATCCCTTGGGACTGTTCCTGAGATCCTGTGATCCACGTAGACACTCTTGGTTTCTGTGGTAAAACAATCCTTACATGAGGCATGGTGAAAGATTAAGCTAATAGGAAAAATGTCTAATATGTGTCAGACGCAGGTTTTACATTTCAAGAATACCTCTGGATCTCTGGCTCCAGCGCCAGGGAAGGACAATGCATTTCTGTTCATTCCACATTCCTGCTTCATGCTCCTCTGCATCCTTGGCAGATGAGCATTTACACAGCACTTACACAGCATTTTATTTCATATTTTGCTGGTTGTTTCTGATACCTGTAGCCACATTTCCAGGTGTTTTTCCTATCCTTCTCTCAGGTAGGGAGCTGCCTACCTTTTCTGTCCTTTCAGTCAGCTGTAGAATCTAGCTCCTAGGTGTTACCCAGTATTCTAACTCAGAGGCATTTGTGAGCTCATGTAGATCCAGGGCAACAGCAAACAGCAACCTTGTGTTGCCTGTTCCAGCATCCTTCTGCATCCTTGTGGGCTGCTCTACTGCCAGGGACTGCAGTGAGTGCTTTCTGACTGGTGTTGGCCAAAGCCTCCCTGCTTCTCTCTGGAAGATGTTGCCTTGTTAAAATGAAAATAGTTTGTCAGCATTTATCTCCTAAATACTCAACCAGCAAAGTCCTGATAGGATTCAAAATCAACATGAAGTATTTGGCTTCAGCAGCGTTTTTTGTGGTGGGTGTGGCACTTCCTGTAATGATTTTGGTTTGATGTGGTCCAGGAGCTTGCAGTATGTTTAAATGCTTCAGAATGGATCTCCGTCTTCTTCGCCCTGGGTCTCTGCTATGGAAGATGTTGAAATGTATCCTTCTGATTCAGGACACAATCAGCAGTCATGAGTTGCCACCTGCTTCAGTTTAATCCTGGTTTCATAAGTAGGAAAGATTATGGTGCCAGTTGAATTTCCACATCCCTGTCTCTTCCTGATATTTAATGGAATGATGTATCTCTTCTTGAACTTATAGTCAAGGTGAGCCTCAAAAAAGAAAGAAACAAAACCCCTGCATTTCCTTGCTTTAAAAGCTAACATTCAGCAGGCAGTGGTGGCTTGGCAGGGGACCTCTGGAACAGTGAGCAGGTGTTGGGTGAAGGTAAGAAACAGGGTTAGAGGTGGGGAGTGTATTAGAAAGGAACATTTCAAGATAGGGAAACATTGGCTGGGCCAAGTGTTCAGTGTCTGTTCTTGCTGTAAATTTCTGCGATGTCACTTAAAAGCAATGTCAGCTATAAGAAGGACTAAAATGTAATTCACCCATAAAAGAAATTGAAATATTAAGTTTATATTGGATTTGGTAATAACTTTAGGCAGAACACACTAGGTTTATTGGAGGCTTAGCAATAACTTTGCTGTTTCAATTACTGCTTGTGAAAATTGCACCTCATCCTATTGATATAACTATTGCAGTTCCTCTTGATAATGCTATAAATATGTACAGATAGACAGACTTTGGAAGAGTTATTCTGATCTGTGTTCATTGCAGTGTATGGATTAAGACTGGCTAATGTTGGGCAACCGAACAGGATAATTTTTAATACACATTTTCATAAAATAGTTATCCCTTGTCAAATTGAAAAGGTATTTACTATGCTAAATAGGCTAATTTTATGGTAAGTTTTTAATTTTGCCACCTTTCCATTATTTAGCTGTGATTCTGCACTTGCGGCTACTAAATCCCTGGGATTATATTTGAAATAGTTGGATGGCTGGGTTGCATTTAAATGAATTAAAGCAAAAATATCTCAAATCAAATGTTAAATATTGCTGTGTAGGTATTCAAGGAGCAGATATAATTTCACCACTTATATCCCGAAATAACACATGCAAAAGCAGATTGCAAAACATTTAAATATGTCTATACACTCAAGTGTAGCTTTGCAGGTTCTCCAGGGGAGGGAATTTTGTCTGGCTTAGGGAAAGTTGTTTGCCATGACGGAGTAGTTTTGTTTGAAGAAGTGATTTAGGAAAGGGCTTTCCAGGACCAATCATCACACAACTGGTCCAGATGTTGTGTTGAGGTGAGCAGGCAGTGGCTGGTTGGCAGGATGCTGCTGTGCCCCTTGGTTCTGGAGATCCCCGGGAAGTGGGTGTTCCTGTCACCCCTCCTGGTGCCTGCACACACACCATTGCTCTGCTGCCTCAAATGTTCTCTTTCATTTGAGCCCTGCCACAGCAGTTAATCAAGAGTCTTATTTTGGGGTAATTTGTGCTGTAACACGTTCCCTGTTGCAAGCAGTACATGTGGCTGTCACCAGGGGGGCTCCTTGGAAAAGAAAGCAACAGCTGCTGCAGCAGTTCAGGTGACACTGCCAAGCACTGGCTGTTTGTGAAGTGCCAGGTGGCTGTCACACCTGGGGGCAGAGCTGGGCTGCGGGAGTGGCTGTCACACCTGGGAGCAGAGCTGGGCTGCGGCAGTGGCTGTCACACCTGGGGGCAGAGCTGGGCTGCGGGAGTGGCTGTCACACCTGGGGGCAGAGCTGGGCTGCGGGAGTGGCTGTCACACCTGGGGGCAGAGCTGGGCTGCGGGAGTGGCTGTCACACCTTGGGGTAGAGCTGGGCTGCGGGAGCTCTCCCTCCATGTGTGAATATGAGTATGGTCCACACTGGCTGCTTTACTGAGTGCAGGGCAAGAGATTACATGTGCAAATCCTGCTCTGCTCGGGATTTTGTAGCAGACTGGTCCCTTCATTGGGGTACAGGCTGCCGTGTTTTTTGGAGAAGCTGCCTGTTCTGCAGCATGGATGCTTTTCTTCCCACCTCACAGACATGGGACTAAATGGAAGTGCATCATGTGTGCTAACTGACCGTGCAGCATGACAGCTGAGGGTGGGAGTGGTTTTCTTGTAGCTGTGTCGTGTATTTTAGTGAATGCCAGACCTCTGTGCTCTCTTTCATTCGCCTCTCTGGGAGCCCTTTCCGGACTGTGCTGTGCTCTTTTTGGGGCCATAGCAAACAAGAAGTATAGCTCCTGCAGAGAAGGATTTAGGGTGCCACTGCAAGTGTCCTCAGTAGGAAGAGATCCTAATGTTAAGTTAATCTTAACTTCTTCCCTCAGGAATCAAGGTCATGGCTCCCCTTGAAGCCTCCAGCAGATACAAGCAGTCCAAGCAGAAAGGTGGATTTAATGGGGTGAGAAGAGGGCAGAGAGGGGCTTTCTGTTCTGTCCTACAGATCCTCTAATTGGGGTTGGTTCTCAGCTCAGGGCAGTGTCAGTCTAATGTCAGTCCATGGATAATTATTTGGATGCAATCACATAGTGAATTGAGGCTGAGAGGTTAAAGGTGGGTTTATTAGGCCTGAACCCCTGCTGTGGAACAAAAGCACCAGGTGATACTTAAACAAGGTAGAAGGGGGGTGTGCATCTGATTTGCGGCAAAAATCCATGTGTGGCTGAGCTGGTAGTTCATCTAAAATTCATTTTAAATGGGCTGTGCTGTAAACTGAGATGTTACATCTCCTGAACTGCACAAGTGCAGCGGTTCCCTGTGGGGTGTTTACCTGGGTGGCTTTGAGGTCTGAACCTGTGCTCATTGCTGCCAGCACAAAGGTGCTGGGATGTGGCTGTTGGCAAGGGATGGGGCTGGCTGCAGAGTGCTGCCCAACCTCAGCTCTTCCTGCTGCAGCCTGGGCACAGCAGCATCTGCTTCTGACTGTGACTTGTACCAACACCCATCCAGGAAAAGCTGTCCAACAGCAAGTGCACTTCAGAGCTGCCACAAATGCCCGGTGTGAAAATTCACTTCCCCCTGGCTTAGATGAGCCCTGTAAGCCATTTTATTTGGGGATTAGTTGTGCCCTGCTTATCACATATTAAAAACATAGTAGGTTTATCTTGCCTCCTTTACATGCAAACAGGGAAAATCCACCTAGGAGTGCCATGGTAACGGGCTGAAGCGATGCTGTCTGCAGTGCTGCAGGTGCTGTGCCTGCAGCTGCTCTGGGTAATCACCGAGCTCTATTGACAAAGCATGGGATTGTGAGACTCACTCTAAATATTTGCCAGAAAGTTGGCTTGGAATGGTGAATATTATGACACAGGATAGCTAAAAATAGAGTTCTTGCTGGTAATTTTTCGGTGTTTGGTTTCACGGTGTGAGATGCGATTTTCAGAAGAGTTGTACATCTCTGTTCCCCCCTCCCTGTTCAGTCACAGCATCTTTGCAAATCAGGCCTTTTGTGCTTCCCAAAATCAAGCTCTTAAATAAAATAGAAGACAGAGTAATGGAAAAAAATAGATCTTGAAGTCGTACTCATGAAGGTTTATAATGGGGGTTGTTAATGCCCCATGTGGCATTTTAGAGTTCACCAAAGGGAGATTGGAAAGGAAGTCTCACAGTTGTGTAGGACTTGGGAATTAGCTGCACAGGCTTTTCAAGTTGTTTATGCCAAAGAGAGACAAAAACCTGAGGAGGAAGAAGTGGGCTACTGTGAATCAAAATAACTTGATCCTGCCCTTGATGAAGTGAATGCTGCCACTCCGTATTGTCTGTGAGAGAAGACTGGGAGGCTCTTGCAAACCCTACCCTAATTAACTGACTGCTGCCTTAATGCCTCCCAGGAGCCTGGGGTGATGCTCTGTTGTGTGCTGTTGGAGCCCACTTGGTCCTGAGGCTTTGCAAATCATGTTCGAGACCTCCTGAGAGGTAAGTTAAAAACATGGCTTTTGTAAAAAAAGGCCATTCTTACTTTGGGAGCCTGTAGAGCTTTCTGGTAAGGAGGCTGCTTCTTGCTTTGTGCTGGAGGTTCTGCTGAGGTAGAGAGGCTCAGAATTGTTTTGCTGTGGGCTGATTTGTTCCTCTGTTTACCATGAATATCTTTTCCCCCTGAAGCTGGGGATGAGGGTCCTGTTTTCATGTGGAAGGGTCAGGCTTTGAGACAGAAATGGGTTTAGTGCCCTTGAATTTTTCCTGCTGGGTCTCTAGCTCTGTGCTTTAAGGTAGAACTAACTTGCAGGAAGGTTCAAGCCTGTGTGTCAAATGAGCAAGACTTTTTGAACTACTGACCTTGTAAGATTGGCCTGGAATGTGTGAACTTCTGATTCACCCTTGACTAGTGATGATCTATCTGAGGTAGCTAGAAGCATGAAGGTGTGGGGAGTTAATGTGCCTCTTCCAAATGAGGGATGAATGGGTGTTTTATGGCTGTCTTTCAGGGAGTGGAGATTGTAATAAAAGCCACTGTCTCTAAGCAGAATGTTGTAATTCTCTCTGTGTGTTACTATGGTGTTCCAGCAACTATGGATTGCCAGGTGCTCTTTCAAAATAATAGTTTCTTTAATTATTTATACCTTAAGGGTCAAAGAGGGTTTTGTTTTGACAGGTTACAGGAACAACTGGATGAGTCAGAAGAACAATTGACAGTGCCATCAGAGGAACCTTGATATTTCTAACAGGAAGCTTATAATTAAGCTGAATCACTGTGTCATTTGTGTTACCCAGATCCATGTGTCCAAAAAATATCATTAGCTTCATCTTGTATTACAGGGCTGTGGCTCCATCCACAGAGCTGAAGGTTGCTAAGGCTTGGTTTTGTTAGTTCTGCTTGTGGTGCTGATGCCTTGGAATGGGTTTGGAGGTGTGGAAGCGTCAGGTCAGTGCTGAAGTACGATGGTGTGTGTTGTTAGCTGGGGTTTCAGTGTGAGTCAAGCCTCTCTGCATGTGGGTACAGATTCCTGAATGCGTGGATTGGTTTTTCTTGGAAGTCCATAAGAGAACTCCCCCAAGTCCCTCTAGTATCTGAAAGACCTTTTCTCAAAATCAGGCACTTCTTGTTAAGTCTTCACTTTTCAAGAGGTTTCCTGTACTGTCTGCAAGAAGAGTAATTTCCCACAAGGCAGCCACATTTCGTTGGTGTTGATCTTAATTAGGGCAAGTATGACAAATAATGTTGCCCTTAAAACTTAATAAGTAATTTCCCCACACAGTTGTTAATTATTACGTAAAGCCACTGCCTTCAGACTTTATTGAAATGGTACAGAAGATGCATATTTTTAAATATCACTGTCAAAGTGAAGTTTATTCATCTTGGACGATGAGCTGCTGAGGTGGAGCAGGCCTGTGGTAGCTTGAAAAGCAAGTGCCACGTGTGAGGTATCCTGGGATTAGTTTCATTTAAGTTTCCATGCTTATGACAAAGAAATTTGTATCTGGGTTGCCAAACTCAGATAGTACCCCTTTAGAGCTGATGGAGGGGAAGGGGCAGCTTATCTGGCCAGTGTCAGACAACAGCTTCCAGAGGGATGGAAGGTGCTTCATTTCTTTTCATGAATGGCACAGGTAATCTTGGGGATTAACTCTTGTTTTGGCATTTACATCTGGTGCCATGAATTCCAGCTTTACACAGCTGGAATCACATCATCTCCCTGATGCATCTGAAGCTTGTGGGTTTTGTAAATGAGATTCTCAGTGCTGCCCAGCTGCTGGTATCCTGTATCACACTGGGATCAAGCCAGTCCTCCTCTAGTTCCCTCTTTTGTACCTCACACAACCTTTTTTGGACCTTTGCTGAGCAGGCACTCTGTTTGCTGCTTAAATCCCAGGGATTATGTGATTGCTGAAGTGGTGAACCCGGGGAAGGCAGCTTACCCTAATGCCTGTGAGTGGCAGGCAGGAGCTACAGCCCTGCAGCCAAATCCAGCCCTGCCCATCTGTCTGAGCTGCCCTCCATGGGCTCACAAGTTGTCACTGAGTTTTTAAAGGCTGCCTGTTGGGTTGGGAGCTGCTGCATCCTGGTTTCAGCAAAGGCAGCTAGAGATGCACAGAGAAGGCATTAATGGGGCGGCTGTTTGGATGGGAATGAGAGCATCATGAAACCCACAACAATGTTGTGAAACCCACAACACCCACACCCCCTGCTCCTCGCATCGCTTCACCTGTCAGGCTCATGAATGCCTGTCTCCTGAATTTGCCTCTTTTGCTGCTGATCTTGTCTGTTACACATTTTAGTTTGTGTTTTTATTTCCTGTTTGTGATCTATTTTCCCTCTGTCTCTCTTTGCACATGCTCCCTCCCACTTTGCCCTGATGCTCTGCTTGCTGTAGCATCAAGACAGCCAAGATGAAGAATGCAAGCAGTGATGTTCATATTGGGGCTTTTTAAATTAGTTTGTTTGGTTTTTCCTTTTTGTTTTGTTTGATGCTCGTGTCTGGGAAATATGGCTGAAAGGAGAAGAAAGGGGTGTTGGAGCATCTCTGCCCAGGTGGGTGCAGGCAGCCCTGAGCTCACATGGAGTGGATGGTCAAGCTGTGTCTGCATCCAGGTAGGCAGGTACCTGAGGTGTGCAACACCCCCTCTGGGCACAGAGGCCACCTATAGGAACCAGAGCTCTCTGAATAAAATATTTGTCCTATGAGAGCAAATGAGAGATGCAGACTAAAATTTAGGTCATGTCTAATCTGTATCACAGATTAACTTCTTGAATGGATCCTCATAAGCGTGTCATGGATGTGAGGAGTGTGTAATACAAATGAAGTGAAAGTAGGTATTATGGATGGGTATAAGCAATTTATATGTTAGCTTATGTGTTTATTAATGTGTATAAACATTTATGTATTCTGGTTGTTATTGACCCTTTATATGAAGACTTTAAATAGAACCTTCATATAAACATTCCTGCAGTCTGACAGTGGCCTGCAGCCCCAGAAAATGTGTCTTCTATGCTTTCCTGCACTAACAGTGTTGTACTGTCTCATTCTCTGAAAAGACCTCAAATGGAGAATTCCCTCTGTTTGTTGGCTGCCAGTGAATTTCACAGGTTCTTGTAGGGAAAACTCTGAAGCTTTTAATATTTTTCCTTATGCTGAAAAGATCAGTGATGAGAACAAAGACTGCCTGTCTCATCCTATCTCCTGCTCAGACATGCACCCTCTACCAAAACTGGACTTATTTTCTGTGGCAGCTCACTCCAGAGCTACATATGGGGCAACTGGAGACCATTCCTTAGCAAGCTCCATGTTTGCAGAGATGCTCAGGTGTGCCTGGGGCTGTGGGATAGCATCTTCCAAAGAGTATAGCAGGCCAACCCTGGCCTGTTTGGGAAAAATTTGTTCTGGGCAGCCTAATGTGTGAAGGGGGAGAAGTTTGCTGACTGTGTTGAGGATCTAAAATGTAAGATGCAGCAAATTTATTACCAGGCTGCTCTTTGCTGCAGCTTTTTGCAAGGTGAAGAGATGAAGCAGATGATTAGATCTGTGAAGAAACAGAGCGGTGATGCACAGCCTTCCCTAGGGTGGGAGGAAAACCAGCCGAGCACATCTCTCCCATCTTCAAAACAAACATGCTTCCCTCATAGATTGAAGGAACAATCTGCACCTGGATTTGCTCTGCTATGGCTGCTGGGCAACTCTTGAGTGCCTTGTTATAGGGGAAAACCCTTTGTGTTTAGTTCAGCCTGCTGAAAAAGCTGTTTGCTATCAGGAAAAGGGGCTAGCACTGACTCCCCACCACCCACATTTTATCCACCTGCTATAAAGCAGCCAGTGGCTAACCTGGCACTAAAATGCCAGAATATCCAATCCTTTTACTAGCCAGATTTCCTCTAGGCTTGCAGTGCTGGTTGCAGCAGCAGTGACCAGCTGGTCCCCACACGAGGCATCTCCCTCTTGGTCCCTCCACCAGCTCTCATGGTGGGGTTAAAGTGATGTGCTCCACAGGAACTCTCCTTTGCCTGTCAAGCTTTTCCCCTCTTATATTCTATAGTCAGGTGTTTTCCAGGCCAGGGAGAGCCTCGAAATGTGCATCCATACTTAAGGGGGAGGCTGGCCAGCTTGTGAGTGATTGGAATGGGTGGGGAGAGTAGGGGCTTCTGATGCTGAAGCTGCAGAAGCCTGGCTTTGCTCAGCTGCTTCCAGCAACTGAGTGCTGTCACCTTCAGGGGCAGGTGTCCCACTGTTCCCTGCTCTTTGGCTTCCTAAGACATGCAATGTGTATTTTGTGGCGTGGCTACCTGGAAGCAGAAGTCTTTTATGGTGAGGGAAGCCTGTTCTCCTTGTGAGTTATGAGCCTGATGGAGCTTATCCATTCTTACCTGGGAAATGACAGAATAAGCCCAGCCCCGAGGGACTCTGGAGCCTGGGGTTAATTTAAACAACCAAAATCAGGTGCCAGCCTGAGTTGCTGAGGCAGCTGAAGGAATTGGACCACACTCACTCATGTTCCTAATAAAGGTCCCACTAATGCTGTGCAAGGGCCTTCTTCCCTCACCTCTGACTGGGAAATGTGGGCAGTATTTAAGGTATGTGTTCTCTTGCCCGATGCCTGTCTTATTTGGAGCCTTCCACCTGTGTTCACTTAGTGCTTCATTATTCCACTAGCGGTGTTACCTTTGCAAAGCCATGCTCAAATAGGACAGGAAACACATCTACATGACATGAACTCTTCCTGGCTCTCTTGCTGCTGAGGCTTGCTGCTCTTCCTGCTTCTTCCTCACCCCAGTAGATGACTCCCTTGCAAAACTCATCTGTTACCACAGTGGGAAAGAAAACAAAAGCCTGTGTCAAGAAAATCATGGCCAGCAGAACTAGGGAAGAGATTGTTCAGCACTGGTGAGACCACACTGAGTGCTGTGTCCAGTTTTGGGCCCCTCACTTCAAAAAGGACATTGAGGTCTGGAGCTGGTCCACAGAAGGGAAATTAATTTGGTGAAAAGTCTAGAAAATTTCTCTTACAAAGAGCAGCTGAGGGAACTGTTTAGCTGTTTAGCCTGGAGAAGAGTAAGCTTAGTGAGGGCCTCAACTCTGAAAGGAGGTTGTAGTGAGGTGGGGTCTCTTCTGCCATGTCTCAAGTGACTGGACAAGAAGAAATGGCCTCAAGTTGCACCAGAGAAGCTCAGTTTACATATTAGAATTTTTTTTTTTCACTGAAAGAGTCATCAGCCATTGGAATAAGTTGCTCAGGGGGGCATGGTGGATTGACCATCTCTGGAAGTGTTCAAAAGGCATCTGTATATGGAATTTGGGAATATGATTTAGGCACCAACATGGTGGTGCTGCATTAATGGTTGCACTGGATGATCTTGAAGATCTCCAACCTTAATGCTTCTGTGAAAAGGTGAGTTATAGGACAGTGCCAAATCTGTTGTGATTATTGAAATGAACAGAAGCACCTGGAATTAGGTGGAGTAATGCATAAACCCAAACAAAGCTGAAGCATTACTGAAAATACTGAGTCGTTCTGGAGTTCTTCAGTAATGAAATTAACAGTGAATGAAAAGTGGTGTAAGATAAGTCACAGTGCAACAAGAATATCTCATGATCGTCCTCTATATTTTAGAGCTTGTCTTTGAGACTTGCAGGGAAGAGACCTACAGTGAATGAAATATGGAGAATATAAACAAATATAGGTCATGTTTTATTCAGTTTAGGGAGAGGCGAAATTTAAATTACACAGGCTTGAATTCTGAGTCTGAGCCTGGGAGCTGCTAGTTCCAAGGATGGCATAATTTACTGCTATATCATAATTTAATGATATTTAACCACTTGCAGTCTACAGGTAGTATTTTTTAATTGTCTTGCAGGTGTAATTTAACTCAGATTATCCAAGCAATCTTCAAGATAAGGTCAAATCCCAGGGTGGGATATTGTGGTCATTATGGAAAGATGTAGATAGAAAAAAATCTGGTTTTGAATGTGTAAGGTTTAGCAGTTATTTCATGTGCAAGTGGTCTGATAAAGCCTTAACAGTAAGAAATGTCTTTTTTTAAAACACCACAGATGACTAAGTTGAAAGTACAGTTTCTAGCAATGCAATTCCAAAATTAACAGCTACCTCTGAAAGACTGCTTTTCCTTTTAGTAGTTGAGTATTTTCCCTTTGGGTGCTCACTTCCCCCTATAATGCTCCAGGGCTTATTAAATTCGTTGAGGCTTTCTGATGACCTGGGGCATTGCTCAGGCTGCAATCAAGGATAGCATGGCTTGTGTTCACACATCACTCTTATCTCTTCTTACATGGAGGGAGTGCGCCAAAGGGAATGATTGCCTTCCACCTGAAACTGGTGGCCAAGCTCTTGCTAGTCTCTTCAGACCCATGAGGTTTTATGTGTGTTGCATTTGGAATGTCTCTGCTGATTCCTAGGCTGGCTCTATCCACTTGTGACTGACTGCTGATGGTAAACCATCTCTGCTGTCAATCTAAAGTCATGCTTTGACTCATGCCTCTGAGTCTAAAGTACCGTCTGCCACCTTTCTCCTGCTGTACTCCTCCCTGCAGGCAAGGGCAGTATTAATATTTTAGTCCTCTTATTTATTTTTGAGATGATGCTGTTCTT
The DNA here is from genome assembly GCA_013398615.1 of Brachypodius melanocephalos. Classification (NCBI taxonomy): domain Eukaryota; kingdom Metazoa; phylum Chordata; class Aves; order Passeriformes; family Pycnonotidae; genus Brachypodius; species Brachypodius melanocephalos. The sequence goes on from VZSR01003806.1 coordinate 8,236,075, forward strand.
GCTAGTGAGGTTTTCACCTGTGATTTTGGTGTCTTCAATTACTCTTTCTCACTGTGTTTCTTAAAACTCTTCTGCCCCTATGTTCCAGTGAGTAGCTGTTTCCTCTGGAGATGCTGTATTATGCTTAGGCTTTGCTTACATGTGGGGAATTTCCTTTTGTAGCTCTATATGAAGTGGCAGGTCACAGCTATGTCCCTTGCAGTTATCATTCCATAGCTTTGGTTTTGTGTGCTCTGGGCTGCTCTCAGAGTGCCCACCCCCAGTGCTGACCGTGCACTGCACAGACCTCTGAGCTGGGCTGAGTGCACCCCGGGGCTCTGATCCCCCACAGCCTGCTCGGGTACTGCGACCAGGAGTTTCTAAAGATGTCATGACCTTCTTCCTGGCTTTCCATGGTTGATGGAGACTGAAAAAGTTTTATCAGACCTGGGGAGAGCAGGTGTATCTTCTTGTTGCAGCTATGGTTGGGGGATATACCAGGTGATCAAATATTTGCCTGTAGGGTGTGTCACTGAAGTGCTGTGGGTTCTGAAGCAGCAGAAGACAAGAGCAAAGGATCCTCCTTCTCAGACCCACCAAGCTTTGTGTGCTAAGAGCCAGCTCCTTCTACACAACTACTCTGAGCTTTTTCACTCACACACTGTATTTCTTGACCTCACATATTGGACATGAGGCTAACCTGCAAGTGAGTGCTGGATGTGGATGAGGAGCAGGCTGCAGGATCGTTCTGCCGATGGTGATGGTAGGTGCATGCCAGCCATAGCCCTTCAGCAAACAAGGTCTCTGACAGGGCTGGGTTGTTGGGTGCATAATTCTCCTCTTCCAGACTTGGTGAACTTTCTTTCAAGGGAAACTCAAATTCTGGTTAAGTATGCTGGAATTCAGACAGTTACAGTCACAATTGTCACTGCTGACTGCAGGGGAGAAACTGTGTCTTATTAAAGAAAAAGAGGCTGGAAAAAGATGGAAAAAAGAATGAAAAGAACACATACAGGACTCTACTAGTTTGGATCAAAACCCAGACAAAGTTTTGCTCTTTGTCTGGATGACTTGCTTAAATGACTGGGGGTGTAGGGCAGAGGAAGAGAAAGTTCCTGTGATGCTGTTTGGAAATGTCACTCCTCACTGTTCAAATACCACATTGCACTAAGGCTTGTAAATCACACGTCATTTCCTAATTAAAAAATGATGAGCATAATTGTGTCTTGACTACTGTGGCAGAACCTTGCTCAGACAGATATGCTCTCTCTCAGGGCCTCACTGTGTAATCCACCATGCCTGCCTCCTGATTTCCTGTCTGGAGCTAGACTCATCACAGAAAGAGGTTAAGCAGGTGACCAATTTTCATTGCTGGCAAGGGGACGTTGAATGACTGATTGAAAAGAAAAAGCCCATGAAAGCCTATTTTCTGTGTGCTAAGCCATGATTTGGAATTGTAGTCCAGGCATAAACTACTGCCACAGTAGGGTGCTGAAGAAATGTGCTGGCTTTCTGATTCTTGGTCTCTTTGGACACATTGCATCTGCATCACTTGCTTTAGCCTAGCGTTGGGATTCACAGTACCAGTTATAAAATATCTTCCTGGATACATCTGTCCTGAGAAATTTTAGAGGTGCATTTTCTGCTGTGGTGCAACTCTCTTCAGCAGAAAAGAAATTGTGCTCTGTAGACAGCATATGCAGTAGAGTACTTATAAATTTTGTGGGCAGAAGTATGGGCTTGTGGTAGTCATTTTAAATAAAGTAAAAGTGGCTGTTTTGCTAGCTCTGGTTGTATTTTTTTGTCTCCTTCACTAATTAAAGTAATGAGTGTTGCTTTAGTTATCCTGCTGTGAATAGCAAGCCACTTGGGGGAGAATTAATATTGACAGAAGCTGTTAGATATTTAAATTTTTTTTGTGTGTGTCCAGTGAGGAAAAGGAGTTTGTGGACCAAGCATAGCACAAGTCTCTGTGGCCTCCCATGGAGACTGCCTGCTGCCCACCCTCTGGGACCTCCACAGCTCAGAGCCTCATGTGCTGCTGTGAAGGCACTTTAGCTGAGCTGAGCTTCTCCTCCAGTGCACCAGGCTTCTTTCTGCTCATGTTCCTTTCTCAGGTGATTTATTTTCCCAGTTAACAAGTGAGTGAGTGTGCTTGTGAGGTCAGGTTGGTTTGCTTGCTGCTGGTGGTGAGGAGCCAGCCAGTGGCTCTTCTTACCAACCTGCAGCCCAACAGACAAAAGGACCATCTCTTCCAGGTCCCTCGATGTGCCTCCCCATTGTCTGCCTCTCAGTCCCTGTCAGCAGGGCAAATCCCATCCTCACGTGATCCTGACTACAGTTTGGAGCACGAGAGCCGCTCTGTCTTTAGATGTCCTAAAGGAGAGGCTGATTCAAAATGCATGGGTTTGTTTACCTGGGCAAGTCAGAGGCCATCCCTGGTCCCAAGACAGGGTGAATTCTGCCTGAATTACTTTACCTTTCCTCATATGCACCAAACAAAGGCTTTACACCTTACTGCAGGTAAAGTGCTCTGGATCTTCACTATCTTCACTGTTAAAAATCCTTTCTCTTGTCAGCTCTAAGTCTCTTTCTGATTTAAACCTTTTGGTTATCCTGACAGAGAGAGACAATCTTCTCTACTTGGCAGCTACTTTTCATGTCTTTACAAAGAAGTATCAAGTCTCTCCTCAGCCTTTTCCCTCCTTACCTGCCTCACCACCAGTTAGTCCAACCTTTCCTTTAAGACCATGCATCTCTGGTCACTGATGACGCCTGTTGGTCTCCTGAGTGTCTCTTCTGAAACACATGTCCAAGGCTACATTTAGGTTTCCTGTTGAGATCTTAGAGCTGTTGATTCCTGGGTGATATGTGCCTCCAGCCCTCCCAGGGGTTGCAGGATGTTTGTTCATTCTGCATGGTGTGGATGCACACAGTGCTTGCAGGGCACTGCTTGCTTGTGTTTACTGGTGACTCTCTTATCCCTTTTTATGAAGTTGCTGCTTTACCATCTCTTTGTCATCCTGTATTTTTCCACTGTCCTTTTGAATTGCATCCTATTTCTTTTCAGCTTGATGCTTTTTCCTTGTTTTGCTTTCTTTTCATCTATAACCATAAGCTATATGGTCTGAAAATATAGGGTTGTACTACATGTAAGGAAAGAATAACACTTTGCATGTCACTCTTACCTTTCAAAAGATTTAGCTAACTGACTCTTCTCTGAGACTGCATGAAATTGTTGTTAGCCACATGGAATATTCCATCAGAACAGTGCCAATTTCCTTCTGCAGCCTCTCAGAAGAGCTGTGTTGTAATGCTGGGTAATTAAGTTGTACTTCTATTGACCTTTTAACCAAGGGTACCATAACCTTGCTTTAAACTGGAAATTCACAAGGAAAGCTTATACCTTGAGTCCTGGCCCAGCAAGATCCCATGTGAGGTACTACTGTGAGGTAATGATGCTGGAACCAGCGCTGTCCTGGGGGACTGCTCTGGTGGGGGAGGGAAGAGAAGGAATCTCTGGGTGGATAGGTTAACCTTGTGCTGTGTATCACATCAGAGGCAGAAGTGCTGGCTTTGTGGATTCCTGTGTCTGTGCTTGATTTTCTGTGGTAAGAAATGCCTGTACCACTATGGAGCTGAGCTCAGCATCAGAGGTGTCCTCCCAGTGATGCAGTCCTTTAAAGCACATACCATGCTGCCCTGCTCTTCTCCCTCAGCAGATGCTGTCCTGGTTTTATGGAATGATTGATGTGTGCTTGATGCCATGATTTGGGTTGCCACAGCCCACAAGGAGCTGTTTCCCTCATAACCCTGGGGGGGCAGGGAAGGGTACAGGCTGCAAGCTCAGTGTCCCCTGAGCGTGCCAGGGGCTGTGGTCCCAGGGGCAGCAAGGTGGGGGGTGCAGACAAGATGCTGGGGGGGTTGGTTCAGAGATGGAATTGTGCAGGCTGGGGCCTCTCTGTCCTGGGGCAGGCGCTAAGGCAGGTGTGGATGTCTCCTGCAGGAGTGGGCAGTGGTAGAAGCACGTGAAGAGATGGGCACTGATCAGTGCAAGGAGCTGGATGTCCTTGGTGGCTCCTTCTTCGGTGTCTGTAGGCATTTAGTGGAGAAGATCAAATCACTGGTGTCTCCTGTACCATCACTGGAACAAGTCAAGAAGAGCCCATGGAGAAACAGTCCAGGCTGGCCGTGTTTGCTTTGGAGGCCATTGTGCTTAGCTCAATCTTGGGAAGGGGAAAGGAAAAAGCCAGTGGAGAGGTGGCAGCTTCTCTGCTCCTGCTCCCATCATTTCAGAGTTAGAGTAGATATTAGGAAGGAAGAAATTCTTTATTGTGCAGAGGGTGAAGCGCTGGAAGAGGTCGCCCAAAGAAGTAGTGAAGGCTCCATTCCTGGAAGTGTTCTGGGCCAGGCTGGATGGGGTTCTGAGCAACCTGGTCTAGGAGGAGGTGTCCCTGCCCACAGCAGGGGGATTGGGATTAGAAGATCTTTAAGGTCCCTTCCAATCCAGACCATTCTATGAAACACTGCCCAACTCCTGCCTCAGTTTCTTGAGCACAATCCATTTCCCAGGAGTATGGAGAGACTTAACTGTTACACAGATTAAAACAATACAGAAACAGCAAGGGCTGGAGTGATGTATCTGTTCAGCAGAAAGTGGGGTATGGCAGGACGCACAGAAATGGCAGTTTTAATGATAAATTAATTTCTAATGCAATTTGCACTTAATACATCTGGCACAATAATTTTTCCATGCGAACTTCAGGATGCTGGCTTGAACAAATTGAGTGCAGCTTTCACTAAGTTGTACTAAGTTGCTCTAAACAATTGCATTTGTAATTCAGCAAATTCCTGACCTTTGCTGGGTGAATAAATTTGAATAGTAGGATGAATGCACAGACACAAAGATGCTTTTTGCTTGACATTTAGGTACTATTAATGAGCACAAGTAAAAGAATAAAATTCTAGCAAATGCAGGTTATTTCAGTAATTGGAACAGTAATGATTCAAATTTCCTTTGATATTTACAAGTTTATCACTAATGGGAAGCTTTCTAAAGGAAGCTGCAAAGCCAGACACCAAATTAAAAGTAGCCAGTTGGCTTTCTGTAAGAGACCCTGCTTGGAAATCAGCAGACAGGAGAAGTTTAAACTGAGCCCATAAGTGCAGGTTTCTGGCCTCCCCACAGTGTCATTGAATTCCAGGTAAGAAGATCAATGTCTAGTTTCTTGTCTCTAAGTTCAAATCTAGTTCTGGTTGCGGTTGCTAGTGATGACGATTTGGGATAGTGGTTGTGCTCTGGTCAAATGGCAGAGCATGGGATGATGCATCAGTTCAGAGGGTGTTCACTTAAGGTCAGGGACTCTTTGCAGATTGTTTTAATACCTATAAACCCTGCAGAGAAGTACTTTGTGTTTGCTGATTGTATTCTTTCTGTTATTTTGGTGTGGGTTTTTTTTTTTTTAATGGATAGATGGGAGGTGAAAAAGATGCTGTATATTTTCATCTCATATCTTTGATCCCTCCCCAAAAGTTCAGCTGTAACAGAGGATATCAGAGAAAGGTGTTTCTCCAGATCACCTTTTATATAGATGCTGTGAGGCTAGACGGATATAACAAATTGTTGTTGTTGAATCTATTGACAATTTACACAGGGAATGAGGTGTTTCTCATGCTGCTGTAAAAAGCTATTGTGGTTAATTATAAGAAGGAAATGAACAAAAAATTGAGGAAACAAGCTCCCATGTTCATCACACTGGATAAAACAGCAAAGCAGATGGAGAGGAACGAGTGCTTGCAATATTGTTCATGGAGAAGTTTAGTCAGTAAATAACTCCATTATCTGTAGACAGCTGTGAGCAGATGATTTTTATTTGGTTTTGTTAGGCGGGTCAGAGGCTAAAGGAGGATAAACTCTCCTGTGGACATGGATCTGTGATTTGTGTATGTGTCATTGCTTATCCAGTCCCTCTGTGACTGGGAATAATTTCTCAGTTTCTCCTTGCAGAAGATGAAAACAATGACAATTGCTTAACTATTTGGAAGCTGCAAGACTCTGTAAACAGCTAAACCTTTTTGTTTTCTAAATAAAGTATCCATTCAGTGTTGGTCCAAAGTGAAGCTATAATGTATTTAGTTGCAGTGGTTGGACAGTGCTTGTTTAGTCTGATTATTTCTCCTGCTCTGATTATCTTTTGCAAGTGCCAAGGAAACTTTCCATTTGCTGCCTAAAATGCAGAACTCCAAGGTGGCCAGCATCAAGTCTGTCTTCTTGGTGGTGCCTCTCTATCTTATGCTGTGTCCAGACTCTGGTCCCACTGGAAATCATTGCCATCATTTAGTGCTGACTGTCAGACTGTGCTGAGTACATCATCCTCAGGGTACCAAATGCTTCTGACATTATGTAAATTTTTATAATGGCTCAAGTCTTAATTTGCTGGCTCCTGTGTGCAGTGAAGCTAAGGGCTGGGAGCAGCAAACCCTGATCCTGGAGAAGACTCCAGGAAGTTTTTACCCCTCTCACTGTAACCCATTAGTCCTTTCACAATAGTCACAAACTGGTTTGGGGCCATTTCAATAATTATTTGGTTTGAAATTATCTGGCAGTGTGGCACCAGGATTTACAGCACACTCGTGCATTTGAGCTGTGTCAGATCTTGGTGACTTTGATAAAAGCGCCTGTGGAATGGGTGGGATGTTGGTGTAAGGACTGTGTGTATAAAACCTCTGTGCTGAATAATCTTGCCTTTATCAGGCCTGGGCATGCCTTGTCACTGAACTGGGTGTGCATTCAGCCAGAGGAAAGTTTGTTGGAGCTTAGAGGGGAAATACATAAAAGTCTTGTCCTGAACTCTGCTGTTTCACTGACCACAGGGTTCCCTTCAAGGTTATGTCCGTTCCCAGGCTCTCCTGAGACTTATATGATGATAAATCATTTAGGAGTTGTGACAGGTCCTAAGTACTTGGAAGGAAATTACCCAACTCCAACCTATCTGAAAATCCAATTTAGTTTAAATGTGTGCAAACAGTGGAAAGACAACAAAGGACATACCTTTAGGTCATTCACTTTTCTTAGAAACATCCACTAAATCTTGTTCTGGAAAAGCCTTTCGTTATAAGGCCCCTCTCTTGCAAAGTGAGAACCTTTTGGGGAGAGAGCTGATGATTTGGGGAACAGAGAACCTAGGATATGCATAAGTTTGTGTGGTTTTTTGGCAACTTGTGTGTGGGGTACTTCTGAGGCCTCCCCTGGACATTTCAGTGTAGATAGTTTGATTCAGGAGCTCCTAGATAAAATCATAGAAGCCAGATCCTCATCTGCAGGGTTTACAGCTGTAGGAACAGCAAAATTAATGTTTAAGTTGTTTATTGATAGAGGCAGGCAAGCAAAATGTCATGTATGAATGATTTCTTATAGGGGTTATGCTGAAGTTTTGTGGGCAAACTTGGAAAATTATAATTGTCTTGTAGATGAAGCCCCTTCAGCTGATTTTATTTGGATGCCTCCCCCATTCCTGAACTGCGCTCCTGGGATGTTTCTGTGGCTGGATGCAGCGATTGTCTGTCGATTGCTCAGTCAATAGGCAGCCAAAGCAGCTGCCCTGTGCTGGATGCTAACAAGCACACAGGCTGATCTTGCAGGCTCTCCTAATTGAATTTTGCTGCCAACACAACGATCAGTCGTTTGGTAGGACAAGGCCTATAAATGGTCCCCGTGTCTTTTTGTGTAGCTGTCCAGGGACAGGAAAGCTGTGCTAGGGAGTGATGCCCTTTGCAGGAGACTTTGTAGTATGAGAAAAAGACTCAAAAGCAGAGGGATGTTGTTTGAATAAAGGAACTTCAGGGTTTTATATCCTTCACCAAAAAGTCTGTCTGGATTCAACAGGGATAAAATTAATGGTGAAAATAAATTACATAATCTAGATTCTGAGGCAGTTCTGTTCTTCACATGTGGTTTCTAGATCATCCTAGAGAAGAACTCGTTCTCCATTAAAATCTAAAGAATGTTGCATGTGAGATGTGATGTGGAGTGTCCGTGGGCACACTGATGAAGGCAGCTGGTAGCTTCTTTCCTGCAGAATCACAGGATCTTGGAGGAGAAGCTGGATGCCTTCATAGCCTGCAGGGATTTGCTGTACAATGACTCCTGGTTTGAAGCTTTAATCTGGGCTGATGCCAAACTATCCCAGAGATCACAGAACCCATAAGGTTGAAAAAGACCTTTAAGATCAAGTCCAACTGTCAACCCAGCATCACCACCATGTTCATCATTAAGTAATCAAAACTTTGATTTCCTCTCCCTTTCAAATACTTCAGTCTATTTTTCAGTGAACAGTAGTGACTATACTAATGTGCAAAGAACACCCCAAGGCCTCCAGTTCACATTGTCTGTTGGGTTTAGGTGTTCTTAGGGCAGAAATTTTCTTTTTTCTTGTTGTGAACAATGCCTGTTGTGTTCTTGGCATAAAACAGGTAGCAGCTGCTGTGAGAATGCAGACTGCAAGTTTCTGTCCATATATAGTGTGACTTGATTTCAGTAAAATTTTCAACTCACAGGTCCTAGGGTTTGACCTCTTAAAAATTGTTTCCATCACTTATTCAACAAAATACCTTACCTAGAAAATCCAGCACACGCCAGGTTTTGTCAGAGCAACCTACAGAAAAATCAGATTTTCCTAAAGCAGTATGAACTAGATTGAAACATTAGAGCATTCACTTAAAAGATGATAATCTGGCATGTTTAAAAACAATGATTCTTGCTCCTCTAATTTTAGCAAACGGATCTGCTGCCCAGGAGCTCACAGTAGGCGATGACATTTTCTTGCATTCTCTAGGTCACACTGCCCCGTTTTTTAATTGGTACCAAGCTGGGCTTCTAGAAACAGCCAGGTATTTGGTCTAAAAACCCCCACAAAAGCTCTTTGTCAAAATCAAGTTTCATTTCATTAAAAAGTGTTGCCCAAAGTAGCACTGATGAGAAAACTGATAGTGGAAAGGCGCTTCTTTGGTGTTGCTTGTAATCAAAGGCAGCTACGTGGATGGCACAGCTCATGCAAAATGACTGCTTTAACCAGTCTGGCTTTAAATCTGTGTAAATCACTGAAAGCCAAAATAAACTGTGTTTAATTAGCAGCTTTCAACACAACACAACTGCTTTGGAGTGTTGCATCTGAGACCCCTGTGGCTCTGAGACTTCGGCTCTCTGGGAGCCTGACATGCTTCCAGTTGTTACCAGGCTCCTTTTGCATCCCTGATCTCCTTCCAGAGGTTCCCAGCTGTCCCATCTCATGTCATGTATGATTGTGACCATGGGTTAGGGGGATTAGAGAAACCCTAAACCAAGACAGAACTTTTTTTTTTTTTTAAAAGCTAATGCAGATCACTTGACTAAACCAGGTTTAGGGACTGATTACATGAACTCTTACGCTGGAGGATTGGAGGAAGCAGACAACTTCAAAGGGGGTAAGAGACAGGCTTGGGTGGAGGGTGACATTCAGAGGAGGTGACTGACCTGCTGAGTGCAGGGCTGGGCACCTGGTAAGATGCTGTCCCTGGGCCAGCCAGGATAGTGGGCTGGATCTCCTGGCACAGCTCCCTGTGAGATGTTCACCCATCAGAGCTGCCCCAGCAGCCCATGGCTGAGGGTGGATGGGTGCTGGGACAGCTCACTGTTCCATCAGCTGTGTGCTCCTGCCAAGGTTGACCAGGTCCTCTGGTCTGACATAACCAGGCGGTTGCTGTCTGAAGCAGATTTTTAACCTTCCCTAAGACTACTCTGCTCTCTGAGGGAGATTAAGTAATCTGGTGAGGAACTGGGCACTGATCTCTGCTGATCTCTCTAGAGCCAGGAGAGGACAATTTTTAATTGCTTTAAAAGCTGTTTGAGCTTGTACCTTTTGAAAACCTCCTGTCTGCTCTCCCTTTTAACACATTTTTTGCTTTCTAAGCTTCCCTTCCTCCTCTGAACAACTTTCCTACATCTTTCCTTGAGCAAAACATCTCTCTTGCTTATAGACAGCACCTCTCTTCTGGGGTTTGGGAGGAGGTGCAGGAGCATCACTGGGAGAGCATTGCTCCCTGGGCCAAGTAGTTTCCCAGAAAAAGAAAGTCTTGAGCTTATTCAGTTGTGATTATCAGCCTCTATTCTGCTTAAAACACTTGGAGCACGTGCAAACCTGGGCAGCTCTCTTAGTGAGACCCTCCCATACCTACTGGGAGACTGCTCTCTGCTACTTCAGTGTCTCTCAGTGAGACTCCAGATGTGGCTTTGCCAGTTTTGGGGAGATAACCACAGTCTTTCCCAGTCTTTGAGTTAATAGAGACATGCACTGTGTGGGTCTGCTTTGGGATGTCACTGTGATCTTTGTGTTGATTCCTCAGGAAGAATGGCAGCTTGGGCCAGCCCAGGATGTTTGTGGCAGCAGTGGCAGATGGCAGAATGGCAGCAGGTCCAGAGGGGCGGGGTAGAGGTTTTTTCCTTATTAAAGAAAGAAGAGCTGTGGGGCAATCTGAGCAGAGCAGCCAAGTCATTACTGCTTTATCTGGGGGTGAGATTTAGAAACAGGATTTGGGTAATAAATACAGGCTTCATGCTAGCTATTAAAGCAAACACAGAGTAACACAGGTAAGCCTGCTGCATTTATTCGTGGATCAGAACGTAATACAGAGGAACACAGAAATACTTTGTCAGAGGGAATCTGCTCCTCTGGAGAGTACTTTTAATTGCAGTTGCCTCAAGACAGCTGGACCCCATTTATGAGGTGTGCTGCAGGGGAGGAAGAACTTGTGACCTCTTTTGGCCAAGATCAAGGGCTCAGGCTCAAGTGACTGCTGTATAACAACTTGCTGCTCCTTACCTTCTGGTCTTGTCTGTGCATTTGCTTTTAGCCATGACAAACATGGAATAATTTGGCTTGATTTAGAAATCTAATTGCCACATGTGTCCCAGAGGTTTGGAGTGAACACAAACTATTGCTGAGGCCTGGAGGAGGCTTGTTAAGCACAGCAGTTGTATCGTGACCGTAATGTCTGCTTTAAGATGAGATAGGGCAAGGTAGTGCAGCAAAAGGAGGGTACAAAGCAGGAGTGATGCTATTGAATCAACACCAGCCACCAGCTCCCTGACAGAACAATCCCTCTGCTTTAGGGCACAGGAGACTTGCAAGGAGAAGTTAATGTAGGATTTAAAAAGTTTTACTGAGAACTCTGTGTCCAAGAGGCAGTATGAGAGAAACATACTGGCAAAGAAGAGCTTTAAAAAGGGAAGTAGAATACCTTATGATTTTGATATGATGGGAAAAAATGAACTGTCAGGTAGGAGCTAGATGGAGAATGAGGCAGCCATAGTACAACATTCAAAAAAATTATGGAGGGAATGAGGGCAAAGTGCTATGTCTGAAGCCAGCAGTCACCAGGTCGTGGTGTTGTCCGTGAGCACCTCAGCTTGGGTGGCATTAATTTTTACAGCAGGTGAAGAAAGAGCATTTTAACTAGAAAGGGAGGAATGCACAGATAAATCATCTGGGAAGGTTATAAACAGTCATCAGCAGAGTTTTCAAGAACAAGCTACATGACCATGTGCTAGGGACAGGTCAGGATCCTGTGCTTCCCTGTCTTGGTGGGATCTCTTAAATGATTTTTGCAGTGTCTGATTCAGCTGGAATGAATATCATCTTTCCTCCTGTTATCAGGAAATGAAATCATTAGTCATGGGAGGTCTGGGAAGACAACCTGAAATAAGGCAACACTTTTATTGTCCTGAGTCTGTTTCTCTGCTGAGGATGTTGATAATGAGGACCACAATGGTGATGGTCCCTACACACAGGATATGTCTGGGTTAAGGGAGGAAGCTTTGAGCTGAGGTTTAGGCATAATTTTGACTACTGATGCAGTAAAATGCATGTCTACCTTGGTAAATCCTACTCCCCATCATTGCTCCTGGTTGACCAGGAGGTGGATGGATAGTTCTTTGGGCTCCTTTCATGAAGTTGCATCCCAGGTGGTGTGGTGGGAAGAGATTTCTGGGAGATCTCATATGTGCACTGTCTAAGTGGGCTGTGACTGAGTGTGTTAGCAAAAGTAAATCCAGATTGTCCTTGACAGGTATGTATTTCAGAGCTTCTGCCTCTCAGATCCTGCCTTTCCTTTCAGTCTTGATTCCTAGGGCAAGTGGTGGGGCTGATCTCAGGGTTACAACCTCTGCAGGTAGGAAGGACTGAATTCAAGCCCAGGTTTGCTTTTGGTTTGCAGTAGATGATGCACAACACACATTGCCACGTTGCATTGTGCTAGATTTGGATAAGCAAAGAGTAAAAACGTGCAACAAAGGTACCTATGTAAAGACAGGTGTGCTTTGAAGAGAGAGCAACCATGAGAAACACCTTTGTCAGTTTTCTGTATTTCATGTATATGCAGAAGTAAGCAGTGCTTGAATGACTGGTAGGATAGAAACAGCAAGCTATCAATCTTTATTTGATTTAATATGTCTTCCAAGCATTTGGTTTAACACTCAGGTGCACATGTAGATATTTCTGAAGTGGGCTGTTAACCTGAATCTTAATAAGGTCAACAGTCTTAGTGTAATCCAATAGAGCAGTACAGATGAAAAATGCTCATCTCAAGCCATCTTTATTTTCCTGTCATGTTGTATGTCCCAATCACTCAAGTTTGTTCAGTTAATAATAATAAAAGGCAGCATGAAAGAGAACCATTTTCTTGGAAACTGGAAAAAGGTCATGTAAGACTGTGAGTCTGTGAAATTCTGTCTTGGATTGAAACTAACCTCACCCATGGTCAAAAACTCTCAGGTGTAGTGCATTGTCTTACCTCACTAAGAATGCAGTCCTGTTTCAGATCCCAGCCCTTCCTAGGGTACCTCTGATAGAGTGAACATCAGTAAATTGGGATGGTCTTAAACAGCTGAGATGGTTTTGAAAAAGGAAACATTTCTGGCCTGTTTGTTTTTGAAAGCAAGTGCCCTAGTCTCAGCAAAACACAATTTTCTGCACAGTAACTCATATTGGGCTGTGTTTTGGGTTTGTAGGGAAACAAGGTTAATAACACCAGGATGCTTTTGCTGTCGCTGAGCAGGGCTCACACAAAGCCAAGGCCTTTTCTGCTCTTCACTCCATCCCATCACTGAGTGCGCTGGGGGCCCACAAGGAGTTGGGAGGGGACACAGCTGGGACAGCTGACCTTGACTGACCCCAAGGGTATCCCAGACCGTATGGCCTCATGCTCAGCATATAGAGCTGGGGGCAGAAGGAGGGAACAAGAGACATTCAGAGTGACAGCGTTCGTTCTTAGGAGTCTGTGTTATGTGTGATGGAGTCCTGCTTTTCTGGAGATGGCTGAACTCCTGCCTGCCCATGGGCAGTGGTGAATGAATCCCTTGTTCTGCTTTGCTTGTGCATGTGGCTTTTCCTGTTAAACTGCCTATATCTCAACCCTCAAGTTTTCTCATGTTCATGCTTTCAATTCTCTCCCCTCACTGGTGAGGGTGAGCATGTGGCTCTGTGTGGCTGAGCTGCTGGCTGTGATTAAACCACGACATATACAAAATACTTGAGGGATTCAGGTTTGGTGGAAACAGCTGGGAGGACATGTAGAAATACCATCCAGGATGGCTGGAATGGATGCTCACTAAATGCCTCAGCCAAATCCAGAGAGGGTAGTGATTAGGGGAAGTCTCTTACCTGCTGCCATCACCATCTGCTGTTTTGTCTGTTTTGGAGTTCCACCTAGAGATGTCCCCACAGACCAGTCAGAGCTAAGAATGTCTGGGCTCCTCCATGCTTTCTTCCTGTCTTATTCCATGTCAGTCTTCCTTTAGTATGTCTTTTAATAAACCATGTCTGAAGGGAGAGGGATGGCTAAAGATGGTTTTGAAGTGAAAGATGATCCCTCTGGGGCAGCATGGTCAGAGAACCAGAGGGACTAATCCCTGAGTGCTGCTTGAGCTGTCTCTTGCCCTCTGGGAGAGGAGGCCAGGAGCTGACAAGGTTTTACTTTGAATTCTCCTGGTTTCTTGGTGTGGATATGTTGATGTGCTCAGGACTTAGAACCAAGGAGTTTGCGTAATTAATACCATGTTTTTCTATTGCCTTTATCTGTCATCTTGTTACCGCCAGTTGCATGAAAATCACATGCAAATAGGATGAAACATCAGCTGTACTTGAGCAGATTTATTTTTACAGGTAGATTTTAATGAAGCTAGTGCATTGCATTGACCCATTGCTGGTTATTGCTTGTCTTTCTTGCATTTCAACGTCTTGCTGCTTAGGGGTAAAGCTGTTTAACTGATCTCCAGTTGCTCTTCAGTGTTTCTGTGCCATTCAGCAATGTGTATTACAAATATTTTTCACCACTGAAGAAGCGGCAGCTGTAGCAGATTAAAGAACTGGGCTGGTATGAAAAGAGACAAGGGTGGGGATGAAACATGCTTGGCACTTGTGGTTTCTCACAAGTCTTTTTTAGATGGAAAGCTGATTTCTCTCTCCTTTTTAGTGCTGCTCTTCAAGTTGAAATGGAGAGCTGGAAAGAGAAATAAGTGATTGCTTTAGAGAAATGCTCGTACCCATTTGTGATTTGACCTTGTGCCAGTGCTGCTAAGTCATTAACCAGTGAATCGACTAAAATGACTTCTATGAATCACTGAAATCACTGTTAAGATGGCAGCTTGATTTTCTCCTTTGTGCCTTGTCTGTTGCCACTTTCCCTCGGACTCTGGCTCTAAGCTGTAGTGCTGTAGCTGTCTGCATGTCGTGACAGCCTTGCCTGTGTGACCCGAGACCCCGCTGTGTCCTGGTCACTGAACAGTGGTAAATGACAGGGAGGAAAAAGTGGCCCCCATTGCCAAAAAGCAGAGTAGACATAGCGTGTGATGAACTCCTGGGGGTTTGTGAAAGCAGGCTGGGGCTGTCTGGTTTGCAAAGGAGCTGAGAAAAATGGGCTGGGAGAACAGCGTGGAGATACTGCATGGAGGTGCTGAAGGTTGGCTTGGTGTCCTTTACTCTTCTTCCTCATCCAAGAACAGGGGAAATGCAGTGAAAATGGAGGTTAGTGAGTCTAACTGCAGTGAAGAAGCTGTTTCTTAGGTCTCCTTACTGTGGATCTTTACTGGGGCCAGGAGCTCAGCATTTTACAAAAACATTGACACTCACATGGGTGATGAAATTCCCCCTTTCAGGGCAGAAAAAGATGGTATGAAGTTTGTGTGTATCCTATTTCATGGGAAATGCCAGTGAGGGCAGATGCTTCCCTTTGCAGGGGGTTTTTCAGGGCTGGGGCTTCCCGAGCAGTCTCCCAGCCCATCCCAGCTCTGCCGTGCTGTGGGGGTCAGACATCACCTCGGGTGGGCAGAGACTGCCAGGGCTGATGATGTGGATGTGTGCCTCATGCCGGGAGTGGAGTCAATGCATTAAACCTGTATTATCTGCTCAGGTGGAAGTCCAACAGAGAGCTTTCTGTAGGAGCAGAGCCAATGAGCCAGACCTCAAAAATGTTTAAAATGCATCTGACCTTTTAAAGCTTCCAGCATGACTCTTTTTGTCTCAGCTTTTTAGCGGCCACCGTGGCACTTGAAGCTAACCGCACTTGTGATCTCAAGAAAACAGCATTTGTGACAGGCACTTGTCTGCAGAACCCATTTTGTCTGTTGAATCCACCTGTTTGATCCCTTGGGAGCCTTGTAAGCCCTAAAGAAAGGAAGATGATTATTTGGAGACTTACTTAGTAAGCTGGATGTGCAGACAAAGGTTTTTGCAGACCTCTGTCCCAAAGTCCTCACCTCAGGCATGATGCAGGGCCATGTCCCTTGGCAGAGCTGCTCAGGGCTGCTCATTCTCTGCCTGCAGTGCGCTGGGATCGGGCAGAGATCCCGTGGGCAGTCCCTGTGATCCCTGGGCAGGCAGGGAGTGAGTGAGCTGCTCCTCGCCTGCAGTGGGTGCTGCTGGCACAGGAGGACTGCTTTGACCGATGACATCTAATTTTCCCAAACGTGGCTTAAGAAGTTTCAAGTTATTCCGTATGGAATGTAGTATTTTTCTCCCGCTCCAGTGTTTATCTTTTTTCTCTTTTCTCCCCTTTTCTCACCTTTGCTGCCTGTTCAGCCTGGAAGGCATGGAGAGCTTCCGATGGGTGCTGGGGCTGTAGTGCAGCCTCGGTCTCTGCCAGGCCACCCCCGGCAGCCGTCCCCTACGAGCATCCCCGACAGATGGGCCGTGCCTAAACAGCAGCGTTGTGTTAATCGAGTTAAAAACCAGCACAATCTCCTAGAGCAAACGGGATTTCGTAGCTCTGGAACAACTACTTTCTTTTCTCACTGTCTCCTCGTATTTTATATGTTTTGGTTGGAGAAAAAGTAGAAAAATCAAAACTCAAATTGAGTCAATTTTTAAACTTTTTTTTTTTTTTTTTTGGAAAACACTTCCTTTTTGAGAAAAAAAAAAGCAAATGTTTCCACTGACAGCTTGGAATAGTGTGATTTAGCCACTTCCAGAAAACTTTGAACATTCTTTTGAACTGTCATAATTTTTTCTTTAGTTGAGCCAGGAAAGAGTAATTTCAGTTCTGTCCCTTGATGTATTTGCCGGTGCGGTTGCCATTATTTTCTCTCTTTGATAGAAGCAATTGTCATGTTACTTTGTGCCCTGGGAGGCCTCAGCTGCCACAAAGGGCTGCAGTCTGATGGGATGTCAAACCTCATAGTGCTTGTTAAGCTCCCGTGACTGGCAGCATCTGTGCATTTGCAGTGACATCTCTAAATCCATCCAGGATACAAAAGTACTCTAAAATTGTGTGTGTGCTGTATGTTTTATTTATAAAGCTTTTAGAGATAGCAGCTTGTTCTCTAATTTATTTTGGGTTGGTGAGGAGGAGGAAATCTCATTGGCAAGTTAGGGAATTTGCATTCTGAATTTAAAAGGAATGTAGAAAAAAAAAGGAATTAAAAAAAAATTCTAAGGTTCTGCGACATGTTTGTGTGAATAATAATGCTTCCAAAATGATAATGGATTGTGTGTCATCCATTTGTAGAACTGTAGAAGCTGCTGTGATAAATAAAATATGTCACATTTAAACAGCATGGGGCCTGTGAGTGTCACTCATCAGATACAATTAAACATGAGAATAATTGCCTGCCTGCTAAGTGAAAAATGGCAATGACAAAGTGCCACGTTCAGCTTTTGTTTGCTCTGGACACCCAGTTAAGGGCCTGGCCATGTTTGATGAAGAGCTGTGAAGCCAGAGATGGGTAAATCTGCCAAACTCTCTGAAGAGCCAAAGCTGTGCTGTTATGATTTAGTGTTTAAGACCTCTCTTACATAATTGTAGGAGCTTGACCATGACTGACACTGCTGGATCCCTGTTCCCTGCTGGGTGTGGAGTCCTTGCAGCACCAAGCACCAGTCCACTGTTTCTTCACAGCAGTCATGTACATCTCATTAGGTGTTGTTGGGTCTTTCCAGCCTGACAGTGAAGTCTTTTGCTCTTGAAGGATGTCCTAGTTTAGAAGAGAAAGAGATATTCAAAGACATGGCCCCAGCTCTTGGGAACCTCTAGTAGCAGCATTGCTTTTGCACAGCTTTAGAGGTGGATCAGGACCTGCTAGAGAGACCTGAGCTTGCCTTGAGGAGGGAGAGATGCAGACTGGCTGATCTCTGGGGTCATTGCCATGTCTGTGTTTCTGTTCCACACCATGGTGTGACTGCTGCTGCCTGGAGACTAAACTGGTGTCAGAGATGGGGCAGGTGGGACAGTTTCTATAACTGATGGAAAGGCAGCAGAACATCCTCTTTTATTATTCAGCCCTGGCTTGTTTCTCTTTGCTTCTTTTTGTTTCTGGTTCCTGGCATGTGTTAGTGCTAAAATTAGAACTCTGAATTGCTGTCTGCTCATTAACTAATAATAGGCAACTCCTTAGATGCAGATCATGGACAAGTGCCTATTAGCCATTCCGGGTTTCGCTGTCTGCAAATACTTTACTGGAGACAATAAATGTTTCCATGAAATTGTTTGAAAATTGCTTTCCGGATCCAGGTGTTGTAATCAGACATGAGGGGAAATACCTATTTTTTTGTTTGTTCTCTTTTCCTTTGACCAGGTCTTTGTTGCTTCTTTCTGTGCAGATTTAAAGTGCTTTCTGTTCTGTATGGGTCTCTAACACAGCTCTAAACTATTTGAAGATTTCCATCCGCATGAAGGTTTGATGAAAAGCATTATTGTAATGCCGAAATTCTGCTTGCATTTTGGGATTTTAAAATAAACATTAGTCTCCTTTCAGGTAATGAAAGTTCCCATTTGCTTTCAGCTGTGTAGTAACCTAATGCCCAAGGTTATGCTGGTCCAGCAGAGCATCTGAGCACTCAGACATCCTACTAGTAAGATGATAATAAGTCTGATGAAATCAATTACGTTGACTTTTTCAAGAATGTGCTGTTCTGCAAGGTGCATGAACAGATAAACTTAACTCCTAGTCATAACTTCATGGTGGGCACCATGCTCAGAAGCCAGGCTGGCTATGGACAAGACAGTAATTTAATGTTATTTTCCTCTCTTGTGTGTTCTTTCTATGTTGAAAGTTCCCTAGAGCACCAGTTTCTTGTGTTTGGCAGCAAATGCACACAGGGCTTGTAGACTCTCCTGGGGTATGAAAACACAACGGATCAGGGCATGTGATGGACTGCCACTGAAGAGGAGGCTGATGGTGTCAGTGGCAGCAGCCTCAGTGCTGTGGTACTTTATGTCAAGAAGACTTTGCATCACTGAACCATGAACTTTATAGAAAGCACTGCTTGGACAGTTTACTTCAACATCTTGCCTGGGTTGTTAGGAGGAAGGAAATAAAACTGGTGGTGACCACTGAGCCAGTCTAGATCTTTTGGTCCTTTTGCTTTTCAGATTTTGCCACTATAGCTGAAAAGATGCTACTGCTGCCCAAAAGCTAGCAGCAGCATCTTCCTTTACTGGACTGTTAGAAGCATCCTGATCCCAGGGCAGGACAGCTTCCTTGCTCCATCCCCACACAGACTCCCTGTGTACCTATGACTGGAACACTGCTTGGCCTGCTGGGAGTGCCACCAATATTGCTCACAGTGCTTGTCAGCTCAAGATCTGACTTTAAGTGTACAAGTCCAAATATCTCAAATGCAGACAGAGCCATTAGCCTTAAAGGTCAGCACTGAAGCCTTCTGTATACACAGTGCAGGAGCTGTCTGTATTAGGAAGTTCTCATAAAATTAGAGGGTGATAAAATGAGCATTAGCTGGGGACTAAATGGATTTGCTGGATTGTGCCCAGTTAAACAGTGAAGCTGAGGCTTGTGTCTGAGCAGTGCCAAGCTGTCCTAGGGCATGGCATTGTGTTCTGTCGGGCTGCTCTTCATCTGCCACCCATGAGAGGCGTTCCTCCTCGTGTGCAGCATGGCTGGGGACCTGCTGAGTCCCCATGGGCTCTGAGCTTCCCCGGGTCCCCATGGCTTGTGTGTCTACCTCCATGGACTCCGCTGATTCGTGTTGTGTCCATTGATGTCACTTTAGAGGAGGCTTCTTTTGGTCTTGGTCATGATCCTTGGGGATTGCTGCACCTGGATGCAGCACTGTGGTTTGGCCCAGGACTCAGAAGCATCAGGGCCCTCCTGGATGTACTTTATGAGAAGATGGGGTGGAGGGAGCTGCTTGGGCTGATCCTGCCTGCCCAGCTGTCCGCTGCAGTACCTGTGGGTGTCTGTCACCTTTCTGTGCTTGGCTAGACTGTTCTACACAAGATTTTAGGCTGACCGTCTATGGAATTGAAGCTGATAGTCACAGTCTGTGACAGAGCATCTGTCATTTTTCTTGGAAAGAAGAAGCTCTGCACATGAACAAAAAAGCTAGTTTCAGGTAAATTTTACAGAGGGGCAGTGGTCAATGGTCTCAAAGTTGTAATGTCCAAGCAGGGGCAGGTGTGGAAGAGCTGCTCTGATGTGCTCCCGTAAGGGCAAGGCTGCACTGACAGCTCAGCCCTATTGGATACTCCTGCCACAAGGGTGTGATTATGAAATTCCCAACCTTGCAGGAAGCTTTGAATTTAGAATCATAGCTATATTTAAACTGAGAAAGACCTCTAGGATACTGAATCCAACCATTAACCCAACACTGCCAAGTCCACCACTAAAACATTTCCCCAAGTGCCACATCTACATATATTTTAAATACCTGCAGGGATGATGACTCAATCACTTCCTTGCACATCTTACATGTTGTTAAGCCATGAGGGAGTCTTGCCACAGCATAGCAACAACACTCCACTGGTTTGGGGCTTTGTTTCAGGGTATTTCACTTCCCTGTATGAGATAAGTCAGAATGCCAGTGGCAGTGTGTCCTGAATGCTGGCTGAGCTTGGACTGCCTGTGCTGGGGGCAGCCTGTGGGGAGAGCTGGCCCTGCTGTGGGGCTGGAGATCTGGGCACAAGCATCAGCAGGTGCCATCAAGGGTGAGCACCTGAGGGAGGGGGAAAAGTCTTACAGAGGAACCTAAGATCACATTCTCCTGATTTTCAGTAAAGTCAGGTGGGATTGCCATCTACAGGTTTGGGTGGTTATTTTTATTTTTTTTTTTCCAGAGAAGAGTCCTGTCGCTTTTCCCTCTCTTCTTGCTGCCCTTATTTGTAGGGCTATGCTATCAACTCTAAGGAGCCTGAAAAAAAAGAATATTTGTTTTTTATTCTTGGAGATCCTTTGCCTTTGTTTTTTGGAAATCCCAGACCATTTCCATGATCCTGACTCCATCATAGGCCTGTGAAAACTTGTGTCTGCACAACCAGAAGGGGCATCAAACTGCAAACATGAGAAGCTGGGAACAGCAGAGGGGAGAGGGCACTGGGCATTGCCATCTGCCTGTCAGAGCCTGCTGGGAATGCAGCTGTGCTCCCAAACTGGTCAGAGGACATGGCATGGGCCACATCAACCTCAAGGTTTTGAGCTGGCTTTAAGAGAGACCACAATTTAGGGTGGTGTGGGCAGGGGGTACTCAACTCCAGTCTAATAAATACAGATATAAAGTTCTCAAAAAAAATAATTCTAAGGAACTTAAAACTTTAGAGGTGAATTTGTACCAAACTGATGGGGTTATTTTGCTCCTGGAACGCCTGTGTTCCTGTAGGAGCCCTGAAGCCAAATTTGATGAATTGGCAGAACAGGGTCTTCATAATTATTACAGAAGAGGATTTAGGTACCTAAATCACACTGCTTCTTTCAGAACCTTTTTCCTTGTTATTGTGTGATTTTGATAAATTTAGTCATCAGAAAACTGAACTTTTTTTGAAAATGCATCTGACCTGTAAGAAATGCCCTTTTCTTCTGGAAAAAAAAAAAAAGGCTGGAGATGAGTGGAAGGAAAAGTCATAAAATACTGACAAACTCTGTTTTTAATGCTGATAGAATTCCTCCATGGAGAACTCCATAAATCATATTTTCACCCAATTTTGAAAGTATTGATGTTTGAAAGTGACACTGGGAATAGCAGTGCTTTATCTGACAGAGGGACCCAAATGGATTTGTTTTCCTCTTGAGGTTGCCAATGATCCTTGAGATCAAATGCTGTAAACATAGGTTTGAGGATTCCAAGGGCTGGATGGTGGGGAGAGGAGGGGCTTGGGGTTTGGGATGGAGAGTAGAGCAGGCAATGTGTGTTCCCTGGGAACTGGTCCTGCATGGGAGCCTCTGGGGGGACATGGTCCCTCACCACAAACCAAGTGAACTTTGCTTTGCTACAAGGAAAGCAAAAAACTGAGAGATGCAACCTTTATCATAGCTTTCAATTGTCATAAATTTTTCTTTCTGACTTGGGTTAGGAAGGAGTGTTTGGAGCAGTTTTTATTCACAAGGCCCTGCTGGTCCCTGAGAAGTTTTTCTAAGTGGGCATCCTGCAGCAGGCATGCCAGGGAACAGGGCACATATTTTTCTTATTTTCATGGAGATCAAAGAAAGTCACATTTGAAAAAACTGTGTGAAGATGAAAGTTTTTCAGAATTAAAGGTCAGGATTAGGTGTGGGTCTTCACATCACATCATCTCTCTGAATGTTTTCATGTCAGCAGAAAAAACAAGAGTGAGGCTTTCTGACCTTGAAAGAAATGCCTGAGGGAAAGACTCCTTCATGAAATTTTTAATACTCTTCCTAGTGCCTTTTTTTTTTTTCAAGCTGCTGTAGCACGATACAGGTTTGAACTAATGAATGTCACACTCATATGGGGCAGTTCCAAAAATGAAAGACCTTGAGTGACTGAATGCTATTATTGCACTATTTGAAGATGTTATCGACATCACCTACATTTCTGACTTTCAAGTGTCTCAGTATCATATAGTTACCCTGTCTGATGCGTGAGAGGCCCAATCTAGATCTAGTTTTAAACCCATCCCACAAAACTTTACTCAAAAAAGAAAAGTACATAAAAGAGAGCATTAAATGCCAATTAATTTTTCATTTAATTGTCATTTGCTCTTTCATTAGTATTGCTAAAGGCTGTTCTCAACAGCAGTGTTCCTCCCAAATATGATGGGAAGTAGGGATCATTTTCAGATGCCTTTTAAAACCATTTTTTGGAGGTCTTTGGAAGACATCAGATTGTCATTGTGGTACTACTGTGGGTGCATTCTGTGCCTTTAGCAAAGTCCCTTAGTCATACTCCTTCTCTCCTGGAGAGGGAAGACATCCTTCCTATCAAACATTCCCCACAGTGGATGTGTTGATTTCTTGAGGGAGGGGGCAGACACTAGGTCAGGTCCTCCTCTGATGAGATGTTCAATTCAGACACAAAAAGTGATATGAGCTACTCAAATGGGGCTCTATTGCCATCAAGACAAGTGTTAAGGTTGGAATTGAGTCCAAGTTTATTTCCAGTATTTCCTGGTCTCAGTGCAGACAATGTTATGCCTCCCTGTTTTGGGCAGGAGTACGAGGATGTAGGGGTCACCTTTAAACATAGAAGGCAGTATGCAAAAGGCACTATACTGGGCCTGGGCAAATTAAATCCTGACCCTGCCACTGGCTTTCTGGAGCACTGAAATTAGGTTACAGCACTTATTTCAGTCTCAGTTTCTCCAGAAAAAATTCTCTCAGTGTAGAGATTCAGCCATAGTTGCTAATTCCCAAACTATACAACTTCCTTGATTCGTGCTAATTTTTTGCCTTTGTTTCTGCTTTTATTTCAAGACCCTTGGATTAGCTGTGTCTCTTTAAAAGGCTTTGTGGCTATTTTTTGTCTTGAAGTCGTGCAGAATATCTCTGCACTAACATTAATTTTCCTCCTCCATATCCCTTCCCCTGCTGCTTCTCGGGTTAGCAAAACTTTTCGTGAATATCAGCCAGGATTCAAAAAGCTGGAAGAAAATGTGTCCTGCCTGAAAGCTGCTGAAGTGAACGGGGTTTTTATAGAATAGGTTAGAGCACGGTGTACTCAGGACAAAACTGATCTAGTTCGGTGATGCAGAGGCGTGTGCCAGCTTAGGGGGGTACCTGCTTTGGTGAGCTGCAGTGGGATCCCTGGACACTGCTGTCAGGGAGGGGTAAGCTTGCAGAGTGCAGTAAGGTGTTGTGTCTGGCACAGACTCTTCTGCAGCACTGCTTCAGAGCTCCTCAGTTTGAGTTCACTTGAGTTGCTTGGCCTGCAGTGATGTGCACAAACTGCACACCCACACCTTTGCACTACAGAATAAGATCTGAGGAGTTCTGGCTGTTTGACACAGATGTGTATGACAATGGACAGTAATATCAGCAACACCACGGATTTCATAGTCATGAATCCCCTGTTGCCTTAGGAGAAGAGGTGCTTAACCTAGTTTAGCAAGGCACAGCTGGCAGCATAGCAGCTTTATTTACGGGGTCTGTGCTGTCTGGGATTCTTCCATGCCAGAACTGATTCATCTGTGCTCTTGTATGATATGGCTTGCAAGCAATGAGAGGATGTTGTAGGACACACATTAACTTTTGATTGACAGAGGAGATAGAGTTTAGCAGGAGGCTGCACCCAGGGCCTCATGGACAATCCCTTCCTGGAGATGCTGGTGGAGCTTTGCCCAGGGCCCACAGCCTGTGGCTGCACAGAAGGATCCTCTGCAGCTGCTGCAGCAGAACCCAGGCAAGCTGTGGTTCTGCTGCTAGGAGATGTTACTCCTCACCCTTTCAGTGCCAATTCCATCCAAGAAGGCTATTTCAGTAAAATCCCTGTGTCACAGGACTCAGCTTATAGAGCAGGGCTGTTGTGCCGAGTCCTTGAGCCAGTGCTTCCCAGCCCCATTTCTGCTGGCCAGCAGGATCTATCTCTTCTATCAGAGACACATGAAAGGGGCCTTGGGTTTTTCTTGGTAACACCTCATGTAGCAGCCAATGCAGGGTGTATTGTCCAGCCCCAACCACAGCCCCTTTTTCTTTGTGTGGCTGCCCAGTAAAATGTCCCAGGGTGGTCTGGCAGGGTTGAGAAGTTTTCCACCAGCCATGCCCTGAAGCTGTTTGCAGCTGAAGCTGGAAAATTGAATTAAAACAACGAATCAAGCCAATTATGTAAAACATCTTTTTAGCGGTTGGCGAGGTGGTTTTGTGATGTGAGTCTTGGACTCTCAGTTCCCCTTTATTTTCATAAAAACATGGATTCAGAGAATCACAGAATCATTTAGGCTGAAAAGAAATATAAGATTTTTAAGTCCAGATATTAGCCCAGCACTATCAATTTCACCACTAAACCACATCCCTAAGTGCAACATCTTTAAATACCTTCAGGTATGGTGACTCCCCACATCCCTGGGCAGCCTGTTCCAGTGCTTGACAGCCTTTCCAGTTAAGAAACTTATCCTAATATCTCATCTAAGCCTCCTCTGGTGCAGCTTGAGGCCATCTTCTCTGATACTATGGCTTGCTACTTGTGAGAAGAGGCTGATCCCAACCTTGCTACAGCCTCCTTTCAGATGGTTGCAGACAAAGTCTGTCCTGAGCCTCCTTTTCTCTGGTCTAAACTCTCCCAGCTCCCTCAGCTGCTCCTGGTACGACCTGTGCTCCAGCCTTCCTCCAGCCTTCCTCCCCTCCCTCCCTCCAGTTCCACATCAGTAGGGGTTCAGGCTGTAATTATTTAAGCACAGCTGGTACAAAAAAATGAAGGTTGTGACTACTTGGGAAGCAGTGGGAAGGGGTGCCTGCTCCCCCTAGAGCAACCACCAAGGATGTGGTCCAGTCCCTTGCTCTGACAAGAATCTTGCAGACATCGTCTTGGTGCTCACTGATTGCACCAGGGCTGGTGTTTTCACTTTGGTCAACAGTTCAGAGAGGTCAGCCCACAGCCACAGAGTTTCTCTCATTTTGTTGTCTTTCAAAAAAGTCCTCTAAATATAAGGTATAAATTACCAGGGAAAAAAAGAAAAAAAAGGGACTGCAGAATCTGATTTAGTCATATCTTCCTTTTTCTGTAGTTTTTCTCTGAAATAGCTCTAGCAAGAAATTTGATCTTAGTCTGCACAAGCTGTGGTTTTGTGTAGAAAGTATAATTCAACAAAGAGAAATAAATATCCAATAAACTTATTTTAAAATAGACACACAGACTGGTTGTACCTGGGTTATTTTAGACTGTATTTTTCAACATATTTTGCAATGGCAGAAGAAAATATGATTTATAATTCAATGAAGATTGTTTTCATCTGAACATTTCTCATTTATTTTAAGTTTACCAGGAAGAAATGCAGCTTTAGTTTCCTCCATTAAATTGAAAGTTGGGTTGGAAATAAATAATATTGTCAAAGAAGAAGAAAATTCAGTGGTTAAAGAACTTCTTTATCAGAAAGAATATTTTCCTGCATACAAAATAACATCGACTTTTTCATAAGGAACAAAAAATATTAGATATTCTCACATTTAAAATTCCTATGTTTGCAAATGTCTTTTCTTCACCAAGAAATAAATGCTAATGGATATGCTA
This sequence comes from Brachypodius melanocephalos, assembly GCA_013398615.1. Taxonomy (NCBI): domain Eukaryota; kingdom Metazoa; phylum Chordata; class Aves; order Passeriformes; family Pycnonotidae; genus Brachypodius; species Brachypodius melanocephalos. The sequence continues at coordinate 8,261,991 of VZSR01003806.1, forward strand.
AGAATTTGGTTACTCTACTCTCTAATGCCTCAACATTTCAGTCAAGATGCACAAGAACTTGTGCTGCTAGTAATAAAATAACCCTGGCAGTCCCCAAAATTACAATGCATTATAAAATTTCACAGTACAGTTTTATAAGTTAAAATTTCTCCTTCCATAGTGGAAGGTCAGCCTTTTATTTGTTCTATGGAGAAGGCGAATATCAGAGTTGTTTCAAGGGTATAAAAAGCACTGGACAGATAGTGAGGTTTTTTCCCTGGGTGCAAGAGATCATACTCCAGTTAGACACATTTTGTGCAAGCAGGAGATAAGTTCCACAAGTAGTTGCATAATCTGGGAACTTTATGAGTTGCTGTTTTTCAGAGAAGAAAATTAATAATGTGAAAAGATTATTTGAATACTTGAAGAAAACTGGTGTTTTGGTCATTGATAAAAATGACTTTGGTTACAAAGTAGTTCTGGTTAAGAGATGGTGTGAAAAGTTCTGCAAACAAATCAATATTTAATAAGGGTGAAAGGGAAGCTGATGGATGTAATTAGCTGGACATTACAAAATGCACCAGTTGTTGAGGGAAGATAAAACCAGAAATTAAAAAAAAAAATCTGTAAATGAGGTTAAGGAGCTGGCTGCCCTACAAAAACATTTATGTCTTAAAACCTGATTAAATGACACCTCAAAAAAATCTATTATAATTTTGCAGCAGTGATCAGCTAGGATATTTTTTTTTCTTGGCCCAGAGTTAGTGAAGTTTTAGATCCAACATCTAACACGGTGTCTGAGACACCTGCTGAGATGAAAGTGCTTGTTTTGCTTCATTGCCATCAAAATGAGCTCTCAGTGACAGACTAGACAAATGCTGGATAAAGCTGAGATTAATCCCTCTCCTACAGCATTCCAGGAGCAAGAATGCTTGGGCCATTACAGGTTTGGGCTAAAAGCCATCAGATTTTAGAGGAGAATACTAATGATGCTCGCCTTGGTTTCACTGGTTTGGTTTGTTTTCGTCATGCTCTCCAGGTTTCTTCCTAGGCAGAAAGGATAGAAACTTCCTTTGTAATAACGAGAAATAAAAGCTAAGGTTTTTCCTTGAGCATTTGGAGCTGCAACTTAAGAATTTATGGAAAAATCCCTGCTGCAACTGGCCCGTGATTAAATTCCAGTGCAACCAGAACACGTCTCTGTTCACCCACAGAGAGCTTGGTCTGAGGGTGCCCAGGGTCAGGGTGAAGTCTGTCTCTGTCAGCTGTGGTGTCTACCTGGGAGAGCTCAGGGCTTTGCACATTAGAGATGGAGGGGTGCAGGAGTAGGAGGAGGTTCCCTGTGGAAAAGGTGACACCCTGGGCTGGTGTCCTACTGGGACACTGTGGGCAGTGCTGGCTGCACCCTGCTCCAGAGCTCAGGGGTGTAGCAGGGAACTCTGTGCTGTCACAAAGAAAATGCAGTGTCCTAAACACAGGTGCCTTTCATTGCCTCAGTGGTCCCGGGAGGTCCCAGGATGTCTCTAGCAGGACACAGGTCTGTGCAGACATTGTGACATGCCCATCAGCCCTCTGCAGACACCCTGAGAACCCTCAAATGGCACTCGTTGGCTCTGGCTAGAGAACTAAAATGATCTCTAAAACACCATGGACTATGATGGTGTTTTTTACACTCAATGTAAATGTAAATGTCTGAATTTTAGGCTTCTTAATCTAAAATTGAATTGTGACCAAGCTCTCACCAGCATCATTCAGGAATGGGCACAGCATGACTACTGTGGTTAAGTGGAATGTGCTGTGTTTGTCAGGAGAGCTAAGTGACTTTCCAGACAAACCTTTCTCCACTCCAAGCAGGTAATCCTTTCAGCAGGTCTATTTCCAGTCCTGACTGCTGGATGCTTTTCAGCTGTAAGATGGGAAAGGGAAAAATCTTTCTAAAATGCCCTGAACAGGAAGGGAAACATGAACTCTGGCCACTTGGCTTACCCCAGCAGGTGCTCAGGGACTTGCTGCACAACAGCTCTGTTTTGTGCCCTCACCTCTCTCTTACCTTGGTCAACACCTGACAACTGGACACGAGGGGTGGGTGGACACCATGCAGAACATGGGAGGTGGTGAAGGAATTTCTGTGTATGAGCCATCATCTGAAATTTTGTATTTCTTCAGTTGCCTTGTGATTAGCAGCTGTAGTTCAGATCCTTTGTTAGACTTTAGAAATGCTCTTAGCCTCCTGGAAAATGACTTTGTGGGGTCAGTGCTGTCATGTTCACTCTTCCCCTGAGGCATCCATGAGAGGATCCTTCACCCCAGGTGCCTTTCTGGTTTCTCCCTGTGTGGCAGATACTGTCCCAGCCTTTCTCACAGTTTTTCTTTTTTTCTGGTCCCTTGCTGCACACTGGCCTTTGGCTTACTCAGATGCTGAGAAGTGCCTTGTGTCTCATTGCTTCACTTGACTGTGGATGAGCATTTGTGCATATGTGTATGTGCATGAAGGAGGGAGAAGTGGTATTTAAAATTCACCAACTTTGAACTTCATATTACTGCATGTAAAACAAACCCCCAAATCATTTATTTTTAGGCTCCTGCCTTGATTCCCAGATTTTGATTTATTCTTAAAATATTTAATCATTTCCTTGGCAAATGACACTGAAATTGGACAGATGGTTTAAACTTAGCTCTCTTCCCTGGAGAAAAGCTGCTCAATTAAAAAAAACTGTAGCTCTCACACATTCAATTCATCCTTATCAGGCTGTCCCAATTAATCCTTTAAATGCAGTGTTACATAACGTGGGATCCTCTCTCCCTCATTTACTTTTCCATCTTGTCATTATTTCCTCTGTGTTTGCTTACCTGTGCGGCGCTGTGGGGAGTCAGGAGAGAGCTGCTGCAGGAGGAGAGGTGTGGGATATTTCCCAGTCATCTCTGTTGGAGCAGAGGCAGGGACGTGTGTAGACATCACAGCCAGTTGCTCCTGCTTTTACTCTCTGATGTTATTTTTCTCCTTGGGCAAATGATCGTTGCAAATCTTTGATCAGCCGAATTAAATTTCTATTATGCTGTTTTCCGAATAGTTACTTTCTGAACAATCCCTTTCTGCTGCAAATGCAGGGAGGGATTGGCTTACAAGGTATTCACTGCTTGCAAAAACATGTTTCTGTGTGTGCTGGGGGAGTGCAGTTGGTTTGGCTGCTGGGCTCAAAGACTGTCAAAAATGGCCCTAATAAATCCCGCTGGAGCCTGGGAGAATCTCACACTGTTAGTTTTGCCTCTGTGTGGTACTGCATCGTTTCACTCTACCATAGTGTTAAGAATAATAATTTGGATTTAATAGGTCTGGATCTAATTCGTGCATTCAGAGAGGGCAAAGTTCTCCCTTGAGGAGCCTTGGTTCTTGTTCCATTGCTGTGATCCTGTGAAGGGGTGAAAAGCAGGTCTGGGAGCAGGCACAGGCACCTCAGGTCCTCCAGCTCGCTGATGCTGCTTTATCCTGGCCGTGTGCTGGGCTCAGCACAGTCTGGGGTGAGTTGGGTTCGGGGCAGTGGAGGTGGCCCAGGCTGCCGTGCACCCTCTGTGCCCTTTCTGTGCTCCGTGGGCACCCAGCAGTGCCAGGATGGGTCTGCAGAGCCTGAGGGCAGGCTCACACTGCACCCATAGGAGCATCACTGGGGGGTCCCACAGGAGAAAGCCTTGGGCCCAGGAAAATGCAAAATTCGTACCCAGCTCAGGTTTATTCAGGCTACCTTCAGGTTGTAGTGCAGGAGACTGTCCCAAAGTCTCACCTTTGGCCACTGTGGTTCTGCTTATGAATAGAATAAGGTAATCTCTTTACATATTTATTTAAATACCTTCCTAGAGTATTCATGTTTCTCCTGAATAGTTCCTTTGACTGCTAACAGTACTGGACAAGTGGCTGTATGGGGAGGGGAAAACCCCACATCTTCAAATATCTGGAATTTCCTTTGTATTCTACAGTCACTAAACAAGGTTTTGTTAGTTACATGGAGCAGATCTTTTGTTACTATTATTTTTCTGCAGGACAATTTAATTTATGTAAATTCAGAGTATATTTGAATTCTGAAGAGTGAAAGCAGAATATTCTGTTTGAAGAGCTTTGTGGGGCGCCACAGAAAGTAGCAATGTATCTAGAGGTCTTTTACTCAATCTCTTTATCTAAAAAGGGAGAAACTTATCTAATATTGAGGCAAGTCAGAACTAGAAAGTATTTATTGACAGGGTAGAATTTTTTCACTGCTGTTTGTTTTTCCAGTCGTACATCCAAGGCTGTAATTAAATTTGAAAGGTAATGGGAGACTGCTTACCTGGGGAATTATTCCACTACTTCATTTTCCAAGAATTCTTCTGGGTGTTCAAGGAAATGCCAGGACCTCTTAATTCCTTTGTATTATTTTCAGATTTTTTTCTATGTGTCAAATACTGAATCATTAGTATCTCTTAACGGCATATATTTGAAGTAAAAGCAAACTAAAGCCAAGACAAATCTTCATGGCCTAAGACATCTGTAATCTTTGCCAGGATTTCTGATACTTGGGAAGGTCTATGCACTGATCCTCTTTAAATCCAAGTAGTTAAAACTATGCACACAGTACTTCTTTGTAGCAAAAAGTCTGATTCTATTATGGTTTGGTAATATATCTGCAGGAAAAGTATCTTTGGCATTTAAAAAGGGGAATTTAAAAAAAATATGAATTTAAGCATTGATCTTATTATCATTCCTGTGGATTCTCCTCTTTTGATGAAAATATTTTGACCTAAATTTACCCTGCTGTAATTCCTATTACAAGGCTGAATTGAAACACTAACTTTTTGCATATCTCTCTCCCCATCTATAAAAAAATTATTTTCTGGCCATGAAACAGTGTTGGGAATTTAATTTTGTTTAGATTCACCAAGGGCCCCGAGGTCCCCAGTGAAAAAGGGTTTTGAAGGTATCAAATCTTCTTGTTCTTCTTCTGTACATTAATAAATTAATGTAAAGACAAACTCACATAAGACCCTGGCTGTTTCATTCTAAGCAGCCTTCTCTGAATGCTTTTAATTTGTGGAAATTAATTATGAAACACAACCATATGTCCCTGTAATTACAAGAAAATAGATGGAAGATGAGGAGACTGACTGCATCCCGTGTGTGAATAAATCTCCTCATCAAACACATCAGCCGTAATTCCTCCCTGGGGAATTCACTCCAGCCACACGCCCATGGGCTCCATCTGTGGCATCCTACCATACTGCTGGGCATTGCTGTACCATGGAACCAAGTCTTCTGGAAAGTATTTACAGTAATAGGCTGGTGAGGCTTTAGCTCAGAAGTGGAGGAGTGACGGCTGGTTTTGTGCTGGTGGCTGAGGCACTCGCTCCTCACTCTCTGCCTTTTCATAGGGACCATTATCTCTCATGCCTAAGTCACCTCTGAAGTCTGGGGAGCAGTAGGAGAGAGCCAGATATGTAGTGTTGAAATTTCCCTTTGGTCCTGAGGTGCTCAGGCTGAGCAGAAGCAGTTCAGTTCCACCTTGGTGTGGAGATGGCCTTGTGGAGAGCAGTGGCTGGCAGCTGCTCAAGGGATTGTGCCAAGAGATCCTGGAAATTATTACTCAATACCTTTAGGTTTTCTGCAGTCAGTATCAATGACAAAATGTACACATCTGACTCAGCCATTGTGTTCCAGGATTAACTTATTGACTTGTGTGGAATTACTACTCGTGGCCCCTGCTGATGGGGGTGGACCAGAGCTCCCAAAGGATCTTGGTGAAGGTTATAGAGAGGGGAACCATACCTGGCACAGCTAAAAGGTTTACCACAGCTAAAAGGCAGTTCTTTCCTTTTGACTGACTGCACTGGAAGAACAGCAAGGATATGCTTTTCAAAGTCCAAGTCAAAAAGAAAGCCTAATGACTAATCTTGACCCAAACAACAGTGTGTGTGAAACTCTTTCAGGCTTTCATTTGATCTCTGGGAGAATATCCCTGGTTATTGAATTTATGTCATCATCCTGCTCTCCCTAGGACACTGCTGCCAGTTTTCATCAAGTGGTGCTTTCAGTTAAGTGACTGTCAGGAAAAAAGGATAGGAAGAAACCTGAAGCTGTGTTGCTCATGACAGGCTCGGTATCACAGTATCCTCTTCAGGACTGTCATCACCCTGCACGGAGCCTTTGTTATTAGAGATGATTCCCTGTGACATCATGTCATTTAAAAATTATTGCACACACTCTGACATTGCTTTGCACTACTTCTGTGTGGCCATCCATCCATCAAAGAGGCAGCTTGGAAAATGAATGCCCAGCTGAGCACAAAAGCATATACAAGTCTTATGCCCAATAATTTTGTATGAAAAGTTATGAATGAAGCTCAGCTCCTTTCTTTCCATTTTTTATCTCTGGATACTATGTTGGTTTTGTGTTTTAAATGTACAGTAACCACTATAGTGTATGCTTTACTTCTTAGACTAACAGTTAAATATTTATACTCCTTCTTTGCAGACTTTGACTACAGTTAAATGACTGTTGTCAACCATCTTTCATCTCCAACAATTCAGCTGAACAAATGAATCAAAACTGAGTATGCCTAAGGAGCACAGACTCGAGGTCCAGAATTAAAAGTCTTCCAAGAGGAATAGAAAATCTGGTGGGACCAAAGAAAGCCGGGAACCCTACTGTGCTTGACTTACAAAGGTTCAGCCAAGGAAATTTTTGGCAGAACATCAAAAAGCAGAAACAGATTTCTTTCTTCTTTTTTTTTTCTCAGGACTGCCTACTGACTTCATGACAACCCATTCTTCCCTTCTTTTATACTCTCAGTTCCCCAGGTGCTCCTTGTGGTAACCTTTCATTTTTTGTATCCAGAGAGCAGGATGTTCCCTGTGGTGTGTCAATAACAATTTGTTTTTCTCTGATATCCTATTGAAAAATTCAGCTGACAAGTCCAATACTGGCAATTCGAATGACAAGCCCAATACCTGTGACTTAAATATGTGACAAATGTGAGCTGACTTGAACAGTCATTTCAAGTCACCTGTCAAGATATTGAAGATCTTGGGTCAATTTGAAACTGAGAAAAAAAAAAAAAGCCATTAATATATATTAATGCCGAACTAGCATTGACAAAGTAGTATGCCTTGAAATGGATTAGGGAGAGGAGTATGACCGATGTGCTTGGAAATTGTTTGTGATGTCTAGAGCAAGGTGAATATTGAATACATAGCCCTTTTATCGTAGGGTTGGATTCTTGGTTTTGCTGCACATTATATCCTTCATTTCTAGTATCATCACATGTGATTTACAGCCCCAGAGAAAACCATGCTCAGTTTTGCCAGCAGTCAGGTTTGATGTTTGTACTTGAACCTATCTTTGAAATTCTCCAATTATAGGAAGTATGGTGTTAGAGGTTGGTGTTACACATACCCATCAGCTGAACTGCAGCCCACTGAAATGGTAAGTACTGTGAGACATTCCAGCATCATGAAGTTGTCTCTGTCCTTAATTGAGGTGAAAAGCTGGAATTTTGAAATGTTTTGCAGAAGAGAAAAGCTAAAAAGTGTTTCTGGTGGAAACATCAGACAAATTTCTTGAAATGCAGCATTTCAGTTGGGTATCAAACTCTGCCATGGATGTCAAGCAGCTTCACCTAATAAGCTGAAAAATATATTCCACCCTGCCCTGTTGTGCTCTGTTCTACTGTCAGTGCAATGGGAAGAGAAAAGGACAGCTGGGCATGAAGGAAGACAACAAACTTTGATTTTAAGTTATACAGAAAGTTTTTCCATGGAACATATCGAGATAGAACTCTTCCAGAGAAACATCAGAATACTCCTTTATACAATGCCATTTTCCGTGTAGTTTAACAATGACAAATATGCTCATCCCTGATCACTCATCCTTGCCAGCACTTCTCTCATCCCATCACCCCTCCTCTTGCAGCCAAGGCCACAGCTACTCCTGAGGTTGGTTGCTGGAGCTGTGGTGGGTCTCTGCTGGCATGGGTCCCATCAGGACACGGTACAGCTGTGCTGGGCCGGCAGATCCTCCTCTAAATAAAAGGGGAAATTTTACACCCAAGGTGTTCACAGCCTAAACTGAGCTGAGGACTTTGTGTTAACCCATCTCCTGAACTTGGATGATACATATTTGAAAATGGAGGGCTGTGTGGCCTGGGGTTGGGGTTTTTATGCTGTTTCCTGCTTTGAGTGTGAGCTGTTTTGGGAGGGATGTCTCTCTCTCTCTTTCGTGTGGACTTGGTAGCTATGTATGTGTCCTCTTTGGAGTGTGGCTGGGCAGCCTGGAGGTGTCACAGGTCTGCTGCTGCTTCGGGCAGGCTGCCAGAGCAGCAGTGCAGTTGCCCTGCAGCCTGTGACCAGCAAAACAAAATGGTCACTTGAGCAGTCAGTCTAGTTAATGAAGAAGCTCCAGGAGTGACCTGTGTCAGGAGTGTGACCAGAAGCTCCTTGTGGTAGTCCTGGCCGTCAACACAGCCACAGGAGGGAAGGCAGACAGAGTTTTACCAAGAACTAGATTTTAATCAGAGAGCAAACAGGACGTGGTGGGATTTCTGTGTGTGCTTCAGGGCCTGACTTGAGTGCTACTGGGAGTTAACCTCAGTGTGATACTAGAGCATCCTACCAGCTGCCACCCTACACATTCAGGAGCCATATATGAAAAATGTGAAAACACAGTAGATGGATTGATTGATGCAGTCTCCCACTGGGCACAGCATATTCCTGGCTTTGGAGATGGATCCTCTATTTGTTCTCCCACTTAGGCTCTTCTCGGCTAAAGATCTAAATGTTCTAAAGTGAATTTGTCTCCAGCTCTGTTTTCTCTGAGTGTGTAGGCATGGATGAGCACTTGGCTATGGAAATTACAGTGAGAGTTATTGAAGTGTTTTAATTGTAACATTAGTCTTGTGGAATTTGGAGCACTGTCTTTTTAATAAATTGCATACAGAAGAACTGATTAATATTCCAATGGGGTGCTGTTTGTGTGTGTACCTATCTGCCACACAATGTCCTGCTAACAGAGCACAACACTCACATCTGTACAAGAAATTAATCATTCTTCAGTGAGAGAAAATGCTTCATTTTAATCTCTGTGGCATTCCACACGTCCCATTAATTAACACTCATTAAGCACCAAGAGCATGCCTGGTGCTGTGCTGTGCTGAACTTGCAGACTGAGCATGGGTAGATGCACTGAGGCAAAGGCCACGTTGGGAGAAGTGGCCACCCAAAACCAAGCTGGGAATGGAAGCTGAAGAGAGGAACTGAAGCTTCGCTCTATAGACAAGACAAGGACAGAGCGACAGCAGAGTTTGTAAATTCTGTGAGCTGAACATTTGAATGCGTCTGAGGAAGGAATCCTCTTAGAGTGATAGTAGGGCACGTAGAATTTCTGACATGGCTGTTTTAGGGGAAGGAGCAGAAATCATCCTGTTTTCACTAATATTGTGGTATATATCAAGTATTTGAGTCCAATGCCTGCTCTGTGTGCCCCAAGTCTCCATTTTGTGCTTTGGCGGTCAGTGGTTATGTAATAAATGGAAAGCACAGTGGTAGATGGGGATTGGATGGCAATCCTTCCTCTTGTTTACTCCAGTTCAGCTTTCCTCTCCATGGGGGGTTCACAGGGCTGCAGGACCTCTATTAATTGGACAGACATTGGAGGAAAAGATTGTGTTTCATTAATTTGACTGTACATAGCCGCTGTTGCTCATTTTCCTGTAAGCCCAGATGCTGGTGACTCTAAGGGGAAAAACCTTTTGGCAATACATAGGATTGAATGAGAAAATGTGATCACTTGAAAAAAAAAAAAAAAGGGGGAGACCTGACCAGAAGAGAGAGACTGCAGTATCATTGGTTTGCCTGGCTGTCATGCTATTGCTATATTTTAATCTCAAATTCAGGAGTAATAGCAGGTACAATTTTTCTGCACTAGGTGAAGATCTATTTTTTATTCTTTCAAGCACTGTTTGCTTAGCAGGGGATGGATTCTATTGACAGATGATTTATAAACTCTGATCAAGAGCACAGAAAATCCTCTTGCCTTCTCTGGCTTTTTGACAACCCTGCAATGGAGTGAGGCAGCAGGATCATAGAGTAGAGACGGAGACGTGCTGGGGGTGCTGTCACGATGCTGCCCAGCTGCTGACCTGGACACAGATGGGCTTGGACGGGTCACAGGCAGCTGTTGGATATGTGCCCACCCTGGGCATGGGCTTGGAGCACTGCTGGAGCAGGGTCATGTCTGCAGGGAATCAGCCAGAGAGCAATGCCCAGTGCAGTGTAGCCTTTGACTTTGGCTTTGAAGCTGAGCTCTGGAATTAACAAGCTGGTGGGTTAATACGCTCCCTACACTAACACTGTGCTTCTTTGCTGCCTGGGCTGGCTCGAGAAGGACAATATTAATATTAATATTGATATGGCAGTTATTCCTCCTGTGTGACATTCAAAATGTGAATGTATAATATAAAGAGGTCGAGGTAGGCCACTCCTGACATTTCAAAAGGAAGAGGAAGTGGAGACAGAATAGCTCTCTTCTTCTTCTGTGAGTTTAACATTCACATGACCATATTTCTGACTTAATTTTTCATTGCTGCAGGTGACTTGTAGGCACTGCTTTATGTACTTACACACACACATATACACACAAATATGCATATATATGCATAAACCCCACTACAGCTTAGGACAGTATCTTGGTTACTTGCAGCTGTACACTCACACACATTGGAATACACTTTTTTTTTTTTTTTTTTGCAGATACTCGATCAAAGAGCAATCACTAATAGATCCCTGGACCTGGCTCAAAGATACTAAAATGATAAATCTCTTTTCTGCAGAGATAAGAGGTTTAATTTTGGCTGAACAATCAAACCACACATTTTGGTTCCCAATGATCCATTTGTAGCTTAACAAATAATTTTCACATTTCTGCTCTGTGAGGATGTGGAATTCATTTCCTGATGGAGAGGTTACTGGAATGATAATGCGCAGGTGACTTGAGATATAGCATAAATATATTATGCTTTGGAATGTCTCATCTATTATGTAAATATGGAGATGCTCAGTGAAGATGAAGCAGTTTGACACGGCAGCAGGGCGGTGCCTTGGCTGGCAGACACTGTGAGACTGTTCAATTATGCAGATCAAGCACTGACCACAGAAGCTGTGGCTCCAGAGGGGGTGCCCTCCCTGCGGAAGCTGGAGGGTGTGGGGCTGTTATCATCATTTTATTTTGATGGCATCTACAGCTGCTTGTAAGCAGGGAATGAAATGCAAGGAAAAGGATGCAGGACCTCTGCATATTACGAGGGCTGTAATGATATTGTATGTTTGCTGTCCTTGGAAAGGCCCTTTATTTCCTGATTTTTCCATAGCAGCCCTCACTTACTAACCTTAGAGGAATAAGAGAACATCAAGGCACCACAGTTCAGTGCCCGGATTGGTGTGGGGGCATTTGAACAGCTATTTTCTCATTGATGGTGAGACCTTTAAGGTGTTTTCTGGCCTCCCTCAGTTTCTGTTGTCTGTATTCTGGGAGAGAGATTCTTACTGTTCTAGGAGTTGAACCCGAGGAAATCCTAGCTACAACCAAAAGACTTTGAAGAACAACACTGTGTTATTTGTCCTGAGATCACTCTTTCAGAGGGGCTGTGTGCTGGTCCCTGTATCCTGAAGCTGTGGTATTATGAAAACATCATTGTTACATTTCAAGATGGCATCAGATTTAGTAATGATTTTCTGAAGCAGGAACCTCTGAAAAGATGTGAAGAAAAATAAAGACAAGGAGGAACATTTTTTGTCCTAGGCCCCTGGCACTTCATGATGCGGTGTTTGGGCACGATGGCAGGAGCTGGCCTGTCCCCTGGTGCTGGGCTGGGGGCTGCTTGTCTACAAGCTGCAGGATGTTACTGAGCCTTGAATGATTCTCAGGTCCCATAGGGGCCCTGGCTTTGGGTGCTGGGAGTGGCTCCTGCTCTGGATGCTAATATTGGGCTGTCAGTTTGGGGTGTTAGGATGGAGATATCTGCAGGAAATAACTTTTTACCACCATGACAGTTGGTTTCCCCACCTTTTTAGGTAGGTACAGCCATAAACCAGGCACTCTGGGAGATCTACTCTTTGCACAGGGATTGGCAGTGCTGCTGAGGGACTTGTAGCTCCAAACAGTCCTCTCGTTTTGCCTTTTCTTTCCAAACCACACTGTTTTGCATTCAACTATGCTCAATAAAAACAGCGAGACAAATGTGCCACTGCTGCTCAATTCACAATGATTTGCAAAACAGATCTGAGCCTGAACAGTTGTTACACAAATTAGGACTCAATGTGCAAATGAAAACTAGAAAACAAACAAAACGCAGCACATTGTTGCACTAGCTGCCTCTCCACAAGACAGGTTTGAGGAGGGATGTTTGCTCTTCTTTTCCTCAGGAAAGCAAGGTTGCCAGCTGCTTTCCCTGTTGACAAAACAGTAAGCCTGGGAGAGGCTCACTTTGCCATCAGATAAATGGGAGCCCTTCCCATTGCCGTCATGAGTGGCAAAGTGCATCCTATGAGGGCAGAGTTTGGCATCATTATGACTAACAAGTAACTCCTGGAATTTTTCTGTCCACTGGCAGTTGACAAAATGTTAAGAGACTAAGATTTGTACATGCCTAAAGCTTTGAAGGGGTCAATAAATAAATAAATATGCCTCTGCAAAGAAAATGCTTCTCAGAAATGAAGAATTGCTAATACAGTGGGGGATACTCTAAAGGTGAGTGATGAGGGGAGGAAGGGGCCGTGTGATGAGCAGATGGGGGATTGTTACCATGGCGTTATCTTCCTTATACTTAAAAAAAATTAAAAATCCTCCTTTCTTGCATGCCATGGAAACAATAGTGTCTGCCAGAATAAACACTGTGCAACCTAATGACCATTCTCTTGAAAATACCACTATAAAAAATTCAGCACGTGTGAGCAGTTTATGAAGTTCTGGTACAGCCTGACCTAAAAATTCAAATCAGAATAGTTTTTTGCCAATCCACTTTGACTGAAAGGCCGATGCACAGCTGTTGGTTTGGGAACTGGGTGATTTTTCATCTCTCTCAGTTAATGGCCCAAAACCAAAAATAGTCAAATGACTATTTGAGTCAAATGACACAAGCCATGAGCTTTCTTGTACACCTTGATCTTGGTGAGTCAATAATCTTTTCTCTTCTACTGTTAGATTCAGACAGAGTTTCTCTGGGAGATACTCCCATAAGTGTCAATCACAGCTTAAATTCAACCTCCATTTTGCAGCACCCTGCCCTTGCAGCTAGATGGTGGAAACGTGAATTAGGTGGTGCGGGAGGGAGAGAGGACATCATGGTGTCTGGTAAATCACACCCAAACCCAGCAATGTGATTGCATTTTACAACAGCCTTTGTGCTTCTCTGTTCACAGAAAGAAACAACAGGTGATGCAGAGCAAAGGGAAGAGCTGAAAGCTGTGGTGCCAGGTGAGTCTGTACAGGAAAAGCCTGGTCTGGAAGAAGTGATGGTCACTGGTATGTGTGAGCCAAAAGCAGGAACAATTTCCATTTCTGTATGGGGCAGGTGTCAGGTCCTCTCTGTGCCTCAGCTTCCCAGCAGGGTCAGGGCTTGCTGAGATGGTTGATCAGCTCCTGCAGCTCTTCCTTTGCTACTGTCACACCTGCTTTTGGTCAGCTTTTCCTCAGTGAAGCACAGCACTTAAGTAAAATTGCTGTTTCAGAGGGCTGGCTTTGGGATCTGGGAATTTTCTGAGGTAGGATAAAAACTGTTCTTTAAACTGTGGATTAAACTATCACTAAAATAACAAGTAGGAATAATGTAAAGGAAATTCCCTTATCCTTTCAGTACATCTGTGCCCTGATCTTCTTGGGTCTGCCTGGAAGCATCAGATTCAGGAAAGAAACTTGTAATTTTGTTGTTGCAGGCTTGTATAGGCAGAAGGTTTAGATATGCTGTTATATGGAAAGCTTACCTTTTTCACTGTGGTTTTTGAATTATTTGTGTTGGAAAATACTCAATTCTGTATAAACCCAACACTGCTACCTCCACCAATAAGCCATGTCACTAAGTACCTATCTACAAAAGTCTACGTATCTTTTAAATAAAAGCAATGGCAAAATCATCTTAACATGGATTCTCAGGGAGTCTGTGCATTTTGAAAATGCCTGTGTTGGGAGAGGAGTGTCTACAAGTGCAATTTTCCAGTGTAAACCGGAATTATTCATGAGTTTATAATAATCACTCATGCCTCTCATCCAGAGCTGGTAGTTCTCTGGTGGCCTTCTTTTGTCCCTCTGCAGACAGCAGTAGTAGCAGAAAGTGCTATTACTGTGCACTAGCTTTCTATTAATAATGCATATATTAAAAGTGCTTTTTTGAAGGTCTGCATGCCTTTTCTAGAGAGTAGGAAAGTGGTGGCAAGCATAATTTATGCCTGCTCTTGTAGATCTTTGCTTTTTGCCTCATGGCAGAGAATTGCCCAAGCCTTTCCGTACCACCAGAGCCTGATGGATGGGGGAGAACAGGTATCTTCTTGGCTGCCACCAGTCACAAAGCATCACTCAACCCTTGTGTGGGATGAGTGGGAATGTCAGAGGGAGTGAGTGGGATTTCAGTACTTTGAGCACAGCACAGAAGAAAACACTGTATGGAGTCAGCATAGCCTGCTGGCTGGCTCTGGCATTGAGGGAGTGAATAGTAAAACAATAAATGTAGTTTAGTCATTGCTGCTGGCCCCACTGGTATTGATGTATTTTCCTTGTGATCTCAGAGCATTCCTGCTGTGTAGAATCTCTCTGTTATCAGATTGGCTATTGTGATACAGTTGGTTTGGGAAAAAAAGATTTTGTTGCTACAGAAAATTGTGGCTTTTGAGAGAAATAGCAAATATTTCAAATCAAAATCAAACATTTCTTCAACTAACAAGCCAGGACAATAAATTTCAGTCCATGTGTGAGGAGTGGGACAGACACCACTTTCTGAAAAGGCAGCCCTCTCTCTCTCTTGTGAGGTGTGTCCACAGGTAGCAGGATTGCAACAGGTCGAGATTTAAATTTCCCTGTGGCACAGGAGTGCCACCATGGTAATTGGAAGAGGTTTCCAAAGACTTTAGGAGAGCAAATGTAACCCAGTTGTTGTGGTGCTATCCAGAGGGACCTCAGCAGGCTGAAGAACTGAGCAGAGAGGAACCTTGTGAAGCTCAACAATCGAAATGCCAAGTCTGGCACCTGGGGAGGAACGATCCCATGCCCTGGTAGAGACTGGGGATTGAGCAGCTGGAAAGCAGCTCTGCAGAGAGGAATCTGGGACTCCTGGTGCTCAGCAGACTGACTGTGGCCCAGCAAGGCACTGTGGTGGCAAAGGCCACCAGCCCCCTGGGCTGCTCTGGGTGGAGTGTTGGCAGCAGGGAAAGGGAAGGGACCTCTCCCTCCTGCTTAGCATGCATTAGTACACATGAGGAGTGCCAGGTCCAGTTCTGGGATCCTCAATACAGAGATGTGGATATATTGGACTGAGTCCAGAACAGGGCCATGAAGGTGGTGAACATACAGGAGCATTTCCTCTGTGATGAAAGCCTGAAAGAGCTGTGGTTGTGCAACCTAGAGAAGAGAAGGCTCAAGAAGGGCATAAATGGAAGGGCACCTCATGGAAGGAAGTGAACAAGAGTGAGCCAGACACTTCTCTCTTCTCAGAATCTTCTTGACAAGATGCACTGGGTACAAATACGGAATAAAAAGGAAAATTTAGTCTGAATGCATGAAAACAGTTCTTTCCTTTGAGGGTGGTCAAATATGGCTGCCCAAAGAGGTTGTGGAGCCTTCATCCTTGGTGCCATCCAAACCCCAAGTGGACAGGGAAACCTGCAGTAGATGGCTCTGCTTGAGCTGGAGGGTTTGACAAGATGATTCCAAGGGGTGTTTGCCAACCTCAGCTGCTCAGTGATTCTGTGATATATTAGTTGTGAACATCTGCTTGTGTTTGATAAATAAAAACTGCTTTGACTGAAATGATTACAATAGTGTAAAACCTAAAATACAAATAAGAAAGAAACCTTTAAAGAAGCTAATATATTGGACAATATATTGGTCTAATATTCACTGGTGATGAGACCTGCCTGTTTTTAATGATTTTTAATTTGCCACCCGGCAGAGATGAGAGATCCTCATCTGAAAGTGGTGGCATTTCAGTGTTGCTTATACGATGATAAATGGAAGCCTGACAGACCTCCAAACACAAGAAAATGTGTGTTCCTCAGATAAAATGTCTGTCTTGGTTATTTTCTGAAAGCAGCACAGGGAAATTATGTATATACAAAGCCTAAGAGACAAAGGATTTTTTTAAAAATTATTTTTCAAGCACCACTTTTTTCCTAACATATTATAAATGAATAAACCTGTCATTGAGTGGAGATAAATTACTTGAAGTTCCTGGGAACTTATTACTGGCATCCCTTGTTTCACAGCTCTGACCTGCCCTTCCTAATGTTTCCTTGTTTGTCTGCAGCGTGTGGTGCTCAGGCCCCTCCTGGATGGCTCCACTGTGGCTGCAGCATTAAGCTCAGAGCTGGATGCCACATTTTCCTCTCACTCCAGCTTGCACATGACAGAAATATAGCTGAACACAGTATTTCTTTCACAGATCAGCTTTACAATTTCCATCTATTCAAGAGGTAGTCTTTTAATTCCCACCTCTCTGCCCCTTACCATTTCAATCTACATTTATGACTTGCCTTGGATCATCATCAGTCACATCTTTTATTTCTCAGTGCTGGTTGTTCCATCACCCAGGCAGGGAGTCACTGAAGCAGTTGTTCTGTGTTTGGATGGGTTTTTTTCCCCTGCAGTTATTTACATAGCCATACAAAAGGTATCAGGATTCACCAATTATAGCCCTATTTTTACTGGAGTAGTTATTGAAGGAACACTGGCATCCTTCTGCTGTTTCCATTGAAATCCTGGATCCATGAAATCCAGGTGTGGACATAAGACAACCCTTGGGTTTACCACCTTGCAGAAGGCAACTCTCACATTTTCAGTACTATGGGGCTGACTCATATATTTACAAAAGCCTCATTCTGCCCAGAATAGAGCAGCAGAAACAATGCATATCAATGGAGGTTAAGAGAAGGATATTTGAAAGTGGTCAAGTCCTGTTTTGAAAAGTGAAACAGACTGTTCAACTTTTGACTCTCATTATAAGTCAGCCTTAGTTAGCCTTGGAGATGTTTAGATCACCTTTGAAAATGAACCTAAGGCTCTAAAAGAAGAGATGCATTGTTGAAATATTGCCTTTGGTGTTGAAATAATAGGCCCCCTATATTTACCTTCCAAACATGTGTGTTAGCCGTGCCAGTGCACACAAAAATGCCCTTACAGGGCAGCGGATTCCGTACTTTTGTGATTAATGCTGCAGTGCAAATGTGTTTTCCTAACTGTATGCATAGATATGTTCTGAAACTCCAGCATCTCCGGTTTTGAAAATTTATCCAAACTCATCATGGTATGAGAAGTCTCTCAATACATTCCTCTTTTTAAAAAAACTATAAACTATATTTTAAGCCCATTAATCTTCCTTCTCACTTCTCTAAAAATCCTAACTCAGATGCTGTATCAAAATCCACCCCACTATTTCATGCCTGCTTTTGCCTTCAGACATCACATTTCTGCATTCAACCTGTTACATACATAACCTTTATGAAGATACCTTGCATTTGAGGGGCAGCAGAGCCAGCTGGTGCATCTCACAAATAGCATCTCTACACCTACATCTGTTTGATGGTATTTTGCACTGCGTACACATAAAAATGTGCACCACTTGTTTCTCTGTTTTTGATAAGAAGGCATAATCAGCTCTGAACAGTTCAGCAAAACTAAATAACTGTTATTTTTAAGTGCACTGGATAAGGGAGGCTTTCAGACAGTGTGAAGGACATTCATGTGTCTGAGTCAGGTTGAAAGTCAGTGAGAGTTGAAGGCTGACTTTCTCTGCCCACCCACCCTCCAGTCATGGCTCTCTGTGTCGAAATTTTCCAGGCTCTGTTGGACCTTGCTCATGTGAATATCTTCTAGGGGAGTAGGACTTCTCTTCTGTTTAGTGAGGTGTGTGAGACCTGCATCCATGCCTTTTCAGGTGTTGCTGTCTGGGCAGTTGAGTTCCCCCATGTGGTCCTGTGGGCATTACCTCAATTTGCCTCCCTGCCAGCAAACAGGTTGCAAAAGTAAATGTCTTGTAGGTAAAAACCACTTGTGCTTCCCTGCAAATAGACACAGTTTGAGTGTGTCCCCCTGCTCCATGTTGTGTGTCATCTCACTCCAGGGATGGCCAAGCAGCCCTTGGTCTGGTAGGGCCAACCCTGCTGCTTTTCCCTTGTGGTACAGAACAAGATGTGAAAGTGAGATGGAGAGGGCTCAGACCTGGAGTAGCTGATTAAAATGACTGGTTTTACCTGTTCTTTGTGGACTTGTGGGGCAGAAGGTTGTACAAATATGTGGTTGCTTTTCCTGGAGCAGCTCGTCCATCTGCTCCAGACAAAAGTAGACAAGCAAGTAACTGGTATCTAACACCAAGTCACCTGAAAAGACTGACCCATCCAATGAACTTCCTATGATGAATCCCACTGTTTCCATAGAGATCTTCAATTTTTCTTCTTAGGCATGTCAAATGAAACAGAAATAGCTGGGTTGTATTATTGTACATTTCAGGCCTTTCTTCACTTGATAAAACAGAAAGAATACAATGGAAATAGAATAGATTAGAATAGAAGAGAAGAGAATAGGATAACTATTTCAGTTGGAAGGGACCTAGAATGATCTCCTGGTCCAGCTCTAGTCCGTGTTACTGTCAACATGTCTATCACAAGGGCAGAATCTCACTAGTGAATTTTTCGTGGCCAGGTTGGGACAGGGCAGTTTCTAGGACACTGATCCTCATGATGAAGTAACTTTTGTTTCTCAACCCAGAAAGCCCTGCAATTTGTTACTTTGGAAAACTGGTATCTTAGCAACCACTCAGAGCATCCCAAAGCTCAACACTGTGGACTGTGGACACAACACCACATTGCAAGGTTTCATGTGCTGGTGCTGCCTGACTCTTTCCAACAAGCTGTGTGGACGTACCGGTGCTCTGCTTCGAGTGGCATGTCCCAGAAAAGAATTGTTACAAAGCATCCTCTTGCCCTGTAGCTGGCAGGTGAGGACCTTTGCTGGCCCAGCAAGGTCTTGCCAGCTGCCCAGAGCCCGGGTGCTTGGTGGGGCTGTCTGACCACGTCACTGACTATCACTCATATCTGCATTGACGCAGTCGAGGTCTCAGTCAGATTATCTTGTGTGGTTGCCCAGGAACTCTGGGAAGGAGCTAATCTGGCTGGCAAGTAAAAGGCACTTCTGCAGTTGGGACTGCTACCAACCAGTTGGCCAGCCCCCATGGAAAAATCACATAAGACAACAAACTTGTCCTTTATTAATAAATGCCAAGTGACAGCTAGATAGTGAGACAGAAGCTTGATTAATTCATTGCTTGTGTTTCCTCTTGAAAGTGACAGCACCTTCTTTTTCTGACATATAACAACCATGAACTGAAGGTTAAAGCATGTGATCAAATTGCCTATTTATTTTCCCTGGTTTAGAGCCAACACTAACCTTGAAAAACTCGGATTTAACTAATTAGACGTCCTGTGCAGGGAGGGCTAGAATGGGAACTGGAGCAGTCCAGAGCTCAAGCCAGCTGCTGGCCAGCACCTTACATCTGCCAGGCTCCCACAGCTGAACATAAGGTGGACAAGACTTCTCCCTCCCAGATCTCCATCTCCTTCCTCACCAGCTCCAGGGGAGAGGATGTCTCCATGTGCCCAGAGCTGCAAAGCTGGCTTTGGCTGGAGGCAGCTCAGCTTCTATTCCAAAGCTAGCTCCCAGGGCTCTGGAGTTGGGAGAAGAATTCTGCAGGGAAGGGGTTTAGACTGCTTTAAGACCAGAAATCCTAACAATTATTGCAACTGCTGAAGAAAAGCAACAACAACAAAAAAAGGCAGAAAAGGTGCTGTATTTTCCAAAAACCTGTGAAGTGTTGTTCTGGCTCCTTCCATCTGCCTCCTTTACCCCAGCTGGAACTGGGCTGAATTCAGGTGCTAAAAAGAAAAATAGGAACTTTAAAAAGAAAAGAGGCATTTTTGCCTTTGATTTTCCTTGGTATGGAAAAATTTGAAATTCTGGCAGAAATGTTTATGTGAATTTTTTTTGCTATGAATTAAAAGAGAGAGGATTTAATTTCTTTCCTCTTGCTAATAGGTATTTTAGAATTTCTTGTATCAGTCAATTATAGTCTCTTTAAGCATAACCTTCTTTTCGCTTAAATATAATTTACTGCCAGAATTTGAATTTGTCCTCCACATAGTAGAGATACAACAGGACTCAAAAAATGCATTTATTCTTTGTACAGTGTAGCTTTGTCTCTACCAAATAGCTGTTTAAGATGTTAAGTGACATTATTTGAAACTAAATAATGCATTTTCAATTACTTAATAATAATATTAACAGGTTTTCTCAAACATGATATTTTATGTATTTTGTTTTAAAGCAGAGATCCAAGACCACAGAAATTAGTCTAGCCCATGTAAGAACTAAAAATGTTGCCACACCATCTGTAAGGAACATGGGGGCCAAAGATGCTGCAGAAATAAATGGTATCATTTGGAGCATGAGATATCCCATGTTTGAAGATCTTACTGTAATTTAGCAGTTCTTCTCCTCTATCTAAACTCTTGTGGTCTCCCAGTCCTTGTCATCAGATTTCAAGAGCTTGGTGCACACTGGATTCTGGGCACAGATTTTTGGAGGATATTACCAAGCTGAAGCAGAATCTGTTAGAAAATGTTTGTGTTTTGATATTTATGAAACATAGATAGTCTCAAAGACTCGAGAAGAGTCATCCCAGCTTCAGTGCTTTAATCAAAAGCATCTTCAAACTAATTGATTTGCTCTTGTATTTTTCATATGCTCTTTTTGTAAACCAGTCTGCCATTGCATAAAGTCATGCAATTGCATGATACAGTGATAACATGTTTCTGAGAATACATAGTAATAACTAAGTTTTATAGGGGAACAAATCTTAGCATTCACAAAGGCCATTGCCTCTGCCATTTGTGTGCCTTGAATTTTTGGAGCTAAAAAATGGAGCAGTGTGCTGTGACATTATTTATGATGCCTTGGGGAGAAATTTTAAATGATAGCTCTGCCTGTGATGAAGTAAACACTAGAGCTGCTGGAGAAAAGATTCTTCCACCATTATGAAATTTCTAGCTAAGAATCTCATTTAGCAGAAATTGATATGTAGTCAAGTAATTATTTTTCACTGGAAAATATTATGGCAAAATTTTCAAGGACACTCATTATGAAAAAGGCAGCTCTGGATGTAAACAATGTATTCAGCTGAACGACATAGGAAACTGATGTAAACGTATCTGGTGCATGCTCAGGTGAGAGTATTTAGATTTTTGGAGGGAATGTTCACTTTTTTTAAATGAACTGACATTGTGATGTATAGTTCTGTAATCTAACAGTGAATGAAGAAGATGTGGTGCATCAGTAAAACCAAAGAGGCCAATAATGTGTGTTTCCCATTTTTCCTTTTTTGTTAATGAATTGCATTGTTTCTGCTAGTGTGGGACACCTGTAGGGATCCCACACGAGGCAATGGTGATGAGTGACGGGTTCACATCACAACCAGTCCTGGGATGCACAAGGAAAGTCATCAGCCTCGATTTGCTCTTCAGTGGTGTACAGGGTCTTACCTGGGAGTCTTTGGTGGGAGAGGTGGTTATGGATGCAACTACACTGCCAATAGTTTTAACATTATGGTGAGAGAGAAGGACAGATTAATTCAGCATGCAAATGTTCAGAAACAAGGAGTGATATTAAAAGGCACTAATCAGTAAAAAAAAAAGTCACACATAACAAGCTCAAACCCCCCCAACCCCCTCAACAGCCTGAAATACTAAAAGAACAGGTGAAACATGTGTCAATAAAATAAAAACAGAAAGTGTGATAAAGCACAACATGGTCAACAAAGAGTCATGATGGCTCTAAAGCAGAAAAAGATGAGGGTCAAAGAAAAAAATGAATGTCCAAGAAAAACAGAATTATTTTTCTAAATAAAAATAATGGCAAAGCCCATGAAATATGTGAGCTGAAATGTAAACAGGAGAATAGAAGGGCTGAAAAAAGCATTTGGAAAACACATCACAAAAGGCACTCAAGACAAAAGTAAAAAAGTTCCTTAGATACATCTGGTATAGGTAGTGAATTGGTAGAAAAATCTAAAAGAGACCTTACTGATGAATGGGACTCTGTGGACAGTAAGACATAGCAGAACAGCTCATTGGAACTTTGATGAACGCATTGTTGAAAGTGTTGAAGACATCCCCATGCTGGGTACATTTCTCAGGGCCTGTGGGTCAAAGGAGTGAAATCAGTGTGAAGAAAATACATGGGAAATATCAGCTCCAATAGCTGAATTAAATAATGCTGGCCAAGGTTTGTAACCTCTCTTTACAAAGTGCCTTTATGCCTGATAACTGGTGAACTGGCAATGTAATTCCCAACAACCTGAGGGACTGTAGAAGAGCTCATGGGGATGATGAACCAGTGAACCTGACTCCTATCCCCTGTAAAATGGTGGAATTCATAATAAAGAATATGTTTGCTGAGTATTCTTGAGCTAAGAAGTTGTCATGTTCCCATAACTTCTGAGGAGTTCTCATGGGAAGGGAATCCAGCAACCTGCTGCAGTTTTGGAAATGTTTCAGAAAGCTGGTGGATAGAGGGGATCCAGTATACACCATGTGTTTGGTTGAGTGGGTACTTGGATGAACACCAGACGTTGCTCAAGGAAGTAAGCAGCTTCACTGCTTACAGGAGGAAAGTCCTGGTGCAGGGTGAAAGCTGGTTAACTACCGGGAAGGTGACCAAATGGGAAGGTGACAAACAGAAAAGCTGTTTAACAAATGGAAAGGAGAGGGTAGGGCCTGGTGATCACTATGCAGGATGAAGAGTTAGCATGGGAGTGATGGAGGCAGCG
Organism: Brachypodius melanocephalos; assembly: GCA_013398615.1. Classification (NCBI taxonomy): domain Eukaryota; kingdom Metazoa; phylum Chordata; class Aves; order Passeriformes; family Pycnonotidae; genus Brachypodius; species Brachypodius melanocephalos. The sequence goes on from VZSR01003806.1 coordinate 8,285,063, forward strand.
GAGAAAGTGAAGAGAACTGCAATTCATTAAATCCATCAGCACATAGAGGACATTCAGAATGGATCACAGAAAGTGGTGAGGCTTGCATGCTCTCCCTAAACAGCATTTCCTTTTGGGATATCTTGTCCTACTCATCATGGCCCCTCTGGTGCTGCACTCTGCCTAGAGACAGGCACGCTGAGATTATTGCCTTGGTCTCTTTGGGCTTTTGAACCCCTTTTCACCTAATGAGGCAGAGACCTCCTTGTTTGGGAGAGAGAATGGTGGAAAACAAGGCTGTGCCTTCTGCTCCTAAAAGATGTTGCCTTGTTTGGGAGCTGGTGGTCTCACACACTTGCTGAGGTTCAGTCCTGGGATACTGCATCTTGTGGAGGAGGAGGAGGAGGATGCTCAGAGTCTTATGTTCTGTAGGCAGAAAAACAGGAATGATTTTAACTCAGAAATATTGTATTGAAGCAGTAGGTGGGGGACTGTGGGGTGGGATGGGGGTGGGTAATACCCTCCTGGGTGATAAACAGAGATTGTTGGAGCAACAGATGGACAGACAATGAACTATAGATCCTCACAGCTTCTGCTGGATGCCCAAAGCAGAGGTGTGAGGTATCTGAGATTCCTGTGTTTGTATAACACTGTGTGTGTGTCTGACAAAGCCCCGTTTAAGAAATGCCACTTGCTTGCAAGCCCTGTGCCAGGACCAGCTTCTCCTGCTCATTTCCCATCAGGGCAGGGGGGTGGTGCCGTGTGGGGAGTGTACAGAGCTCGCCTTTAACTATGGCTAAGGAAAAATTTATAGTGCCATGCTTGGTTTTCTGATCTGAGAGGGGAAACAATCAGAATGAGCTTCTTCCTGACAAGATGTATTATTCTGTTTGCTGCAGTTCAGAGGCTAGACTAGTAAATCTGAGCACATTGATAAGGCAGTTTTAGCTGACATAATTTCTTTGGTATGTATGCTGACATCTCTGGAGAAAGGGTTGCAGTCTTTAATGAAAGGATGCAGTGAAATAATGTAGATTTATTTTCCTGGTAATGCACTGAATTCTGAAATAAATTATCTATTTTTCATGATTTAGGACAGAGCGGGGAAAAAGAGAAGTGTGAGATATTGGTTAGAAGAATGCATCAATGTATAAATTAAAGTGCAGTATAAACTAATGATGACTTCATTTTCAAAAGTTTGGAAAAATTTTGGTTTCAGGGGTCAAAAAGGCATATAAGTGGTTTAGGACGAAAATAAGGATCATGCTAAAAATTACCTTTTTGTTAGCAGAGAGGTGGTAAATCTTTTTAAAAAGTAGTTAAAAATATGACTGTAAGAATAGATGTACTGCTTGGCATTCAGCTGTTGAAATAGATTCCTGCTATTTGTACCATGTGAATACAGTGTTTAGCAGTAGCTTTTTCAATATTTATTCAGTTAGCCATGGGTTGTATTTGAAATGTGTTTCTTTTGTTGTGTATTGTAAATGCACTCCCTGGACCCCCAACTGGAGAAAAGCTGAGCACTTTGAGGTCACACATCTCTCGTCCTTTGGCAGTCACTCCATTGTGTCCTTCAGTGAGCTCTTTAATGGTATCGCAACAAGCTGCATATGGCCTAAAATAAAAGGAATGATTGTATTAGTGCAAAGCACTGGGCTATCACAAATAGAGTCAGCCTAAGGCAGGAAATGACTGTACCATTTCATTTCCAAATACTTGCAAGTGATTTATTTTAGAGCAAAACAAAGGAATGCTATGTGTATTCACACTCAAATTATCAGAGGAAAAGGCCTAAGATACCACTAATCTTAGTTATTCCAGTAAATCATCATCCTCGCCAATAACAAGATTTTTTTTGTTGTTGTTTATATTTGTTTTAGAATTGTATCCTTAAGCACATTTTTAAAGGAAGCACTCTGGAGATTTTACAGAAGAAACAGCTCATGTAAACAGGCTAGTTTAGTGACCATAAACCTCCCATCTTATCTCACTGAAGCTCATCAAAGCCCAGGCTGGGTCTCAGCAGCACTACTCAATGTCCTCCGTGAACATAAAATGTAAATAAGAGTGGATTTTGTCCTTCGTTTTTTTTTTTCTGTCATACACAGGCATAAAATACCCACTTGGGCTTTCAGCTCATCTCTGTTATCTACCCCACCAGTTTGCGTCTCCCTCTGGAGTGGGTGCACTGAAGCTCCAGGGATGCACATTAATCCTGCTCCTGGCGTGCTGCACCGCATCCAGTGCTCGTGGGAAGCAGCCCCTGTGTGCAGAGTACAAATCAGGCCAGGTCATGGCGAGCCCCAGGTCCTGAGCTCTCAATTGTCTCCATCAGTCACTTGGCTGAAACACATCCCTGCAATCTGATTTTCCTGCTCATGGGAGGCTGATTCACAGCCCATCTGTATTTCATCCTGACATCAGATGCAGATTAGAGGGGCTCCTGGGTCTTGCTGTTCACAGTGGGCAGAGCTGCCCAGTGGCTCTGTTGGTGTTTGGGTCAGAAGCCTTACTGTAAAGGCTTGCTGGGGTGACAGAAGATATAGTGTGATCAGAAAGGTGGTGTCAGAGGGAGAGCTGTCAGGTGTGGATGTAGATCAGTCTCTCTTTTGGAAAAAGGAGCTGATGGTAATAGCCCTGCAATGTACATAACAGCACTCAGCATTTATGGGCAAAGTGATCTGACTAGTGCCAAATGCTCTCAGGGAGGAAATAAGGGAGACAAAAACCTCCCCACCATTAGGAAATGCTCATCAATGGAAAGATTAATGCAATGTATAAATCTTGAGATGGTTTGAGGTACTTCATGCAGATAGGAAATGCATCTCAATAATGCCAATGTTTGTCAGGTGTTTGAAAGATGAGAAACCTAAGTAGCTGTGTTGGGTGCAGTGGCCAGTCCATTTTACTGATGGTTCAAATAGTGTTATTGGTACAAAACAGCCTTCAGCAAGAGACTGGATCTGTGAAAAGACCTCTTCCTAAATAAGATTTCTTCCCAAACTGAGGGAGTTCAGCTGCTCTTCTTGTAACTGGTAGTTTTGTAAAATTTCAGCTTGTCAGGAGGTGGTTTAGCTAAAACTATGAACATTGCTTTGGAGTTTTAGAATATTTATAATTTTTCAAGGCAAAGGGGAGATGGGTGTTATATATGTACATTTTTAATTTCAATTGATCTTGTAATTTTCCTGTCCCAAAGATGAAGATAAATATTTTGTTGCAGTTATGAGACAGATGTGTGCTGTGTATTTTCAAGTAAGTCAGATTAAGAATAGCTCTTTATCTAACCCTACAGCTTGTCCCTCAAAACCATCTCAATCAGTGGAATTAGAAGCTGCTTAGTCCAGCTGGGGGCACATTACAAGACAATTCTTGTCATCTAGTCTTCTTCCTGTAGCTTTCTTTATTAGATTATTCCTTTATTTTTAGTTATACTCTGGGCTGCACAAATCTGCTCACATATAGGCACTTTTAAATGGTGTTTTTGTGACTCATATGACTTTATTTGAAAGACTCTGTTCCTTGGAAGGGTCCTGTTTCCCAAAGGGCTTGCAGAGGTACAAGAAATACTCAGAATACACCTTCAGGAAAAGCTTGTTTTTATAATTAGAGTTATTCCAAATGGACATTTTGGTAGTGTCCAACAACCCTAGTGACAGATCTTTTTTTGCAAGAGGCTACTGATTATATTTGCTTTAATCATAGACAATCCTGGCCACAAGTGTGCAGTTCAAGGTCTGTCTACACTGCAGCTGATTTGGGCATTTCCAAATGTGTTGTTGCCTACCTAGCTTGCAGGCATGAGCTGTGAAACCCACCCAAGTATTCCTGCCCAGGCTCTCCAGGGAGATAGCAAGGGAATTCAGGGATGGTGATGCTCAGACAGCCTGTCTGAGTTCAGGACATGACTGGAGATTTGCTGGCCTCTTCATTTTCCATCCTGATCTCTCCAGTTTAGAATGCACAATATAACTCCTTTTAATTTAGTAGAGTAGCTGAAACTTGCAGGTATTTCCCCGGAAAGTAGATTCAAAGACACCTAAAAAGTTACTCTGGAAGGATGTTCTCAATACCCATACAGGGTGAACCCTGCTCACATGAGCCTGGGAAGCCCAGAAGGAGCCCAGAAAGACAAGAACCAAAGGCACCCATCCCTGTCTAAGGCTTTCTGTAGTCTTCTCTTAAACATGGCATAAATGGCTTGCCTGAGACTCAAAGGAATTCTATGAGAGGTGGAAAAACAACATTCAAACCTCCAGGCAAACCATTCTTCCCCAAACCACTACTATTAATTGATGAACATTTTTCCTTCACTCCCCACACATGTGAAGAAATTTCACTTGCCTGTGCAATCAAATACCTCCCTTGAAATCACAGCATCACCATGTGCTGATCACTAGAGCATCCCACTGGCTGCTGGGAATGCTTTGTGATTGCTTTCCTTATTTGACTCCAGTGTTGATGACTCCCATGATTGCTGGAGCACAAAAATGTCAGCCACTGTATCTCTTCAGTGGATTTTGCCAGTGATGACCCTTTGAAAAGCTGATGCCCAGAAGATATGAGGTGACTGACTGGGTTTGGGAGTATGAATGGCTTTTCTATCACACAGTGTTTTGGAAATGTCATCTGTAATTGAAACTTAATCTTCCAACAAGTTTCATCTGGCTGGACATTAGCTGACAATGTGAATGTTGCATTTTAAAAAATGGCATCTAAACTAAAAGGTTCTGTTGATTTAGTCTACTTTTTTTTTTTCCCCAAAAGGATACTGACAGCTGGAGTGTGGGTCCTAGATTAATTTGACTTTCACAAATCAGATACTTCCTGTTCTCCAAATATAAATTTTAAAAAATAGTCTGGGTAGCAAAAATCCAACATCCCAGAACTTTGACCTGCTGTAGCAGGACAAGTAACACTGATACCATTGGGCAACTGGCAGAGCTGAAGAGTGGGAGCAAAAAGAGGAATCTAAACTTGTGTCTGCAGTTAGCTGGTGGATACTGCCCAAAAGGAAGGAGCTAGCAGATTTAGGTCAATGTAATCAGAATTTACACAGCACCTAACTGCATAAAAGAAATAAGAAACATTTCTTATATTTAAGAAATTTATTCTTTTATTTTTATACAAGAAATAAATTGTGCAAAGACAGAAGAAGGTGAAAAGTTGCAGAGGAAGTTAATCAGAAATATGAAACATTAGCAGAATTATTAGCATAATAGCAGAAAACACTGAGTAGACTAAACGTTCAGCACCAAGAAGAGATGACTAGGGGATGATGTCAGATGGTTAGAAGAGGTGAATAATGGATAATTATTCACTATAGTTTATAATGGAGTGTAATCAGAATATAAGGCATTGTTAGCAGAAAATTTCGCACAAGAAAAAGGAAGAAATGTACATGACTGAAACATGGAAGTTGTGAAAAAATATTGTAGCGGCAAAAGGAAAAGAGAGGCTGGGAGGTTGGTTGTGTCGATCAAGCACAGAAGTGTAGCCCCTAACCCAAGTATTCTCCAAGTATTGCTGGATGATGTGGAACAGTGGGAACAGTGCATGCTTCACACATTTCTTGCACCTTCTCTTTGCCACCTGTTGCTATTCAGTATCAGAAACTTGTGTGGCAGCTCTGTATGTATTAATAATATCTGACTTTCACTGGTTTTTGAGTGGCATTCAAGGATGGGCTCCTCCTGCCATCTTGGCATGGATCCCACCACTGTGGACTGAAGTCAGGGCTTGGACAAACCTGTCCATCAGCTTCCCAGAATTTTCTGTACTCATCTTTGGCGTAGAACCTCCTTGGGTGACTAATGTCATTTGCTCACGGTTGAATAGATGTGCCAGTTCTCAGGAGCAGGTCACCTGAAAGGATTTTGTGATCTAGGGTTGGACAAAGAGCTACTTGATCTTTCCCCAGAGCAGCCTAAATAGAGGAGATTGTGTAGTTGGACTGTAGCCAGACTTGGGGTGGTGATATATACTGGTCTAAATGTCATAGTCTAGCACTTAAGAGATTCCTCCAGGGAGCTCACTTGTGGGGAAGTTATTTGACATAGTACCTACACCAGTACTTTACAGCTGTCCTGACTGCTGGGTGTCGTGATATAACCCAGCAGGCAGCTAAGTACCACACAGCTGCTCCCTCACTCCCTCCTCCCTCCCTGCAGTGGAGTGGAGGAGAGAATTGGGAAAAACCCCTGAAAATTGTGGGTTGAGATAAAGACAGTTTAACAGGACAGAAACAGAAGGGAAAATAATAGCAATAATAACAATGATACAAGAATTGGAGTATACAAAACAAGTGATGCACAGTGCATTGCTCACCACCCATCAACTGATGCCCAGCCAGTTCCCGAGCAGTGGCCCCTGGCCAGGTTTCCTTTTAGTTTATATGCTGAGCATGAAGCCATATGGTATGGAATATCCCTTTGGCCTGTTTGAGTCAGCTGTCCCAGCAATGTCCCCTCCCAGCTTCTTGTGCACCCCATCCTGCTTGCTGGTGGTGTGGGGCAAGAACCTGAAAGGTCCTGGGCTTAGTGTAAACAGTGCTTAGCGTAAACAGTGCTTAGCAGCAACTAAAACTCCAGTGTGCTGATAGTAATCAGCATTACTCTCCTCTTAAGTCCAAAACACAGCACTGTATTTGCTACTAGGAATAATATTAACTCTATCCTAGCTGAAATCAGAACAATATTCACCCCTTATTCTACACCATTTATGTCATGCCCAGGTCCCACATTTTTCAATAGATCCCAAGTAACCATCACTTTTCCTGTCTTTTGATATGTAAACATAGATATCATTTCCTTAGTCTGTGTGCCATCCCCCTATCAAGTCTACTGACTTCATTTAGTCCATGACTTTGGGTTCCATCTGTCATTTTCATCCTTTGGGGCAGGAGATGTGGTGTGTGGTGTTGGATTTTTGCCTGCTGAAGTCAGTTCTCATTCCATCACTGCTGCTCTTGTTCAGATCTATCTGGGCACTTTGCCCAGTTTCATCGAAGTTTGTTCTTCATTAATCTGGGTGATTCCTGCTGTAATGCCCTTGATGTTGCATGTAGC
>VZSR01003806.1:8292211-8327377 GCA_013398615.1 Brachypodius melanocephalos
CAGGTGGCCTTTGCTAAATGTGTATCCCATTGTTTGAAGGTCCCACCACCCATTGCTGTCAATGTTGGCTTTAACAGTGTCCTGTATTTTTGATTTTCACAGATAGGGATGTGATAAACCCACACAATGCCATGGTCTTTAACCTAGATGTCTACGAGGTTGTTTTGAAACAACCCTTAATTTTGAATCCCCTTTTTTGGCTTAATTCTTTCTGGGATGCCATTGCCGTAAGACTTGCTTTTCAAGGCCCAGGACAGTGTTCCAGTCAGTGGCATGAGGCATGGAATATGCTTCCAGTTATCCAGTGGTTGCTTCCACCATCATAAGCACATGGTGCTTGCCTTGGTGATTCTGTGGGAGAGTAATAGGGGCAATCTGCCGTGGAGTATCCTGGCTACCTACACTTGACACTGTTCTTGACAAAATCGGTTCCCTTTGGAGACAGGTGTCATGATTTCAGATGAGGGACAGCCTAGAAAACACATTACTTGAGCCTTGGTGTTAGGCCCCCTTCGAGGAGGAAGGGAGCTTGACTGTTAACCCTGCTTTGAGTGTGGCTACATCTGAACAAATAAATTGATGGGCCAGAGACTGTTCTTTTGTATTGAAGACAAATGACAGAGCACAGGTTGCATTCATACATTTATATTCCCCTACTCTCCAAACTGTGAGGGCTGCACCTTGACATGGCCCATGCCATCTCCAGGCCATGTCTGGGTGCTGTCTGACAAAGTACTGAGCCCCTAAGGCTGTGCCAGGGAAACCACAGTGAGAATTTGATGGTGAGACACGCTCAGGCCACATGCAGTGTGTGTCAATATTCAGCTGCCCTTACAGACCCCCCTGTGTGAAGGGAGGTGGCCCCAGCTGCCCTCCTCTAGCCCAGAGGAGGTAACACGGAGCTGAGTCCTGTTGAGGCTGTGTGCTGTCCACCCTCCTGGCTGTGGCATCTCCTGGGTGGTCTCTCAACCTGCAGGACTGTGACATGGCAGGGTGGTGTCCTCCTGTCCACTGCAGGGCTGCCTGTATTCCCCACTCCATCTTTAGCGGCCTTCACTCTTTGTCGGTGATTCCAGAAGAAAACTCCAGAGAGCTGTATGGGGCTGCCTGAACTGTCTTCTTCCCCCTCCTCTCCCAGGCCAGATGCCTAAAATGGCAATGGAGCTTTGCCTAAATTACTCACCTAAATGAGACTGACTGGAGCCTGTCCAATGTGTCTGTTCTAATGGGTGGTTTTATTGCTTCAGCCTCAATTGTTTTGGAATGTGCTTTGTTTATAGCAATAATTGATCATGCTTTGTTACAAGTGAATTAGTGGCAGCTGGAAGATCTAAGCTCTAATTTTCTTCAAAGAGGGAGAAATTTTATAACATCCATTGCTCATGTGTAAGAAAACCCCTTTTCTTTTTTTCCTTTTACCCCTCTAGTTTTGCAAATATATTTCCAGTGTACAACCCACAATGGGAGTCCATCATATACTATGATGAGTTTGCTGCTCTGGACAAGTCTGTCATTGGTCTTTTTGATTTAAAAAGATTGTTTGATGGTTTTTCATTAGACAAAGTCTAACAAAGTACTTTACAACTCTTGCTCCAACATAATACAGCTTTCACAAGGCAGCTGAAGGGAAATATTCCCAGATGTTTCAAGGAGAAGCTTTGGTGCTCATTATTACTAGCAAGGGCAATTTTGTATGCACAAAGAATAGGCTGGTGAGAGGACCACAAGGCAGGATCTGCAGCAAGTGTACCCACTTGAGCTCATCAAGGTCTGCAGGATAGTTAAAGTTTTTGTGAGATGGATGAAAACCTTCGAATAAAAAACCCATGGCGTTTGAAACAGAGTATTTTAGAACCGTCTTCCAATTTAATTGTTGCAGAAAGCAAAGTGAACAGTCCAGCTGAATAATGTGGCATTCTAAAAGCCACTTCAGGCCATGTTCTCACAGCTCTCCAGTGATCCCAGTTTTAGGCACTTAACAGTGGCCCTTGGTTAAGCACATCTCTCAGTTCTGGCTATCTGTATAGTAATGGAAAAAGATGGTCAGTTTCTAAGATGGTTTGTGTCTGGGAGAGCTGAATCATGCTGTGGAGTTCTTGGTTTCCCTACACTTGTTCCCCACTGATGCAGGTGGGATAAGTCTGTGCCTGACTTTCCCTAAGGGCTTGGAGGAAGATATTTTACTTTTCCTGCCTCCATTAGCCTGCCTTAAAAAGTCAGCTTGAATAAAGGTATTGGCTGTACAATTCGGATGTGAAAATTGAAGTAGATTCAAAAGGCTTGAACAAAGACAACATGGTTTAAATGACAGATGGTTTTTAGAGCATTGGCTGATGTTTCCAGTTATGAGGGATAGTGACTTTAATTCGGGGAGGATCAGCTGCAGATCTGATTTTAGTTCTGAAGCATCTAAATTGATTCCTCCTCCTAAGTAGTCAAAAAAATTGTTTTTCTGGGCTGCAGCAGAAAACAACCAGAAGCCAATGACAACATAAACCAACCTTTAGATTCCATCAGATATCGGGAATGAGCAGGTGTCACATATTTCCTGATCTTTGATGCTTTTGCTTTAAATCTTTCACAGCAAAAAATGCTTAGAAACACTTGAAGACTTTTTCTGTGTTACATGTTATGCCAAGACAGGAATGCAACTATGGTCTTTGCTGGAAGGAAAATATTAGACAAAGCAGCTGTTCTGGTGGCCATTACTGTGAGTTTGTAAACATTGTGTTGACTAATTTGACATCTTAGACTCACACTCTCATCATATTTTTGTTTGCAGCAACAGGTCCTGATGGAGAGTTACTCTTTAAATCAGTGGGTTCAAATGCATCCACCAGGCTTATTGACAGTGGTCTTTTCAGCTTGAGATATGTAGTTGCCTGGCAGATCCCACTACATTCTCTCTCTCTTCTCCTTAGACACCTTCCCCAGAAACCCAAGCTGTCATTTTAGACACCTATACAAGTGTTTCTAAGCTTCAAAAAGCCTGAGCTCTTGTGCATCTCTTGGCTGCTGCCCAAGCCAAATGTCATTGCCTGTCCTGTTGATGTGAGAAGAGCACTGACAATTTGCAACAGTTCGTGCCTAACCCCATGCACTATGCTCTTTAAAATGCAGAACTTTTATTGTTTGCAAACCTTTTAAAAATAGCTTGACTTAGAAGCCTGAGAGACAAAGTCACCTTGAAAATGGGTGCTTAGTTGTGAATCCAAACCTGACCCAAAATTTCTGTCTTGTCTGGTTGAAAGATATTGATTGCTCTGACTCAGTTCCTGAAGATATGGCCAAGAGCTCTTTTAAGAGTTGATCACAGTTGTGAAAAGTTTAGTACACATCTGTGGATATTTGTACAACTAATTGAAGGGTTTAAACTCAGGCACCTAATGCCAGCCAGGGAAAGAAAGGGCTGTACAGAAGTTCTGCTGGAGCTCCAGAGTTTATCTCTTGCTGTGAATCATGGAATCAAAGAATATCTGGAGTTGGAAGGGACTCACGGGGATAATCAAAGTCCAACTTCTGGCCCTGCAAAGGACAGTCCCAGAGTCACACCATATGCCTCAGAGCATTGTCCAAATACTTCTTGAAATCTGCCAGGCTTAGTGCTGTGATCACTTTTCTGGGGACACTGTTTCTGGGCCCTGATGGGAAGATGTCTTCCTGCCACCATTAACCATGGTGAACCCAGCTTGTGAATGGAGCAGGCAGTGTTGGATTGTCCTACTTGGTCCTGAGGCATTTATATCCTTGGCTACCCTCTAGATGGGTTTCTTCCTTTCTTTTGCAGTTGGGATTAAACCAAATGAAAGAAGCAGTGCTCTAACTTTGATAAATTGGAGGCTAGGTTTGATGTTGAAAAATGAGTCCTTTGCATTTTTTAATAGACCTCTTTTTATTCAAGTTTAATGAAGGCAAAAGAAAGAGTTCTGAAAAATGCAGGCAACCATGACAAAATGTATAAAGCTCTAGAGAAGCCATGCCTGCATGTTGGAATCCAACTGTGTAGCAGTACATAAAAAAGCAGAAGGAAAGGAGGCCATTCTATCACTATTGACAGGTCAGGGAGACATACAGAACAGGTTTAACTCCTTCAGAGCAGATGCTGATGTTTTAAAGCCATAGCTTTAATTAATTTAAATTTTTCTTGCTGTTATCTCTCTCTCCACTTCCACCAGACAGCACAGTCATGTCGCCAAGTTTGGGTGCATTTGGCTGCCTCTGCCAGCACTGCTCACACTCGCTGCTGCTGCTGCTGCTGCTGCTGCTGCTGAGGGTATCCTGCTGGGCAGAATGAGTGGAAAACATATTTGCAGCTCTAGGCTATCAAAGAGGCAATGCTGAGAGTTGCAGTTCCCCCTCCTTCCTACCTCTGTCATGCTATGCAGAAAGCTCTGCTTTCCAGTTTCTGGGCAGGCTTTTGCTGACCTGAGTTTTGTCTGGTCAGAAGAAATTGGCACGGTAATACCTGGCTCTGAAACTTGTAACCCTCCCTGAGGTGAAAGAAGTGTGTTGGGCATGTGAGCACCTGCATGAAGATGTTCTAATTGTGCTTCTGTTTTGTTGAAATCTAGTATTAAACCCAAGGCTGCATGAGATGAGCTTGGTCTCTCCTAAATTGAGGTGCTCCATTCACAGATTGTAGTGTCCTACTGCACCAAATATCTGTGCAGGTATGTGATATCTATGAAAAGTCCCTGGTGTATGTACTTCAAAAACAATTTGTATCCTAAGCAGAGAGATAGCCAAGCAGCTTCCCAGACAGCTTGCTGTGGGAAAGCTGTGCTGCTGCTCACATGGTGAGTAGTGGAAGGTTTTTAACAGAACACTTGAGCATGTGCTTTGTTTTAAAACCACAGCCTGTCCTGAAGAGACCTTGGCCACATGGGCTGGGGTGGGTGTGCTGACATCTTCTTCTTTTCTGCGTGTACCCTCTTTCCTCGTGTGGAAATTATTCCCATGGGGTGGATCTTGGTGTCATCTCATATTTGCACATATTTCTGACTCTGCATCCCACCCCATCCTTGTGACAAACCCTTTGGCAGGGTGCATGTACTGTGCATTGCTTGAGGGGCACAAGCAAGAGTGTCACTCTGTTTTGGTGGCTGCAGGGGTCCCCCCTGCATATGTGGGACACGTTCGGCACTCTGGGGGGACTTCCCAAGCACACACCTCTCACCAGATCAGGATGCAGCGATGAAGCAGCCAGAGAGGTTCCTGGGCAGCCTGTATGAACACATCCCAGTTTAATGCTCATTGGCATTAAGTCCTTTGAACCCGAGGTCTGGACATGGATTTCTGCCTTGGCACTTGTTGGACACCTTTTATACAGAGGCTTAAGTGTCCCTTTACAGCACACACTTTGCAGTTTTGCCTGGCTCATGTCAGGCTCCCCTTGTGACTAGGACCTGCATATTTGCTTAAAGGCTTATTTGAAAAGTTATCTTCATAAGGAAATGTAGGATTTCCTCTATTCCTGAGTGCATTTCTCACCAAGTAACAGCATTGTTTTTCCATCTTATGCTCCATTTCCCACCATGATCTTATCAAGTTTCAAGTGGGAGGGAACGGAAGCGGTCAAATGCAGCAGCACAGCAATACAACCAATACAACCCCAGAGCAACACGAGCTCATTTTGAAAAATATTGTGACTCCTGGCAGGATTTTGACTATTGATAGCATTGTATAACAAGCTGCCAGTGGGACACTTCTAAACATGGCTTTGCTTCCAAAGGGACCCTTGTTCACATACTCTGAATGCTCATCCCTGTGTTGTGCTGCTTTTATGGACATTCCTGGAAATTGTGGTTTGTGCCTTCACCCAAATTTTGTTTCAGCATGAAACCAGAGCTGCAAGTGGTGAACAATAATCATAGTGTGATTGGGTTGTTCCATCTGCAGGATGGATTATTGAATCATAGCTCTGGGGCACTTCTGTTTTGCTCTGTGAGAGATTCCTGAACTGGTGCTTTGAGGCTTTCTGGGGTAAAAATTAGGAAGAGCAAAATTTTGCAGGTATTTAGTGTCTAAGTAAAAGGAAATGAGCAAGCAGAAAATGAAAGCTGATTTCCAAACTTAAACACAACAAAATTTTGCTTCAAAAACTGTGTTTAAAAAAAATATTTTAAACTCAGATGGTTCTAGTTCCAGCCTTCTTTATTGAAGTCAGTTTCCATAGAAGCCCCTTAAGACATCATTGCAGAAGATATAGTTTTGCCAGTGATATTTTTGGTAGGAGACATCGTGCTAGTCATGGATATTACCCTTACAGCATATACCTCTCTGCATATAGTTTTGATGCTATTGATACATGATGTTTGTATGATGTAAGCTCATGATACATGTATGTATGTATTTTGTACTCCTGTTCATCCTAAAGATATAAATCAATGGTGTTACAATTTTCTGCCTCATTTGGGTTATTAGTATGAGATGCAGGTACTTCTTTTGCTGTTAACTGCTATCCTTTCAGGGTAGACATTAGGAAAGTATTTTTATTAATATAACACTTAATTTTGGCTTACCTAACAACTAAGAGCCACTAATGGCAATCTATTTTGCTGGGGATGCTAGCTGTTGGTAAGCTATGGCCCTAAGATATGAATTTCAATTTATACTTAGCCAGTTGGAAAATATAATCTTTCTCTGAGAAGCAATATAATTTATTTTTCTATTAAGTTAGGAGATTTTTGTACACAGGACTGGTTTTCAGTACTCTCTATGTATACATCCCTACTAGTAAATAAAAGACAATCAAGGACTGATCTTTATGTGGGAGGCCAAGGGGAACAAACAGGTTCATGTCCATTCTGCTCCCTCCAGGACAGACTGGCTGCATCTACACTTAACAGCACTTGGCCCTGGCTCTCCCCTGGGCCCCACATAAAACCATGATTATTGTTTTTACTGCATTTTTCCAGTTTCGCTTGTCTAAAGGAAAATGAGTGAAGTGTTGCAGCCCACCACAGCAGTGGGTTTTCCCCATGATCCTGGTGGTGTGTTTTGCTGCTATTTAGCACAAGGACATGTGAGGTTGCAAAGCCATCCAGGATAGTTCTGGAGCAGTGGTGGCACAGAGGGAGCCAAACACTGTGCCCTCTTCTCAAATCAGTCACACTGATGGTCACACTGGGGAGAAGTCCTACAATGAACCATCTCAGCATTCATGTCCAAACCCTGCTTTGCAGACAGCTGGTGGGGAAAGTTCAGGGCAGAGCAAGAAATTACCTGACTTAAGCAGTGCTTGATGATCAAGGGCTTAATGCTGGGCTTGTCACCCCATGTCGCTTCCTTGGGACATAGATATATTCTATGTGACAAGCACTTTCTCTAGGGAGCTTTTAGTAGGAGTGAAGGCTGGGGAAGGTTGGAGGGCTGCAATTTTTCCCTCCCCAGCAGCACCTCTGCTTGCTGCAGTCTGCAGCCCTGCCCATGCTATGTGATCTGTGGCACAGACAATTGCTTTGAGGATGGCAGCTCAGGGATAGCTGGCTGGGAATGAAAGGAGCCACCCTAAAGCCATGTCAGAGCCTGGCAAGCCTGTCTCAATGGGTTTTTCTGTCCAGCTTTTAGGAGTCACAGGTTGCACCTTCTCACCAGCCCCAGCCTCAGCTGGGGAGAGAGGAGGGCATACCTAGGACTGCCCAGGCAGGAGAACCATGTGTCAGCAGCAGGATGCATCTGCAAAGCTCTGGGCTTGCTGTGGGAGTGGGGTTAAAATCTTCTAGATACCATTTTCCACTGCTGGTCAAACAGATGCCAGATAAGCCCAGCAAGGACTAAGATGCAATGTGACTGAATGCTGCTGGTGGAATGACAGAGCTGTATATAGAAAACTGTTATTTTTGCAGATATTGTGGCTTCTGTTTTGTCTCCATCATCTGAGAAGGCAGCTCCTGGCATTCCAATAAAACTATGGAGTTAATTTTAATTACTGACAACTGCAGCTTGGGTTGCTATGGAAACACAAAGAACTGCCACTTCTACAAGTTCGGTCTGTAACTTGCTGTCTGGAAATATCATATGGGGTCTGATTCCTCTCTTCTGTCTATCAGTAGCAAAAAAAAGCATGGCCACAGTATCAGCCCAGCTTAAACAATGCACAATCAGTTCAGGTAAGAATCAAACCCCCACCTTTTTTTTTTTCTAATAGGTGGCATTTCTCTGTGGTTCTAAAATAAAACTGGTATGTTCTTAATTTCCTAATGACTTGAAAAACAGTCCCCAGCCAGTTGATAAAGGAAACTGGAGCACAAAATCATTGATATTAGAGTTGAAAAACAGCTATTAGGTCACACGGTTCCCATACAAAATTGTTCCTATGCTATTTTTTCCTACTACTTTTCACTGTCTAATTAAAAATGCAGCTGCATTTGTAATAAAACCTTCTTCAGCTTTAGTTTCAGAGCCAGAATATTATACCTAAATCACGAGTTACTGGACAAAGAAGGTTATTTCCATTCTGAGCTTTTCAGTTTGCTGCTGTTCTCTTAGCCTGAAGTGTCTCATTTTTACTCCTTTTTTTCTGGAGTAACTTTGAAAAGTCAGAATCTGTATACTCTGTCTTCCCAAAAACTACAGACAAGGTTTGGGGTTTTTTTGCATCTAGTTCACTAAAAATATGGTGTGTCGAACTGAGGCCTAGAGTCAGTGCTATAACTTATTGAAATTAGTGGAGTTAAACCCATTAACTCCTGGGATTCCTTTCCTTCTAGATATGCTTTACATTATAAATTATGCAAAATAGCTCAGTTGCTCCAGGTCCTAGAGGAGTTGGACTCTCCTCACATGACTCAAAGACCTCTCAAGTACTCTTTGCAGAACAGGTTTGTTAAAAGCAAATGCTGATGTACTTTTACAAAAGGAATACTGAGTGGGATTAGAGTTGTGCCTTCAGCTTCCTCACAGTGAATACATTACAGATTTCTATGGTGCTTATAATTTTTTATCCCTGCTCTATGGTACTTGAACACAATTTCCACTGGTTTCAGCTAATTGTCCCATTTTGATGGCAAGAACACACTGTCCCTTTTGGGGAGGTACCCGTCCTTTTTCCC
Organism: Brachypodius melanocephalos; assembly: GCA_013398615.1. Classification (NCBI taxonomy): domain Eukaryota; kingdom Metazoa; phylum Chordata; class Aves; order Passeriformes; family Pycnonotidae; genus Brachypodius; species Brachypodius melanocephalos. The sequence continues at coordinate 8,301,265 of VZSR01003806.1, forward strand.
AGAGCCTGCCCCAGCTACAATATTACCCTGACCAGCTGCTTCCCTGTCCAGTGTCTCCAATCCCCCCAAACCACACTCAGCTGTGAGAGTCTGTCTAAACCTGTCCACCTTCATCTTGTGGACCTCGCCCCAAACCATTCATCTCAGGAGTTCAGTTGCCTCAGGCTCTATGGGACAAAGGGAGAGCAGATGTGCCCAGACTTGGACCTTGGGAGCCTGAGCTGCCCTACAGAAATGTTTTTGTCTCTGTTGATTTTGTAGGCAGCTTGGGCTAGTGAATATCAGGACTCACTTTTAAACTGTTTGGACTCACCCAAGAGCACAAAAATTGGCACAGGGATCCCTCCTAAGAGCAGCTCAGACAGTAGATCTGAGCAGGCCTGGATTCTCCTGGGGACAGCCTCAGGCAGCATCACTGGCTTCCATTGGGAGCAGGACACATATTCCCACAGCTCCACCTCAGGAATGCCAACTTGATGCTATCCTTTTCCTCACGGCACACAGGATTTCCTGGATTTCAATGCTCCAACATTTCCCCTCCAAAAAGTCATAAAACCATGTGCTGCCATCCTGAGTAGGGTGCCTAAAAATTATGATGAACTGGACCTATCCTAAAAGCCTTCTTCATTCTCTGATTATGTTCCAGCTAACTCTTTTGCTTTAAAAACTGATGCTCTGGACAGAAGCATTGGAAGTCTCTGAAGCACCAGTGAAGTGGCCTGGGTTTGTGTGCAGGGAAAGTCAGACACAGGATTTCAGTGGGTATCTTAAATGAGAGAGAAATATTCCTCTTATATTTTACAGTATGTACTGCTTTGAACTGGAAATTTAGGAGAATGCAAGAAGGTTATTTAATGCTCTATCTAGAACTTTCATCCAGTTTGTCAAACTAGGCAGAAAGTTTTAATAAATGAAAATAGTGGGTCTGACACATCTCTGCTGCTATACTTGGAGAATGGATAAAGAGCACAGACTGTGTGGCAGCTTTTGTGGAAAACCTTCAAATGGCTGACAACTCACATATGAGCTGATGAATGACTCAAAAAAGAGCTTAGCTCTCAATCTTACTGTTGGCACCCACAAGGAATCTGATTCCAGACACGTGTCCTTTTGCGGTTAGGAAATCCATCGCTTTCCCCTGTGCTCAGCTGTTGGGAGATCACAAGACAGAGGATGTGAGTGCACCCCCGTGCTGAGCCATGTCTGCCTTTCAAGGGAAGCTGCCGAGGACATGAGGGAGCCAGATACAATCTACTGGTCCTTCTTCAGCAGCTCCTGTGGCCAAGATGGTTGTGCCCCATCTCTGACAAGTGGTCTCTTTTCTCTCATGTCTTGTGAACACCGCTATGGGTAATATGTCATACCTGGTTTGAGACAAACCACATTGTTGACTGCTCATTGACTTTCTTTTGTAAATTTATATGGTCTTTTCATGCTGGGGAATCAAAAGCCATGTTAGTATGTCACTTCTACATGTTGGGAGTTTTGCTGGGAGGTGATGGAGGCAAACTTCCACCTGCAGGACCAGACCTGATTAAATGTTTTCTGCTGTAATGAGCCACTCATTTGTTCCTTTCCTTCCATTTTGCTGTTTTCTAGACCCATGTACAAACTGTTTGTTCAAGACCTGTTCAAAGTGAAGATATCATACTGGTTTTGTCTGAATGCTTTTTGTACAGATACTGCTTTCACATAGTCTGGGTTGTCTCTTGACAAGGTTCCCTATGTCATCATGAGGCAGGGCAATTTTTTCAAATGATCACAAAGATGGTAAGATGCAGTCAAAGTTTTTTAATGCTTCTATGGAAAAGATATGCACTGGAAATTCATAATAAATACTAACTAATACATGTTTTTAGCTAATCAAGGATTTTCATTGCAAAGCCTTTAAAGTGAAGAAGTTAAAAATGTCCCATTAAGGGAAGAGGCTGACTGTAAGATTATTTAGTTGCTTTGTTTTCAAGTGAAATGCAATCCTGACTTCTAAAAGTGAAGGGGGAAAAAGATCCCCAGCAATTTCCCAGTATGAATGTAAAACAAAAAGGAGATAAAGAAAATCATGGCTTTTGAAATTGTGGAGGATTTTTCTGAGGAAGACTTTGAGACAGTCTTAGAATAAGTAACAGTTGTCTTCAACAAAGGCATGCGATGCATGCACGATAGGAACAGGTCATGAACTGCATTGAATTGTGCCACTTAACTACACTGCAGGGCAGCCACAGCAGCAGGAAAGACTGCCTGGGACAAGCTCTGTCTACTTGATGCTGTAGGAAACCGTTGGCCTCTTGTTCTCCAAGATGAGAACAATTACATTTGGGGTATGTACCTCTCAGGTACAAGGGGTCAAGGTCATTAGCTGGAACATGAGAGGGAAAAGGAGCCACCATGAAGGAGCATCAGCTGCTGTTTGGGGCAATTTCAGGTGTGCTGCTTCTGGGGAGGTCCAGAATCAAGCGCTTCAGATGGAGAAGTTTCACATTCACATCTTGGCAATGAGTGAGGCTAGAGGGTTCTCGTGTGCAGTGGAGGGCACGCCCAAAGGTTTGGGGCCCGTGGAAAATATAGCACAGATTTAGACCCACCTGAGCACAAGGAGGATTTATGTCCACGCCGACAGCCAGACTGGGGGATACATCCCTGAAGAAACCATGACAGTGCTGTGAGCTGCCTTGCCTGGTCTTCAGGTGCCAATGTGCTCAGCAGCAGCTCAGCAGTTTCCAGAGGGTCAACCTGCCTCTGCTTTGATGCACAGGGTTTGGTACATCCTCCCGAAACCTGCTCAGCAGACAGTTATAGCTTTTGAGGGGGATTTAAAATGCACTTAAATGAGATAGAGCATGCCCTTCCCTGCCATGGGTTAGTGGGCACCAGAAAGAGCAGACCAGCCCTGGAAATTTCCCTTGTTTTATTGCAAGCTTTTTTATTGATGCACTACATGGTGAGAGTCCAGTTGCTGCAGTAATTGGTTTTATGGGGTGCATTTATCCAGCACACACTAAAAAATAGACACAGAGCAGCTAGAAAATGTTTCCATGCCTCCTTCCCATCTGGAGTGGGTCTCCCCCAGGGACATGCCAGCAGCACTTCCACCTCCTCACTGTGGCCTATCCCATGTACCAAGCTAAAGGCATCATCACAGTTGGAATCAGCAAAAGTCATGCTCTTGTTACACATCAGGAACTCCCTCTCTCTTTGGGTCCTGTACTTGTGACTTCTCAGTGTGCATCACAGTACATTTTGTGCCCATTTCCTGGCTGAGATGACTCGTGGTGGAACGTCATTTTTCTCAGTGTGTAATGGCAGTAACTGAATAATTTTAATGCCTCTGAATGCCAAATTTTTTGAAACATGTTTCTGTTTTGTTTGTAGTAGACTCAATGAGAAGGCTAAAGCCGTTGTGTTTTTAGAATTCAGCTTCAGTTGCTGACTGTTTTTTTCCTGATTTTTTCTTTTTTTTCTGATTTCCTCTGGTAGTCTATAACACTTCAGATATGTCTGAGTTACTATTTCTTTGGTAATAGTCCTTCCTTATATTAAAATGTAATATTTTTGTATTTTACAAGGCTTTCTAAATCATAAATTACTTTTCCTGGGTGAGATATCTTCTTTTTTTTTTCCCCTTTAGTGTGTTTAATTTTGGGGTTATTCAATACAGTATTGTTATTCTTTCCATGGTTTAAATGGTGATCAAGGAATTTACAGAAGAAAATTCCTTTTTTCATAAGATTTTAGCATTGAATTCCATAACTGTATATACTACTCCGAAGTAAGTGTCAAGTAGCATGGAAGATGAACTGAAATGAGAGTGAGACCTAAGCAAAGTATCTGTCATGCTTAGAGGTTTTGGAACCTTCAGTCTCTCATTTCATGTCTCTGAACTAATGAGAAACTCTGAAATTGAATTTGTGCAAAGCAAATGCACTGACTTAGTGACTTTGACACATCCTGAGTAGCCTTTCGGGAGAAGCAGAGCTGGCAAGTGACAATCTGAGGGTTGTTTCACCATTTACCCAGAATATCCAACTGCTGATGCCCAGGCAAGGAGCATGGTTCTGCCTATGCCTCCTACACAGCACATGGAAAGAAACAATATCCTCCAGGAGGTGATAAAAAATAGGGGCCGAGCTTCTACCCTGCCATGTGCTCTCCTTTCAGCACAGAAAGAGCTGGAGGAGAGGAGGGAGGGAGCAGAGCTTGCAGGGCACAGGAGCTCCCTGTAGCACCCAGGGCTGGTCTGGGCTTAGGTGTGGGTGCCTGTGACCTGGAGAACAGGTGGAAATATGGGAGGCCTTGGACCTCCAGGGCAGGGCTTGGGCAGCCCTGTGAGCTCCTATCCTTGCTAATGCCATAGCTTGGAAAGCTTCCCAGCTTTCAGGCTTTTCATGATCATCATTATTGTTTTCAGAGAGGCTTTCCTGAATGCTGCTGTGTGCCTCACACCCCTCAGGGTGCTCCCAGTAGCCTCCCAGCCAGGAGAAGATGGGTTGGAGTTTGTGTTCAGTCTGATTTGCCATTGGTGGGGCAGTCCCTTCATGGGCATCTGGCACTGCCTTACCTGACCCTGTATCTGCCCTACAGCCAAGCCTGCTTTTCTTTCCCTTGGCGCTTTGTCCTTTTCCTTGAGCAACTCTGACTTGCTGAGGCTTTGCTGGTGAAGGAGACTCTATATGCTTGAGCTTATCCTTACTCACTTTTATTTCTATTTTATCCTTTTAGAGCACATACTCAAGTTGAATCCATTACTCCCATTCTGAACTCTGTTAGACTAAGACACGTGGTTTTAGAGAGGACATCACAAAATGGAGAATTTACAGTAATGCACTCTCAGGTTTCATCACTCAGTAGGAAATATATGTGCCTTCTTTTTTACTTTAAGGCATTTTCTTTTAACTTTGCATTTCTAGTGCCTATTATGTTATTCTCTGCTTGTTGCACCTTCCTTTTCTTTGCTTCCTGTCTTTCATGTTCCTTAATTTCTGCTAAAATTTTCAGCTGGGTTTTTTTTTTCCATTTTTTTGCTTTTTGCTTGTAAGAGCAATCACAGATCAGCACCAAATAGCTGTATGAGTTCTAGTAGCTGTTTTTATCTCTAGAGATTTTAAACTTTGTCAGAACATCCTGATAATATACTGATTGAAATTCCCTTCTGAAGTCTCAATTTAATACACTGTTGTTTCCCCTGTAACTCTTTGCAGACAGACACTGATGTTTTTATTTAACCTCTTGAGAAGACACAAAATGGGAAACAAGCAAGTAACAAGCATTTCCAAATCCCAATGCTATAAATCTGTTTTGTTTCCCTTCTGCTTACAAAAGTGGCAAATTATTTATTTTATTATCTCATATCACACCAATAACAAGAGGAGTCTGTTCCATGCAGTCCAATTATGAAAAATTGCCTGAGATAAAATGACTCACAGCGGGCTTGTTTTTCATGGCACTGTTTCAAGGAAATATTTACCTGCCTGAAGTGAGGAGAATTTACACTTATGCTGGCAGCTGAAAATTTCCAATCAGAAAAAAAAAAAAAGAAATTGCCAGATAAAATGTTAGTCACAGTTGTTTGGGCCATCTTCTTGATGCATGAAGTCTAGTTGGACTCCAGGTATGGAGTTTTTCTAATTTCAGCCACTGGTAGGATTTAGGGCATTGAGATGGATTGGAGGGTTCTCTGAATTCCTTTCTAAACTGGTTTTCTGAAAACTTGGTACAAGTTTGACTACACAAATGCTTTCTGTTGAGATGTGAGGATGTGAGGGATTTGATTCTTCTGGGTTTGGTGTTTTAACTGGTTAGTGGTAAATCAGCTAAAAGACTGCATCATTCCCTGGATGTGTGTGAAGCATTGGTGGAAGAGAAATGTTAGCTGTGTATATAAGATTAGAGTGTCAGTTATTTTATTTGGTTATATTCACTTCCAAATGGCTGGATCCCCTTTTGTGCAGTGTTACAAAATGAAAGTATGTAGAAGAAGCAGAGATCAGACTTCTTTGCTAGAAAGCCATGTAACAGAGGATTACTTATTTTTTCCGCATTATTACAAAAAATTGCTAATGTCTTGACCTCCATTAGAAGTGCACAGCCTGCTAAGGCTTCAGCCTTTAGGAACAGCTGATGAAATGCATCAGTTCTGTTCATCAGGCTTTCACATCAGAGTGGAAATATTCTGAGTATATGTACATGGGAGTACAGACAAGTAGAGAGAGAGAATGACTCTGTTGGTCTGCAGCTGCTTCAGAACACTCTGTCCCCATCCTGACCTCACTCCTGTGCCTCCCACAAACCATGGGGGCTGAATTTTCTGCACCGCCCTGGCTGCTAATATGGGCACTGATGCTGCACTGGCTGGGTGTCCTGTGTGGAGAGGGGAGGTGGTTTGAAGGACACAAACCTAGGAGCCTGCATCATCAGTGGGGGACTGATCCACTGCTGGAAACAAAGAGCATTTCTCCACTCAGCAGCATGTTAGTTAAGATTTAATGCTCAGTAATGGAGGAAAAAAATTGTTTTCTGAACATGCTCATGTGACATGGGGGATAAGGCTGTCACTTTGGGTGCAGACCAAGTGTATGAGTTTTCTATTCTCCTGAAAGGTGGCAGATGCAATTAGCCCTAAGGGTTCCATACATAAATTTCCACTCCCCAGCCCTGCCCAACAGCTTGGTAACAACTCTGCAGCCATTCTGGGTACTGAGAATGAAAAGAGAGCGAGGACAGTGCATTACTGGGGCTTTCAGTAACAAGCAAAGCATATTTTGCTTGGTTTTTTTCTCTCCCCTTTGTTGGTTAGTATGTTCTTGAGAGAGAAAGTGCTTTACTTCCAGATCAAGTGAAAGGATTAATGATTTATAGCAGAGGAACATGAAGACGGTTTAGCAGGATAGGATTCTGTCAAAACAGTGATGGTAGTGGTAATCACATATTCATGCTCATATATGTAGTGTTTTTGTGTGTTTTTGTCTGGATGTGTTGCTGGAAGTTTATACTGAGAGTATCTTCTTTGAAATCAGAAAATAACCCTTTTCTGTCTCCTTTGTGTCTTAGAGAACAGCAGTAGACACATTCCATCCTTCTGAAAAATTCATGCTTGTTCTGGGAATTTCTTTGGCCTCAAGGCAGCACATTTAGAAATGTACTTTTAGAAGAAGAGCAAGAAAGATTTGCTGAGCCACTGCCAAGTCTTGCAGAGGTCCCTGCCCTGAGATGGTTTTTTTTCCCCAAATAAACCTCCACAAGCCTGAGCTCCCTGCTCCCCTCAGACCAGCCTTCACCATGTTGAGGTGCAGTGGGCTTTGCTGGAGAGGAAGCCTTGATGTCTGATGCAACCCAGTCGGGATGGTTTGCCATGTGCTGTGATTTGCCATGTGCTGTGATTTGCCACAAACTGCGGTAAAAAAAAATAATAGAGTAAAGCAATTCCTGCTCTGCAGAATGCAATCCTGCTTTGAGGCAGACATGCAGATACAAGAAGGTCTCACAGATTGTGAGGAAGAAAAGAGGAGCTGTTAATGAAAGCAAGAGGATGCAGCAGACAGGATCATTATTGCCTGGAGCAGTTATAAATCAGCAGAGAGGTTAAAAAAACCAGCAGTGCTGCAGTAGTGATGGAGTGCCTCCAGGGTGCCTCTGGGGCCAGAAGAAGGCCTGCAGGGTGTCCCAGGAGGATGTCCACCTCAGATGAACAGAGAGCTTCATATTCAAGGTGAATATGATCCTACCAGAATGAAGCAGCAGGGCTGATTGAGGGCTGACTGGGGTTGACATCCTCTCCTGTACCAAGTCTGTAAGTGCTCACAAAAAGGTTGTTACAGGCCACAAACAAAGATGCTTTTCCTCTCTTTTTTTGGTTTATGAGACAACCTCTCTAACAAAAGTGTGCAGCCTCTGACCTTTCCAATGCTAGAATAGCAGTCTGACCACTTCAGCCACCTGATGTTTTGTGATGGGCATGTGTGCTATCTCACATCAGTGTGGTCTTCAAAGGCAATGAGACCACATAGTTTCCGTATCCATTGGTCTTTTCTTCCATCCATCCATCCATCCGTCCATCCATCCATCCATTCATCCATCCATCCATCCATCCATCCATCCATCCATCCATCCATCCATCCACCTTTCCATCTGTCAGTCTCTACTACCCAGCAAATATCAAGAAATTTCAGTTCTGATGAAGAGATCTCAAAGATGATGTATTCATATTTATATCATGACACTTGACCTCTATCCACTCTGGGAGGAGGAGAGACACCAATTAATGTCCCTGCACACTGAGAGGTTGCAGTGAGAGGTCAAGTATGTTTGTTATTTGGAATCAGCTCAGCACCTGCTGTCCTTTCTTCTGCTGGTAGGCAGGAGTGTGGCAGGCTATAACAATGCTGCTAGACTTGTGGTGGTGTTGTGCTGGCTGGACACCTTTGGGACACAGAGCACTTCTCTGTGGAAAGCCAGTGAAAAGATGGATGCATTTTACTCATAAAACACTCAAAAAGAATCCATTGGAAAAATAAACCAGATTTATATATATAATAACAAGAAAGTTCTGTATTTGCAGAAGCTGTTCATAGGCAATGTGCCAGGCTATGTCTTTCTTGGAGACCACAAGCTAATCTGTGCTCCATCAATTCCCAACCTGCCCTTATTCTTTCAGTGGTATCACAAAGGTCTTTACAGGAGAGGGGTGGGCAGCCTCTCTTTGCTTTCCTCAGATGGCCAAAAATGTCCAGAAACAATAGGATGGGGACAGGATGGCTTTTACATGGGACAGGCAGACCTAACTCCTGCTAGATGGGTTACCATTCTGGGCTGGAGACAGTGAATATTTGTGCTAACGTTGGCGGTGTTGCAAGGACAGCTCTGAAACCTGCCTTTTTCCTAGTGATGCCTGCAGGGAAAGGGCATCCTGGTTCTCCTCTTGGGCTGGGTTTTGGGCATCTCCAGGATGACTGAACAGCACCAGGTGGATGTCACCCTGGTGGGACAGAACAGTGGCCCCTCTTTCCCCGTCTCTGAAGGGTGGTGACTCTGGTAGTGCTGCTGTGTGCTCTGGTTATGACTCACAGTGTGACTAACCCATGCAGGGAAACAGAAATCTGTGTTACTGCCTTGTGTAGAGGAATGGGAAGATTCCTCAAATACACTTTGGAATATTGCTCAGAGTGGTATGTCAAGATCTGCCAAGTGGAGCCATCTGACAGAAGGTGGTGAAATGCAGGGTAGAGCTGGTCAAGTTTTGTGAGAATTGAAAACACTCATTGCCTAGGCCACTGCAATGCCCTCCTGGGAATATGCACATGAAGGTAGAAGTGCTGCATAATGGTTTGTGAAACTCCTGTTCAGAAATGCTCCAGATGGCACAGGGATTCCCCCAGTTGCGTGGTTATGAACTGCTATCGGTTGGCAAAAAATTATATTGAGAGAAAACTGCCTGGGTGGAAGCGAGCCCTTTTACATTCCCTCTAAATACTGCACTTGCTCTTTCCCACTACTGCTTCTTTGGTACCCAAGGCATCTTCCAACAGCGACTGCATGGATGAGCTTTTCATGGTACCAGTGTCACTGGCAATAAGGCTGTGCTGTCCTAAGATTCACAGCACCTGGATAAGTCTGCCCATGTTTAATTTTATCCAGGCAATTTGGAACCATTCTCATTAAATCCATGCAAGGTATGCTGTACTAGCCACGTTGGCCACAACAGCTTCATAGCTGGCTCAAGGCAAACCAGCTTGGTGCCTCTGCTCAATGGCTTGAGCCTGTCCCCTCTTTTGGCCACTGGTGTCAGGAGGGTCTGTGCACCTCCTGAGCAGAACAGGCTGCTGGACTGGCTCAAAACTAGGCTTTTAAACCATTTGGCTTGCCAGCTGATCTGACTTGCTGTAAGACCTTGCTCAGGGTATTTACCACCAGGCTTCGTTTTCTCCATTTCACTCTGTCACAGCTGCAGTCTTATCAAGTATCCAGCTTACTTGTGTTAGGGCACAATGGGCTGCAGGTCATGCAGGGACTGAAATTACAGCTGTGCTCTATGGGCACAACACCACACCTGTCTGTCCTTTACATCTGTAGCTGTTGTCTTTCTTGGCTCTTTTTCCCCCATGGATCAGCGGCTTTAAATACTCAGCATTCCTGGCTGTGGTGTCTAGGGAGATGGCTTTCTCAGATAAGAAGACGGTTGTTCCTCATTTGGATAAATAGAAAACTATGTTAGATTTTAATAAATATAAAGATCAAAGCCAGACATAAACGAAACAACTAGAACTCTCTCAGGCTGGGTCCTTCAAGTAAGACAATCTCAGTTTTAAGTATCATAAATAGTGACATTTCTGGACACTTGCTTTGTTTGACCCAGTGTTTGTCCAAGGCAGAGTTTGTCATGTTTGAAGTCTTGGACAAGGTGTTACTAAAATTCTGTCTGATATTCCCATGAGTATTTGTATGTGTTTGAAGTGCTGCTTGTGATGAGTGCAGTCTGACTCCTGTCTGATTTCCTCCTCTGTGTATACTTTGCTTTCCATGAATCCTCATGAATTTCCAAAGTTTTCTTTCCATGAGAATGTGTGTGACCATAACAGAATTATTTGCCTACTTGAAAGAAGCAAACACAGCTGGAACAAATTCATTTTTTAAAATCATCATGAGTATTTGTGGGAATATTTTTGGTCATATTCCCTCTACTCTGCCTTTTCTGGCTCACGCTTGCACAGAAAATGAGGAAAAATATATATTTTTTTCTTTTGATAAGACCACTACATCTCTCAGCTTTTAATTGTGATAAAAAAATCACCTTTGACAAATCTGCCCATTTAAAAGTCAACCTCCATTTATTGAAATGAAATAAAGGAATTGAACTTCAGTTCTCCCAGAGAATCACTCTTCTCATATCCTGAGCACACGTTACTCAGGATCTCTGTGGAATACAATAGGAGAGAGGTTATTGAATTGAAGTTTCAAGCACAGAAGCAGAGCTCTGACCAATTACATTTTTTCAGGGCTGAAATTGGACTAGTAAAAAAAAGGAATATCAAACCACAAAACAATGTGATGCAGAATCAAATCACTCCTGGGAGAAAACGGTTCTCTGACTGGAAAGGTGAGGGAAGTGATTCTGTATTTTTATCCTTAATATCATACCTTGCTTCCTGACTTTGTTTTCTATCTTAATCTTTGTTGTGTGGCTGCTTAAAATTCAGTGATTGTACCAAGTATTGAATGTCAGAGTGCTTTTGCCTTTTAATTATTGGTCTTGTTGAGGGGCTGCTGGACAGTCATGTGGAAGCTCGAACCACGTGCTCCTTCAGGACCTCATGAGGATGGTCCCCAAGAGGTCACCTGCACAGGACAGGGCAGAACAGACTGGCTGCCAAATGTCCTGCTTGCTGCAGTGAGATGATGTTTCATGATCAGCTGTTACACAGTCCTTGCTGACTTTCTGATATCTTCCTCTTCCTGTTTGAAGGGCACTTATATTCCACACTTTTTATAAGGTGGTGAGCTACTATTTTCTTCAAATATTTAATTTTGTGTCAAGTTTTACAACATTTAATTCCTTTCACATCATACCTTGCCCCAGGCACCCTCTGCACCTTTACACAAGATTCAGATGTACCATCTGGGAAGCAGTCTGTAGGTGGCTGTGGAACCCACACATACAGCTATTGTTCTAATTCAAGGTTCTAATGCCTGCGTTAATCATCAGATTGACTCCCTTGTGTTGCATTTTAAAAGAAAGTCCAAATTGCTCTGTTTGTTGTAATTAATTACAGTCTCATTTATATCAACTTTTCTTACACAAATTATTTCCTCTGATGCAATGTAAATGACTCAGTTTTTAAGGCTTTCAGTTAAGGTGCCATCTGTGCTTCTGTTATTTCAGGAAATTTTCATTTTGTGACTCCCTTCATGTACACACCACAAATGTGAAATACGTGATGCAAGGAGTCATCACTGGGTTAAATCTAACAAGATACAGGCAACCTCATTACGCTGAGATAAAATGTTTGGAAGAAAAAGAATCAATGATTTGCAAAAATTATCTTCAGAGAAAGTGTATTTTTACTCTTTGTATCAGTCAACTGAGTATTCAGATAGTGCAAGTTCTCTACAAGTAGTATTTGCTTATCCAAATGAGATACAAACCCAATATTCCTGGATAGTTTATATATTGTTTGAAAAGTTATTTCAAGGTCCTAGTAACCAAATGATTTCGGATAAAACCAATGCTGAACCCAAAGATCGTACTACGGACATTTCACGGACACTTCAGCCTAGCTTCCATGTTCTCATGGATTGGACATCCACCAGCAGCTGAAGCCCACCTTTGGATTACCTTCATCCAGAAAGAGATAAGTGCATGGTCCACTCTCACACAGCGATGGAAATCAGTGTTAAGTAGGGGTCGCCATCAGGAGATTTTGCTTCACAAGCAGGCTTTTGATTTGAACCAAAATGCTTCTGTAAATGCACCCAGACGTTGTTTATAATGACAGCTGGAACAAAAATGTCTGTCAAAACCAATTCTTTGTGGAACATAGGAATTCAGATAAAACTAAATTATTAAGATGAATTGTCTCCATTCTAACACTCTCCCCTCCTCCCAAACACCCCAAAACTCCATATATTTTTTGTCAGAAATTTTTAGCTAACAGTCACAGATTTCAACTCATACCTTTTCTGTCAGGGCCAGCCCAGGGCATCAAGTGTCCCATGGAGGTGGGGGAAGGCTGAGGCTGGGCAGGATCTGGTGGAACAGGTTAGCATCCAGTGTGGTCACAGCAAAGCTGTGGTGTAGCTCAGGCAGAGACTGAGGACAGGGCTTCAGCTCAAGGACAGCTTCAGAGAACAGGGGTCACCCTGGCCCAGGCTTTAAGTGAGGCCACACAAACCCAGGCTACAAAACACCCAGGAGCAGGGGAAACTGTGTTCAGGACCCAACATATGTAGAATAATTCCAAATATCCATCTTTAAAAGCAAATACTTTGCTTGCACTTGTAAATGAGACAGAGACTTTCAAAATTATTACATGTTATTGATCTCCCACTTGGCTGCTTTCTGCATGATTGCCTTAATCTGGAGGGATTTTAGCTGCAGTGGAGGAGATGTCACATATTGCCCCGGAAACACATTTTATCAGGGAATACTATGTGAGGGAGCTGGTTTCAAAATGCTTTCCATGGGAAAATTTCCACTCTGAGAGTCCATGCCTTAGTAAATACTGGAGACTCCAGCATTGAGAGCTGGAGGTTTTTTGTGGGTGATGGGCATCAGGCAGCAATAAGGTGGGATCATGAGAAAGTAATTTTTTTTACCTGTGGCTTTGCACTGAAACAATAAAAAGAATGAGTTGGTAGACTCCAAAGAAGGTGGCTAGAGTGCTGTTTGGAATTACTGTTTTCTGTGGACTGAGTTACTATTTTGGATAGAAAATTACTTGCCTGGGACATGCAAGGAGCCTTAAAAGTGAGGAAGCAATGGAGAAAGGTTCTCAGACTCTTGGTTAATTGAGATGTTTCCTAGGATCGTTACAAAATAAAACTATCTTCTGTAAACTCTAGTCACTTGAGAAGGTAGATAATTAAGACTGTTTACCAAAACAGTAAGACTTTGTTTGGAAGAAGCAATGAAATAAAAAATGTGCATTGTCTGTTTTGTCTTTTCACCCTTTATATTAAACTTGGATGACAGTTTTCAGTTAGGGTTATGAAAATTTTGTTTAATGGGGACATTAAAAGAGAAAGCAACAATAAAAACACAATATCATAACTCTAGAACTGAACCTTTCAAACAGTTGCTATAAGATTTGCAACAAAGTTGTGAGGAGAAGCACTGATGGACAAGGAATAGGAGATGGTGCTCACCTAAATTAGCTCAGCTTCCCTGTACTAATGTGCAAGCCCTTACCATCAGCTATTGGCAGGAATTTATAACCAGAATAAATGTGACTTGCTTATATCTTTCAGCACCTTAATTAGTTATGATGACCCCTTCCTAAAGACATTACAAGATCAGAACTGGTACCTGAGCCAGGAATTATGTTCCCTCATATCCTGAATTCCTGGGGCAGGATGCTGAGCACATTCAAACTCGCTTTTGCTTACTCTGTTAGCTTTTACAATGCTGGTTGGGCACATGTACAGATTTTTTTTTTTCTGAATATTGAGGGAGGATTGATGAAGGACTTTCATTCTGGAGTCTTGGGAAAAGTGCTAAACTGTGAATAGTAACATCTCCTTCAGCTAAGGAGCAAGAGGCAGCAGGGCTGTGCTGGGTGTGTTTTAAAAGCCCAAACAACCCAGGGAGCAGGCAGGTAACTGCAAAGAGCTTGGCTGAAAGAGGGGCAGATTTGGGGTACATCACTGGCTGGGAGGGGAGCCCGTGTGGAGCAGCCCCAGGGCAATGCTCCATGCAGGAGGTTCTCAGGTGCCATGGCCTCAGTCAGAAATGGGTGCAAGACCTACTTGGCACTTAAGCTGGGTGCATCCATACCACTTTGAAAGGGTTCGTATGTGTTTTAATACCCATACACACCACTTTTCAGCTAAGTCAGTTTACAGATCAGAAGAACAAAGTGCATATCAAAGCTGGCAGCAGGCATCCCTCAGAAAGGGCTGCCCTGGCTCTGCCAGACAGGGCTGTGCACTGGCCCAGGCGGTCAGTGTGTTCAGCAGTTCAAGAGGATTAAAACAAGCTCATTGGATTTGTCACTTGCAGAGTTTTATCCAGCAATCACATTTAATTTCCCAGCTCTCACTGCCTGCAACCTAATTTCTACATCTGTATTAGGTGTGTGGAAAGCAGGGAGGAGTGGGAGGAAACATCAGACTCAGAAAGAGCCACTGTCAAATTAAACATAATTTAAACCCTTGAGGCTAAAGCTCCAACAGAGTGATGCAGTGAATAGCACCAGGTGCATGCTGGAAGGAGGACCAGAGCTCCCTGGTTACTGTTCTCCCTGTCCCTGCCTTGCTCCTGGCAGGTCATGGCTCCTTTTTGGAGATGTGACCTGTTGTTTTGTTCTATCTGCTTAACCAGTGAGGGTAGATTTGTTGTCTCATCGATTTCTTCCTGCCCACCTCCATCTTCCCTGCTATGAGAGTTTTGGTTTCCCAGCCTTGTCCAGGGTTTAAAGTCCCCCTGCTCATGCCCCTACATCTCCCAGTACAGTTTGTGTGCAGGCTCTAATTCTGTGTGTGCCATCACCCCTTAGATGGTGATTAAGCCTTTCAAGTTTATGGAAGTGCTTCTCTTCTCTGCAGTTATCTCTTACCCAAGTTATCCGGATTTAATTGTTTTAATCATTCCTCAGTTCCTTCCAGACAACCAAGTAGTTTCTAATTGATTTTTGCTTTTCATTGTTTCCAGTTTCTCAGTGTTCTAGCTTTGTTTTGTACTGCAGGCATGTCTAGAGACCTCAGAGCTTATGAAGACTCATCTGGTCTTTCAAGTGGACTTCTTGATGAGCCCAGGCACAGAGTCAGCCAGGAAGCTGCCCCCAGCCCCAGCCACTCCAGCTGGTGCAGAGCAAGATAGACAAGCTGCCAGCCTGATGTTTGGGGAGCAGGAAAAACCTGAACAGGAGTTTGGGCTGGAGCTACAAGGGATGTGCAGGGCAGTGTGCCCCAGGAGATCTGCTGAGTGTCCCCAGCTCCCAGTGATGCTGGGAACAAATTTAAGAATTATGTTTTTCCATGTGCAAATGCTGGGAAGTGTCTGCAATGAATGTTTTGAATCACCTTATGACATGTTGCATCGTATCTCCACCTTTTTTGGAAGCTTTCCATCCATATTATTTGTTTGGACTTTATATTTATTTCTAGTTTTTAACTTTTGAGGTTAAAGCCAAAGTCTTGAAAGTAGAGTCTGATGGCTCAGAGATGAGTGCTAAGTTTCAGAGTCTCTCCTTGGTTGAACCCAACTCCACAGGCTTCCTGGGGCAAGAAGTTGGTGAGTTTTGACTCTGGAGCTTCATATTTTTTATTGTCACTACTGCCCAAATTGTAAATTAAAGTGCAACCCCACACTGCAAAGAAAGGATAGGGTTGCTTAACATGTAGTGGGAGGCATGTCTGTGAGGAGACATGTGGAGTGAGCACTTCCATTTTTTTATATTTCTTTCCATGCATCTTTCAATTTATTAAATATTAATAATTTGTTGCAGCTGGAAATTGACATTAGGTAGAAGAAATAGAATCAATTTTTAATAAATATGAGCAATAAATAAAACATTTAATAAATCATGCATGGAAAAAGATTACTGAAAGATTAAATAATGATCTTGTATACATACTCAAGTTATTATTTATTAATAACTTTTTGCAGTACAGCGTTCACAACACTCAAGAAAAGTACAGTTTCACCTGAAAAGTAAACTAGAAAAGAGGGGAACTGCAAGTTTCCATTTTGTACCTCAGTGACATTCAGATTAAATGTCTTTCGTGGATGAGAAAAAGAAAATGTTTCCTTTCTCTTGTCCCAGCCGTGGAAACTCTGTGTACCCCAAACCCCACCTGCTACCAGGCTGAGGCTTTCTGCAGGACAACTCTTCTGAGTCTATTACTTCCCTCCAAAATATGGAACATAAAAAATAAACCCCCAAAACTGAAAAATCCAGTAACAGTCAATTTAGTACCTGGGACTTTGGTTTTTAACCCTCTAAACGCATTGGTTTTTACAATGCTAAGTTTTCATGCCAAAGGAGTCAGGTGGTTGTATCAGACTTGGCTCCCAAGGTGCTAAACTCTTTTATGAGACAATAGAGTTACTGGAAGGGATCAATATATTTGCAGCTAATGTGATTATTACTGAAAAGGTTTGGCTTTCAGCAATGAAGATTCAAATACAGTTCAGGCACCTTCCCCTCTATTCCCACCCAAAAAGTGCTTTAAAGCTGTACAGTGCTTAAAAGTGCTGTGCAGAAAAAATAGGTTTTGATTTCTAGAACTGAAATGAGCAGTTTAAAAGCAGATTTCTATAATTATTAATGAATATCTGATACAAAATATTAGTAGAAATACTTTTTTTTTCTAGTTTTAACGTATGTAGGCTGAGTTTTTCTGCAGACCAAAGGAGTGGGAGTAAAAAATCCTACTGATTTTTTTTTTCAGGAGTAATTGTGTGTCAAGAATTTGTGTAGCCTTTTAACAATTTTTTTCAGATATCAACTGGCTTACTCTTTTTGCATCTCAGTGTAGTGCTCAGTGGAAAAACAGTCTGGAGCAGCAGATTGGGACCTGCTGTGGGCCTCCCAGAAAGTGGCCGTGTCTGCCTGCAGTCTGGCACCTCGTTTCCTTCCATGCAGAATTAGCTCAGTGATAAATATAACTACTAATTATATTTTAACCTACATCTTTTCAGTCGTTTTTTTCCTCATGTTTCCTTCTAACAACTTTAATTGCCAGTGGAAGGCTAAAAGGAGGCATTTTATGTGGTCTATGTCTAATTACCAAGCATTCAGTAAGACAACCTTGGCATCTCAGTAGAAAAAAAGTCGAAAAATGCGAAGGGTAAGGGGTGGTCAAACCTGACCAGTGAGTTTCTGAATGACACCAAGCCACACACTGCTTTCACATGGGGTGGAAGAAGGCTCTCTGCCACCAGCCATGTCCCTGCTGCAGCCCAGTGAAGGCTCAGCTGGAGCAGCACTGCAAACAAAAGAGCTGGGGCTGATCCCACTTTGCCTGGTCTCATGGGCACTTTAATGCAAGTGTAATTTAAGGGCTGTCTGTCTGCATTTCCTGTCAGAGGGGACAGGATTACATGTATAAAATCAGATTATGATCCTAGATACAGTAATGTGTACGAGGAGGATGGGGGGAATTGGACCCTGTACCAGAACCTTGCCTTGTTGACAGTTCTGGGATTGCTCACTGACTGAACAGAGATCTCCCTACAGTCTTCTTTGTTTTCAGCCTGTTATTACGAGCCTGAAGGAAACCAAACTAACATCAAAGCATGTTTTTTAAGAAACAGAGAGATGGTTTTTCAGCCTGTTCAGGTTGTACATTGCCACTACCAGTGTTGCCAAGCACTCAGCTCTTTCAGTAAAAATTAAGCAGATGACTGCTGAACTTGCAAACAGAGCTGGCTCAGATGTTGATTACAGTTTCTTGTTGAAATAGAGTGTCAGAGTCTCTTTAGAAAATGGCTGGAAGTGATGGCCCTGTGGCATGTAACAGACAATTCCAGGAAAGCCTTTTCTGGAAAGGAATACAAAGAAGATGTAGGTGCACCAATGGTAATTTTGCCTTTTGCTCTCGGTGCCAGTAATGCTTATCACTGATCCATCCCGAGAGCACCTGGCACTACACTGTGTGTCTGATTGACAGAACAACAAGGCTTTACTGAATCCTGCCAGTAATTTTCTTCAAGCCGTAAGATTTGGTTTCTGCTCTCTGAGCAAGCACCCTGGAACACAAAGCCTGAAGAACCACCTTCCTGATCCTGAGGCAGCCTTTACCCAAACCTAAATGTGAATTTTGTCAATAAGGCTGATTTTGTTATAGATTAGCCCCATCTCCTTTGAGCAGCTGAAAGGACTGAGCAGGCTCCACGTGTCTCTCTATTCTGTGTGCTTTATACCACACCTTAGGAGGTGTTGAGTCTAAGGGAGCTCAGCAGTTTGAGACCACTCCTAACATTTATGTAGTAATGGTTGGATCCTGCATGCTCTGGAGAACCAAGAATCTGCATCTTGTGGGAAAACTGATGGCAGTGCCTGCTCCTTCCCTTTCTTTCCACTATCAGCTGAGGAACAGATCTGAGAGGGGAGCAGCACATGTGCTGTGAAACCTGAAAGGATTTTACACCGACATCTGGGGTTTCCCACTGGGAACAGTGCTGCTATTAGGTTGTAAACATATGTTGCAGATGACATTTAGAGTAGAGATGGGTGCTGGGGAAAGGAGGGATTTAAAACTCCTCTTGCAATTCCTGGGGTTTTTCTCCACTTATATGTGAAAGAAAAACAGATGCGAAGTGAGGAGCAAAAAATAAATAGCAAAAAATAAACCTAATACCTCCAAAATGACCATTTAGATTAACAAGTATATTTTTAAACTCTTGGCAGCACAAAGCACCTCATTGAATAGAACAAAATAGAGTAGAATATTTAATTGCTCAAGATGGATCTTTTGATAGGAAGCACTACAGTGAAATGATGACATTTACTAAGACTCTGCCCTCGTACACTGAAAACAGACATTAGAAGGGTGCTGCCGGAGACCATAAGCAAATGTGTTTATTTGTGCATGTGTAGATTCGGAGAGAGAGACAGACAGAGAGTCTAGCTCTGTGAGAGAGAACATTTGACAGTTTAAAAGCTGTTTCAAAAATGTGGGGTGAAATCTTACCCTCAATTAAGGCAATGGGCTTTCTGGCTTGAATGGGAGAAGGACTCCTTGCTGGTGTTCTGCTAATTAGACCTCCAGTGAGAGAGGCAGTTTTGTTTAGCTTTACTTGCCAGCTTTCAGCTATGAGAATACTAGTAAAATCCATTTTTTCCTTTTTTTTTAAAGACACTGGACTGTTCTATGCTTGCAAAAGACTCCCTGGTATAGATACTCAGGAATCGATGGTAGCAACATCTCTTATTGTTCTAAAGATTAATTTTGAGATTGCCAGCTGTGATAACTTTGCAAGGCAGTTCAATGCTTGAAGATCATTCTGGTTTAACAGTGAATGTGGTAAATAAAATTTGCAGATGTGTGTAGCTTAGGTTAAGCAAGTTTACTATATCTAGGAAGCTCAAGAAAGATTGAAACTTACAAATTTTGCATGAAAAAGTTGAATTATTCATGCACTGAATCAGTAAATGAGGTTACAACGCCACGGGTGCATTGACCCTCACACAAGTATTATAATCAATGGTTATTATAATTTTTCCTGGATTTGTGCAAGGATAAAGCAGCTCAGCAGGATTTTTAAACTTCAGCAGTTGTGATGAGATGCTGAAGTTTGCCCTCCTGGGAGCTGCCCAACAGTGAGTGAACTAGAAGACTTTTCCAGGTGACTGCTGGTTGTGCCACACGAATATTAAAAGGACAAAGAGTACTTGGAATGGCTTCCAGACAGGATGGTCCTCAAGTCCTGGAAAACGTTCTGTGGCCTGGTTTGCAGTAGCAGCCTGCTTGCACTCAAGTTACTCAGGTGGCAACTTTCCAGTCTGAAAACTCATAGCCCACCACAGTCTGAGCTGTCTCTCAGGAATTTGACCTGACTCGTCATGGTTTCCCCCTTATAATCAGCAGTCTCATGAGAGATGAAGAGCCAGAAGGCAGAGGAAAAGAGAAATAAAGATGACTGGTGGTGTTAAGCTTTAGGGCTGAAGGTGGGTGCCAGGGCAGTTATCACAAATGCAGGATTTTTTTTCACGAGGAACTCAGATCTGAAGATAAATTCAACCGTTGTGGGATGAAAAGTTGCAGTGAGCAACTTTATAGCCTCTACTGGCCATATCCTATCCTCACTTCTGGATCTCCTCCAGAGCAGCCTCTGGCCACACAGCCATGCTCAAGCACTGATGTCAAGGGCTTTCCTCCAGGAGGGCAGCACATGCCTGTAAGTACCTATTGCTGCTCCTGTTTGACGTCACCAAGTCTATTAGATAACACCATTTCTGTGGTAAACCCGTATCAGCCAGCTGTGATTTAAGGAGCTTTACTCTCCTTTTGCTGTGACTACCATTTGAGGGTGTGAGCAACTCCATGCCCTGGAAATGTGTGGAAATAGCTGATCCTAGGCACTTGGGCCAGAGTGCAGATGTCAGCAGCTGGACTCCAAATTAAGGATTGCTTTTGTGTAACTGTTCTGCTTTGGACTTTATCTAGATCGTGGTTGTGATTCCTCCTGTCACCCTTTTTAAGGTGAAACATTAGTTAGATGCTTCTCTGTGGAGACTGTCAGTTTGTGTTTCTGTTCTGCTTCTGTTTGCAAGCACTGATTTGGGTACCATTAAATTATAAAAGAGGCAAGTATTAGAAATGGAAGGATTTTAATGTGTTAAGAGAAAGGCACTTTACTGATAATAGTTTTGAAGAGCCTACTACTTGTGTGAGTTACAGAGTGAAAAATAAATTGCTACCATAAAATATGGAAGGCTGAAAGGTGCTTTTAGTCCAGAAATCAGATTCACGTAAAATAACATTAGCCTTTGGTTGTCTGTGCCAAGTTTTTGTCCTCATATTCATTTTACTGAAGGATGAGGCATTAGCTAGTGAACCTGAGCCTGAAGACTTTGCCAGGCTCATCTGTCAACAGCAGCAGATACATGAGAGGGTGAGACCAGCCCAGGAAAGTAATTTGCAGTCTGAGTAGTACAGGCACTGTGACACCTGGGCAGGGTTTAGTCCAGAACTGACTGTGGAGTACGAGCCTACATGTGCAGCAGCATTTAAGTCCTTTTGGGTCAGTGTGGGTCCAGCTGATGTTCACAGTGCAGCCTGGGGAGTGATGCTGCTGAGCAGGGATCTAAAGGGTCTATTTTAGGATCTAGCCACCAGGGCTGGCTCTCTGCAGGCTGTGTTGAGACCTTAAATACCCAATGTGTCTGTAGGACCCTTGATCTTCGTAAATCTCATGTGTGGGATGAGTACATGTAATTTGTTACTCCTCTCTCCCACCTGTGCAGGAGCTGTGGAGCTGTGTCCTGCAGCCTATTTCCTTGTGTA
This sequence comes from Brachypodius melanocephalos, assembly GCA_013398615.1. Taxonomy (NCBI): domain Eukaryota; kingdom Metazoa; phylum Chordata; class Aves; order Passeriformes; family Pycnonotidae; genus Brachypodius; species Brachypodius melanocephalos. Next base: position 8,322,922 of record VZSR01003806.1, read on the forward strand.
GAGAAGAGTGGATCCCCACTGCTGTGTGCAGTGTGGTGTGTGTGACAATAACCTTGAGAGACACTGCTGGCAAGATCTCTGACCCTAGGCATCATGAAATGCACACAGCTTTCTTTATGTCTTAAACAGCTCCAGTTGTTCTGGCAATCAGTTTTCCCTCTTTTCCTGCTTGGGAATAGAGGACACCTTCCAAACCTGCATCCTGAGAAAGCAAAACACTGGACTGCTTGGGCTCATCCCCAACATGGCAGTGGCACATGGGATGGCATGGACAGGAGACAGACTCACTCCTTGGATGTTGTGAGAAGAGTCTTCCTCTGTGTCTTCAGAGATGGAGGACTGAGAGCTCTGTGTCCAGCTTGTGACAACGTCAGTACGAACAAATGTGTGGGTGTCTGCTTTCTTGTCACAAAATGCTAACTGGTGTAGCTGGGAGAGTGAGCTGAGGCAAGTAACAACTTTAGCCCCTGTCCCATCATACCTGAGATGCTGCGTGGTCTGTTGGGAAGTCAGTGTGAATTTTCTCTGTGGCCTTTTATGTGAGTTTTGACTATTCCCTTTCCCTTTGAGAGCAGCTATCTGATTTTCTGACGGTGAGTGTACAAGTGGGAAGGACAGAAATGGAGAACAAGCCTGGAACATGTTGTTATCAAATAGCTTCTCAAAATCCTTAGGTCATTTGCACTTTATGTGTGAATCCTCATGGTCTTTGTTCTGCTGGAATTGATAGATGTTGACCCGAAATACTTTCAATTCCAAAGCTGCTGTCAGTAGTACTTAAGTACACACCAATTATCTATCTCAGAGAAAGATGGAGAAGTATCTCTGGGTACAAAGCCTCCACCACTCAGCCAGTAACACTGATCACAAGTGTTGTGTAGGATGGGAGAACATCGGAGGCCCTGATACGAGGACCGAAACTCTGTAGCTGTGCTGTGCTCTTCAAAATGCTTTCAAGCTCTTCAGAAGTGCTTCAGGAGACTGGCAGCTTCAACCAGTATGATATGTTTCAGGGGATTCAGAAATTCTGATGGACATCAGAAAAATGCAAAAGATTACCCTCTTTAATGTTGTTCATCATATACTGGCCAGGCTAAAGGACTAGATAGGAGAGTAAATTGCTGTGTTAACCTCTGCAGAAATGTGAGGCTGAAATGCCTTCTACTCTTGAATGTTCTTCATCACAATTTTCAAGTGTCTTTTGGAAGCGCTAGTGAATATATCCTCAAAGAAACACTAAATCCTCTGTTGCAGATGGGGAACAGAGGCTAAAAGATTCCATGGTTTAATGAAGATCATGGAGCAGGTGTAAATCCTGGATTGACTAAGGATCGTTAATGCATTTACATCAGTGTTGTAGTCCACTCAGAATTACACTTCTGAGTGAAACTCCTGCTTGTCTCCACCTCCAGGGACATGGCAGCCACCGAGGAATCAGGAATCATGTTGGGAGGCACAGGCCACACTACATTCAGATGGACCTCACAAAGAAAGTGTGTTACTGCTTCTGGGGAGAGTCAAGTCCTCAGGCCCAGAATGAAAATAGTCTGGAAGAACACCCTGAACACGAATCTCCTCCTCCTGTGTTTGCACTGCTTGTTGAGGGAGGCTGCCTCAGTGTCCCCTAACATCAGCACTGTAAGAGCAAGCTCAGGCATTGAAAGGCAAGTCAGACATAACGAGATCAGCTGATGGCTGGTTGTTGGAAGCACGCTGTCCCCTGACTGATCTTGCTAAGGGATCACCAGCAGGCAAGTCTCCACTCACAGAGTGCCAGTGCCATTCCTGCCAGAGTGTGGGTTTCATGCTTAGCAGCTGTGAAGAACCAGCTGATCTAGTTAAATTGCTTGAACAGAACCTAAACCACAAAGTACACAAATGAAATTATAGTGTGTTTCCTGGGTAAATGTTGTTTAGTCATTAGGGAAACTAGAGCTCTGGTGAGTTAATAGGATGCAGAAAGATGATTTGCTGTTTTGGTTTTGGAGCTGAAGCCAAGGAGTCTGGGGTTTAGCCGTATTTATGGCAGTAAATATTTGATCAAAAGAAACCAAACCAAACCTAACTCCACTGATATATGTTTGAGTATTTTAGCATGTTGTACCCAGATAATAAGTTAGGTACATATATATTACACGATAGATCCTCAAAGAAAGAAAAATGTAATATTTCACTCACCTCCTTGTCTGATTGTTAAATCATGTTGAATGGATGGTGAATATGGAAAGCTAATTACAGAAGCAGACCTGCTCTGCGTTTGGTGGATGTGCGGCATACAACGTCCCTGACACAAGGCTCATGAGCAGGGATGGGCTGGGGGGAGAAGAATCAGCTGTCGTTGGGCTGGAGCTAAAATCTTTTGGGAGAAGTAGCTTTACTTGTACTGCTCAACATTTATTTCTCCATTTATAATGGGATGTTGTGGTCAGGAAAGCGGCTGATGTGCATTTGCTAAGCCGCAGCCACAAGGAAAAGAAATTGGCTGCCTAGAACCAAAGTGGCTCTTTTCAGCAGCCAAGATTCAAGGGTTAACAAAGGGAACAAGGTTTTCAAAGCCAGGCTGCAAGATTAAGGCCTCACTGACAATCTTGGCAACGTTCCTGCTGACTTCAGGAAAACCAAATTTCACCCAAATCACCTAATACAATTGGGAACTTCTTGAGCAAAGAGTATTTAATACTGATTGTGCCTCTGCTGAGTGGATTTTCAGATCATGAGATTATGCTCTTTATTTGTCTGTCAGTAACTGCTGTAATTTGTGTCCACACCTGCAATTTTGCTGTGATTTAAGTCCATGCAGCAGTATTAATAGCATTGCTGGGAGAGAAGCCTCGATAGGCAAGTCTGTCAGAAAGACTCCTCACAGAGCTTTGAAAACGTGGCTCTCTGTGATGCAAAGTGCTGATCCAGTGCATGCATACTGTGCTGGCTCAAAGTTATTCAAGAAATGCTGACATACATCAGTTTTCACAAGGAGAACATGTGCTGCATGGGTGTCCTCTGCCCTTCTGCTGCTAAAATGAAGTTAGAGCACAAGCATGTTGTGAGTGCAAACCCCATGCCTTATGGGTTGGGTTTGCCTTTCATGGAGATCCCCTTCTGACCAGGATCACACTGAGGTTAACAGGGCTGGACCAGCACTGTCCAGAATGGTATCTGAGGATCAAGGCACCATGGCAACAGCTGGCATGAGCAGGACACTGCTGATGGCTTCTCCTCCTCTTTCTCCCTTTTTCTCAGTGTTTCTATTATTGTCTCTTGTTTTTCTACCATTAATACCACTTGCTAACTTAGTCTCCTTAGCAGGTTCTCAGCTAATTGTCCTCAAGTAATTGTCCTATTGAATTTATGTAAGAATTTTAAATTAAGATATCATCATCTCACCAGCCCCTCGGTAGATTACCTGTCAGTGCACAGAAGTGTTATTGCAACCAATTCCAGTGCACAAATAGTTGCATTACCCCTGAATTAACACATAAACTCTCTGATAGAGGAGAACACAGATATGGTACACATTTATTTGTGGTTTAATTTCTACTGCCATTCAAAGCTAACCTAGTTTACAGAAGCCTGACAGGTGCAGAGGTGTGCATTACTGCAGGGATGTACCTTAGTGCAGGGACTCCAGTATTTTCAGCAGTACCTCTGCAATACTCTTGCATTACAACCTGCCTTTTACACATGATGAGTAATGTATTCCACTGCACATTTACAATTGAGGGGAGCCTTCCTTTAATTTTTGACAAATAGGTAGGAAGGAAGTACAAACATATTGACTAGAACTACTTCAAGTCCTCCTTAGTTGCAAACTTTATAGTAAGCTGATAGGAAAGCACAAAATATTTAGTTGGCTCAGAGCTCAAGTTCAAGTACCACAGCACATTAAAACACTTGGAATCATCCAATGAGAAGTTGTTAAGCCAAAACTCCACACTAATGATGGAGTTTGTTTTGTATTTTCATTGAATATTTATCTTCTGTAGTGCTTTTGGCATAGGGCCAGATTCCTGTCTGGGTATGAACCGCAACCACCACACAAACTATTCTCAAGGGTTTCTATTGGTCCTCTGCTTCCTGACCTCCCACCAAGGAGGAAACTCTGTACTGGAGCATCATTTCTCTTGCTCTACTCTCTTGACTGAGTTTCAAACGAAGCCAACAAAGCAGACAGCATTATTCCTGAATTGTTTAGACCTTTACCCTTCTGGGGTAAAGGTTCTGCCTTTTCCATGTTTGCTGCTCATGACTGCTGTGGCACTGCAATACCCTCTCCTGGGAATGAGTGTGTGTGTGTGGGAATGAAGTCACAGTCCTTCCAGGATCTGTTCCCACAAGCCATACTTTGATTTCTTATTGCCATTTGTCTCATGGAGAATTTCCCTTCTATCATTAGGAGCAATGACTGCATGTGAAGGTGGTGTGGTTTGAAAGCAAAACAAGTGAGAGGCTCCAAGTC
>VZSR01003806.1:8329632-8419244 GCA_013398615.1 Brachypodius melanocephalos
AACTTTCTTTTGAAACTGGAACTTCATTTTCTGGAAGCCTATGGGCTTCAAGCTCTTCAATCTGGAATTTCATTAAGTTACAGTTCAGCAAAGCAATTAAGTAAAGAATGCCGTTGAAGTTAATCTTTGCTAATTCTGTGGGCTAAAATGCATGTGGCCATGGTGCATTTAAAACAAATTTTTAAAATAGCTTTAATATGAAGGTAACTTTGCAACACTAAAAAAAAGTCAGGATATTCCACCACCTAACATACAAAGACACTTGTCTCCTGGGAAGGGGATCTCCTGCTGTGTACTCACATCCTCCTTCTTTGGCAGGATCTAAAGGTAAATCCACTTGACTTCTCCACAGCTTGGTAACCAGGCTGGGAGCTGGATCAGGCAGTGCTGGCATACAGCCCTCACCAGCATCAGACATAAGGACATGAGGACATGCCTGACAAAAGACATCAGGAGTCACAAGGGACCCCACCCCTCATAAAACTGGGAAGACAAAACTAGACTGACATACAGATTTATAAACTTTGCCATCACCTGGCCACAACTTTTTGCATAAAAAAAATATAGATACCCCCTGCCCTTAACTTCCATGAGACTGTTGTACCAAAGGGCTGTCACTCTGAGATGCAGCAGTGGTACCCTGTCTGCTCTGGCTGTCTCATGTAACTCTCAGTCTCTCAAAAGAAGTGCTCAGACACCCACCTGACAGATGGGTGCTGTGTGACTACCCAGACACAGACACAGCTTCTGGCTGTGCTGCACATCCATGGGAGGGCGGGGGTCTAGCAGCAGGCAGGGCTGCCAGCCTGCGCTTCTCAAGTACTTGTTTAGCAACAACTGAACTTGTTTTCTCACTTACACAGTAAGAATCAGCATGAGCTTGGATTGGCTGTGTTTGGGTAGACTTGAAGGGGAACTTTTCACATGTTTGAAATGCTCTGTCTGGGACAAGCTGAAACCACTTAAAGTCCCCAGACGTAGGAGAGTTGGCAGGGACTTTGTTGACACATCAGATTATATAAGCACTCAGCAGCTTTTCAGTGTGTGCATGGGTGTGTTGTGTATGTGTAGGAGAAGAATAGAAGTGGTCCAGACCAGCGACCATGATGCGCAGGCATCCCATAATAACTTCCATACGCTGAACTGTCATCTTAAACTGCATGAGATGGGGGGGGGCAGAGAAGAGAGGCCCAGCTTGATTTTTACCTTCAGCAAAACTCACTCTAGTGTGTGTGGGTGGAGCTGCTGTTTAGTTAATGCAACAGGGCTGAACTCAGTTCCCTCAGTTCCAGGGTGGTATCTCACCAATTAGCTGGTCCTGGTGATAACGCTTAATGGGAGTGGGATTTATACTGGCAAATTGAGGAAAAAAGCTTCAGAGATCGTGTCTTATGTCCACATCAGTGGACTTTTAGGTAAGAAAGGGAGACAATTCCTGTCTGGGTCCCCAAACGCAATGGCAAGCCTGCTGTGATGGCCATATGCCTGAGCTGGATCTCCACATCTGCAGGGAGGCTGATCTATGGGATATTGGAATATCCAGGGTAGGGACAGCACCTGATCTTGAACTTCTTGGGCTCAGTCTCTTTTCAAATAAGTTAGGACTTCTACTGATCTATCTCCCAGAATCATCGTGACTAAATGCCTTTGAAGGTATTCAAAGAATTAGAACATTAAAGCACTTTCAAGGTGGAAATTGCCATTCTGGGCTAATTCTCTGATAAAATCTTTGAGAATCGAGTGGATGAATGACTTGGGAAAATATTATAATGCTCCGAGAAACAAAACAAAGTGATGAGTCAGAAGCCTGGAAGTCCAAGATGAATGAGAAGCTCTCCTTGGTGAAGCCTCCCAGATTTTCTGTGGCAACTTGAGAGAAATCCGAGGCGTGGCCTTGCCTCAAAAGGGGTGATTGCATGGATTGGTGATGAAGTTCATTCTCACATGCCAGTACAACCCAGACCACTCCTTTGACTCCTGTCTATCAGTGCATTTAGGGCCAGACTTTCAGAGTTGGGAGCAACCACAGTTGTAGGTGTCACATCCTGAAAACCAACCTGGAACAGCCAAGCCCAGAGTACAGGGGGGTGGCTGCAGAGGGCCTTGGATATGAACCTGTGTGCCCTAAAGGAAGAACTGAGGGCTGTCCTGTGCTGACCACGGTGCAAGCACCAGGAGAGACATTTTTGGAGCTCCTCAAGGGCAGCCTGGTGCCACTGCTATCCTCTGCACTGAGCCTTGGGCTGGTCTACACTGCCTGAGTGCCTGTCCTATAATTCAGCACACAGCCCTCATTCCCTCAGCTCTGCAGGGATCAAGCAGCCTGCCCTAGCCTTTGTCACTGTGCCATGGCTCCCTTGAAAACTGAATGTGTGTTAAAAAAATAGAATCAACGTATGAGAGTAATTCACCCTATACTAACAGAAATGTCTCTGGCAGATGTTCATATTGTCTGATTTTCTCTCTACTGTTGCAGAAAGAACCTAGGTGATCATTTTAGGCCAAAGAAGCTAAATTGTCTGAAATGCCTGGCTCTGAATCTGTCTCTTCAGAGGTATAAGAGGTAGATAAAGTCCTCAACAAACTTAAGAACTTTTCCAGTACTCTCAGAGTACCTTCATGTATATTAACGACCCACTGATTAATCTTTCCCTTGGATTTACTTTAAATACTTTGTCAGTCTTGGGTTAAATAGAGTACAGAAGATTGAACTTGGTTTAAAGGCCTTCTATAAGCTTGTGTTGGGCTTTTGCTATATATAACTTGACTTTCCAATTGTAGAAGTGTCTGTAGCATTCATTTACAAAAGAAAATAAATTTAGGAGGAAGAAAGTTTTGGATTGAAGGTGTTATTTGTCCACAGTTCTCACAGACTTCTTAATCAGAAAAACTTAGCAAAGGTCTTTATTTTACCCAGAAATTGTTGCTTGGAAGAGGCTGAAGGTATGCACCTATCTAGACAGACTCCTCACTTTGTAACTACTTAGATTAATGAAAAACAGTTTTAAAATTTCCTCTCTTGTACAAAGTCAGAGAAAAAGCAAAGTATTTTGGCATACCTACTGTCTGTGGAGTAGTTCAGACGCTCTTTATGTGTTTTTATGGAAGATTCTGGTTACAGATGTTTTTTGTAACTCTCAATGATTCCACCTAGCAAGAAGGTCCTGTCAGCTTGATGAAGACTCTGCTTTGAGTTGATTTGAAAAAAGGATGACCCTTAAAGACTTATTCAACTTTCTCTCTCCCTCCTTGTGAAATGGACATTGTGAATAGCTCAGAGTCCAGGAAAACACACATAATTTTTCTAAATTCACAAGGCTTGCAGCAGCCCCTCATTGGCTTACCCACCACACATCATATACAGAAGAAATGTTGTCCCTCTGCAATTCAGTGTCATCTTAGTCTGTCTTTATATTGATTACATTTCACATTGTGTTCTACTTTAATAATCCTCTTTCTTCAGGATCTTGTGATTGTGCAATAGCAGAGTTTATCCAGTCTTTTTTTTTTTTTTCCTGTACAGAACAGGGATTTTCTTGTCATATTGCACTGTGCTCAGGAGAGCTGAGCAAAGGGACCTAATCTGCATAATATTAATTTGTCTGTGCATTGAGAAAACAAAAGCAACAATAAATCTGCACATGTTAATTTTTTGTTTGGTTTTGAGGTTTTTTGTTCAGCAATCCCAATGATTTATGTAAGGAGTTCCTGGGCAAGGGGAAGGGAGATGCAGCCAGTGGTCTCAAGTTAACAGTGAGTCATAATATATTGAGAAGGGATAATGCAAATGCTGGAAAAATAGAGGAGGAGGCAAGATAGAGAAAAGTGTTTTCCTTGATAGGAAAGCTATTAAACATTTAGCTCAAAGGAACAGAGAGTATGTGTGCAGCTTCCCTGGCATTTCCTGGAAAATTAAGGGTAAGAAAAAAGGAGGGTGTAAGGAGAATGCTAAGGGCCTGGAAAAGGGTTATACCTGGCTGAGGTGTGGAGAGCAAACTGAATGCAGATGTAAGCTCTAGAAAGCAAGAGCTGGAACAGGGCACCCCTTCCTACCAGATACAAAGTTCTTTGTTTTCCAGGCCTTTTCTGTCAAGGAAAATTGCTCCTCATTTCTCATACAAACCTTTCCTAACTCACTGGAGGGAAAGGCAGGTGACAGCTGCTGCCTGGGTAGATGTCACCAATTGAATCAGGGGCCACTGGAGCTGAAAGCATCCGTGTTTAGAGCTTGTGCTAATTGAGTTTTGCTGTCTCATTCTCCCCAGAGATATACACAGCCCAAACCTAGCACTAGTTCGCTGGTGCTCAGTGCATGTCCTTCTTCCCAGAGTCAGTGTGAACCCAAGGACACACTGCAGCTGGCACTGTGGTTGGGGGTGTCAAGGGCTGCTGCTGCAGCAGTTTGTAGCCATGTTGCTCCCTACAGGATCCCTGGATACAAGTGGGCATTCCTTGGCCTCACAAAATGCTTGGTGCCCTCCTGCTCCCCCCTGCACAGGAGACACCTGCTGTTCTCCCCTGCCTGCTCCACTGTGCATCCTGTGAACAGAACAGCCTGCCCATGGTGTGGAAAGCAGTGTTTTGTGTGATGGGAAAAGGTCTTGATCATTTTGTCTTTATAAATTTTATATAAATATTTGTACATGCCTTTTTTTTTTCTTCCAAGAGAGGTATATTTTCACATGTATGATCTTTGTCATATCTAAACCTCTCTGCTGTAGACACAGGAGATGGTGGATCCAGAGGGTACTGAAGAACAAGATCACCCCAGGACCAGTGTTGGTGAGGGCACCTGGGAGTAATAGAGGAGTAATCCAAGACTGACACCGAGCCTCTTATTTGAGGCGTGAGTGGCATGAGTGTCTCTGCTCTCAGAGTCAGTGCTGTGCAAAAGAGCTCTCCTCAGCAAGCAGATGGTCTGATCCTGCACCCCAGCCAGTCTGTTGGGTTGCCACGAAGCTCAGTGACAGATCTACACGAGGAAATGCAACAGGAAAGCTCAGACCTTGGTGTCTCAGAGGAGTGGTCACTGCTCAGTCCCTCTTTGGGCTACCTCTTGGATATCAAGGGCTTATAGGTGCATATTCCACATTTTTCCGGGGTGGAAAATGACATGTGCCTAAAGGAAGTTCCACAGCCTCTAGGATACCTGCTGTGTTTCAGAAGCAATGAAAGGGTTAACAGGCCAGGAACTCTTTTCCAAGGGAGAGGCATTGAGAATAAGCTACTAAAAGTAGCTTGGTGGTAGTACTGAAAATGAGACTTAATGTGGTTGTGGATGCTGCAATTAATAATGCAAAGCAGAGATGGATCTGAGACAGCTGAAAGAAACCTACCCAGACAGCTCATGGCTTTGGGATCAGAGCCTGGTGATGAGGCAGCACTGCTGCAAGTCTGAGTGCCAACACCACTGCTCTGCCTTTTCATCTCAGGACAGCCACAGAGGGCTCAGCAAGACCTGGCTCCACGTCCCACAGTGTGAGAAATCATGGAGTGTTCTGGTAGGAAAGAGGTAGGAGAGTTCCCATACCTAGATCTCCTATTTGTGTGGACTTGTTTTAGAGTGCCCCATGCCATCTGTAAGCCCAGATATGTGTGTGAATAAGGCCAATGAGTGCCTTGGGTGTTTTTAACCCAAGAAAATCAGAATCATGTTTTTACCTCAACATTACTCTAATAATTCTTTTTCTTTCCCGCATGTATATATCCTACATATACCTGCAGTTTGGTATTCTCCCACTGTGACTTGTCAGACAGTATTCCACTATTGTGCCTGCTGCTCTGCAAGAGTTTCTCAGTCCATTGCTGATATTTTTCTCTGCTTTCTCTCCTGTATCCAGGACCAACCGTGGTATTGAGTACAGAGGGTCCTCTAATGATGGCTGTGTAGGGAGGGTATGGCACTGGTATCTCCTGAGATCTTAGCCCAAGCACAGGGGAGCTGCAGAGGGAGCTCTTATTGCTGCCAGTTGCCTCCACAAAGCTCTGTCACATTGCCCATCCAATCGCATTGCTTCTGTTTGTCCTTCTTTTCTGCCTAAATCCTTTTTGAATGCCTCTTCTAACCAAGATTCTGGGGGTTTTTTTGGGTTTTTTTGTGTTTGTTTTTTTTGTTTGTTTGTTTGTGGTTTTTTTTGTTTTGGGTGGGTTTTTTGTTTGTTTTTGTTTTTGTTTTTTTTTTACTTTTCTCTCTTTCACATGGTGCTGACCCATATGTACCCAAAGCTGCCTGTTTGAGGTCTGCCTTGGCCCCAGTGTTGTCATAGCAGACAGCCAGAGCAGCCTGTCTGTGAATGCCCCACAAAATGCAAATGGTTCAAAACTGTCTCGGTTGACTTTGATAACCTTCCGTGGCTTATACACAGGGTTCTTAATTTCCTCACTTATTGCACTTCTTTACTCAGTTAAATTGTGTTTTTAAGTTCCAGAGATCTCAGCTGCTTTGAGTGACTGAAAATTCCATATGCAATCAATTTATTAATGGTTTTCTTAATCAGCTACCTCTGATCTCTTGATATATTTAAAAACGTCTTCATGTCCTCTTGAAATGCTTTGCTGCTGTTTAATGCTGATAACTATCAGACTGGTGTAAATAGACTAAAACTACACTCAAAGCAACAGTTAATCTGAAATTACATTAAAAAAGAATGTCCTTCTCTTCAGCTGATGCTGATGCTGGAGACCATTTGGATAAGAGCTGAAGAGACTTAGTTGTATCAGGCACTCTTAATATTCCTACACAGCTGAACAGATCAGCATTGACACAGATAAGAAGGCATGAGAGTGGCAGCTTTGAGGAGATGTTTTAATTACTCAGGGATTACACAGCTGTGCTAAAATAATAGGGGAAGCATGTCCACAGAAATAAGCCTGAATTGCTTTCAGGAGTCAGATGCTCTCCGGCTTTTTCCTTGACTTTTGAATGGGAAAAGTGTTACTTGAAGGAGACGTCACTACAGCAAAGCCAAGCTTGATTAATCAAGAGAGAGCCATCTGACATTTATTTTTATATCTCTTACAATGAACTCCTAATGTCTCTGAGGAGAGCTGACCTATGGAAATGCATGATCTCTCACTTTCTCCTCATGTCTCTTCTTGCTCTTTCTCTGCTGTTTCATCCAGATCAATTTCATCAAGCACCATGCTGGACCCTAATCAAGTCTCTCAACTTGTTTGGATGGGCTCTGAGCTTTGGATAGTGCCAAAACAAGATGTGGTTCCCATCTCTCTGAGGGCTACCTGAAGTATTTGTTCAGATCATGGCAATGCCCAGGGACCCGCTCAGTGCTGGCTGAGGTTTGCATCACTGGCACCTGGTGGAGGACACCCTGTGTCATCTCCCCAGTGGTGTGGCAGCACATTTCTGACCAGGAGGAGCTGGGGGTGGATTGACAGGTTGGTTAAATACAGACACAAGAGAAGGGCAAGGTGGCTTGCAGGGACAGCCTGCGGTGAGTGAAGGGCAGCACATCTGCAAGGGTCAGCAAAGTACTGCCAGTGATATCAGACCTGGCATGGAGGGTGCACCATCATGTGTTTTGAAGGAGCAGGACAGAGCAACCCAGATCACCTTCCCATGGCCATGTCTGGGCAGCCTTCAGTACCACAGCAGATTTGTTCAGAGCTTGCTGATACCTCTGCCCAGCACTGCAGTTTTCAGACTGCCATTGTGGCTTGTTGTGAAAACTCTAAAGGGTGTAAATCTCCTCTGAAAATGAGAATAGGTGGGGAGGCAGACCCATGACAAAGCTTGGAGCAATGTTACAAATAAAACCCCCCAGATCCTGCCCTGAAGCATAAGCATTTGCAAGGCTAGCTGGGCAAGGAAGCAGCTAAACTGGTTGGGGGTTTTCTTTATGGAGCAGGGCAAGTCCCAGCTGTCTTTGCAGATCAAGGCCATAGATCAAATCATGTGAGTAGCTTCAAGGATTCCAGCAGAGCAAGAGTTTACTTAAAATACTTGCTAAGAATATCCTGACTCTCCACAGAAAGGGTTACAATGACTAACAACTACTGTTTCATCTGGTTATTGAGCTCCAGTAAGACCAGGAATTCAATCACAAGGTTAATCCCAGTTAGATTTTTGAAGTTTGGATGATAGTTTTCTACTTGCAAACAAAACTGATTTTTTTTTTGTGGGTGTTTTTTTGTTTGGGAGTGTTTTGTTTGTTTGTTTGTTTGTTTTCACAGGAACTCACTAAAATTTCAGATCTTCATATTTCCAGGAGCTCTTGCCATCTTCACCCTTCACTATTACTTTCTGTAAAAGGTAGCCCCATCTCTGCCACTTTCCAACATCTTGTGCTGATAGGGGTTTACAACAGGTAGTGGTGTGTGTCTGCCTCTGTGTAGGATCATTGTTTGCAGTTAGTATTGCGTTTTTTATATCCAAGCTGTTGCAACAGCCCCAGCACACTAAATGGCAGTGTTGGCACATATGTGGCAGCAGATTAAACTGGAACAACAGGAATGAGTGTGTACTTGTGCCCTGGAAGTCATTACAAGGACACTTGGATGTGTTGTTCAGCAGCTCACAAATGACTTCAACTAATGGGAAGTTGAATTAACCTCACACCCACCTCAGTTTATTTTTGTGCTCTGTGTTGACCCTGCCGAGATACTCAGGAAGGGAGTGGTGAAAGAAAATACTCCTGCCTTCCCTGTTTAATCTGCAGCCACGTGTAGGTCAACACGTGGTCAAGTTCCTTTGATTTTAGCCAGGCGGAGGACTGGCACTTTCTGTATTATTGCTCTGCTTTCCTTTCCAAAGAGCGTTGTAATCCCATTCTGTTATCTTTTTCTGGGAAGCAGTTTGAGATTCGTCAAAGAACAGGCAATATAAGAAAATACTGACTTGTGTGGGGCTGTCAGCACAGTTGAGGATGTGACCTTTATCACTGTGGTACATATGAGCTAGCAGCCTGGAAGAGACTTCACTGTCATCCTCAGGAGGGGACTTCCAAGAAGACAAGAGCAGCCCAAACTTAAATATGATTGTGGGAGTTATTGGAGATTTATTCTTATGAAAAGCATGAACATTTCCTTACTGATTTCAGTGCTGTGATCTTTTAGGACAGGAAGATTAATCTCATTTCTGGGACTGGGAAATAAAAGCTATATGTTATTCCTATCCCTATTGGCATGGAAGGAATATCAAGAGTTGTCAGCAGCTGAACACAGTTATCTCATTGAAATGATGGAAGACCTGTGGTTAGATATGAGCTTTTAATGATGGGCAGCCAAGGCATCCAGACTGATATGAACTCAGTTACACACTGCTGAGATGACTACAACCCTCCTGGAGAACTGAGACATGAGACACATGGCAGGCATGAGCTTGCCTGCATATTTTCCTGTGTAATTCCAACACCAGAACCCAAACCACAATATTCTACCTGAAAGCTGCCTAGTTTCAGAAGTCTGCCTGGTGTCACTGCAAGCATCTTTTGGTTATGGGTGAATACAGTCTTTAGCAAGAAAGTCAGTGTTAAGTGAGAACCAAATAATGCTGCAGACTGTTTACTTTTGTGGAACAGAATTAGAGGGCTCTTTCTTTAAAATTGGGACCTACTATTAACTGGAGACTGTAGACAGAGGACAGAGGACTGTAGACAAGGTAGTTAGGTTGGGGGTCCATGACAACACCTTGCAGTTCACGAGTTACTTTTTACAAAGGAGACCAATAGGTTCAATCAGTGTTAAGAGCCAGTTATCCTGTGACAAATACAGAACAAACAAAGATAGTGTGGAGCCAGCCATCAAAAAGGACTGTTTATTCTGATACTATGAGAAGTTTATACACAGACTGAGGACACACGGTTAATCAAATCTTGCTAATTACATGCACATGTGCTCACATGTGCAGCCATGGCTTGTGTCTTTGGTCAAATGTGATTGTTGTTAAAGAAAAGAATTAGTGTAAGGATTTATGTTATTGGAGGATACCATTGTAAGCTAAACCTCTGTCTCCTCTGGGAGCTGAGTTCCAGTAATTGTGTTTTGGTGATTAATAATTAACACTTCAGACATCAGAAGGAAAGAGTCTGACTCAAGTGCAGAGTATATACCTTAGTAGAATGACATTTACAGAAATGTCACAAATACAAAGTTTTGTGATCAAACCTACTCCCACAAGTGATCCCAAATTGTCAGCATCTCACTTCCATCTTTCAGGGGAGAGCAGGATGACACAACCACTTTTACAACCTTCTCCACTCGTGACAGCTCCATTCTTTTTATTTGCAGTCTTCTGTGGATATGGAGCCCGAAAACCACATGTGTGTCTGGCCCAGATCCATGAAATCCACCCCATGTGCAGTGCAGATAGTGAATGCTTTCTGATGGAATCATTTCCTGGCAGTGGGAAGCCTGCCTCTGGACAGATGGAAATGAAGCACAGCAGCCCCTTCACGGCACAGGACAGGCCACAGAGAGGGTAAGGAGGACACAAACATCTGGTCCAGGACAGGACAGGACAGGACTTTTTAACCTTTTCAATCCTCCTGCTAAGTCCTCCAAGCCAGTCCCCAGAGTGGAGAACCTGAATGAGAGTCCAAGGCACTGTTTAACATAGTTAGGCTTTATGCTCTGCCGTATCTTTCCTGGCAAGGTGCCCTGTGGCTTGGCGAAGGTTGTTGGAAAGCCCTCCCTGCTCTGCTAATCCAGCCTCAGTCTGCCAAGCGGATTATCAATCAGCAATGTCTCATTTCTGTGCTGCAGAGAACCAGAGCTGGCACTGAAGTTGATGCATTTGGGTTTCCTTGGCTGGTGAGAGGCAGGTGCCTGCTCAGTGCTATCATCATCCCCTGCCTTGGCTCTCAGGTGCGCTGTCAGACCAGCAGAGTGACAAGGAAAAAGGAGGAACCTCCCATTCCTGGACAGTCAGAGATGGATGAAAAGAGTCACTGAGACTGGGGCACCTGTAGGTCCAGCACCAGACCAAGGCTCTGAGCCTTTGGCAACCTGAGACTCTTGGTAATACTGAGGTTAGAAATCCCTAGCTCAGCTGATAGAGACATGCTAAAAAATATCCTTCAGGATCCCAACAAACCAAATCATAGCACAATGCTCAGTGTGTTCTGCTGGTCTCTCACAAACCCTAAATCTCACTGTGACACTCTGAAATCCACTCTTGACAGTTAGATGCAGGATGAAATTTTCAGAATCTATTATTTCCACTAAGAAATAAAACACATGTTAAACTGCATTTGGGCACTGAGATCAACTGACACACATACACTGTCAAAATTCAGCCTTCGAAATAGGAAGGCCACAGCCAGAGTGCCTGCTGGGTGCAAAATCTGATCTGTGCTAACAATTCTCTGTGCTTGGGAAGGGTTTTGGTGGGTGCTGTAGCATTTGCACAGACTGCCAGGGCTCCTCTAGCAGTTTGAGGGTACAGACCATTGACTCCCAGTGTCTGCCTGTGTTGCTTAGTTTCTTGACATAGAAGCTGTCTGTATGAACTTTGATACTGAATCCAAATAAAAAGCCTGAATTATGGCAGCCTTTCTTAAAGCATGGCCTTTTATGAGTGCTCTGGTCATAAATACTGAACTCAGAAATTGGTGCTTGGACAGAGGTTGTAGACAGCTCTCATGGATAAGCAACAAAAGGGAAACCCATCCTGCTGCTGCCAGGAATCTGCCTGTCTGGGAAAAGTCCTAGGATAATCAGCTGGAGTTGCCTGGTAAATCTGTTGTCTTTCAGAAGCTGCAGATTGGTTCCTTGTAGATATTTATGTTGTCATCACTGTCACTACTGAACAGAGTTTCTGTGTTCACCAAACAAATGCTCCTTTGAAAAACTACCCCAGAGTGCTGGAGATGCATAATCATGAGAATGTGCTCTATCTTATAATCCTTAACTCAGGAATAGACTGTGTTGAGGGTAGGGATTTGGTCCATGCCCTCAGTGGTACCATCAGGGCTGGAAGAACGTATTCACTAAGGCAAGCTGCAGAGTCTGGATTTCTGAAATTGCCCAGTAACAGCTAACTCATTCTTGTGGGAAAATTTCAGCTATATTTGTATTTGTAAGCCTGCTACACTCTTCAAGGACTTGGTTCTGTAAGAAGCCCAAACTGATTAGTTACCCATCTGAAGAGAATTTAAATTCCACACGGTCTCTTTTACTCAACTGACACGAGACTATCGCATTGTTATCATCACTATTATTACATCCCTGGATAGCAGGCCTCCAAGGGAAGCAATGGAATAGCAGCCATATTTTTAAAAATGTTTGTTCCTACAAACTCCTGCTCATTTAAAGTCACCTGCAATAGTCGTAGATACAGACTGGCTGATACAGACAACTGAATGAAGTTGCTAGACCTAACTGAGGGCATGCAAACTTCCAGCAGACAGCAATGTTTATATTTTATATAAAATTTTCTCCCTTGACGTCCATGTATTTTAATCTCTCTCTGTCACTGCAGGTTTGTTGCCATAGGATACATACATGTGTTGGGCCTGAGTTCAGAGGACAGAAGTGAATCTGGAGTGTCATAGGATGTAGAAAGGGTTTTTCAAAAGGCAAATCTTTCAGCACAGACATTGTGCTTTAATAGGGTGGAATGTTTTGCTGCAGCTTGTGCATTTCTGATGAGCTAGAGAACTAAATTGTCACTAAATGTGGTCATAAATGATCCCATGGCAATCTTACAAATGCCCTCCCTCTTTTAATGCAGCTTTCTGCTTAAGTTCCAGCCCATAAATCCTATCCTGACATCTTCAGCACTTGCAATTGCAGATGTATTCAGTCACTCACTATGTAGGGTTGTCAGGGTTATCAGTCCTGTTAAATCACCACTTAGTGTTTCTAAGTGCATGTTTAAGCCAACTGCAGCTGCATAATCCCTGAACAGGCTTCAGCAATCATCTTTGCTAATGCCCTTGGCTTTTACAAGATAATTTTTTCCTTTTCTAGACGTTGTTAAAAATGACTTGAGCATCTGTGGCCTGGGTATGTGAACACCACCTTAGCATTCATTTTCCTGTGTCGCTGTTCAGACTGGAACACAACTTGCTTGAATTAATCACAGAACACCAGTTCATGTTGGAAGGGACCCTAAAGATCCTGTAGTTCCAAATCCCTGTGCTGTGAGCCAGAACACCTTCTACTAGATTAGATTGCTCAAAGTCCCTTCCAGACTGATCTCAAACAATTCCAGAGATGAGGTGCCCACACTTTTTCTGCGCAACCTGTTCCAATACCTCTTCACCCTCACAGTCATTAATTTCTCCCTAATATCCAACCTAAACCTACTTTCTTGCGGTTTAAACCCTTTCCCTCTTGTCCTATCACTTCATGGTCTTGTAAAAAATCCCTCTCTACCTCTCTTGTAGTCACCTTTAGGCACTGGAAGGTGCTCTAAGGACTCCTGGGAGCCTTCACTTCTCCAGGCTAAACAGCTCCATCTCTCCCAGCCTATCTCCATGGCAGAGGTGCTCCATCCCTCTGATCATCTTTGTGGCCTCCTCTGGACTCACCCCACCAGGTCCCTGTCCTTCCTGTGCTGGGATCCCAGAGCTGATGCAGCCCTGCAGGTGGGGTCTCAGCAGAGCAGAGGGGCAGAATCCCCTCCCTCCCCTGCTGCCCACGGAGCTTTGGATGCAGCCCAGGACACCTTTGGCTTTCTGGGCTGCAAGGGCACATGGCTGGGTCATGCTGAGTTTCTCATCAACCAATATTCCCAAACTTTTTCCTGAAGTTTGTTCTCAGTCCATTCCCCACTGAGCCTGAGTCTGTGCTTGAGATTGCCCTCACCAAGGTGCAGGACTTTGCATTTTTCTCTGTTGAATTTCATGAAGTTTGCATGGGATCCCTCCCTCAGTCTCTCCAGGTCTCTTTGGATGACATCCCATCTCTCCAGAGTGCCAACCACCCCACACTGTAACCCTTTTTGATACTCCTTGGATTCCTTCTGGCTGTACCACTGGTTCCCAGAAGAAATACCTGTTAGTGTTCAAGGCCAGGTTGAATGAGGCCCTCAGTAACCTGATCTAGTAAATGGCATCCCTTCCCATGCCTGAGGTGTTGGAACCAACTGTTTTTCCTATGATCAGGACAGGATAATAGCCAATACCAGGAATGTACCAGGATTACTAGTGGCTGAATGGCATGGCTGAACCTCTACCAAATTTTCTGTGACATCAAAGTATATTATTGAGATGGTTCTCTTGACGTCTTTTCAAAGGTGAATTTCAGAAAATCATAACACTGTAACAGTGTCATTTTCCTTTTGCTGTATCAAGCCCATGACTGAATTGCTATCTGTTGTTTTTTTCCCTGAAATTTCACTCCAGGGCTCTTAGAGGAAACAGGGCTTGGAATACAAGTTGCAGTTTGCAAAAGCTTGGAGGCAAAGCCTGAGAAAGTAGCTGAACTTTTGACTCAGTATTGTATCTTGAGGCTTACAGATTTATTGGTTATATGTGCTAAGGTCAATCTGGCCTGTGAAGCCAATACATTACTGTGCTGCCGTCACCACCCTTTTACTCATTTGTAAAGGCACCCCATTGCCAGCATTGACTTTTAGCCAATTTCCCCTTCTCTTTCAATCCCTAAGCTCTTATGGTTTTGTTTATTCCTTTCTGATAGGTAGAGTGGGAGAGAGATGAAGAAAAATGTATTCCAGAATAGTGTACAGTAGGTGTCCCGCGATGAATCATCCTTCCTGCCTATCTACCTCTCCTAAAGTGAGTCATTAGAAGAAGAACACGAACCCTCTTAAGGGTTAGGCTTTTCTTAGTAAGACAATCATTCACTGTATTCTCACATATAAGAAGATCCATTCTAGTTAAGCTATTATTGTGCCAACATGAAATAATTGCTGAGATATTTTAAGTATTTGTCTAGTGCAAATATAAGGAGGTTCTAAAATGCTGGTGCACTGAGAAGAAGGAGCCTTATGGCTTGGTACAATGCTATCAATTTATTTAATAGCCCAAGCTTGTTTATTTTTTAAGAAGTTGAGATGTTCTGCCTTTTCCTTACTTGCACATAAACCAGTGGGAAGTAGCAGGTGGCCAGCTCTTCCTTGGGAGCCCACAGGGACTTCAAACCTTCTGACCACACCGAGAATTTCCTAATATCCTTTGTGTACAAACAGGAAAGCAGAGATTGTCCTTCCTGTCTCC
Source organism: Brachypodius melanocephalos (assembly GCA_013398615.1). Lineage (NCBI taxonomy): Eukaryota > Metazoa > Chordata > Aves > Passeriformes > Pycnonotidae > Brachypodius > Brachypodius melanocephalos. The sequence continues at coordinate 8,344,773 of VZSR01003806.1, forward strand.
AAGTGCCAACACCACATGCACTTCTGTATTATTCCCTTCGCTACTCAGAAAAATCAAGAGCCACATTCAAGTCCTCTTAGAGCCTGGCTGAGCCACCACAGCTGGTAGGGCAGTGAAGTTTTGAGCTCAATGAGCCATTCAGGTATTTTAGCTTCAGAACTACCAGACCCTTACCTAATCAGTGAAGAGAAGTTACCATGGTGCTTACACTAGGCACCAATATTGGAAGTCCTGAATATTTCCCATGTTAAGCATTTACTCCCAGCTTCTTTCCATCTTTCTTTGAGTCTCATGTAGAAGTCAACAACCTTTCTGTTATCCTTATATCTCCATAATGTGATCATCAATAAATCACCTCTTGAAAACTATTTGAGCTGGGGAGTACTTGCACACATGAAAAGTGCATCAGCTGTGAGTAAACAAACCACTGTGAAATATCTATGACAAAAGAACTGGCTTTTGCGAAGGTGTAGAACTGCATTGTAGCACCCTTAAAAGTCTGCCTTTCCTGTCTCCCTTTCCCTAACTGCTACAGTAATTAGAAGGTAAATCCATATTCATAAAACCACCATGATATCATGTGCAATGAATTCATTAAAGCAAAATGACACTCTCTTGAAAGAGCTCTGACAAGAAGTGAAAATTCTTAATGAGATGAACACTTTCAATTGGCCATGGTGGCTCTGAGCATTGTGCCATGGCTGCTGGAGGTCAGGACATCACAAAGACATCAAGACATCACATGAACTAACAAGGCTGGAGACCTGGATTAAATTAATTTTCAAGTCTTAAACTTGTCATTCCATCACAACCCCTTGTCTTACTTTGATCTCCTGCAAGGTAAAGTTGAAATGCCCAGCATGGTGGAGTTAAACCACAGCAAGTGTGCCATGATGGCATTCTCTAGCAAATAAACCAAGAGGGAAGATTTTGGGGTTGTATTTATGGAGCTTTTGAGGATGAAGTTATTTGATTCATCCTAAAATTGTTCTAGCCCTTCACGCTTCTCTATGATAATCTAACTGAACAGTAAAGATAACTGTGTGACATTTTTTGTCAAGTAGCAATACTTCATGCTACTGCAGCTGGCAGTGAGGGAAAGATTAATATATTTTGCCATGTTTTCCCAAATATTTTGAAATTCCAGAGGCATTGTCAGCTGTTGGTACAGGAGAGAGAGGCACCAAAAGCTGTGAATTTTCCACCTACTGTAGTGGAGCCCTGATGAAGAAGGCTGAAGATTGGGCGTGGAGCAGCAGACAGATATGGGCCAAAGTTGTCCCTGTGATTGATCCCCAGCTGTACCACTCCTGTTTGCAGCACAAGCCAGATCCTGCCTCTCCAGGACATGTCTACTTCACATCCACCTTTGCTGTCCGCTCTTTGTTCCTTTTCCTACAGAGGGAAGAGTGCATTCTCCTGCTCATGCTCTTTTCCCTAGGGCTGCAGAGCTCAGTTTTTCTTGCTCCTGCAAGGAGCTCTGAGCTGGCCCTGGCCAAGAGCCCAGTTTGCATTTACACTGCTACATTTGCTAGGCTTTCACACTCCTGTGACATGTCTGCAAGAGCTGAGCAGTACCAGTGAGCCACAGGGTTAGTAAGAACCCTCTTTTAGAACTGTATATCCACATTTTTCAGGGTTTTCTCACTTGAACAGTTCTTCCAAAGCTATATGAAAAAAAATCCTGTCTGATAGGATCATGCTCAGGGCCTGTTCAAAGAGTCAGTTCTTTAGTATATGATTCTTCTGGATACAGGATAGAGTAAAAAATATTCCCTTGACAATTTTTCAAAGGCAAGTCAATTTGAAGAAAGACTTTAATGGCAAATGTAAAAATACCTCTTGAAAATGTTCATGGCTTTTTTTTTTTGTCCAAAGATCTTAATCTTTTCCCGTGCAGTGAAGAATGTTTCTATTTGCAGCTTTTGAAAACCAAAATCTTGTTGATTTCTTTTTATAACCAAAATAATTGTTTGTCTGATATGTCAATAATGTAAAAAATTCTGGGCAGCTCTCTGTATTTATGTCACCATAGCACCAGTAGTCCTGGAAGGCGCTGGGAACTTTTACAATATGTGCCTTACACTCAGAGTCCTCAAAAAGGATCTATTCTGCAGCTTGATTCTCTTTCACTGAAACCCAGTTTTCTGTTGTATCTCTTCCTCAATGAGAAAAGATGAGGTACTGAGACAGCTGTCATCAAGCAATTAGTGAAGGCCAGTCTTAAATCACCAGCCAAAGGCTCATCTTTTCTAGCTACAGTAAGATAAAACCAACAGGATCTTGTTTCTGGTAAGATTGTAGGTAGAGATTGGATAGTATATTGAAGATAGCTAACACAATATCTTTATCTGGGAATTCTCATTGCTAGCCTCTTCTTGTGGTATTACTAAAATCTTTTCATTTGGATTAATTTACTCTGTGGTTAACTTTGCCTTACATACTTAAGTAACAAGCTGAGCAGAATGTTTGTTACCTTGGGCAACCCAGAACTCACTGACAATAATTTGGGGTTTTTTTTCACTATCATTTTGTTTCTAAACAGAGCTAAACAAACAATTAGCAGTAGGCAATTCATCCATTTATTTTAATTTTTTACAGGTTTAGACCCAATTCTCAGTTGATACGAACTGCTGTTATGCTGCTACTGCTGCTGCAGCCATACAGATTTAGCTCATCTAGACTAGACATTTTTGTCTTTCACTAAGATGTGAATTACCTTTAAAAATTTGCTATCCACAAAAGCAGGAATTTGTACCTTTAGCTGGTTAGGACGTAGTCCTTTGCATTAATGATATTGAGCTTTGGCTGTTCTTTATTTATTCATGGTGCTTGTGAATGTTCAGCTAAATCACACAGCTTTGTTTCTGCTCATGGCTGAATGTCTGTGGCTGACACCTCTGGTGTAAGTTGTGGTATATACATGTTTTTTTTGCTTGTATGAGTGTGCATATGACAGTCTGAGTTTGATAACCATTGGATAACTTTCATGCCAGCACCATCTCACTTGCAATATTTTTTATGGAAAAAAATAGACACATATTGCAGAAAAACCAGCCAGGATGCCTGCATTCACATTTAGTCACTGTATTCACTAGCCCCAGCACATTTGTTTGCATGTAGAAACCAGAGAAGCACCAGAGCATGGGCCATGCCAGGTCACACCCAGCTCAGTCCAATCACCTGAGGTCCTCAAGGTCTCAGACTTCACCGCTGGTTTCATCTTGTAACTTGCAAAGGTCACTTTTTGTAAAGAGGGAAGAGCCTTGGCTCTGGCTTTACTTCTCCTACAGAGTTGCTCTGGCATCAGGCAAATTTTATGTTCAGCTTCTCTTGATAAGATGACAAACCCAATTCTCCATCATATCACAGAACTCTGCTGCTCAGTTCATGTCTGAAGAACATTTTCAGAGCTTTTACATGATGATGTTGAGCAGTGAAACTTGTAGTTGCTGTTACAAGACAAATCTGTTCTTGCCAGTGAGACAAATTTATTCCTAGAGACCTGGAGCTGCTATCTTTAGAAGGCTTTTCTGAAATAATCCAGTGTATCTCATATTGTTTAATAGCTATCCATTTCTTTCTTTCTTTGGCTTTTGACCAGATGAGCCTGGACTCTGGACCAGTCTCAGTTTTAATTCGTGTTTTATTTGATGTTTCTTCTTTTCTTGCTTACACCAGCTACTGGGATATGCTTGCTTAACAAAACACAAAGAAGTGAAGCAGGGGAGAAAATCCAAGCTGAGGTTCAAATGTTCAGCTAGCTGTGATTCAATTAAGGAAAAAACCCTGTTACCTAAAATGTCCACATCTCTTTCAGAACTGTCAGTTATTCACTATTTACATGGGACTTAATAACACTATTTATTAATCAATAGTTATATCAGTGGCAACCTTGGCATTACTGGGCCTGATATCTTGTGGGAACACGGCTGAAGAAACACTAACTCTTGATCTTTAATACACAGTTCTTTTGTGCCAGGTTTCAGAGGAAGGTAAATTTTCCATTTCGTGTCTTAATCCTTTCCTTAAAGAATAAATCTGCTTTTGGTCACCACACCTTTCATTTCCTTTCTCTTTTAACACCTGCAGTGTGTGGTACAAGTAAAATGCTACCAATGCTACCAGGAGGGGAATGATGCAAGGTACGGTGGCATCAGGTTGCATTTGTATCCCTACATCTCCATCTGTATCTCTAGGACTTTATATTGAAATCTGTAGGATGGATTGCTCTGATGCCATTTATTTGGCCAGGAGCATACCCCTGACTGTAATATATTTTTACCTACCTTTGACAGGTTTTTGTTGCACAAGAGTATTAAACCTCTTTTTGCTTGTATTCCTGCACTTTGTTCACAACGACCTCATGCATTGCTATGGGCTGCTGAAAGAGTGGCTGGAAAGCTGCCTGGTGGAAAAGAACCTGGGGGTGCTGGTCAACAGCCAGCTGAGCACGAGTCAGTGTGTGCCCAGGTGGCCAAGAAGGCCAGTGGCATCGTGGCCAGCAGGACCAGGGTGATCACCCCCTGTACTCGGTGCTGGTGAGGTGCAGCTCCAGTCCTGTGTCCAGTTCTGGGCCCTCCACTGCCAGAAAGACATTGGGAGGCTGGAGTGAGTCCAGAGAAGGGCAATAGAGCTGGTGAAGGATGTAGAGAGTGAGTCACATGAGGAGTGGCTGAGGGAACTGATGTGTTTATCCTGGAGAAAAAAAGTCTGAGGGAGCCCTTATCACCCCATGCAACCTGAAAGGAGGGAGCTGGCCTCTTCTCCCAGGCAATCAGGAACAGGAGAAGAGAAAATGGCCTCAAGATGCACCAGGGCAGCTTCAGGGTTTTTTTTTCCCATTTGTTAAGCATTGAAACAGGCTGTCCAGGGAGATAGTGGAGTCACCATCCCTGGAAGTATTCAAGAAACAGCTGGATATGACACTTAGTGCTGTGGTTGGCATGATGGTGTTCAGTCTGAGATTGGAATCAATGATCTTGGAGGTCTTTTTCAACCTTAACGACTCTGTGATTCTATTCAAACTTCTATTGCTGTCATTTTAATTGCAAAATAATGAAGGTTTTTCACTAATTGTTTCTGGTCCTCCAATCAAATATCATCACCTAGTTCTGTTTCAGCCCTGATTTTATTAATGTGCTGGTGGAATTTTAGATAGATTGCTAAGCCTTGATTTTCTTTGCAATGGTCTTTCTGTTTAGTCCTTATGGCATTTGTAGTTGAACATTTTATTGTTCTATTTTTAGTTAGCATTTCACCCAATTTCCTGGTATTAAAATGATAGTCTGGCACAAGCTCTCGGGGAGCTCCTTACAGACCTGCTGATAGGTATGATTAAGGCTGGCTGAAAATTTTCCATTGAAACTCTCAGTTAATGAAAACTGGTTCGTGACTCAGAGACAAGTGTTGAGGTTTATTTTTGCCACAGAAGTTTTCATTGAACGAAAAACAAATGCCAGTAGAGCCATTTCAGAAAAGCTGTGGTACTCCATCCCCAGAAGCATTCAAAGTCAGGATCAATGAGGCTTTGAGCAACCTGATCTAGTGAGGGACATCTGGACTGTGGCAGGAGGGTTGGAACAAGTTGATTTGTAAGATCCCTTTTAACCCAAGTCTTCCTGTGATTCTGTGATTTACACTGGGGAGTAGCAGCCCCCATGGAATTTGATTTTCTTTTCTTTCTCCAGTAAGATGCAACAAACTGATACAGGTAAAATTGCCTGAATATATGAAGACATCAAATAATATATATCTGAACTCTCAAAGCAGAAGAAACTGCAAAATGGGTTTAAAAGTGTTCTTTCTCACAAATGGAGTGTACTGTGTAACCTGTAAGATCTGCAGCTGGGTTTAAATGGAGTCAAGACGTGTCTGTGAATAATAAAGCAGCTATAATCCCAAGTACATCTTTACAACTCCACAGGTCTGATATGGGAGGCCCTGTGATGTAAAATAAACTCAGAAATGGAGATCAGGGAGAAAATTCAATTCTGCATTAATTGCTGCAGCATCTTCTTTCAGGATCTGGATGCTGACAATAATCCCTAGGAAGTAGCTGGAGAGAGCTGGAAGTTTGATCTCTCATGGAAATCATCTCTTTTGAGATGTGGATTAAGATTTGTGTGGAGTTGGATGCACACCTTCCACCAGCCTGCTGCCACATGACGTCTTTTTCTCTTGTCCTATCAGCTTAGGGCGAATGGTAAGAAATGCTAAGAAGGATAAGCCTCAGGTGTGTAATGAACACTCCATGGTCACAAGTGAAAATCCATATCCCAGCCCTGGAGGTGAAATGTGCACCCCAGCCCTGGAGGTGAATAAACACCGGTTATTGCAAGGGAAGCTGTGCCTAATGTCCTGTAACTCGAGGAATGTACAGGCACTAGTTTCTCCCTGGGTGTAAGGAGGGTGAAATTCCTATAAGTGTGATATACAGCACTGCAATGGGAACTACAACATCTTTGTACGGTTAGTTCTTACACAGGTGATCTGCAAGTAAAAAATTTACAGAATTAGACGTAATTATTTCCTCTCTATTTAATATTTGCTGTTTCCAATGTTCCGCTGCCTACAGGACACTAATGGACTAATAGAAGATAAGTCACTATGGAACATGGAACAAAAATATGTCTGGAACAAAAATATACTCAAATTGTATTTGAAAAGAATAAACCACCAAATGACGTATACTGATCACAGAACTGATTGAAAAGATATGTCATTAATTTTTCAAAAGATAGTGGCTTCCAAAAATGCAAGGCTTGTCTGCAAGGTTCTCATTGACATGATGAAGGAAGGATCCTGAAGATCTCTGCAGGAACTTCAGTGACAACTGGAGATCATAATCCTTTAGGAAAAGAGTTTCCAAGAACAAAATTCTGATTTTCCATCTGAGTGTTTGGAAAACCAACTGCTTTCAGGTGTCTGCTGTGTCATTTGGGAAATGTCCTGTTCCCATTCCAACACTGACTTCAGAGGTATTTAGACTTCTAGAGCCTTTGAAAACCTGGTAGGTACCTTGGAACACCTGTGTATATTCACAATCATTCATGACAAGTGTTGATACAGCTCAGCCTTGCTGAAGCTGAAGGCACATTTCCTATTTTATAAAATTAGGCCAGTGCTTTAAGCACTCTGGAAAGGTCAGAGTTTTGCTTTGTTCCAATACACCTCTAAGCTTGGATTAGTGCCCAAAAATGCATTGACATATAACAACACCTGAATTCAACTCTGTTGAGAATGCAAATGCATTCATCAAGATAGAGCTGTGTGGTTTTATTGACTTTTCCAAGAAAGCACAGATTTGAGGTGGGGGGAAAATGATGTTTGTTTAATTTCTTTAATTTTTAGAAAATCTAGAAAGTTTAACTTTTCAGCTTGCAGCCCCCTCACATAGCAGTGATCTATCAGATGAACAGAGATGAAATGGCACTTGCTATACAAATTTAAAAATGTGACTTAAACAAATGTTTAGTAGAAACACTGAAATATTAAAACTCAACTGATACAAAAATCTAGAGGCACAATAATGCTCTTTTTTCAAAGGCACGAAAGGTGAAGTGGTTTGATGCTATATGAAGAAGGAATAAAAAATTCTCTTGAGGTACCAGCAATCACGGATCAAATTCCTAGATTATGTTATTTAACCTTCAAATGTTGTTCAGAGCTTCATCTAGGTACTGCATGTTTGAGAAATTGGTATCTGTTGGCTCTTTTTGACTGTGAGGGATGATCTCCAAGGTGATATTTAATTAGAACACCAGCTATCATCATGATCTCTCAGTGTTGGCTGAGCCTGTCTAAAGTTTTATCTGAAGATAAAGCATGATATAGTAGAATTTGCTTTATTTTCCTTGGTGTGTGTGTTGTGTGTGAAAACATCGGTAGTTTCCAGGTCTCCTGCACAAGAGATGTTGTATGTGTAGGCAGTGGCAAAATGCTCACTGATTTTGGTGGGGCCAGGATTTCACCTGAGAAATCCCAGCCCCAGTGAATTTTAGATGAATGGTTTGTTTGCAGCCAACAAATGCAAACTGGAAGTCATCTGTTCTCTTAAAATGAGTGTTATTGCCTCCTGGCTCCAAATTAGTTTTTGGTGTTAGGCAAACATCCTCACTTCATGCAATCCTTCAAACAATTAGCTTTCCTGACATCTGAAAGCTTAGAGGGATATAGATATGAAAGACTTAGAAACTATGGCAAATAAAAAAAAGAAAAAGAAAAAAAAGGGAAAAAAAAAGGCAAAAAGCGGGGGCAGGGGGAGGAAAGAAAATTGTCCTGCTTACAGATGCGTGTGTTTGGTGGCTGGCTGACTCAGCTAATGTGCCATGTGTGATTTTGGTAGTGCATCACATCGCTGGCTTTGCAGAAATTAAATTACTGCTGTCACATTTGAGGTCTGATAGAAATACACAGGTGGCCCCAGCTTGCCTGGGGACTCGAGTGAGAAGGGCCAGCTGGACAGGTCTGTTTGCCAGCAGATGTGAAATGCAGAAATGCCCTCAAGGCTTTGGACATTAGTGGTAGGAGAGGTCCTCAGCAGGGACCTGTGCCATGTGATCTGATGTGGAAAGAGCCCACAGTGCCAGACTCCAGATACCTGTCCCAGCAGCACTGCTGCCCAAATCCTAACCATGAGAGAAATGTGGGCAAGGAGAATCCCTCCAAGTGGAGGGGTCATTTGGGAGGTAAAGTGATACTGTGCATGTTGACTCTTCCAGCTGCCTGCCTGTGCTGTGAGCAAAGCATTTGAAGATAGGAAATCTTATTAAATACAGACAGGGATGTGTTTTATTCCTAAGAGTGTTTTATTCTTTTAATTTCTAGCATTTTTCCTTGAGCCTTAAAATATTTGTCTTTACTCTCTCCTATCATTTTTCCCACTTGTCTGATACTGTACAGCAAGGAGAATCCAACCAAAATATCAAAGTTAGGGTGCTTATTTTCTGCTGTGGATGACACCCCCAGGTGATGGTTTCTTAGGAAACAATATATGTCCTCTTAGGAGGAAATATATTCTGCCAGTCATTGGAGAGTCAGTGTTGGAGCTTATGCTGACAGGTGCTGGCTCTTGGAAGGGAGCAGATGGCAGAGAGACATCCAGCAGATCTAATTAAACTATGAGGCATCACATTAACTATGAAGGAAATGTATTTAAGTCCAGTCCTGTCACACTTGGAAGAAGTTCTGTCAGGGCTGCTTGGAGCTATGGGAAAAAAAAAATTATTATTATTTATTTTATTAGGTGTGTTGGCAAGGGCGTTAGCCTTCCCAATACACACTCATCTGTGCCATCTCCTCCCCGGGATGGAAAGTCCTGTCAGTGGCAGCTGATAGGACTTCAGGGGGAACCAATGTGAAGAGTACAGGAGGCAGGAAAAGCAGGATGCTGAACTATGGCCTGCAGAATAGGAGGATGCCTCCCACAATAACCCATGGTATAGGCTTCATCCTCTGATGAACTTTTCTTTTTTTCCTGGTCTTTTCTTTGCAACAGAAGTGGTCAAGAGGTTACTGTCTCTGTTCTCCTTTCTCTGCAATATGAATACAAGAGATTCAAAATGTTTCAAAGTCTCATTTTCCAAGTGAATGCTTGGAAAATGATAATTATTGCATAGTAAAAAAGGTTTGAACAGATTGCTGGATTTTTTCCTGTCAGAAAATATCTAGTTTTTATTGAAACAATTTTTCTTTGAAGCTTCAAACCATTAGGCATTGTATACAGATAGTATACAGATATTATGCCTAAACTAAAATACAATCATTAAAACACCACTTTCTAAACAAAGCTGGAAACTTTCTGTGTAAAAACCATTAGGATCACTCATATGCACAGATACCAATCCACTAAGTGGTAGGATAATGAACAATCTAAGGCATACACTAAAGTGCAGATAATGAGACTCCTACTTATTCACATTTCATTAGCAGTATAAAGGATCTAAATCAGCTCTGTTGCTACTCATTTCATAAAGCATTGTCATCACTTTCATTTAAAAATACTGATCTTAGTTCTCTATAATTACTGTATAAAAGCCCGAGATATTGTTTCCAACAGATCAGGTTTACTTTCCTGAACAAAAATGGGTATGGGCATCATAATGAGCTTCGTATCAGCTAGTCAGGTTTTTTCACCCCTACGATGGCTCATCTTACTCTGGAAATAAAGGGACCTCTGGCTGACCTTTTGTTTCAGAGTTCATGGGCCAGGAGCCTCTTTTAAAGCATAGTTGGCCTTCTCCTTGGAGCTAGAGCACTGTTCCTTTCAGATGAAATACATCTCCTGAGATAAAATCCTCCATGAGCAGAGGTTTCAGCAGCTCCTGGGGACTGGGAACCCCATGGAGTGCTGAGGGTGTGAGGAAGAGGAGGTCTTTACCTCCCTGGACCCTGCTGCAGAACCAGGAGGCTGCACCTCTGTTGCAACACCTCAATGCTCATTGCTGCAGCTGCAGGGAGCAAATGTACCCAATACTTGTACCCTGTCACTGGACAATTATACTGACCCTGTCCTGGCTGGTTTCTACCATGAGGATGGTTGGTTTGCCCCAGTTGTTTGGTGTTGCTAGCTCAATTGCCTTTCTCCTCTTTAAGACACTCTAATACCTACCTAAAAGTTATGTTATTGGTTTTTTCCTTCATCGAACCCATAGTTCTCAAATATTTTGAGTATAAAACCCTGGTTCTGAATGCTGCCAACTTAACATTTAATAACTGTTATACTCTTCTCTACTAAATGTGTTCTACTTAAAAGGAAGATAGCTCTTGCTTATGTTCAGAGGGCATGACTGATGGTCAATTAATGTTTGGTTCACTGGTACACCTCATCCTGAACCTGCAGCTCATCCTAGACAGGAGTTACTAAACTTCACTGCATTTATGTGAGAAATATTCTTGAAGTGTAGTAACTTGATTCTACATGGAGGTTGCTCCAAGTAGTGAGTGAAAGATTGAATTGCCCATAGCCTCCCAGCAGAACTGTGGGCAAGACAGACAGAAGACACTGTCCTAGGTGTTCTTTGAAGCTCTCTGTGCCCTATTGCTCTGAAAATACAGCAATTATTTTTATTTTAAAACAGTGAATGGATTAATAGAACAATGCTGCAGAAAGATTAATTTTGGATCACAGTCATTCTTGGAAAATATTCATCATGACTGAATAATTGCTTCACAGTACAAAATAAAAGGGACAATCTTGGTTACTTAAGCATATTCTTATTATGTAACAATCACTTCATTTAGCAATAATGTATTACTTTTAAAACTATGTTACCAAGAAATAGAGCATTTTTGGGTTTAATAGCAATTCTTTGAAAGCAGAAAAACATTTTCTTTTCACTACAGTACTAGCAACCCATTTATTTATTGGGTTGATATATTTTTCTTCTTATTTTTAAGGGTTTGTTTATTTGTTTATTCAGTTTTCATGGGATTAAGGAGGTTACATGTTTGTGACATGATATCATTCAAAATTCATTGATGTGTCACTGTGTTGAGTAGAGCATGAAAATACTTGGGTCACGGTCCCCAGATGCTACAGACAGAAGTTCTTCATAGGCTTCACTGGCACCACCATGACTGGTACCAGTTTGATAATCTGGTGGCTTCAGCCAAAGAGGCTTTGGTAGAAATTCTGTTGATTCACAGCTGCTATGCATGGAACTGATAATCAGAGTCCTGCTTATTAAAAAAAAAACTAAACAAAAAATCTCAGTATTTTTAGGGACATGAGCCTGCATGAGCATTTTTAAATCTTCTATAAGCCCATGTCTTGTTTTTTGAAAAGATGAATTCAAATATTTCTAAGTGCTTTATCAAGGAAGAAAATACAGGGACTCTTCCTCCTGTGCTTTGCAGTTTAACCCTGTAAACCTGTGAAAAAAAGGGTCCAAAATGCTGCTGAATTTACGTGGAAGTTTTTTTCCTTTTCCTGCTTTGCACCAGTGAAGATGACATCCCAAAATGCTGTAGTTAGTAGTCTTATTCTGATATTCCTATCTTCTATGTCAAATTTTAATCGAGAAACAGAGTCTGCATCCAATTAAATGAGAAAAAGGTGGGTTGATTTTTGCAATGCTGTTTCCATTGAGCTTGATACACTAATGGCTCTCTGAGCAGTCTCCAAAGGTGGCACAGTGTTTTCTGTTCCAGCTGGAGGCTAATCAGGCTGGTAGGGAGGCAGTAGGAGCTCCTGAGAGGAAACACGAGGCTGATCACTGCTGTTCCCTCTCCCTGCAGGCTGTGGTGGCTTTCAGCCCTCCTATTCAAGCCCAGATATTCACTGATTTTTGACACCCCAGGACTTTGTACTGCCAATCAGAGCAAAGGCTGGGATGTCACTGACTTGTTCAGTCCTGCCTTTGTGCAGGTGACATCTGTTCTGAGAAACAGCGAGCTGATAGAGTGGTTTGTGCTGTAAGTGATGGTGATGACTCTGAGTCCACACCAAGTGCATTTCAGTGTTTATGAGGCACCTCTGTCCTGGTCCTGTGCACTGAATGCCTCTTAGAGTATGGTAAGTGGAGACAACAGTGAGATAACTCCTTTCAAAACTGCACTCATGATCCAAACTAAAACATTACAGTTCAATGCACTGATACAGGCAGAAATATCAAGAGGGAAAATAATGGCAAAACATCCTGGTGAGTGGCCCCAGAATTTCACTGTGGATTGTCTTGAGAAGAAAACAAGCCCAGGAATGTAACAGAGAGTAAATGAATAGCCAGTGAAATTTCTGAAAGGTAAATGGTTAATAATAGCAAAATCCCAGAGATAAGTTCTCAAGGATTTGATTTTTAATTACATTTTTTGTTATAAAATAGGAGTTTAGAAGAAATACAAATTGACTGAATAGAAAGAAGATTATTTGGAAAGTTAAATTTCCCCATATTCTTGTGATAAGCAAAAGCCCAACAAAAGGAGGAGAGATGAATCCCTTAGGTTTTGTTTCTAAAAGCAAACTGTATTTGGACAATGGATTCCATTAGTACCATTTTCATATAAGCTAATGTAATGATTAATATTTTGCATTACTTGCAAAATACTTGCTTCTTAGTCCCTTAGGATTGTCAGTGAGATACACTGCCATAGTTGTCTGCTTCTTTTCCTTCTTTCTTAAGTAAAAATTACTTCCTCCCTCCCCTGGTTTCCAAGTGAGTTTCCAAGAAAAAAAAAAAAAACAACACAGCAACTCATTGTCATCTGGCTGGGTGGAGAGAGGATGTGCAATGGAAGTTATCCAGAGATGTTTCCAGGGAAAAATGTATGCCATGAAATTCTGAATGAAGCAAACTACAAACTACAAGGACTACAATAGAGCAGAGGGGGAAAAAGGAAGAGGCATTTAAACAAATGTGCATTAAAGCACCTGAGCCTTTATGGTCTGTTCAGAAACTTCTTGCCAAATATAACATTTAATTTCAATACCAGCATCAGCCTTAGATATTATCTGTTCTACTTGATGCCAAGAGTTATTATTAATTGCTGTCTGAGTGCTCATCTTTATGCAGCATGTGGAGACTGACTAATGTAGCATTTAGGGACTTTCAATCAATCCACATAAATGCAAGCCAAGGACTATTGCAGGGAACTTCCACAGCAAGCATGGGAGTGGATTTAAAGTTTATTTGCTGGAAAGACATTAGGCAATCATCCCCTCTTTTACTGTCCAAGACTGTGTTTGGGTTAGAATCTGACCTAAAATTACATGATTGTTGTTATTCTGACTGTTTCGTAGTTTGGTAGAGAGTGAATTAAGAAGTGCAATTTCCAGTTTTACAAATTTAAAGATAGTATTGCTACTTCTCCCCTCTTTAAATTGTTCTAGTTACTGCCTATTAATCTCTGCTTTTCATAGTAAATTATAATTGCTCTTTGCAAACCCTTTTCTTCTTAACTGCTAATTTTTAAGGGTGAGTTATAATGGCAGATAGATTCCAGAAAATTCCTTACTCTAAGCTGTTTTCAGTTCTACTTAGGTTTTTATGATACACTGATATCCTTACATGCATGGTGAAATCTTCAAAGCCTGCTGTTCCTTTCTGAAAGAAAATAAAATTCTTCAAAAACAAACAAACAAAAATTTCTTCCTAACCTGTGTATCTGATGTCTCTCCATTTTTCTTTCTTTCTGTAGCTAAACAGAGCTTTTTCTAACCAAGGAGCAGGAAAACTAGGATATTACTTTTTGCCATGTCTGAATGTATTCTTTTCTACCCATCTGATGACTCTACTTATTTGGAAATCTTAAAATACATCTTAATCTGAAAGGTACACTGATTAGAGTGTTCCTTCTCTTGTTTGCAATCAGGCTGTGTTTTGTTCCCTGAACTTCAAAGAGCTGATTATAATGTATCCTGGCTTCTTCTGGGTCTGGATTTTGATCTTATTCATAATAAGATAAATGGGAAAAACTTGCTTGAAATCACTGTCTCCTGTCAACAAAAATGAGATCTGACTTGGATTTTATTAAGAGACAACTGTATTTGCTCTGTTAGTCACACTCCAACTCTCCATCAGTTTTCTCTCTGCCTCCAAATCCTCCCTGCAGGGTGTCCATACAGTGTAGGGACACTTCAAGAACTTTACACCTTACTTATATTTTTCCCACTACTAATTTCTGCTTCTGGTGCTCCTGCCTTCTGCTTGCTCTCTCACAATATGTTTACAGGGTTTTTCACCCTCCCTTCTTCTCACAAATCCCTTCATCAGAACTCTCTGTCCTGAGCTATTTAGCTACTTCAGCTGTTTGATTCAGCTGTTTGATTCATTATTCCAGATGCCATCCATCTCTCTCCTGTTCACTGTTGAGTCCTCTTGCTGTGCCTAATTAGGACATTATCTGCTGTATGAAATAATGGCTTGCAATATTTTCTTCCTTTTGGCTCACAACAATGGGCAAATAAACATAGAATCACAGTATCATAGAATGGTTTGGGTCGGAAGATACCTTAAAGATCATCTCATTCCAACTCCCTTTGGAAAACCACCAGACACTTTGGAAAACCACCAGACCAAATTGCTGGGCCTTGAACACTTCCAGGGATGGGGCAACCCAGAAGCAGCATTAGCCTTTCTTCCTGTTTGCTCCAGTTGCATTCTTGACACACAAATGTGTGTTTTCTCTGCTGACTGTAGTCTCACCACAGACAGCAGGGGCACAGAGATCCACATTTTGTCATATCCAGATGACGGACTCCTGCAGATCTTAGAGTTTTTTGAAAATAATGACTACATCACCCTAAGAAAGTTTGGAAGGTTTCATTTAGGAAAGGGGGAAGATTTTCCTGTAACTTTTCCCAACCATATCTATCATATAAATTAAATAATGTCCTTCCCCCACTCTCTTCTGTTTGTTTTTTTGTTTTTTTGTTTTTTTTTTCATGAGTGGTAGACTATTTTTTTCCTGTATAGAGATACTAGCATTGAAAACTGGGGCAAACAAATCTGGAAGAGTTTTTTTTTTTTTAAATGTCATGTGGGATTTTGTAGCTGAGAAATACTGAAATGGATACTGAGTTAATGAAACATATGTCACTCCAAAACTATTACTTTTTCCCTGATTGTTTAATTTGGAAAAGATGAGCATCTTTTCTTGTGTCTCCTCACCTTACTGTGTTTTCACTGGTGCATATGGAGTCTGGGCATGGATCATAACTCTCCTGTTGCCAGGTGGGCTGGGAGGAGAAGCAGCCCACAGAGCAGGTTTAGACTGCCTCAGTCATGGTAGCAGAATTTAGAGATGGATGGAGTGCTGAGGATGAAATTTGTGGCTGCAGTTGACTTAGTCTCTAGAATAAAAATTAGGACTATCGATGCAGTTTGGAGGTGGTGGGCTGAAAGAGGTGTCAGAGGATTTTGTGGACACTCTCTGTAATTTAAGGCACCTATTGGATTTAGGGATTTCAATCCTGCTTATCACCTTCCTTCTGCTCTCGAACAAGGTCCATGACTTCCTGGTCTGTCCCATAGCCCTGGAGGAAGGATCCCCATTAACATCTTGGACAACAAGGACGGCCCATCCCCATCTGCTCAGGCACATGCAAAACAGATACTCTGAGGGCTGAACCAAAATTTTCGTGGAAGGTTTGTCACCCAGTACTTTTCTGTGAAAATAACTTAAATGGTCTGTAACAGCTGGAAAGCAGATCAGTTAGCTGCAAATGGGCTGTGTTGATGACCTGTTTAATGGGATATTTCTCCTCAGAGTACATGTGTATATTTTCAAGTGTGGGACCTCAGTTCACCTGACACCTGACAGATGAAAGTTTGAACAGGAGACCTTGTGGGGCTTTCAGCTGCTTCCCTGGGTGGGGATCTGTGCTGTGGCACACAAACAGTCAAAGTAGCAGGATAGATGCCTGTCCCTGCATGTCCCTCCTCGCCTTGTTCCCTGGGCACTCCTGCCCACTGGATATTGCTGTCCTTACACTGCTGTAAATCTGGCTGCTACCTTTGCTCATTCCTTAGCAGATACTTTCCTCATCAATAGGTTGATAGCCTTCTGGTTTCTTGGTCAAATTACAGCCAAAGAATTGCCTTTGTGCTTTCATGCATCCCATCTCAAAATTTGCCACACAAATTTGTCTTTTTCCTTCTGGCAGCTGTCTGCTGAGTTGGCTGAGTTTCAGTAGTGGATGAACAAAGTACTTTTGCAGAAGGTGATCAGCTGCCATCAGCCACAGCAGCTCTGCTCATTATAATGAGTTTTTCTTGGACCCACTGATGATCTCACCCAGGTTCCCTAAAAGCACCTGGGATTCAGGTGATGAGAACACAGCATGAGCTCAGGTCTGGCTGGTGCATGGGAAGATCCCAACCATAGCCATCAGGATAATTTTTCTAAGTAGAAATCCTCTCAGCAAGGCTTTGCCCTGCAAGACAAATTGTCCAGGACAGTCTCCAGCTGCAGTCCTGGTATCAGTCCTGGCCCAGTGGAATGGGCTGTGAGTACAGCAGGGCTGCCTGGGGAGGTTTGCTCACATTGAAAGGTGATTATCACTGCTGCTCTGAACTGTTCCTGAGTGTACAGACCAAATGTTATTTGTGTTGTAACAATGCCTTGAGGCTCCCAAAGACATTAAGGACCTCACTCTGTTATATTTTCCTCACAGGAGACCATCAGTAGCCCGTAAGCTGCCAGAATAAAGACAAATGCATCATTCTGTGAATTGTGCAGTTAATGAAGCTCAGATCCTTACAGATTGGAAACCTATGTGTCTATCCTTCTCCAGAATGCTCCTTCCCTTCCCTTCCCTTCCCACATCATCACTGTCCCACCATTTATTGCCACAGAAACACCAATTTCTCTCTACAGTGATATTTTTCCCTTCCTCAGGCCCAGCCCAGGCCAGGGGCAGAGCCCATCCTCACTGTGGTGGGATGGAGGCAGTACACACCCTGGCTGTTTCAGAACTGCATGTGCGGTTTGGACAAGAAGCATACACTCACTGAAAGCCTGGAAAAAGGCTGCACTGAGGAGGGAGCTTCAGACCTGCTTCTGGTGGGGCCACTGGCTTGGCTTTAATTCTTTAAACTCACAGAAACATGATGCAAGCATCTCTTCAGCCAGGGAGAGTGTTCGATGACATTAAAAAGGATCAGGTTCAATATAGCTTTATGCCTATTAAAACCATGTAAGATCTCCACCCAGATTTTTTGGCAAATAATTCCTCTCTGCTTCTGACCTTCTCATTTTTAAGTACTCCAGGACTGTAATAGGAACTCTTTACTGTTCTTTTAAGAAGCTCTTTATTGGGGAAAGGAGTGCTATTAAGTTATGGAAAACACAATATCAAAGTATGTGCAATTAGTATGTGTAACAATATCCCTTCCAAGTGCATTTATCACCATGTTTCCAATTACCTTCTCTGCTACAGCTGCAGATGCATTGTAGTGTCTTAAAAATGTAAATTAAATAATCCACTGATGAATCTGTGGTGCAGATTTAGCATATTGATGAAGACGATTTCAGTTGCATCAGAGAAGCATTTTTTTAGAGCATGCATCAGGTCATTACTGAGTCTTGGTGAGGAAAGGCTGAATGGTGGGATCTCTTTGGTCATCATGAGCACAAGCTCCACGTCAATGGCCTTGCCTGCATTTGGCTGGGTTGTAGTCTGAGGATCAAACATCATGCCCAGCCCCAAGAGACACCTCAGATCTACACATGTGTACCAGAATCAGCCCTCCGTGACCTCTGAATGTCCGAGGCAGTCTAGTCCAATGCAACAAGGTGAGTTTAAGAGTTTAAGATCAAAGTTTTGATCTTTGGCTACTATTGGATCTTCTCTGATTTCCATGTCTTGTTTGGATATTTTTCTGCATATCCACAGGTGCTGTCTAGTAAGAAGTACATTTCCTAATCTTTCCACATAGTTAGTGGAACAAGAAAAGTCTTGACTCCTGAAATTTCTTTTATCTCCATTGCCTCAGTTGTGAGCCGACGAGAGTTGCAATCCTACTTTAGGTACTTAAAGACTGACTTGATTTCCATTCTCTCTTTGGTTACAATATTTCACCTCTAAGGAATGAAACATTTCTGTTACAGTGCTAATATCGTAGCACAATCTTTAGGAGAAACTGAAAGGCAGAAAACAACAGTGATCACAAACGAAAAAGGAAAGCGCGGTTGCTAACAGCAGAAAAATAACTTCCACCCATCCTCCCATCCTGAGTTGTCAGCCTGCCACTAGACCTCCCTACACACTCACTTCTACCTCCCCTGCTGGGCTGGCCAGCAGTTTTCCTTCTTTTCTTTATTTTTTTCAGTAGAGTTATAGAAATCAATGCAAGTAAGAAAAGGAAGAGAGTGAAGGAAATGATGAAGAGACATGGGTGACAGTTAGGGAGTGGAAGTGAAAGTGTGGGTGTGAATGCTAGAATGAGAAAAAGAGAGAGATTGCCTTTTAAAAACAGGAAACAGCTGATAAATAACCCTGAGTAAAACCATGAGTACAGGAAAGAGTAGAGTAGACATGGGGAACACAGACCAAATGAAGAAGAAAATAAATGCAAATGAAGAATGAATAAGAAAAGTAAGACAAGAAAAGTGAGTTTGGATAAACTAATTTTATTTACACTTTCAAATAAAAGTTTCTTCCTGAAGACAACCTACATCACAGCTAAAAACAAAAACAAAACAAGCAAACCAAACAAGTGATGTCAGGCAGAAAAGGATGACAACTCATACTGCTTGCCTTCTTCAGTCTTCCCAATAAACATATGAAAATGGCCCTAACCATGGAAATCCTGCTGCAGAAATCCCCTTCTGCCAGAAGTCCTGCAATGGAGAGATTGCAACATGGATAAGCAAGTCTTTGGAAGCCAGGCATGTATCCCACCTCATCTTGCACCACTTGCCTCCTTTTTCAGGTACATCTATAGAAACAATTGAGAGGAAGATGGGGGCAGATGCATACAAGACATCAATACTTTGATAGAAAGCAGTGCTTTGTGGTTGGGTGTGTTTATCTCAGTTTCCTGGGCTTTCAGAGGCCTCCTTCTTCCCCAGGCTCCAACCTGCTCTTGCTGCTGGTTTTCTCTTGAAGGAGTTACTGTCTCTTGAAGAAGTTGGGTTACTGCTGCAGATTTTTTAAAACAAAGATGTGAAACAGCCTCTTTCTGTCACTATTGCCTAGTTGATGCTTTTCCTAAGACTCCTTGAATTAGTTGGAGCAGGGCCAGCTGTGACTTATTGACAATTACTCTAAGGGAAGCACTGTATTCTTCCCCATTTTCCATCACTACAAACCAAGCTGGCCAGAGAGAGGAGAGACCATTTTTATATCAGGTAACAGTGTTTGATGAAAGATAAGCAGAAACAATCAAAACTAAACTATAGAGTTTCTACTTCTTGAAAGGAAAGTAACCTTGTCTACCAGCTTTTGCTAACTGTGGGACATCAGCTCCACAAAATTACCTCCTTAAGGATCTGGTCCAGACACACTGTAAGCATCTGTAGATCATGCAGGAACAGGAAATAATGGCAGGGGAAAGGAAAGCAATTGGCACCCTCTTTCATCTGGAGAAATGAAGAGAATGGGCAAAATTTTGCAATCCTTGGTAAGATGGTGTGGGAAAGATGAAGATTAAATATCACCCATAAAAATAAGCAAGACAAGCACAGAAGCAAAAAATTAATAACTAAATTACTCTGATCTTGCCAAAGGCCTTTTGTTTATGGTGTTTAGCTTTAGAAAAGTTGCAGGGAGTCTATAGTAGGAGAATAAACCAATCCAGAAAGCATACAGCAGCTTTTCTGGTATCAGTAGAAGATCTGCTCTGAGGCAGGTCCCAGGTTTTGATGAGCTGGCGGTCAGGGCTGATGGTCATGGCAATCCAGCTAGATGTTTGGTCTGGTGGTGGTGTGTTGAAAAGCCTGGCTGTGGCAGGGGAACTCTGCTCTTCCCCTGTCAGCAGGCTGCTGGTCTTCTCCTAGCTAAAGAACATGCACTTCAGTGTGTGTTCAGCCTTACAGTGTATTAAACATTAAACAGTGCATCTCCCAGGAAGTAAAAAGCAGGCTGCAAGGAGCCTCTCTTTAGCCAATTGAATTTTACTAGTTCAGTTTAAAAGATTGTCCCTACATCTTCTGAATTAGCTGATACAAGGGTCAGTGAGACTTATAAGGAGAATTGCTTTGGTTGGGTCACTTACCAAAAAGACAGTAAACACAGATTAGTTGTGTATGGTATGAATGGGAACATATTGACAAATTCCTCATGCATGGCTTCAGTCCTGTTTCTTCCAGCAGGTTGCTGCTAAGACTATCCCCATAGAGTTGGAGTCTTGGGGTCCTGGATTTGGGCAGATGTGCTCAGCATAGACAAGCCATTTGGAAAGGATGATCTATAGGTCATTGTGAAATAAAGTGTGAAATCCAGCAAATACCAGCATAAAGGCTGGTGGGAGTCTGCTATTCTGGAATTCCTAGTCATTCATTTTGTGGGCCAGTGTCCTCTGAAAATATCCTCACAGATCCTTGTTGATGCCATATTTATACATCTTGAATTCCAGCTCAGTTTATCAGATGGTGTCACATGCTGTGCAGTCCAGGGAGACAGCCATGGTTTTAATTTGTTCCCTTTTTCTCCTACCCACTCCCATTAAAAAGTATTCTTTGCCTGACTCCACTGCAGTTGCCCCTTTAGTTTTTCATGATACC
Organism: Brachypodius melanocephalos; assembly: GCA_013398615.1. Taxonomy (NCBI): domain Eukaryota; kingdom Metazoa; phylum Chordata; class Aves; order Passeriformes; family Pycnonotidae; genus Brachypodius; species Brachypodius melanocephalos. The sequence goes on from VZSR01003806.1 coordinate 8,365,938, forward strand.
TTATTTTATTGTGCCTTTCAAGTAAGAAATCACAAGGACAAGCAGTTAATTTGGCTTTTATTTTAATGAGCTGTAAGACATTCTTGTCTTCATCTATTCATTTGGATTGTACCATGGAAATTTTATATTTATGCCATTTCTTCCCCCTTCTGGTTCTTCTAGTGTTTATTTTTGTCCTTTCTAGAGAGTATGAGCAGCGAGCCCTTCTGTTGATGTGTCTCGGGTTTTATTCTGTACCAAACTTCTTTGTGAAGGTTCCTTCTTCCACACCATTTTAGCATGCACATTATTTAGCTGAATTTTCTCAAAGTTGCAATTTGGGCTGTGTTGATTGACATTCATTTCTGAGCTGTGTATGTACAGAGAAGGAGCTGTGCTTTTTTTTTTTTTTTTTTTTTTTTTTTTTTTTTTTTTTTTTTTTTTTTAAAGACATATTTATAGTTGTTTTTCTGACCACAGATCGCTGACTGGGAGATTTCCTTGGAGATTGCTTGAGTTAACTTTGAATGTGGTCAGTGGTGACACTGCATGAGATGCAGATGACATACTGAGCTCTAACACAGTTGCTACAGTTCTCACAAGTGCAATTACTGAGTAACATCAGTGTTAGTTGCTGTAAACAGGTAAGCTTGGTGTGCTAATCAGCAGACTAAAGCACTCCCAGGTTCATATCACATATTCTGCAATTACCAGCCAGGAGAAATCAGAACTGTTGACAGTGAACTGAGTCAAGTAAATACTGGTAAGTGTGGACATGGATATGGCTCTGTGTTGGCCTCAGAGCTGATATTCTAAGATAAACTGCAAGTCAACTTCTGAAAATACTGAGCTTTTGGAAACGGTTCTGTGACGTGAAACTGGAAAAGGAGGGAATTCAGAGCTCCTGAAGATATATGAAAACTGGCAGTTGATATCTGGCTTCAGTCTCCTGAATTACAACTTACAGAATTGCTGCAGCTAAACCAGTTAAGGAAGGCCTGACTTTGCTGGTATATAAAAATAATCTGTGTCTACCTTCTGTGATGGCAGTCATGGCTTTCTCCTGTTGCTTGTCCCAGCAAGCTTCCACCCATGCCGGGAACTTTAGCTACTCCTGATGTCTCTAAAATATGTACAAACTTAGCTTCTCATGATGTGCTGGCTGAGTCCAGGTGATTAAAACAGAGCAGGAATTTCTGCTGTCCTGGGATCAGTGAATACAGATTATCCTGCTGCAAAGCACGTTATCAAATATCAGGGATGTGGTTCACTAACATAGAAATAAAAAGCCTCACACTGGATTTCTCTGGGGCAGAAGAGGTGACTAGTGTAAATTAATTGTGGGATGTCACCAAAGCTTAGAGACTTGAAAAATATGGGAAAGGAGGAGAAATATTTGGTTGCCACCAGAGTAATAACTACAGTACTGCTTTGTCAAGACAAGAAACTAAACCTGCATTATGCAAGGTGTAGATATTTCAATCAAAGGGGAATTTCATGCTCTCAGCACTGGGTGGGAAATGCTCTTTGCCTGACAGATATTGAGAAGGATAATTCTCTAGCAGCTTCCAAGTAAACAGAGGTGAAATTGAGGTTTGCACTGGGAGATCAAACTGTATTAGGTGATAAAATTTGCTCTGACTTACACTGTGGGTGCCTGCACTGGCTCTCAGGTGAGTGAGTACAACAGGGGCAGCGCTAGGGCTGCGTGGGTGCCACTACTGCACAATGTTTGTTTCTGTCACTATTCTTCCTGTTTCCCAAGCACTAAAGCTAACAGTAAATTAACCAACAGCGACAAAAATCCCTTAGGCATGTCTCCAAATCCCTCCCACCAGCTGTAATTTATTGTGACTTAATTTTGGGCCAATATTTCCTTCTTGTTGAAAAATTGCCCTACCATTCCCTTTAGCTCTTTGACCTGTGACTCAAAAAGGAGCAGCCTTGGTGCACTGCTTGTTTGTGTGAGCCCTGGCACTTGGTGAGGAGCTCTCTAAACAAAACTCTGTGCCTAAGTAGACAAAAGATACATGTCTAAGTAAAACCTCTCCTGCTGCCTTTTTTTTTTTTTTTTTAAGAAGTTTATTTAAAATACCAGAGGTATTAGCCAAACTTCATCTGGATTCTTGTCTTCTCAGTCCTGCTTCGTATCTTGGCTAGAATTTTTCAACCCCTCTGCACCATAGATTGCTGCACTCCTCAATGCCTCTTGCATTTCACCCTGAGAGGTTGCAATAAGTGTTGGAAAGTATAAATCAAGAAATATTTTTCCTTCAGTAAACTTGATTGCTGTTCAAATATCAACCAACCATACTGTTAGTTTTAAGACACTATTGTTAGCATGACCCCATTAACTGCAAATTTGCTTGTTATGTTCTCAGAAATCTGAAAAATCAATAGGTAAGGATCATGAACTCTGGAAAATGCACCCTGTTCCTGTGGCATAGAATGGGAAAGCTGAAAGTGGAGTAGTCCAGGTGATGTCAGAAATAAAGAAGTCCCCCCTCAAAAATAACTTTTCTGAAAATCTTCCTTGTAAAATGTTAAAACTTATTTTTCTTCTTTCCAGGAAACTTGAAAGAGGAAAAAAATAGCTTTTTAAAATTAAACATGACCTAATCAATATATGTAGAGAAGGGAGAAAATAGAAGAGAACAATAAAGGAATTTGATGAAGACACCAGAAAAATGCAATGTCATAAAAGATGTAAGCATGGGGTCATGGGTTGCCATGCTTGTGAAAATTTGGCTGTAAATGGCTAAAGGTAGGGAGCAGCAAGCTGGTTTTGTTTTGATTTGGTTTGTCTTTTTTGTACTGAAAGCAGTCATAGTGAGAGTTACTGTACTCACTGAAAAACGTAGCAACACATTGCGTGAAAACTGTTTCTATTGCAATTTAGTTTTCTGAAAATTCTGTTGATCTGACCTGTACAATAGATGGGTGATGAACAAACAGAAAATATCCTGGTTTCTTTTACCCCCAAAATGCTATCAAGATCCCCAGATTTTCAAAAGGAAGAGTGGTGGTAGTGCCAATGTGGTAACACACACCACCCAGATGGTTCTTTCTAAAAACATTTATGCTGCACATATTACTAGCTGTAGCACATATTCTCATTCTGCTCTAGACATTTTCATTTGCTGCAGCTTCTTATAATAACCATGTGCTACTTGGGATTCTGTTGAGTGATGTGACTTATACGTATCACACTTCAGTGGTTCTGTTCTTTTCTGAGGCAAGACACTGAGAGAGTAGGAGTTATGCATTTATGTGTTGCATACATAGCATGAGGCTGTTGGAAACCTTTTCACAGGCAGTGCTGGATGTGGACTTGGTGGTTTGATAAAGGCTTCATTTTGTCCTAAACTAGCCCCAGAAATTTCCCTTTCTTCAGCAGATGAGGCTGTCACCAGTGAAAGTGCCCTGGCTGGAAGCTCTCTGGGTTGGAGGAAGAAGGTGAATAATGATCTGCAGCCCAGAGCCTTACAGGAGGATGTTCAGATGCCCTGAAGTACCTGCAGCACGAGTCATTAGGGTTTGCTGTGGAGTGTAGTTATTGTGTTTTGCTTTTTGGTTTTTTTTGTTTTGTTTTCTATCCAGTGAATATTGCAGAATGAAATTCTGTCTCAGTTGTGGCTACAACAATAATAAGCTGTGCTGTAGACATTGTTGAAAGCCATCCTTAGCCTGGCTACTACAAAGCAGCTGAATAAATCTATCCAGTTTGTCTACTGAGGTACAGAGCAGCATCAGAGATTTGTTGTGATCTTTCAGCATCATTCCTCTTTATTTGGGTTGTCTCAACTCTTTATGATCTTGCAGCTTTCCTGTGCTGTTACATATACCAGTATAAACTGTTACACCATGGAATGTCAGAGATGATGGTGTCATGAATAAATTGACAACGTTTCCATGAAAATACACAAGGAAAGGTGTTTATGGAGAACTTGTCTTGCACCAACTGAAAATATTCTGGAGCACTGTGCTGGGAAGAGATAGCAAGATATTAGTAGTATAGTTAGAGCAAACCTAATCTAATCTGATTTTTTCTTGGCTAGAGAAGGAAAGTCCTGTAGATGGTAAGAAGTCCTTTGGCTTGGCACCAAGAGTGGATATAATATGAGTCCATGCTAGAACTGTAACTGTTCTAGCTAAAGGCATTTCTTACCACTGAAACTTTGTTGAAAATTGCAAGTTTAGAGTTGATTCTCAGCTGCAGAATTTGTGCTTCCTTTCTATGCAGACACAAAGTCCACCAGACAAAACGAAGGTAAAATAAAGTAAACTTCAAATTGGAAACATGATCTGTATTTCTTAGAACCTACTCCCTCACTAAACTGAAGAGACAATGGTTTTCCTTTGGTCAAATATTTAGAATATTTATCCCACATTTTGCCTCAGTAAAGCACTTGTATTTATTGTATTGATTTTGTCTGCATTACTGTGAAACTACCACACTGAATAACATCATATAGAAATTTCTAATTTTCTTTCTTGAAGGCTTCTGTCCTGAACATCACCTCTGGCTCACAGATGATCAACACATATTATTAGTATGGGATTAGTTGGAAATTGTTCAGCAGATAATATATCATCATCTTAGATCACTTCAGTGCTTAAAGCGACCTTTCGGTTCTGCAACATTTAAAGGATTTTCACAGTTCACTTCTAGGCATGCCCAGTCCCTTTTCTTATCTTTATACAGCCATGGTTATAAATTGTACAAGTCAGATCAATAAAAAAGGATTTTGAAGAAGGGTGAAAATAAATGTCATGCTTCATAATTTCTTTTAAGACATCACTATCTTTATTATTGTCACACCTACACTTTGCTAAAAATAAGCACAGGTTAGAAGCCAGAGTTAAATTCATTTTTAGATATGTCCTTTTCAGGTGTTCCCAAAGAAATATTTGAAACGGGTATTATGCTCCACCACCCTACCAAGTTATATGTCTTCAAAAGCTCAGAAGCAAATCTTCTCCAGGCTTTCAGCCCAAAGGATTCGTGACATTGTCACTCACTGTGAAATCCCCTGTGAGCCTTTTGGGCCCTAAAGCACTCTCAGAGGAGAAACAGTTGCCTGATGCTGAATTTAGGGGTTAAAGCTGCTGGTGGTTCTTTTGGCTTTTCGTGTGATTTTCATTAACACTTGCTGGGAAGGAAGACAAAGGGTAGCCAGGAAGAGAAAGCCAGAAAGCAGTGCCGGAGGCAGTGGACACAAGTTAAACCACACGGAATTCCATCTGAAAACACTTTTTTCTTGTGTGGGGGTGGTCAAAGTCTGGCACAGGTTGCCCAGAGAGGCTGTGGAATCCCCGTTGGTGGAGATACTCAAAACCTGACTGGATACAGTCCTGAGCATCCTGCTTTGGAAAGGTGAGGTTGGATGAGGTGTCCTCCAGGAGAAATCCAGGTACAAGGGGCTGAGGACCATTCCAGCCTCATCCATTTGTGAGTCTGAAATCTCCCACTGGCTCCAGGAGCTGTGTGTATCTTGCAGATGCCTTAAGACATTGAAAGGGGTGGTGCAATTCAGCATCCCTTAAGAGAAATCTATCTGGGAGTCTCCCTTCACAGGTGTGGAAACCTGTTTCCTGTGGAATACACAGCATATAGACTGAACACTTGAAGAGCTCATGTCTGAATGTACAAATATAAAAGCAGGGAGGGGAGAGGAAAATCTGCTGGGCTGAAACCTTTATTGTGAGTTATTATCTCCTGCAGTGATCAGTGAAAGCAGAGGGAAGCCTCTTCCTGTCAGGAATTACCAGGTCAACCCCTTCATCTGTGAAGACTAAAGCTGTTGAGACAACCTGCAGAGGTTATATTAGATCCATGGATTGACATCCCTTGTGTGACAGCTTGATATCTTTAGGTTTACAGAGACGTCTAATTTATAACATCAGGATTACCTTCCTCTGAATATTCTTTGCGATCCAACTGCTGAGATGTAGTGCAAATAAAAAAAAGAATGAAAGATTTCAGCTCATTTAAATGCTACTTTGGTAGTTTTTCTGTCTTTTAAGGAAGGTAGGTTGCTGTACGTATGTGGACACATTTTGTTTTGAAGTGCCCCTCCTATACTTCTGTTACAGGCTTCATTGTGGTTTTATAGATGATGGGATAAAATAAAGTTTAATGAGTCTGAAAGAAAAATGAAGGCTAAAGAAACAGCACTTACTGATGCCTCCTTGGTGGGTTCATGCCTGCTGCCCTGGCCTGGGGCACTGCTGTGTCCAGCTGTCCCCAGCCCAGATGCTGCTTGTACAACAGCAGGACTGGAGGGATGTGGAAAGCAGACCCTGTGATGTGGGGGATGATGTGCAAATGTTTAGGAAGCTTTCTTTGGTTTTAGCACTCATCTTTCTTTGTCCCAGATAATCAATAGTTTCTGTTGCATTTGCTTTACCAGGGGAAGTATTCCTCCCTGGGGTGCTGGGCAAGGAGAGGTATTCACATCCCTCCTGGGGCTTGACTGTTAGGATTTGTTGGCTGAGGTAGCAGGAGCACTTATCCTCACACCCCATTGCAATGGTAATTTCTGCATTTTCACACATGCTGCCCTCATTTGAGGTCATCTCGATACATCTGACAAGCCATCAAAACAAGCCTTCAAATTGCATCATCAGACAAATGGTGCAAATAATTATTTTGAGAAAATCTTACGCAGGAGGACTACTAATTAGGAGAAATTGAGACTGAGATGGGGAACAAGGCATCAGAGATCAAGAGACTGGGAGTGAAAGATAGATTCAAAGCAAACATACACCACCCATGCTGCCAAATTATTTGTTTTAAGGTAAGGTTGGGGTTTAGCATGTGTAAAAGCACAGTAGCCCTGTCCACCTTGATAAACAATTCTGTTGTCTCCAGTAGACAAAGCTGGAGGGAATTCAGCATGCAGCAAGCCCACAAAATTGCCTGAAAATTAAGCCTGGGTGGGAAAGCTGAGATATCCAGGATTGATCACAACAGCCTGCACTTAAATAAGATTGTCTGAGTGGAAATGTGATGGCTACAGATACACAACAGGAAACGGTGAAGGGGTCAGGCATGGAGTATCAGCATTAATGAGTGAGGACAGAACAAGGAATAATGGGCTCAGTGTGTGGCTGGACTCAAAAGGTGACTACAAAAATGGCACAGTACCCAGGCGGTCTCTTTGTTGTTTGTGATGTTTGGATGACTTTCCCAGGCAAATAACAGCAGTGCAGCCTTTAACAGTGAGCTGATGCAGCCTTGCTTTCTGCTCTGGGAGGAGGCATTTGCAGCATGTTGGATCCAATATTCAATAATGGGACAGGGCGACTGAGAGGCATTCCACGAGTTTTTTATTTCATTATCAGTCTCAGTGAAGGTAGAGACATAGAAGATGGTGAAATTCACGCCATAACGACAGAAACCAAAGTTCTCTTTGTTACAAGGCCTTTTAAAAGTTTTTTAGCCATTAGGCTAGTGCTAAAAGCTTACAAGCATCTACTTAAACTAATCAATAAACACTACACCTACACCTTACAGCATATAATAGTTGCTTATTTTGTATTTTTTGCAGCTCAGAAACTTTCTATGCTCCACATATTTCAAGGCCTAAAATTCAAGTCTGTTTCAACCCTCTGTCTATGTAAGCTTATTGCAATGCTGGGAAAATCCTCTGTTTTTTCAGCTCCCACAGCAGCAGAGGCTCCCTTGGCAGGGGAACTTCTCAGCTTTTGCTGGTAGACTGGAGCTGCAAGAAGGCACAGTGTAGTGAGGGAGCAAGAATCTGGCACGGGGCAGGAAAGATGGGATGCCCTGTCCCCCAAATCCACACATCACAGAGGTAGACTGCAGAGGCTGTGCAAAGAAGAAAAGTGAGGGAAATGGGCAGTGCCATCATAAAGAGAGAAGAGAGGAGGTACCGAGGACAGCCGAGGGAAGTGAATGGAGGGAGCTGGACAGCCCTGGAATAGGATGATTCCTGTACACATCGAACTGATTGAGGGGCTGAACTTGCTTTACTGAGTAAGTGGAAACACCAGGGCTGCTGGTGCTTACAGCAAGGCTGGGCACAGGTGGGCAGCACTGGACACAGAATTTCGTGCTGCTGTTTCCTCACTCTGCAGGGTCCCGTGCTCCAACAAAGGGACTTATAGAGTTCAGAGATGGGTAGTCAGAATGCTCCTTGGGAGGTGGACAAGCTCCCATTTTAGAAGCTTGGAATTACACTTTCTGAATACTTGTTTCCAATTTCAGTAGCACTGAGTTTGGTTTCTTCCTATAGCAGACAATAGTGTCTCATTGTTAAATATATTGATTGCTTTATATGGAGATGGATACTCCTTAGCTTGGCTACCCTGTCTCTGGTAGCCAAGGACTGGTAATCACTTACTTTTGTGCCACATTTACGTTATAAAATACTTTTCTTCTGTTTATGCCTTGTCTTTTAATGTATTTATTTAGAAAGTCCAATCATATTTCTTCTCAGCCTAGGGTGGGCATCCATCCTTTTTCACTCTTTGTGACAAATTGCAGTCTCCTCCTCATATCAGTTAGATTCCCCTTACAACTACTCTGCTTCTAGCCCCTCTCTCTTGTGTTCAGTGGGCAAAACAAAGCTGGAGATTAAAGCTAATTTTCTGTTAATACAGATTCCTCATCCTTGCTAGAAATGTCTGATGGTTACACAATTTGTTGGGGCTGGTGAGTGCAAGTAGAATAGGTTTCATCAATCTGACTTCAGTAGCCTAAAAGACTTGAAGACAGCTTTTGAAACAAAGGAGAATGGATAGAATAAGGTATAAAGTAGGGGTGGATTATGATACCTGTACCTGGTAAAAAGGACAAAGTGCCACTGCAGTGTGCATACATGAAGTGATATTACAGGGAGGAATGGCAGGGAAGCAGAGCTGCTGCTGCTTCAGCAACTGCACTGTCTGTGAGAAAATGGCTTACAGGGAAGGAGGATGCTGTGAGGATGAAAGCTTTGGCAGCAGGAATTTGCTAGAAGGGTTTCCCTGGGCCTGTCCCTTTGAGAAAACTCCCTGCAATGTTTGCAGTAATGGTCTTCACACAAAGTGCACTCTGCTAATGAGCTGGGTTTGGCATCACCTGTAAGTAAGAATGGAAGACCATTTTAGGACAGATCTTCAGAATAAACAGGGTGAATGGATGAAAGAGGACCCAAACAAAGGTTGTGATAATGATGTATGGAAATACTAATGGAAAATAGCAGAGCACAGAGCTATTGGGGGTGGGGTGTCTAACTCCACAAACAGAGAATTTAAGGTAACTGGAAACTTTAAGGGGAGTCCCACACAGACTTGGTGGCAGCTACCAAGTTGTGTGTGCTGCCCAGTATGTCATTCAATAGTTTTTCCATGCTCCCATTAGTAGCTCTTTTGCTGTGAGGAAACTGAACTTTGTCCTTACCATGTGATCTGTGTCTGGCTGGGCTCCAGAGATTCCTATGAGGCTCTGAGCAGACAGGAGAGCCCATTTCCACATGGGCTCCCAACCTGGACCAAGACATCTGTCACTCCAGTATCACCAGCCAGTGGCTGCATGGTAACTACTGCAGCCAGGAAGCAACTGCTTATCCTCAAGGAGATGGAAGACTCCAGGATGAAAAACAATGTTTCTGCCAGTCTTGCCCGTTGCTGCATTTCAGCATTACTTACACAAATGCATTACTTAAGTCTCCAGTTATAAAAATTCACTTTTCCAATATCTCCAATTATTTTAAAATATTTGTTCCTTTTTGGGAGGGTATTCTTTTTTGTTAGTATTTCCCAGTAAGGTGGTACCTGGCCCATGTTTTAAGTCACTCTCAGGAGTGCAGGACCCATCAAAATCTAAGTATGACTATTCCATGCAGCCTGATCCCATTGGATTCCCACTCTAATGTCATCCTGAAAAAATCTTTAATAAAGGACAGCAGAGCTTGGAAAAAAAAAAAAAAGCAAAACTCACATTCCCATTTTGAACATACTTCAGATTCTCCTGCATTGCACACCCACAAAAATTCAGGTATAATCTTAGATGGGAGATGGGACTGGAGGGAAAATGTTTTCTAGCATGTGGTTTGTTTACCTGCATCAAGAGGAAGGACATGACTAAAGAGGTCCATTTGTGGCTGTGCAAACAGCAAAATCTTGCTGTCAGTAGATGCTTGTGTATCCACTGCAAAGATTTAGTGGTTCAGTATTGGATAAGTCCTTGAGTAATGGCAGGCAATCTCCCCTTCTGGTGAAGGTACTGATGGATCTGCAATAAAGTTTCCTCCCAGATGAGCAGCTCATTGACATAGAGATGGTTGAGCTGCTGGTGCCTCCATCAAAGCCAAGGGAATTGGAGCAGGATGGTGGCACAGCCTTCAGATGGATCTCCCCATGAATGTGGAATGAGGGCTGGAGAAGATTAGGGAGGTAAAAGTCCCTGGAAAACCAAGAGACACTAAGGAAGAGGTTCTGCCAAATGTCCACCAAGGCTGCTGTTAGAAGGATGAGGAATGTGATCACTGAAGTAAAGATCTGAGATGACTGATATACCCCTGGGAGAGGAAATACTAATTTCTGAATGACTCAGTTTATAATTTTTTTTGCTGATGGCAGTTTTTTTTCCTTAAACAACAGTTTGCATTTATGCAGTACATTTAAAATCTGCTTTATGTAGAAATTATTTTAACAGCCACCAAAAGGCAAAGAGATACACCTGAAATATTTTTACAGGGTGAGTCATCTGCATGTAAGGATGACCATGACCATTTGATAGCTGAAGGTGTTATTGATTCATACCTCTGTACCACATCGTGGATGTTGGCTGTACAGGGGACCATCTCCAGGATCTCCTGGCCTGGAGTGATGAAGGTGCTGAACTGGGAGAACAGTCACAATCTAGGTTTGAATCACAGTGGTATTTATATATTCCTAGTCATTGAAATTACAGCTCCACCTAAATGACCATGATACTGGTAGTGGTTGCAGCATCTGAAGGTACACCTCCTGAAAGGAGAGATTTACACTTTTCTGTGAGTTATCTCATACAGACCTGTAAAAACATGAATAATATAATTTATGCAAATTTTACCTACCAATTTGCTCATTATGGACTGTCAAGTGTAGAAGTGTGCCAAAGGCACAGATGATAATTCTGTTGTAATATAAGACATAAACTCTTGCATCTTTTTGTTAAGCAATGTGAATGTAAAAAAAAAATAATGACTCGCAGAAACAGTGGAAGTCTGCCTCGGATTTTTCTGCTTTTTTACGTATATATCACTGGATTGTGGCAGTAAATTTAAAATTGGTCTTCCTATATTCACAACAGCTTGAGTCAAACATCTTGGCAGGAAAATCCCCTCAAAATTACAGAAGGGAATTATTTTTTTCAGTACTTGAACTTGTGGAAATGTTGAGGCATGTCCAGATAAAAGGCTCTTAAATGTCCTTTATCAGACAGAGTTTTAGGTGAAGCTCACTCACCAAAATATTAAGTTCTTCAAAGATTTTCTTCCTTCTCTAAGCACATATAAAACCATAGGGATGATGGAAAGATACTTTATTCCTGAGTACTGTTAGCTTTTTCACAATAACCCAAGTACTTTCTTGTTATCATATTAAATTTAGAAAAAAAACCCTGAATGTATGTTCTAAAATTTGACAAGAAAATGAGGTTGAATAAAGAAATATTAGAAAAATATTCATTTAATGAGGCATATATCAGCTCTCCAATCCTGACTTCACATTTTTTTATCAACAGTGTTCATATGTTTCAGGAATCTTTGGGCTAGAAGTGGTTTGGTATTTTTATCTTCAGCTCCTGGCTTTCTCCACTTCTCAGAACTAATGGAAGTTGCCCCTCTCATTTCTTCTTGAAATTTTACAATGGAGAGACCTTTTTGCTTGCATGTTAACAGAGCTCGACAGATTATATAAACCTGTAAAATACTGATTTTTCAAAAGAAGAGTGTCAAATTAATTTGAATTAGCTCTTTAAAGAGCTTAGACACTGGTTAAATATACTAAGTGACATTTAAAATAATAAATTGTAGCTTTGTACAATTGCATATATTAATACAGCTGCATATTTTATGGTGGTAGAAAAGCATGCATAGCTACAAAAATACACAATCTCTTAAGAGCAGTGGTTCAGCTTTAATTTTAAGAGGTTCCTCATTTCCACCCTGGAGACTTAAAGATGCTACAGATGAAGGAATTTGGGCTGGAGAGGGTTGCAAAGCCCAAGTCCACTCTCAGCTCTCAGCAGCAGGGGTGTAGCTCCCCCCGCCTCTGCCCTGGCCCCTGTTCGTGAAGGTCTCCACTGCTGCAGGGGCTTGCCCAGCTGGACCCCTTTGTAAGACAGAGTCCTTTCTGTAAAACAATAAGGAACAATCCCATATCGGCAACAATTTCAATTTTGGATGCAAAAATCTACATTTTGATGAATAGCTGCATAAAAAAACCTTGAGTAGCTGAGCTGGTGTCCATCCAGTCCCCCTGGATGTGACCACTGGACCTAGCTGCTCCAACACCACAGACCCTCTGGGATGCACCTTCTGGAAAAGCTGAGCTGGAGAGCATAGCTGGCACCTTGGGTGAGGTCCTGCTTTGCTCTCCAGTGCGAGGCTGTGTGTGCCACACTTGGGAGCACACTGTTGGCAGGTGTTGGCACTTGTCTGCATTACTAGGCTAAAGTGGCTAGAACTGCCCAGGGATCCCCGTTTTCCCTGTTGGCACAGCTGGTGCAGTGGGAGTGTGATGGGGGCTGCATCAGCTGGCAGGTCTCAGCACTGCTGGCTCTGGGTGTCCCTACCTGGGCTGTGCATGGCACATCCTAATGCTCCTCTTGTGCTCTGGGAAAGACAACTGATGCTTCTTAGTGAGTGACATTGCAGGACGAAAACATAGGCATGGTCAAAGACAGGAGGAGTCTGAGTTATCTTCTTGGCAGCTCTGTAATAAAGCACAGGGTGAGGCATAGACATGAATGCTCTGTGTAGGACATTTATTCAAGCTGGTACAGCTATGTCCTCTTACTCTCACTGTCTCTCTGATGTGCATTTGTACTGTGGTTTCTCTTTGATACTGAGGACTTTGTGCTCTTTAAAGTTCTTGAGTGGGTCTTTTGTAAGTGGGAACTAATGCTAAATGCTCCCCTGACTTGGCTTGTCAACTGCTTAATGAGAAGAAGGGCTGCAATATGTTTCTGCCAGTGGAGTTTAGCCACTGGCTTTTCTGATTTGTGCAGAGCTGCTGGGATATCAGCCCACTGGCTGGTCTGGCAAACTGGTCTGGCAGGGATGTTCTGGTTTGAACCAAAGTGCTGGTACAGAATGTCATGTCAACGTGAAGCAGAGGAAATGGGTTTAGATTATACAGAAGTCCTCACAAAAATATACCTCCTTTTTGTGTTAAATGATGATTTTCTAGATTTTGTTGTAATTAAAATAGATTCTCCAGTTTCTAGTCCTCACATCCACCTAATGTCTGTTTTTCTATCTATCCACTATATCATTGTTCCTTAAGTAAATAAAAAAAAAATTAATGAAGTGCCATTCAGAGTAATTCCTTTCCCTTTGATACCCCACTGTAATTTTCTTATGGAAACAATATTATCAGGCCAAATAATATTTTTCTGACTCCTTCACGTGTGATTATGTTGAAACAATACCAAGTTCGTGGCATGTGAGATGTCCCTTTGAGTCAATACAGGAGGGAAGTAAAGGGGAAAAAATAAATTATTCAGTGTGGTTCAGATTTGCTCATGCAAGTGAGTAAGCTCAGAGCTCTGGAGTGTAGTAGCAGTCAGAAGTTCTGCTGCCAGCCTTCCTCTCATGAAGTCACCTGATTTTTCCTCCCTGTATTCAACGTTGCATATAATGTGCACAGATTAGCAAGAAAACACTGCCTGCAAGGCTGAAAGCAGAGCACTGTGTGCACTAAAGTGCTTACTGAGCACTTGTAGGAGTATTTAGGTTCTTGACTCTTGGAGATGGTCTGTGGGAACTGTGTGTTGAATTCCCATGTGCCCACTCCAGAGAGAGGGAAGGACCCTCAAAGAGACAATGCTAATTCTTCCTAAAGCTGCCTTAATTCCTTTTCCAAATTTTGGGAGCAGTGACTTCACTTTTGTAGTATGAAAAATTAGGTCTACTGTTCTCACTACAGACGGGGACACCTGTGGTAAGTGGACACCACCTTCCCGGAGTCCAGATTTGAAGGAAATTGAAGGGAAGGAAATAGGTTTCCTGTAGGATAGCCAGGGGTCTGGGTAGGCAATGTCAGGAATGATGCACAGACAAGGAATGAACCATTTACCAGACCCCAACTAGAGCTTCTACTAGGGAAAAGACTAGAGTTCTCCCACATGGATACCAAGAAAACTGGTTTAGAAGTTCTGCAGGATGTGAGAATTGGAAGTAGAAGTAGAATTTCAAAGTTAAAGCACAGACACAGGAGGAAGTGCCGTGTTTTTGCTGTATTATAGTAACTTACCTTTGCTTACTCTTGCTAAAGAGTGAAGAGGCATCCTTCGACTCAGTCAGAAGAGCCAGCCATTTTTGGATTCCATCTACTGTGAAGGATGCCTCCAAAATCATGAGCCAGAATATCTGGAGCTCAATGACTGGGGAGTGAGATGGCAGCTCACACGAGGAGGAAAATGAGATATGGTGTAAAGTACTCAAACACAGGAATGAAATTGTGCCCTTGTGAATTCCCAACTCTCAAATGTAAAGCCTTCATAGTGGCTTTAACTACTGCTCAATGGTAGTTTTGGGAATCGCAGAATATTCTGGGTTGGAAGGGTCTCACAAGCATTATCAAGTCCAGCTCCTGGCCCTGCACAGGACAGCCCAAAAAACCCACAGCCTCTGCCTGAGACCATTGTGCAAGAGCTTCTTGAATTCTCTTGGGCTTGGTGCTGTGACCACTTCCCTGGGGAGCCTGTTCCAGTGTCCAACCCTCTGGATGGAGAGCCTTTCTCCAATATCCAACATAAATCTGCCTTGACACAGTTTCAGACTGTTTCCTCATGTCCTGTCACTGGTCACTACAGAGAAGAGATCAGGGTCTGCCCCTCCTCTTCCCTTCAAGAGGAAGTTATCTGCAATGAGGTCTCCCCTCAGTCTCCTCTTCTCCAGGCTGAACAGACCAAATGACCTCAGCTGCTCCTCAAAACATTGAGTAGTTACATCTCTTCTGAAGATGAAGGCCAAAGCTTTTATTACCTTTTTATCATCTCTTGCAGATGGCATTCTGGTTTAATTGTGGTATTACTCCAATTTATGTGGCAGAGAATCACAGCTGTAGCTGCTGACATTTACTCTTCTCCACAAAGAAGCCGTGTACAAGGACCTAATTCAGCACAGCAGTTTGGTGCAAAGTTTGTCTTCCAATGAAGTCTGATGAGCTTCAAAACAAATATGTGTGTGTGTGAGAAAGGGTCCATTTAAATGCCTGTTCAACCATGAACCAGTGTAGGGTGAACATTTTCTTTCCACCCCCAGGTTAGCTGGTCCAAGTCATGCTGCTTTACTGAGGCTGAGAGGGAAGCTTGAGCCCCTTTGCAGAAAAGAAAGTATTTTCAGTCTCCAAGGGTGGTGTCTCAGTACTCTTTGTAACATTTAAATCACTTTAAAAGGTCTTTAAGAATTTACAGTAAACCCTCGAGTTCTTCCACAAGCCACAAATTAATTAGCTTGTTCCTTAAATTCCAGCAAGTTAAGTGGAAATGCTTCAGAGGTTCCATTCCTGGAAAATGTAAAACATCCTTTGATTAACTCCTCACTTCATGATAATGAAGGCCTGGTTTTTTTTTTCAAAGAGCCTGATGTGATTTTTAAATTTAAGTATCGAAGTAGGGTTTTAGTCAGTGTTTGAGATTAAACTGGTACTTTACTCAGAGTTGGAGGGAAAGAATTTAGTTGGCCACCAACAAGGAGAGACCCTTCTGCCAGTGAGAGAAAGACCATCCAGCTCTGCCTGCTGACTGGGGCAGCTTGCAAAAAAAAAGCCCAAAGCAATGTACTGCTAGAGGTTACAGATGGAGACAGAGCAGAGGCTAGGGCTGCAAACCTTGTGGGTGCACAGTATCATAGAAACTTAGAATGGTTTGGGTTGTGAGGCACCTTAAAGATCATCCAGTTCTGACACCCCTGCCATGGGCAGGGACACATTCCACCAGACCAGCTTGTTCAGATGCCCATCCAACCCAGCCCTGAACACTTCCAAGGGTGTGGCATCCACTGTATCAAATTCACCTGTTAGCTCAGTCCTCACACCTGTCTGTGTGTGTCATGGGTCTGGAGAATGAACCATGGCTCAGCAGACTTGCAGAGGTGTTTGAGTGAGACCTGTGGACCCTGCCCCTGGACCAGGCTGTCCACAGTGTGCCTGTGTGCCCTATCAAACCACTGCATTGCCCTGGTGACCAGTCAGCCCTCTTTCTTGCCACAGTCTCTGGAGATTTCGGATCCTGATGTCTCCTCCTTGGGTTGCATTTCCTTTAGTGCATACACAATTGTCCATCTTTTTCAGCTGTTTTCAATTATGGCATTGGCTTCTCTTCCCTTTGTGCTTATTTTATGTCGTGCTTCCTGGATCCTCTGGCTGGTAGATTTGAAGTCAGATCTGCTTATAGATGACAGTAAAGGGAAGATAAGCCTGTTGCTTAGGAAGCTGCTAAATGAAAAGGTCAGATAAGATCTAAAGGGATTTGAGAGACTACAGAAAGAGAATGGGCTCCATACAGGTGCTGAAAACCACAACCTTGCCAGATCCTGAGCAAAGAAATCATATTGTCCTTCACCTGGAGATAAAGTAGCGAGGTGCCGGTGTTCTTTCTTGCAGAAAGTCTAATTCCAACCATCCAGCTGAGGTAGGTTAATTGCTAGTTCCTCAGAGCAGATCCTGTGGGCTTTGGATCATGCATGCACAGAAACAGAGGTTGGACATCACACCAGTCCTGGTGCTGAAGCCCTCTCAGACATGGCCTTGGAAGAGCTCTGTGGGCATACAGTGCCGTAGGGAATTGCCAGCAGGTACAGATATGGTGTATCTGGGCCAAAATACACAGCTTCACTGTAAAACCGAGAGCTGAGAGCTGTACATGGTTCTTGAGCCAGGGAATGACTTCAGGCAAGGTCTGAAAGGGTTAGTGGAGTTTAAAAATGAAGGTTTCCCCACTACAGCCCTGTTCTCAGCTCATCTCTGCAGTGAGATTGAGGGCTAGAGAGACATCTCCGTGGCCTTCTGCATCTCCTCCTTGAGGATTGCTTGATCCTCACCCCAGATATTATATTTTTCTCTTATGAAGTTGCAGGGGTGACTAAACCTCACATTTTTGCCATCTCATTGAGATGTTCAATTTGCTTTCCCAATACTGGCAAAACCTTTCTAACAATGGGTGGATCCTAAAGTGTCAATAACCTTGTTTCACTTATGTAGTTTAATTTGGACAAGGCAAATCTTGGCCTTGGTTTGCTCACTGTTAAGGAATGTTTGCAGTGTGTGTAGAGTGAGAAAACGTCTACAAACTCTACTGGTGGTTGTATCCTTAATGTACAAGTTACTACAGTATGGTTGCTAAAAAAGCTGAGTTGTTTTGCATGATATTGGCTACTCAGCACTAAAATTTCATTCCTGTAGATGGGTAACTTGGTTGAGTAAAGCAACCAATAACTTAACTTCAATTAATGATTCTTCTAATTACTTCATATGCCATAAAAATCTAATGATTATCTGGCTCATAAGGGATTAGACTTACAGGAGGGAAAAAATTTTATACCCGATCTTTGCTAATAGTTATGTAACTCTTGATTTTGTTTTCCAGAGGAAACAAAGCAGGAAGTTGCAAAGGATGAAAAGATCTGGGCAAAAGACAGTTGAGGGGAAAGACAAAAATGTAATAAACTGAAGCTTAATAAAAAGGTATTCTTATGGGGTAGACAGGACAAACACTTGTAGAGTAGGTCATGAAATTCTGGGGAAGATGATCAGCCCAGCAAAACACTGCTACAAGGTGGTTGTTTCTGAATTACAGCTATTTAGGTGCTTTCATCCACCTTCAAAGTAAGAATAATGTAAACCTCTTTCATACTCTCTGGTCAAAATGTACTGCTTTATTTTTCTTTCAATAGAGACATTATGGAAGGTTATGAAGTGGAAAACCTCACCATGTTACTGCAGGAGAATTGAGCTCCTCTCCCTCTAATGACAGTTTTGTGCTGTAATACATCTATGTTTTTATATCAGCCTAGTGCTTTTTTATTTAGGTTGTGACATAAGGCAGGATACAGATTGTGTATTTCAATGACTGTAGTACTATTTAAGGGGTTAACAAAAGCCAAAATAGTTGAGAGTAAAATACTCAACCGTATTTTTAAGGGAAAACTTGCAAAGCAAGCGTGCTACAAGGAAAGGCAGTTGTATAGTCTCAGAAAGTAGGTTAGGGTACCCCAGAGACAATTTAAATGAGCTAGTAAGGAAAAACAGATCTGGGACTATTTTGAGATATTCCTCCGATAATATTGTAGAAATTAGTAAATCCAAGGGAAAAAAAAAAGTCACATTTCATATATACTGTTGCATGTTGTGCTGATTTCTGCAGACCTCAGTGAGTCGTTTGGATGTGAACTGTGGGAAGAGAGGATGCCAGGAGGAGACTGACATCTGTGACCCAGTGTAACACTGCTATACCAAAATGTGCGAGGAAAGACTGGCTCTTGTTTCTTATGATTGAATGTAGGAGAACTTTTGGGGGTTTCTTTTTTTTTGCTGTTCACAGTGTGTATCCCTGCTAAACTGTTATTGTTGCTATCAAGGCGCAAGAATAAAAGCCTACCCTCACTGGGGTGTTTAGCAAGATACACAAGAGGGCTTAGTACAATTTCTTGGGAGGGTGCTGGAGGAGTGAATCATGGCACAACTGAGATGAGGAACAGGAATGGTGGCATGTGGGCTGGGAAAGGCTCTGGCTAAGGCTGCTCTGAGCACTGTACCTGCAGCTTCGGCAGCAACATCTTGATATAGAAACTCACATGGTGCAAATAGCAGTCAAAAAATGAAGCACTGCAAAACGCAAGCCATCACTTTAAGGTCTTGCTGGCCAAAGGCAAGTCCTTATGCCTGAGTCTGCTGATGGAGGGGGCTGTAGGCAGTCCCTGCTGCAGTTTTTGTGGCTCTGGGCACCTCTGGGGGTCTGGTGCTCTGAATGCTCTCATTTGGCCAGCACAGGGGGAGTTCACAGTACAGTCAAGCCTCAAATATTCTAGCTTGGCAAGCTGGTAATCTTTTCTCTTAATGTAGAACTGATCCTTCATTTCAAACACACTAAATTACTGACAGACAGAATATCCAGTGGTCCTTCAGCAGCTTTTATGCCTCTGTTCAGTTATGCTCTAGTTGTTCCATCAGCTGAGAATTTGCCATAGGGGAAAACACCACTTACGCCCTGTCCTTATTCCTTTGTAGCATCCCCAGGTGAAAAACACAGTTTAAAAAAGCCCTCAGTATGACCTTCTATCTTCTTTATGATATGGCTCGCTCACCTGAAAATAAGATTTTATCTGTTGGTAAAATAAGAAATCTGTGTGTGAAGTCAAATTTATTTCTACAGCAGTTCGTAACTACGTTTATTTCATTTGGGATTAAATTCTGCAATTTCCAAAGCAGTAACTGTGAATACCACTGAACCTTATACAGCAGAACTGCAATTCTAAGCCCATTACAGACTATGATAAAATTTCCAAATCAGCTGGAGCTAGGTTTACAATATGGGAACAGGAGCAACATATAGATTTTCATCCAGATGTTACCAGTTTTAACCATTTGGCCATATAACTACAGAAAAAGAAAGGGTTTGTGAATGCAAGTTTGCTTGCAAATGTTGATACTGATATAGAAAACAGAATTTAAAAATTTGAATAAAAAATCTTGAGGAAAAGCAGGGGTTAAAAACAGGGGAGAAACTCTGTCCAGCAGTATGTGACAATCACACTGATATTTCATCCCTCAGAATTTCCAGAATCAAATACTATTTATATTTCTACCTACTGGATGATAAGAAGGAACAAGCAATTTTTTGTGCACAGGTACTGACGAAGCCCAGTTCCCAGTGTACTTGTCTGCCCGTTGCCTGCTAGCCCAGTGGATGTCTTATCCTTAGGGAACACAGGGACCTCATAAAAAGGATCATGTAGCTGTCATTGAGTTGTGGGCTTGGACTACAGCTTTTCGATTTGTCAAGGCACTTAGAGCATTTTTCCTCTCTCCACTACTTGCTCAGCCCTTGTGCTTATGATACTTGAGGAACTAGAATATCTCTGCATTTTTTCTCTTCTTCTGTCAACTTCTGGCTGGGATGAGCCAAAGGGTTCAGAAGTTATTAGAAGAAGACAAGAAGAAAGTGTGGAAGCATTAAGACTTGTTCCCATAGAAACCTGTTTAAAAAGCATTTTTATAATCAGATGGCAGGCAAGCAGAGTTGGCTTGCTGTTCCTGAGAGCTCGGCCACAGGCAGGGGAATATGCGGGTGCTCTCTGATTTGCATCTTCACGTGCTCAATTCTGTGTGCTGTCAGCAGGGCAAAACGGCACCAGAAATACTCCCCCTGGTTGTCTTCTCCTGGCTGCTGATCCTGGGTGAGGTGGGGGGCATATTTTCAAAAAAAGGACTGCATGCCTGCAGCCAGAGAAGGAAGGTTTGCTGTCAGCACAGCCTCACAGAGAGCCAGGAGTGGCCAAAGAGACCAGGCAACTACAGAGATAAGCATGCTTCCAACTGGATTCAGGGAAGAGAAACAGAATTTTGCTTAGGGCTCAGAGGGACTGCACAGGATGTGCTGCAAATTAAGAGCCTTGCCGAGGAGACCAAAGTGTAGCCCAGAGGCTGGGATAGAATCACAGAAACAAAGAATGGCCTGGATTGGAAGATGATCCATTTACAACCCCCCTACCATGGACAAGGACACCTTTTACTAGACAAGGTTGCTCTAAGCTCCATCCTGAACTTGTCCAGGAATTGGGCATCCACAACTTTTCTGAGCAAACCGTTCCAGTGCCTCATCATCCTCACAGTAAAGAATTTCTTCCCAACATCCAACCTAAACCTAATCTTTTTCAGCCTGAAGCTGTTCCCTCTTGTCCTATCACTGCATGCCCTTGCAAAAGGACCTTCTCCAATTCTCTTGTCCGCCCCCTTTGGATTCTGAAAGGCTGCAATAAGGTTACATCAGGAACTTCTCTTCAGGCTGAACAATCACAATTCTTTTAGTCTTTCTTTATAGGAGAGGTACTCCATTCCTCTAATCAGTTATCTGCCCTGCAAGGTCATGGATGCCAAAAAAATACCGGCTGACATCTTACCTGAAAGTTGATTTTTGCTACATGAAATCTTCTTTTGCATGTGAAACAAAGTCTCAGAGTTGACAGTCTCATTGATTTTGAGATCCACCTTATAGTTTGTACTGTTTTGTGGTTAACTAGTGCCCTGTCACTGCAGGGTTTTACTCCACATTCCACTTAGCTACAGCATAAAGATGCACAGCAGCAGAGCATGGCTGCTTTGAGCCAGGAGAGGGAATGGTTTCACTGTGCCTTGGTGAAAAGGACTGTGTTCCTAGTGTACACATTCTGCATGGGTGCCCTGTGGTCATTATACTCTGTGACTGGGAATCTGGCAAATTTCTTACTGTTTATTGAGGTACACCAAGTGGAAGATGGCCAGAATGAACAGAGTTTCTAAAAATTCGGGCCAAACTCGCATATTTCATCATTATGTCTTTTAGAAAATTATATTCCAATGTCCAGCTTTTCATGTTGTACCAGGCAGCATGCAGTGGCATTATGGAGAAACTTTTTCCCTCTAGGTCCTTCCACATTATTTCTCCATAATAATGGACATATTTGTCCATGTTGCCAAGCACAACATGCCCTAAAGCATCTCAACTTGTTCTGCACACTAAGGGTGTCCTTTGCATGTGCTGGGTCACTGAGCAGGGCAAAAACAATTATCTATAGAAGATGGAGGTTGTCAGCTCAGTGGACAATATTCTACCTAGATCTGCATGAAGGGTGTTTTCTGAAAAACCTATGTAGGGTCTTCCCTGAACCATTTGATAATGAGGAAAGTAAGGGAAACAAAGCCCAGACAAAGTCTCCCATAGGAACAACACATTTTGGTCTTTCTCCACTGCTTTTGCTGAATATCCATTTCCATGTATTACTAAAACCTTCTGGGACCACATCCTGCTCAGTAAATCTCATTTTGCCATCTTCAGCAGGATTTCAGCTCTTAAATGCACTGCAGTTAATATAAGTTGGCATTCTTGTACAAATCTGAGCTGACATTCCTGTACATGAGTGGTTACTGTGGTCATCTGGGCTCCTTTTGAAAACATTGTTCTTAAAGAACAGAGCAGCTGCAGTCTTGGAAATGTGGAAAAGATATGTGGAAGAATAATTCAAATGATAATTGGAAATCATAACAAACCCAGTTCATGACTTGAGGTGACTCTTGTTTCAATTTTGACAGCGTGTTTCTGTTATAAATGTTCCTTTCTCTTTCCTCACTGGAATGATGTTACAGTCTGGTGCTGATCTGAGCTGGCAGGGTTGAAATGCCAGGCATTTCTGTCCTCCTTACTTGCAATACTGCATCAAAGAAGATGAAAAGTCTTCCACATATATATATGGAGCTGTGGCTGAGGGGTGAGCAGCTAGCATTCTGCTAAAGGCCTGAAAATGCTGAGCCAATTAAAGAATTCAGGGTATCGAGGTTTTGGTTCGGTTACTGCAGGCTGAGAACAGTTTCTGCAGAAAAGGAATAAATTTTCTTCCTCAACTATTTGAAGTTGTTGGGGAATTTGAAATTATTTTTAAAACAACTAATTTAAGCATTGATAATTTTTTCCGTCCATGTCAGTTGAATCTGATAGCTGCAGATTTATATCAGACAAACTCTTGCTTCTTTGCATTAAAGTTCTTGTAATATGTTCTGTTGGTCTCTTTGAAATCCTGAGGTTTTTTTGTAACCTGTCTAAACTTGAGAAGCTGATGAAGACAACCAATTTAAATTTGCTTAGAGAGGAACTGGGTCAAAAGTTTTCACCTAAAATATGTTGCTGCTTTTTAAACTAATTTTTCATTTATTAAATTCTCTGAAACATTGAAGTGGAAATCTTCAGACTTCCAGAATGGCATTTTAAAGGCACAAAGCTTTCTTAATGTCAACAGTTGTTTGTGGGTGTAGCTCACAGGTTTTAGAAAACTAGTTCACTCTCTTCCACAAGAAAATGTCTTCAGTTTCCTCATGTAATGAAATGTGAGGCAAATACTGGAGAGGAAAATCTTGCACAAAGAGATGAAGTGAGTCACTTGTGATTGTGCTATCAGCCAGTTGCAGAGCTGGCATGGATGCTCAGCTCTGGAGGGTCTCACCAACACAGCTCATTCAGTTCCCACCTTGAACTGATGGTTCCACCATCAATTCCCACCTATAATTTCCAGCTGGAAAAATGTGGTTGGCTGTATCCTGTTGTGCTTCTGGGGATGGTGGCCACGTGGCAGGGCTGAGGGCAGTGTTGTTCTAATTCAAACTTTGGGGGTGTCATCCTTTGGAGGTTTATAATTGTTTTCCTCTTAGGGTGTGTGCTATGTGATCCATGACTGAATGTAGCCACAGAAACCCATCTTATCAGTATTTCTACCCACCATATCTTTAGTCTTTACTCGGAAAGCTATTTTGAAAACAGCCTATGAATACAGATTCAATGATGTTGTTGTAATTACTGTACCAGACAAGATGGCTCATTTCAGGAAGGGGAAAGTAGTTAAAATGCAGCATTTCATAAAAGATACTTTAATTAAGTTGAGAGGCAAAATATAATAACGGCCTTCTTAATGTAGACATGCTGTATCAAAGACCCTCTGAGTCACAGGAAGACTAAACTGGTTAAGGTTTCTACACGAGTATAACTTTTGAATTCAACACTTGCCAAAATAAATAGGATCATAAAATATAGCAAACAATGGAATGTTTACAGGTTTTATTTTTTATTTTTAATTTGGATGAAAAAAGTTTTATTCACAGTGAATGGTTGACTAGTGCCCACCCTGGTATAATGAGAGATAGAAGATCCCTGAATTAATATTTACTCAGGTTCTATCTCACTTCTTCCCAATAGAGCTAAATCCTGGCCATATATTTTCATATATACAGTGCTATCCACGTGTGGACTGCTCCCACTAAAGCACTACCAATCAAGGGAGCAACTTCAATGGCTTTTACCACATCCAGTGAGAGTCCTTCAGTGGTGGTCCTGTGATGTTCCACACTAAAAATCTCACTGAACTTTCCAAAGTTTTCCAGCTCTCGTGCCTCTCTCCTCTTTGTGCCTCTGGAGGTGTCTTTGCATTCTACCCCAGCTTGTACATGTGAAGTTCTTTCCTCTATGTCTCTGTTTTTATTTATTCTCCATCCTTGCAAAGTGACAGGGCTTCTCTTTGGGACTTGCGATACAGAAATAATCTCAGTGGAAGCAAACAATTTTTTTTTCCAAATTCTTGTTCTCCACATAAGCAACAGATTCCTTGTGTTATTTAGAAAGCCAGGCTGTGTTGGCTTGATCCCTAGGACTGTTTTTGGAATGAATGGTCAACCTGGGCCAGCTTCTTGGAGTCCCTTCTGCTTCTATGACACTGTTAAAACCCCTGGGCTTGGCTGCTCTAGCAGCAGGTGGGAACATCAGGGACTAACACTGGAGCTTCTACCCCAGGAAGGAAAGGGTGAACTTTTCTGATCAAATAACCACCAAGTGCCTCTTGTGCTGTGGACTTGTGCTGCCAAGTCCTTAAAAACTTGGACTTAAATCAGAGACATCGGTTCCTATCTTTGACACAGACTTCTTTTCTAAGTCAGGTTGGTCTATGTCACTAAAGATAACTTTATAAGCCTGACTCCTCTTGCAATGATAATTTGTGATTAACTTTAGTGTGACTTCAGTGTTTGGATCTAAATTTTCTCTGTTTATGAGATGTGGATCCTTTGCTTCCTATTTGCCAAAGCTGGTGAGTGTGTTATTCTGTGCATGTGAAATAATTTGCATAACAGGACAATGCTACAGTAATACCATTAATTATTAGTGAAATTCTGGCATAGAATAATAAATGAGGGTTATGAATCACTATTTCCCTCAGGAACTTCATTGGGGCTTTGAAGTGGGGAGCAAACCAAGACTACAGTGCTATAGGCTAGACTGTAATTTCATTATAATTTTAATTATAATGGCCCTTTTAGTTGAAAGATATTTTGTGAATCAAAATATCATTTGTAGCCATTCAATATTTCAGAGCTACCCTGCTATTGCTGACTGTCATTACTGGGAAGAAGCAGGCCTGTTGGAATTCAAATAATATACAGAGAGCATCATTCTCTGGGATGACTCCACTTTTGTTGGCAATCTATCAAATACGCTGTCAGTGGGAGTCCAGTTCTGCAAGATGAAGAACATCCAAATCCACTGGCTCCACTGCACCCCATGCTGGTTTTCAGACAGGTTTGAAGATGGGTTCCCAAACATCCATTCTCAGCCACGGCTGGTGGTGGGGCTGATCATGGTTGCTTGAAATTCTTTCAAAGGTGGGAATGTTTCACTGGCAACAGGAAAGATGCTGAAGGCTCTCAGACAAGGATCTTGTTGCTACAGCACCAGCATTTTCAAAAATATCCCCAGAAAAGCCTTTTCTCTACCTGTGATATTTTAGTTGCTTTTCTGCTAATCAGGTTTGTTGATAATGATCAGGTTTTTAATCTGTTTTCACAATAATATGTGCACAGTACTCTTGGGAGATAAATGACTTTTGTCTGGTTAAGGGTTTGGTTTGATGGATTCTGCCATCTACATTTAGCTAAGAAATGATAGGGGGCATTGTCTTGGTCTGGAGCCAGGAAGCAGTTTCCCTGGGCTGGGATTATGTGTCTGCATGCTTTGGTCAGCTCTCCTGGCATGGTCTCACAGTTAGGGACTCTTTAGGACCATCTGGTTTCATGCAAAGGCTTCTCTAAATGACTCTTTGCTGGGCTACCTGGGAAATCCCTCCTCAATCTGGCTGCTCCGCAGCTTTTAGAGGTATCATTCAGCTGTTTGACTTCTGTTCTGGGACTGTGTATGCCATGAACCTCCCTTTTCCTGCTCTCCTTGTGGGGCCACGTACACCAGCTCACTCACATCCCAACTGTCCCAGGGCCCCTTTCCCAAACTGCCAGGAAAGCAAGGTCATGGCAAAGAAGGGAGAGGAAGTATTTTTCTTCCCATCTGTCAACCCTCACATTATTAACATCCAAACTGTGTCCAAGGGTGGACAATCTAGTTCATCTCAATTGGTTTCAGGCAAGTGCTTTTTGTTTTTCAGACCAAAGTGCAGAGATCAGTGCTCAGTTGTCTGTTTCCCTGACAGCAAAACACTAATTTTGTGGGGAGGGAAACGCTTGGGAAGATTTAAATTGGGAACCTTTTGGCCCTCAAAACCTGCTGGATAAACACTGGTTTTGTTCCTGGCAGATGATCTTAGCACAAGTCTTTAAGAAAGTCAGATGTGAGGCTGGGCTGTCACTGAATGCCTGGGTGGTGCAGGGTGGTGCAATGCACCGGCAGAAAACGGGCTGCAGGAGAGGTGGCTCTGCCTCTCTACACAAAGTGTTTGAGAATTGATGAAACATAGGGCTAAATATGAGCCTGGTGATATTGTTAACCTTGTGAACGAGATGTAGTACTAGAAAAAATTGAGAGACTGGGGCACTCCTTTCTGTCCCTTGCCCTCTCCCTTTGCCATTTTTAGCTGGCCTCTGCTCATCATGCCCTCCTGTCACATCCAGCCAACAGCTGCAGGCTTTGGCAGGCTTCCCAGCCCTCCTCCACAGTCCAGTCACTGCAGCTGGAGACAGCAAGGACTGCTGCTGGCCACACTGTCCCAAGAGGCTGGATGAAGACACTTTTGTCATTCAAGACTAGGTCATAACATTCTTTAAAAGCAATGAGACCTAGATATGAAAGATTTTCTTGCATCTCCAACTGCACTTAAACCTCTGCAAATCTTTAAGCAGCAAAGTGTCCCAGTGCTTGCTGTGGTAAGGTGCAGAAACAGCTCACTAATTTGAAGATGCAAACCCGTGGTGATATTGCTGGGTTGTGTTCCTATGACTAAAATCTCTTCTTATGTACTGTTGTCGATTTGGTTAATATTAATGCCTGAGTAGGTGAAGGGCAGTGTTGGGTTTCTGTTAAGTTCCTTCTAAGTTGCTGTCAGTTTGGAAATTTAAATACCATACGTGGGTAGAGTTCCAGTCAAGCTTTAGAGGTCCCATTTGGATGCCAAGTATCAGGGTTATTTTCTGGAGATACTGGTTATCCATGGAGATATTAAAATGTGCTTTGTGCGAGGGAGGCAGGCAGTGGTCAAGGATACTTGAATCTTTTCTGACTTATTTGATAACTGAATCTTTTCTTCCTATTGCAGCAATCAGACTAATATATTCAGTTTTCTGATTACTTTCTGAAACCATTCAGCAATTGCAAATGCTTAAGCACCTTCACAGATTTTGTTATTTGCAAATGCTTAAGCACCTTCACAGATTTTGTTATCTGCAATACCAGAATTAAACATATTAAATAGAAATGAAAAGTAAACATTGCTTGCTTCTCCATTAGAAATATTTCCTATTTAATTTCTGAGATGTCACCAGTATCTGCATGATGCTGGTATCATACTTAGAGAATGGATTTGCCTGGTAAAACATGACAAATAGCAGCAAAATATAGGTTACAGTTTCAGGCACAAGGAATTGCTCAAGTGCATAAACCTGCCTAGGTGATGATCCAGCCCTTCCCAGAAACATGGTTATTTTCAAAGGTATATAAGAGTGAAGCAAGAGAGTGAGCATGTGGTAACACGTTCACACCTTCTTTCCATCTGCACCTCCCATCTGTTTAGAGACACAAGGTGGTATTTGTCCAGGTTGATACTCTGCAGTGGGCTACTGTCCTCCTCCAGATTTGTTTAATTCCGTTTTTTGCACCCACATGCTTTTTGTAACCTGTGGCAAGGAGCTCTAGAGATGTTGTGTAATCAGGTACTTTTAGCACTCTCAAAATTTTGTCAGGCTGGAGAGCATTAAATAAAACTGATAGGGGACAGGCTGAGAAATTATGATCCTGCTTGTCTTCTCTGTCCCACCTGAACTCTGGAGCTCTCTGTGGTGCCTCTGATCTGTTGTCTCAATGACCTGAAGATGAGCAGTGTTTTGAACCTTCATTGCCCTGCCCTGTGTCCCTCCCAGCTCACCAGTGCTGCTGGAGGTGGAGGGCACCTGACCCACACACCGTGGCTTGGAGATGTTCTCTGCATGGCCCCAGCTGCACTAGGACAATTTCTTTACTGTTCTTTGTTTCTCTCCTTATTTTTATGGTCACTGCTTCTAACTGCAACTGTGCTGAATTTTTCAAAGCTATCTCATCTATTAGCCATATGGAAAAAATAATTTAAAATTCATCTTAGGCAGGATTAGAATCTTTCCCATGTGTGTCACTATGTATTTTTCCATTAATTACCTACCAGCTTGCTGCCCAAGTACTGCTCAGCGAGATCCTTCTGAAATTCTTCAAATTTTTTTGCTTTAAAGAGATCTGTGTCAGCAGCAACATTTCTTGATATCATTATTCAAGCTCTTTACAGCTCATTACATCTATTATAACTTCAGCATCCTTTTCCTGAGTAGTAATGGATGGTTCAGAAACCACTATAATGGAAGCAAAGCAAGGGCTGTTCTTCTCTTGTCTATTTATCCACAGTGTATTTCATTTGCCATTATAGAAAATAATGTTGCTTTAAAAAACAGAAGATATTTATTTAAACCAGATTTTTAAAAGAAGCAAATAATGAAACAGAAGATCTGTTTCGAGATATGAAATTATGACAAATGTATTAGGGCAGAATTTGCTATAATAGCTGAGAACTTAAGTTGATATAAATTAAATAGACTATTTAAGAATGACATTGCTTATTTTCAAAGCTAGAAAAAGAAAGATCATAAAGCTCATGAAAGGCACCACACAAGCATCTAAAACAAGGGTTTGTTTTGTCAAAATAAGGCAGTTTTACAGCTATTTCATCTCAGCCAGAATTCAGTGGGGTTTTTGTTTTAGCATGTTCATGTAGTTGAGCTCAAAGACAAATAAATTGAAAGCTGAAAAACTGCTTCAAAATAGGAAAACACAAGTGTAAATTTTCTGCATTCTCACAGAAGTAGAATGTGAGGAGAGCAGTTCTAAAGGTTTCAATGTCTTGACAGACCCTGTGGTTACTGGTGGCCAGTTCAATTAATTTTCCATAGAAAATGCCTATGTTAATAAATAAGAAACTTTTTCAATAGCAATCATGTTTCATTAAGGATTTAAGGAGTATACAACCGAAATATTTTTGTTTGGGTCTTTTTGTTTTTAAGTTGCTACTGTGCTTTGTATCTGTATTTTTAGACAAAAAATTTGATCTCAATTACCATGCAAAGAACATATCTTCAACTTATATTTTAAAACAGGAAATTATGAGCTACAATACAAATTTGGAAGCCAGATGTACAGATAAACTTTATCCACCAGTCCTCAGACAGTACCTCATGTATCTCAATCTTTTATTAAGTTTTAAAATGTTGTATCCTGGTGAATGATAGAAAAGGAGAATCATTTTTTTAAAGTAACTTATGCGAGATATGAATAAAATTAATTTGTTTCAATCTGCAGTTGTCAGAACCTATTGAAACAGATGAAAATTGCAAGTGGTCAGAGTCCACCCTTTAGCAGAGAGCTGCCATTGTAGATGTCCTAATCTCATAATCTTGCTTCTGTGAGCAAGATACCACAAGAGCCAGAGAGTCACACATGGTATTGGTTCATGACAATAGGTTAAAATGAAGCCAAATGGCTGGGTACTTGGGTATATTCTGGCTAATCTTGATGCAACTTAGCATCTATTCCAGCCAAACTTTGTTATTGATAACAGAGGTCTCCTGATTTGGAAAAAAAACAGGTATTCTCTCCCTGGTAATGCCTCTGACACCCTGAACTTGGGCAAGTTTTGATTTTTAGGGACCTTGGTAGTGACATGCAAATGACCATCAAATGCCGCAGCTTCTGCAATGTAAGGTCAGGCACAAAGAGCTTCCTTAATTTCCATAGGCTCCTCCTGGACTCTTTAAGCGCTGATCTGATTCTCAGCCAGCACAAATCCACAGAACCCCACTGACTACAAAGGAGGCCCATTGACAGCAGCCATGGACTGAGCCTTGTTGATGCACATGTGTGGTTTACCTCTAATATAAAAGAAACGTGGTAATTGTTCATGTTGGTAATTGTTCCTTTTGGTAATGGCTGCCCTTTTTCATCTACCCCCTCTGAGGTATGAATTAACTTTCTTGCTTCTTCTCTGATGAGCTAAACAGGGTGGCCTTCCTGGAGGAGGATTCAATTAACATGCAAATATCAGATTGTATGGAGAATGGATGACACCTCTGTCT
Organism: Brachypodius melanocephalos; assembly: GCA_013398615.1. Taxonomy (NCBI): domain Eukaryota; kingdom Metazoa; phylum Chordata; class Aves; order Passeriformes; family Pycnonotidae; genus Brachypodius; species Brachypodius melanocephalos. Next base: position 8,396,460 of record VZSR01003806.1, read on the forward strand.
CAACCTTTGTGAACTTAATTCATAAAGCATTGTAAGCAAAATAATTGCTTCTTTTCTGAGTCTGTAATTGCCAAGTACACTATATTTGCTGTTCAGGAAGAAATTATCATTGTGCTATCAGATAAAAATCTGGAACTAATAGGAAACACAAAAATTCATGTCAGGGAAATACAAAACAAGGTCATGTAATTTCTGCACATAATTGTGATAATGTAAAGTCTAATTCTGCAAGACCATGAAATTCATCCACTGAACAGAAGTTCTTATCAAACACGTAATTCTAGGAGTGGGTTCCTATTAAAATAACAATTGTGAATAACATTCCTAACTAGATTTAATTTGGGATAACAAGATACTGTGGAAAGCATTCAGATAAGCCACGTTAGATTTGACCATAAGATGCATATGTAGATAATAATTCAAAACTTTCAGGGAATTTGTCAGGGAGCTGACTTGTTTTTGTCACATATAGCTTTTTAAAGCAAACTATAAAAGACTGCATGATTAGGGAGAAAGTATCTCAGCTGCTGATCTGAGGCAGGACTTGAGAGCAGATGTTCTCACCCCAAATCAGTGACGTAGCACAATCAGGTAGATTTCTTTTGACTGTGGTATTTCTGTGGATGGACCAAATCAGGGACATGGAGCTTTTCTTAAAGAGCAGATCAAACATGTAAAAACAAACAACCCCTCCCACCACCTTTTAAGCAAAGAAGATATGACCAGAACTACAATGTGAAGGAAGGGTATGTTAAATGCTGAAATCTCATGCACTAAACTTGCCAAAACAAAACACCTGTAATGCTGTTACCAGCTTCAAAACAAGCCTTGTGTTGGTAGCGTTGCTCCCTGAGTTAATGCAGTGCTCCTGCAATAGCTCAGGCAGCAGAACACTGATAAAGCTCATGTTTTAAAAATATGAAATGAGGAGGGGGAAAAAAAACCTCTTAATGCAAAACAGGAACAAGTAATGGCGTGGGGTAAAACGAGAGGTAAAGACCAGACTTCTGCACAGGTTCTGCCAGTCTGGGTGGGTTGGAGCAGGTCAGAGAGGACCATACCCTTCCCTGGGGGCAACCCCCACCGGGCAGCAGGAAGGGATAATTTCAAGTGCGTGAGGATGTGTTAGTGACAGAGGGAATCAGCTGTGGTGGGAGCACTGCTGGAAATCCTTCCCGTGCCCAGCTCTCCCAGCCCTGGCTGCTGGTGGCAGGGAGGGGACAGCTGCAAGGAAAGGGACCAGGGCACACTGCACATGGCTTGGCCCTTGGGGATGACAAGGTGAGGTGTTTTGCAAGTGTGAGTAAAGGCCTCAGGTGTCTGTGTCCACACCAAAGGAGACAACCTGCCACAGCAGCTGGGAGCCAGTAACTAAGGCAACTTGGTGCCCAGCACTGAGCTCACCTGTCTCAGTGAAGAAACACACTCTGTTGTTCCACCTATGATGCCCCGATGTGCCACAGTTGCATTCCTTTTGACAGGAGGCAGAAGAACCTCATTCACTCTGCTTTTATTGCCACTTGATTCAGTTCACCAAAGTGAGCATGATCTTGCCTTGGACTAGGTGAGGGAGTAAGCAAGCTCTGCCACAAATGTTGCCAATTGAGAGAGATTTTCATTGCTATTAGATACATCTAGTAAAGTTTCCTTGTGTTTGCATTTATGAGTATGTTTGAATGAAGAAAAGACATGATGCTTTTTCAGGACTCTCTTGCTGCCTAGGCACTGTGTGTCTCTACCCATGTGTTGGTACCTGTTGGGAGCAGCCACAGCCTTTGCCAGCTGAAACTGCAGCTTCTCACACCATGGGACCCCCAGTCAGGGCATCTGGGTGCTACCATAGGGTCAACAGCACCATATGGGTGGAGGTGCATGCACAACATAAAATTTGGGAAAAAGAGATGTCAATATGGAACATCTACCATTGCACTCCTGAATTTCAGAAACCAATCCCTTCTGTATATACACACCACTCTGTAACTGGGATCACTGACAGGATTGACAGTGCTCTCATAGTATTGGTGTGGCATTGCAGTAATCTTCATCTCTTTCATTACCAACTACAGAAATAAAGGATATCTTATGTTGGCATCTGCATTATTTGTAAGATGTTCCCACTATTCATCACAATAATTTTGTTTCTTTCCTTCCTCTTCTCTCCTTCTGTGTATAAATGCAGCTTATTAGCTGGATTCCATTATTTTCTTTCTCTTATTGTTTCTCAGAATTGTATTTCTCTTCCACATAAGACTGACCATGCAGCTGATATTGTTTCCTTTCTGAGAGTATTAGATTTCTCAACAGATGAAATATGGACACTATTAGATGGCATTGACTTTTTTAAAGCTGTAAGTAGTGGCTGATAAAATCAGTAACACAGATCATTTTAAGTGACCTTTCATCCTAATAATTCTTTGGCTTTGTCTGATACGGAAATTAATTTTACATAATGTGGGAAGATATATGTATGGAGTCTTGAAAGAGCATATTTTCTTCTGAGTTACTGAAACTTGCAGCTGTATTTTCTCTTTGAGGTTTGTGTCATTCTTTGTGGTAAATGACTGAGGATGCTCTCTGGCTCTCTGTGTTAAAATTTTGTGCAGTGGAAGATGTGGCTAATGTGCTGTACAGGTATTGCAGTCACACTGTGTGAGTTTATAACTCTGTGAGGGTCTGCGAGAGGCCGCGTGTAGCTGACCCCGCTTGGCTGTTTGAAGGTGGGTGTTCTCAGGGTTTATTGTCAGACACAGTAACAGTGACGTCAATAAGGATGAAGTCGTGAAGGCAGAGTGGCAAAGGGGTCTCTGCAGTGCTGGAATCCTCTCCAAGGCTGTGACAGCAGCTGGAGAAAGTGTGTGTGGCTGAGGATGGGGGTGCTGGGATGAAGCCTCCTGCCCAGGGGCTGTGCTGTGCAAAGAGGTTCAGAGCAAACTCAGGCATGTACATTTGGGGATGGTCCAGCAACTTGTGATCTGCAAGGACAAAGGTTTGCATAAAGAGCTGAAACAAGGTCCAGCAGATCCCTAACCCAGAGATACTGGGTTTTTTTCATTTACCAGAGATGGGTGGGTAGAGTAGATCTCCAAATCCAGAAAAGCCAGTGCCCTAGCCTCCTCTGGAAAGCAGCTGCAGGTACTCACTAAGTGGAAGACAGGGGTCTCACTCTTGTTCAGAGACCATTGTCTCTGTCTCCACATGTGAAAGAGGACTGGGTTGGGAAAAGCATCCTATGGTATTGGGATTGGGATGGGAATGGAGCCAGAAGTTGCAGCTATTGCTGCTGCTGGAGAAACACTAATGGCACCTGCTCTGTATGAATTGTGGAGATGGAAAGAGCGAGCTGAGGGAAAGCTGTGCTCTCGACAGAGCAGTGATATTGTTGATTCATATTGTTGTAACTTTTGAGTCTCTGCTCTGTTGAATGCTGGGTGAACATGTAATGGCCATTAACAAATGAGAACAAATGTCAGCTTTGCTTTGAGGAGAGAACTCCCTTCTAAATGGGGGTAAACTAAAGCCATGAAAGGCCCAAATTACTTCAAAATATCATGTTCTGCAGTATGGTGCAGAGCAATACAGAGAAACCCCTTTTGTGGGTAACTGAGCATGGGATCCCGGAGCTCTAAGACATGACCATGGGAGGTCTTCCATCAGCTTCTAGCTCAATCTTGCATTTTTTTGTCTTTCAGAAACTGTAACTGGGCATTTAGGAGAGGCTAAAGATGACTGCTGGCACCAAAATTTGACTTTTTTATGGCATTTGAAATAAACCTTTTTTAGTGTCTAATCTTTTATTTTACTAAATACGAAGATCATTACTAGTAACTTGTGTTTCATCACCTTTTCTCTGTGCTTCCAGACTCTTGAAGGAGAAGAAGATTTAAATTTTCACAGCTGTGTGAATTTAGAATTACTAAACAATTTCCTTTCTCAACTCCTGTTTTCAATTAATTCTGCCTTGTCAAATAAGATTGAATCCAAATGAATTACATATTATACTACCTATCCCAGAGGTTGGTGGCTTTGCAAGCTTCAGCAAATTTGATCCATCAAATTTGGAAAAAGTCTGACACAAACCAGTTTAATTTCCTTAAGTCAGAATTCTTGGAGCTCTTTAGCCTGAGCTGCAGTGCCTCATTTTGGAGCAGGAAATGAAGCTCAGTAGGAGGGTTTGATTTGCAACTGGATCGGTTTTCATTTTTCCTTCTCCTCAAATCTGGCCAAGACATAAACCTCTGGAAAAAAAAAAATCACTATTTCACTTACATTTTAGATATATGGTGCTGCAGGTAAGTAAGTTCTCAGATGATTTCATCTCTGGACTTAAGGCTCCAGCCCAGCATAGTCTCAGGAACTCTTCCTCTGTAATTGGGAATTGGAGCAAGGATGAAGGAATGCCACACTTGCAGTTCAAGCATATGGATGCATAAGACAAAGCTGTGAAAAGCAGGTGGGGACAGACTAGTGAGTGGAGAACAGATGTAGAGACAGACAGGGTAATCTGGATGGTAGGAATAGGAGCAGGGCAAAAAAGTACAGTAAGGAGCTGGGATACAAAGCAAGAGAAGATGGTGGGGAGGCAGGTGGGTTTGTAATCAGTGGAATATATGACCTTCTAAGATCAAATTCAGGATGGGTGAGGTTCTTCAGCATCTTCCCCAGCAAATGGACTGGAAATACCATCAATAAAATGTGAATGTTCTCCTACAGAGGAGGCAAGGGTTTGCTGTCAGCTCCGTGAGCTGAGTTTGAAGGGATTCACAGTTTGAAGGGATTCACAGTTTGAAGGGATTCACAGATTGAAGCAGCCCAGTGGGGTAAGGACTGCTTTGGGGTGGAGCGTACAGGTGCTTGGGGTGCCTCATACACACAAGAGATGATGGGCTAGTGCACTGGAGGGAAGCAGAAAAGCACTGAGACATTTCAGCACAAGGTCTCTCCTCAGTCACTGTGTGGGCCAAGTCACCCCAGAGGAACACTGCTGCCACATTAAGCAGACTCATCTCTAGTGATAGCATTTGAACAATGCCATCAAAATGCTGGCAGACATGTTTCAGAACACTCTAATATCTTGTATAATATCAGCTAAAGAGTGAATTGCTTTTCCAAGCTTCATCAAGAGAACTGGGACAGATTGGCAGAGCACATCATACTGCACGATGCATGACACTTCGAAGGAGAGAAGTAGAGGAGACAGGATATACTGAATTTAATACTTTTTGTATTAACCCTGACAGCAGAAAATAGAGCTCTGGGTGTTTCTGTGTTAAACCTGAAGTGATCCATCCACCATATATGGTGAACTCTAGCACTTATTGCCATCTGGGTTAAGGGTCTGCTTTTCTCCTCGAGGAAAGGGCTGTGAAGGGTTTGACAGCATTTGAGCAGGGTTGATGCAGAGACATAATTAAAGGACAAGGCAGGTATTAAAATTAGTGGGTAGCCACAGGGCAATCTTGCAGCTGGAGCACAGACTGATTGTGATACCTTGGCTGGGAGAAGAAGTGAAAAAGAAGTGAGGGATGCAGCTGACTCAAGAAGGAAGGAGGGTGGGGTGTGTGTGTGGAATGCTTTGTGCTTCCATTCGGTGCCAGGGAAATTTGAGCAGCAGTATTTCAGTTGTGAATGACTGATGCAGGCTTGGTTTGAAGAAGTAGCTTTGAACCTCTGCAAAGTATTTTCTGGAGGTAACATTTGCAAGAGTAATACATTTCCAATACAAGATCAGTGCTCTTGAATCCAGCTGAGGAGGCTTTTGTGGAAGATGATTTGCTTTGCAGGGGGATCAGGTGCACCCTTGTTGGGTGATGAGGGCCAGGAGATGACTGAGCAGTGTCAGCAGGGCCCCAGGGCAGCAGCTGAGGGGCTGTTGGCTCTCAGACCTCTCTTGGGTGCAGTTATGACACTTGTACAGGGAAGGAACCTCCCCTGTACTGCCAATTACATCCTGAGTTTGACCACCTCGATGGGATGCAATATGAACCATCCTATGGTCACTGAATGGTTGTTTGTAGACTGTTAAAAAAATAATGAATTTGGGAGAGCAAACTCAGTTAATTGAATTTACTCATTTGGAAATTTTTCCTGAAGCCTTGTTTGAGAGCTGCGTACATTTAACATACACAAGTCTTGTAAGTGCCAGAAGACATTGAGTATGCAGGTCATGAAACAGACCTTTGGATGGCCTCTCAGAGAAATGAAGGGATATTTCAAGCAAGAGTGAAAATTTTCCCTCCAAGGCAATGCTTTTCTGGCAGAGATAGCCTAAACTGCCCTTTTTGATCACCATATCAACACAAAAAACTGTGTTGGGGGTCTTACTTTTAAAATTGGGTAGGTTTCAAACTCCTCAAATACTGGATTTAGCAGAAACACATAATTTAACAATTTAATATTAATCTATCAATGTAGATTTCATGTTGAATGATGTCTCACCTGCACTTGGACCAAAACGGAGCAGTTCCTTTGCCCTGCCCCCTTCAGTCTCAGTCCCCAGGCTGGGACCAAGCTCAGGGTTTCCTTCCTGCAGAGTGAAGGGAGAAGTTGGCCTGAACCAGAGTCCTAACATGGACCTGGGCAATGTCTTGGTCCCTCTACATCCAACAGAACCTTAGAGATATTGTGCATAGTACTATGGGCTTTTTCTTGCCTTGCAAAGGTCTGCATTAGAGAAACCAGCCTCGAGACACATTTTCGGTGAAGAAATCATGTGCTTAACATACCCAGGGAACCTAGGATTCATCCCTAAGTAACACTTCCCTGAAGACAGTTTCCATGGGACAGACTTTTCTTTGAGTGCTAACTACTACTTGGCAATATGATTCTACAGCTTTACTCATGTTCTTCATATAAGTAAAAGAATATAAGTTATGAGCTCCAGAGTCTGAGTCAGGGCAGAATGGTAACACTCCAGAGGGTTTGCAAACTGGTTCTGGTGGCTGCATCATATTCCTATAAATGCTGGTTTCAGTGCTGATACCATCAACACAGGCCTAATGAGGCAACATTGTGTTGAGAGAAGGGAAAAAAAGAGAGAAGGAAAAAAAGCTTCAGTTTGGAGATGAAATTTACTTTTCTTTCTTCTTCTAGACTCATTGTTTTTGTATTACTTATTTAATTCTGTGGTCACTTTTCAAGATCTCCTGCAGGGGATTTTGCCTCCTCCTCTTCCCTGGGAAGAAGGTTATGCAGGAATTTTCCAGCTGTGTCCAAGTGATGAGCAAATATGAAATTTAAAAATGAAAAATCTGTCTTTTTAAAAGGCGAGAGCCAGACATCTTTGCATGGAGTTGCAGGAAGTGATGGATGAAGTTTGGAAGGTTGTCATGAACATGAGTGCTGCTGCTGCCTGATCTGTTTGTTATGTACTTAATTTGTGGCTTAGCTTTAAATGAAGCTAAATGCCAGAGCTGTCAATCTAGCTCAGAAATGGTACAAAATCTGAGATTCTGGCTGCAAAACTTGTGTTGCTCAAGGCAACCTGCATTAATAGTCCAAGGTAGCCCATCTTGCTTTTCCTACAACATACAGTCAGCCATTTGGGTGATGTATATGCTACTGTCTACTGTAAGTGTTGGTGATAGTTTCCATGTAGAAAATGCCATCAGTGTGACAGATATTCACTGCCAACACATCAAAATGGAAAGCCTGCTGCAGTTCAAATAGAAATATCCTGGGAGGTTCTCAGCTACGTTGAATTAAGGCAGGAAGAATAGATCAAATGTTTTTTTCTAAGCTCAGTTAACTCCATGAGAACAGGACACAGCTGTGAGTCCCTTCAAGGCAGTACACTTGTCTGCCAAGTTAGAAGGCAATTATTCTTCATAAATCTGTCTTTTTAAATCCAAGCAGATCGATTGTCTCATCCATCCTTTGCCAACGCAAGCACCCGGAAAGGCTCTTTTAGCACCACCTACAACCAAGCACCCCTCTTCTCAGGGGGAGAGCACACCATGGAGGTGATGGAAGCCCTGGCAGCCCTGCATATTCCTTTACAATGGTGGATGTAAAGGTATGTTCTTTTTGCTCACATTTTTAGTGCTTTAACCAAGAAGTCTCTGTGCTGGTTTTAAACATCATCTGACCTCTATGCAAAGAAATAGAATACTTCTAAAAATTTATTGTCTAGCTAATAGGCAGAAAAGTGTTGCAAGAAGTCAGGGTGGTTTCCTTACGCATACTGTCATGGTTGCATCAGTGCAGAGCTTCCAGAGCTGCACTAAAATTGGCTTGGTTACAAGACAGTCATCTCCTAATAGCCCTATTTTGCCAAATCACGAGGGCTCTGAAAGTCAAAATGGCTTCTGCTCTTCCTGGTGACCTGTAACCACAGATAGACATCCAGCAGATCCAGTGAAAGCAAAAACTGTTTGGTGTAGTTGTAAGGAAAGGCTACATAAAAATATGTGCTCATTTTGATCTGAGTAACACACTGGTGATTTTCACTTCATTTTTGGGGTTTTTTTTCCCTTCTTTCAGATAGGGAGAATGCTTTTCAGTATTTGCGAAGTGCATTTTGAGATTGTTCTGACTACAGCCATTACTGCTATGGTGTTTCTTCTTTGGCTGACATTTGGCCCTAAAACCTCGACAAATACTATAAGAAAGTGAGAGGAATTGGCATAAATTGTTCTCTCCAATGCTGCAGTGGCACAGCAATGGAAGAAGGGATGTTCATTTTCTTTTCTTTAAATTTTATTTTAAAGACCATATTGATATATGTATCTATTCTGTTATCGTGAAACACAGCAAGGAAATGAGGTGTTTGTCCTTATAAACAAGCTTCCAGAGAGAACCCAGCAGGAGAGATGAGGGGTAGGATGTGGTGTGGAACTGATTCAGCAGCAAGCCCTGGGCCAGCTGCTCGGTGGCACTGGGTACAACTGAGGAAGCCTGGAGACACACTTAAAACATTTGCAACCTAGATATAGGAGAAAAGTATGTTCTGGGTATGAAAAAGTATGGGAAATTCTGCTGGCATGTAGGAAGTTTCTGGTTTAACTCAGGTTTAACAGTCCTCTGGGGTCTTAGTCCCACCTCTGATCACAGTATGACCAACTTAAAAGTTAAGTGATATTGTCCACACCCTCAATCCACGGAACTTTGAAACTCTAGGATGGAGAAAACCTTGCTTCCCTGGTAACATGTCCCATGCTGGACTATTCACCCTCATGGTGAAAAGATCTTTCTTGATTCTCCTGCTGCATGTCTGACCACTCTCCCTTGTCCTTTTGAGGTGTTTGTCTGTGAAGAGGTGAAGCACCTCTTGAGATGCTTTGTCCTTCCCTGTGACCCACCACACTATTAAGCAGTGGGAGGCTGCTTCCCTCCAAAAAAGCAAACGAAGAAATTAGACCTGAGCCAGTATATTCATAATGGCTTCTGGGAGACTGAAAGGCCACATGAATCTCAATTTGTGAATCATTTCTGCTGCAAAAGCAGAGCAAATTCACAACGGTGAACAGCTTGGCATTGGCACTTCCAGAACAGGAATTTGAGGTGGTTTTCTTTAATCTTGCCTTAGAAGAGACTTAGAGATTGACAAGGAATGATGGAAGAAAGAAGGGTTAAACAATCTGGAAGCTGAACAGAAACACTCCTCTTATTTTGACCCATCTATAATTTGTTCTTTGTATTTCGGCTCCACAAAAAAAGGAGAGAAAAGCTATGAGCATTACTTTCTCAGCTCCAGAGGAGACCAGAACAAAGCCTGCTGGTGACTCCATGGGGGCTTTGCTCCAAAAGTGGTGAGGTGTCACTGGGCTTACCCAAGAGGGCTTCCACTTTCTCCCGGCATCTCCACTGCAGTGTTGGACAGTGGAACTACATTTTTAAACCATGAAAATGTGGAAAACTGCAGCTGTGAATCCTATGATAAATCACAGAAAAATAGGGCTAGAAAGAGTCACAAGGGCTTATTTAATTTTTTATCTAGTCTCAAGGCAGATTGTAACACTTTAGCATTTCTAACCACTCCCTGTCTGACCTGTATGTAGGATGATGGAAATTTCAATCTCCCTAACTGCTGTCCTTACCTGCAGGATTTTTTTCCCCATGCATGCTCTGAATTTTTGCTTGCTTTAATTCAAGATCATTGCTCCTGCTTATGGTAGACATCCGTTTATGACAACATTTTATGTAGATGGAGGATTATGTTCCCCTTCAGGCTTCACATAATTAGGCTAAACCCCTATTCAGTCAGCCTCTGCCCCTGGGATGTTTTCCCCCCTTGCTTGGCAGCTGGGCTCTCTGCAAGCTCCATTCCTCGAGACACAGCACATCACTCTGTCTTGTGTGGAAGGGTAATTTCCCATTGTATGGGCTCCTCTCCTACTATATCCACACTAGAACATCTGTGTTCTGCACAACAACATGACATTGCTAAGTCATGTTCACTCTGCAATCCACAATCACCCTCTCATCTCTTTTTTTGGCAGCTGAACCCAGGCTGTGTTTGCACAGCTGATTGTTCCTGCCTACCTCACACACATCTCTACTGAACCACGTCCTTTTCCCAGGCCTTTTCCCCATCTTTTCATCCTTGTTTTGAATTGTCATTCTGCCCTTTTCCTGCCCACATCTCCCACTTGCTTTTCTTTATCCATAAGCTGACATGGATACTCTCCATTTTTCCATCATCTGAACCCTCAACAGATGATCTTCTCTTTAATTGACCCTAATGTTTTTGGATACAAGAGAAAAAATACGTGATGCTTTACGTGCCACTCACTTCAGAGCTCTGAAAAGCTAAGTTTCAGAGAGATAGATTTTGTTCCCTTTGGAGCAGTAACCCCACAGCAGGGCTGGATACATTTTTGTATCCAGTAATTCTTGCTTCCTCTCTCCTGTTGCTTCATGTCCTGTCAAATAACTCCTGCACTTGCAAAGGAAGGGGAGGATATCTGCTTATAATACGTATATATATATACACCCCCCTTGTGCACACTGAATGGCAATGGCATATAGGAGAGCCTTTTGGTTTGGAAGACACCAATGCTCTTAGTAAATTAAGTCTCCAGAAAATCATAGTTCACCACTGTGAAAAGAACCCTTGTTTGATAGTGTGCTATGGCAGTGCCCAGTAACTTCGTACTGGTAACGAATAATGCTGTGACAGGGCGCTTGTGGAAACAGGGGCTGACACAGGGCAGACCCCTCTGCCAACTCACATATGTCTTCAGTCAGGAGGTATGGCTGGAAGTGCCTGGTCCTGTGCCAAACAGGACACTGGACATTGAAACAGCTCCTCTGAAGCAGTGATAATCTCCTTGTTGGTCTGTGGGTAGCCTGCCACTTCTGGCTTGAACAAAACTGAATTCCCATGTGATCTGCTACTGTTACTAAGAAAGAGCAACAAACTCCTGCCTCTCTGTGGATATGCTCTTTTAACCAGAAAACAACAAGTAAAGGCAGAATTGGTCTGTGGGATCCTGTGCAGAGCCTTCTGGAGCCCTCTGAGATGCTGAGGGCTCTGGGACTGCATATCTGCCATAAACCAGTCACTCAACTCTGGCTCTTCCAGCACTCAATTAAAACATGCCCAGTACACAGCCTGGCTACATGTGTTAGCACAGAAACGATAAAAATCCCACATCTCCCTACCTGAGAGGGGTGAGTTAAATGGGCAGTCCCAAAGATTCAACATCTAGCTGGGCACAGTAATGACTGGCTCCAAACTTATGAAAATGAAAGAAAACTTCAGGGTTTGCTTGCTGGCTACTCAGGGCTCAGAGTTAATATTTTCAAACTTACTATGAAAAATATGAACTAGAAACATAACTGGTTAGGAATTTGGAGGGCTGTGTCTGCAAGCAACACACGAATTCCAGCATCCGGAGCTTTGAAAAAAGCCTACATGTGATAGGGTCTGCAAACCAACTGGGATTTTATGAACCAGTGGTAACATAGTAGAGATGTCAATGGAAGCAATGTAGAAGGGAAACAGGTTAAACTAGCATATAACAAAATATTTCAGAAAATATCACTCCCCATTTACACCTGGGGCACGAATGCTAACCTGCAACAATTGTACTCCTTTCTTTTATGCCTTCCCTACTAAGAGGTGTTATTTTAAATTTCTACTCACTTCATCAAGTTATCTGTAAGGGCTGCTTTCTCTCCATGGGTTGAATCCACCCCAGGAGGAGCCGTCTATAAGACTGTACAATTCTGCCAAGTCTGAATTTGATCCACCCTGCTCAGTTGTCCTACTAATGCATCTGTCTTGGGTCCAAGTGCTCTCCTGGTTTGAACTATAATTATCCTAAAACTAGATTTTTCTAAATTTCATTCCCTTGTAGCTTTTTATAGTTCTGTGAATTAATTATTCAGAGCTGTGAAAGTTCTCAGCAGTGCTCTTCCATAGCTTTTATGGACGTGGATGCATTCCACTCATGTAAAGCAGAGCATGACTAGAACTTCAGATAGGGACAAGGGAAAGACTTTGTCCAAATGTTAAACACTCTGAGTTCAGCATGTCCTCCTCTGACACCATCTTCTTGAATCTTTTGAGGCATAGATAATCTCTGAGGCTAAAAGTGTCTGTATTCACTTCTTGGCTTTTTTAGGCTTTAAAGTCTCCCTTTTCCTGCTACAGGTTGATGCCACCTGTAGCACTGTGGGGCAGGTGGGGCTGCTGTGAGCATGAGGACCAGTGTGGCTGCAGAGCTGAGCACTGCCAAAATTACCTCCACATTTTGGCTGGGATGGGGGTGAGGTGCAGCTGGGGTGCAGTAGAGATTGGCAGACATAGACTTCCAGCCTGGAACCAGAAGCTGGGGTGAAGTCAGCAATCTCATTTTACTGTTGAGAGTGAGTGGATGTGTGGTTGTGGATGGCTGGGCTCTTGGAGACATGTGAGAGGGGTGTCTCTGGGATACAGGCTGGGGAAGATGTGTCCAAATAAAGCATAAAGCTTTGTCTAAATCTCACTTGAGCAGGAAGTTAGTAGGAATATTTGAAAGTCATGGAAGCATCAAATCACAGACCTATGGGGCTGCTACTGGCACAGTTCTTCTGGTTTGCTCAGCTAGGCCAACATTCCCCAAAGTAGGCATGTGGGGTGATGTGCCCACATGGAGGTGTTTCTCCTGCCCTCACCAGGCTCACCCCACCTTCCCAGGGAGTTACAGCCCCTTCTTCCACTGGGCCCTTTTCCCTGGAAAGACCACTCACACACTGGGGATTTCCATCACACAGAGCAGTGAAAGGGAAGGTCTGTGCTGCAGCTGCCAGGCTCTGAGCAGGACCCTGGTTTCCTTGCATTTGGCTCTGCAGAGGCAACACAGCAGCACCAGCAAATGAGATTGAGCCTCTTCTGCCTCCCACATCCTCCTCTGGGTAAATGCAGAGTGTGTACTTTAATTAGGGATGATACATGAGGGAGACAGGAGATGAAGCAACATTCAAATTAAGTATCTGCAGAGCTGGTAAGAAGGTAAATAGGAGCTCCCAGACTTGGGGGAATTTTTTTAGTCCCTTCTTTTGCCACAACAGTTGGAGTTTTAATTCAAAAAGCAAACAAACTGATGTTGCTTTTTTTCCACCAAAAAAGCAACACCTTTGAGGTCCGCCCTCACAGACCTCTGAGCTTCATGGCACTGCAAAGCCCAGGGTGGGTTCGTGGGGCTCCCACTGCAGCTGGGGGCCAGGCCATCCCCAGGCACAGTATTCCATCAGGAAAAGGGTTGCTCCTTCCATGCTGCAAACCCACAGTGAGGGTGGTGGACTGAGCCCTGCATGATACCACCAACCTTCCTGCAGCAGATCACCCTTTGACAGAGGCAAACCATGGCAGGTTTGGAGCTCCTCCTCAGGAGCAGAGGCTTCAGTGACCTGCTGACTGGCCTGACTCTTCTCTCCCATCCCTTTGCTCTGTCAGGGGGTGCTGTGAGGGCACCTCTACCCCCACCTCTCCAGGTATTTCTGCTCCTATGATCAGGAATCACTGCTCACAGTTGTGTACTTCATACCACTGCTCATCCTGGGACATCTGAACAGCTCGTACTTCACACTGAGCATCCTCTTTCCCACTGGAAAATGGATGGGCCTTCAGACTGAAAGCAGGTGGGATGCTGAACACAAATATTACACAGGTACCAGAAGGATAAATGAAGGTTTATTGAAGAATAAATTAACCTTGCATTACATTTTTTTCATAAGTGCTAAACATCCTCTGTGTCTTATACGACAGGTTTTTGTTTGTTTTTGCAAGAAATACAGTATTTATTATTGGACAAAGCATGTTTCATAGCAAAATACGTTTTTTAAAGCATTTTGAACTGACAAACACCAAGTATTCACACCCCTTTTCCTATGATTTCACTTTAATAATGATTTTGGTGTTTCAGTATGAGTCAGGCAACAACAGAGGAATTGCTGAAGAAATTTTGCTAAAAACCTCCCTGAAAAAACAGTTATGAGTCAGAGGAAACTCAACTAAATTTCACTAGTTCAGGACTGGCTTGGTTGGATCTGTAATTTCAGAAACCAAATTCCACACCTGGAGTTGTCTACAGCTGAGCTATTAATAGGATGTCTGTGTTTTTATTTCAATGTCACCACTGGGAGATAGGATCTGCCCTGAGGAAGGGGTGGCTGCCAGTGGACACTGATGCCAGGCACAGAGAACCCCACTAAAACAGGAGATTTCCTGCAGTGATGACTCCAAAGAAGCAGCCTTTTTTCCAACGGAAAAATGCATTGTCAGGGTGAAAGAAAAACATGATTAGCAGAGGCCAGAAAAGGAAGACACTAGAAGACCCCAAAAGCTCCGGAATCCCTACTTTTACTCTCTGCCCCTGCCAGTGTAATTTGTTTACCTTTTTGTTACCAGAAATTAAATTTTATGTGCCATTCAAGGCTGGTTCTTTCTGACAGGATCCCAAAGAAAAGCAGCAGTAGTGTCATTCTTGGGAGTTCATGTGTGGAAGGGCAGAAACACGTTCTTTGCCCAGTTGAAGCCAAACTGTACATTAATTAATCAGTGCTGAAACTCTTACAGGAAAGGTGACCCAGTCCAACACTTTTAGGAATACATCTAGTTTAGGAACTTATCAGGTGCTCGTTTTTATTTCTCAGTCTCTATCAGCATAAAGGCATGCCTCTGAAACCTCTGTCAGAACAAATTTTGCTCAGATACCACCAGCATGGAGTAAATAACTGAATTTCTCTTACTTGCCTGGATATAATTTGATATGAAACAGGACACCGGGTATCATGATACTGTAAAAAGTCTGGTGGTATTTGCATGGCAATCAGAGCTCAGAGGAGCTGCTGTGGCTCCAATAAGCTGTGCCTTTGAATGCTGTCAGGAGGATCAGCTGAGTGTGGCTGTACCTTGCCAGAACACCAATGGGATGCTGATAATAACACAGTGTCACACATTGTCCAGAATGCTGCTAGTGGGCCCTTTTATTGGATTATTGTCTGTTTGCAGAGGGGAAAATATCCTCTGCTTGAAGCAGATTGCCTCATGGTTTGTGTTGTGATAAAAGGTGATCAAACACCCATGGAAACTGTGAGCCTTTTTAGTCGCAATGTTGCTGCCTCTCTGTGTGTTGGATTTATTTTAAAAAGTGCATGTTTTGGTAGTGCTATGGCAAAGGTAGTGCAGGATGCCTGGCAAGGCTAGGAAGCAGCCTGCCTTGGGGAGAAGTCCTGCCATTCCAGCAGGAGTCCTGTACACTTGGCTGTCCTGTGGCGGTGGGTGAGCAGCCCCAGCCGGGATCTGCCGCAAACCGGCCGCTGTGGCTTTGTGGGATCGCGCATTGGGTGCTCCAGCTGAGAGGAAACACACATGAATTTCTCAGTCTGCACGTTTGGAATTAAATGTTTTTCACTACTTGAAGTCAAAGCTTGAAGTCAAAGCTTGAGGCTTGACTTTTCACCACTTGAAGTCAAAGCAGGACTGGGACATGCCTGCAAGAGCATGGGGGATCTGGTGATTATCTAAATGTGTAATCAATATCCTCACTTACTTACCAGTGTGCATTTGTCAAATGCCCAACAGTGTGATTACCCTATTTAAGTATTTTCTTCAGGCATAAAGCAACCTTTCCAAAATTACTAACTTTTTTCTCATTGAAAGTGTTGTTAATTAATACTTTTAGTGTCCTCCCCTGTGATTTGCTTTCTCTTAATTATCAACAGGAGCAATACAAGAGTGTTCCACTGCCAGTGCCAAAATTAAACTGACTTTCTCCAAATTGCATTGAATGATCCACATGGCTGTGCCTTCAGGTACTAAGCAGGAGACCTCAATCCCATGGGAAATGCTGCTTTATGAGGCACTCTGTTTTCACAGAACCACATATTGATTTGGGTTGGAAGGGGCCTTTAAGTCATCTAGTCAAACCTCCTGAAATAAGCAGAGACATCTTCAAGTAGATCAGGTTGCTCAGAGCCCCATTCAACATGCCTCCCTGAAAGTTTACCTCTCTGGTGGATGGCCAGTGTCTCACCATCCTCATTGTAAAACATTTTTCCTTCTATCTAGTTTGAACATGCCCTCTTTTAGTTTAAAATCATTACCCCAAGTCCTACTGTAACATGCCCTGCTAAAAAGTCTGTCCCCACCTTTCTATAAGCTCACTTTAAGTGTGGAAATGAATTCCAATGATAAGTATTTCAGGGTGGTTTCATGCAGATGGGACAGCAGGAGGACATGGGTGTCCCAGCAGTGAGGTTGGAGCCTTGGTGCAAACACCGTGCAAGGTCCCTGAACCCCAGGGTGCTGGGGAAGCAGCATCCTGATATCAGTGTGTGGAATGCCCTGGTTTTGCAGGGCTCTGGAAAGCATCCCAGAGCATGCAGGCTGGAAGAGCACTACAGTATCATCTTGTTGGCTCCAGCATCCCAGGAAGTGCTGTCAGATTCCTTTATCTTTCTCTTCTGTTCAGCCATATGAAAAAAAGTGGTCTCAGCAAGACTGATAGTTGCTGTGGGGAAATACCAGGCTTAGAATAGTATTTTTCATTGCCCTGATTGAACAAAAATACTTGGCATCACGAAAGCTTTGCAAGGCAGAAACTGATTTTCATTTAGACACACCAGTATTTTTTTCATATTTATTTTCTTTTGCATTCTCCTGTTGTGTTTCAGAATAGAAACAAGTAACAGTATTGATACTTTCTGCTGCACTGAAACCCTTGAGTCTTCTTACTCTATTCCCCCTTTCTCAGCATAAATTTGCCATGTTGAACAACAAAACCAGAGTTGACTCTGATACTCTCACTGAGTTTTCCAATGGCCATTTCTCTCTGTGGGAACTCATCCATTTCAAGGGCTCTCTGTTATTTTCTGCTCAGACAAATAAGACATGTCATTTTGTGCTTAGAAATTGCTGCTGCTGCCAGCATGAGGAAATAGCCTGGGTGGGAATGCCAAGCCCAGGTGGGAATGCCATGGGATCACGGGCAGACACCCAAGGCCCTGCTGCTCTGCCCTGATGGTGGACATCCTTGTGCAGAGACCCTGTGGGACAAGCTGTTGGCAGATGCAACTGGAAAAAATTCTGAACAGGCTTTGGAGTGTAGGAAATTCCAATTTTTTTGCTAATAGATAAAACTGATGTCCCTCGGCTCCAAATTTTGTTTGATGATGAATCCCAGCAAATATTGTGGCAAACCCCAGAGTGACAAACTCTGGCAAAGCACCATAGTGAGAAATGAGGCTTTTAAATTTTCCTTATTTAGCAAAGTCTTTCTCTTTCTGCGTAAGAAACTTTAATGTTGAAATCTTGTCTAAAACACCTAACTTTAGTGTCTGACATAACAACTGCAGCCTGGGAGGCAAAATCAGGTCCTTTTTAGGTTTCCATGTAATAAATGGGTAGACAACAGTAAATTAAATGAAAACGTGTCAGTTTAATTCATAAATTCTTCACCTCTGTCAAGTCTAATTTTTTTTAATATCTCCACCCTCAGTCTTTCTATTATGGGAGAGAAAAACCACGCAGCCAATTTTCCTTTATGTTGGTTTAATTGTTGCTCTTTTTGACTTTGAAAAGGATACCAAGTGTTCTCATATATGTAAATGTGCCTGATGGCTTTGGCTGTTCAAATACTAAGGCCCCCATAGGCACTGGGGTGTCCCTGGGGCAACCTTAATATAAATGTAGGTAGAAAGTGCATTTTTGTATTTGTCCAGCTGTGCAGGTTCACATCTGCTGTTCTCAGGCTTGCTGCCAATCATTGCAGTTCTTACCATTTATTTTTCCTTGTAGGGGAAGAAAGCACCCAAGACAATCCTGCTAAGAGAAAGAAGAGCAATCATGCAAAGGTGGACTATTGACACTATTTTTGTTAGATTATTTTTTCATCTGTCTGATGTTACTGGCATAGTGGTAGGCATAGCAAGTAGGTTGGAGAAAAAGTATGCAAAAATTACATTAAATATTGTTTTGTAGCTACGTTCTCTGAGCACTCATTTTCCCTTGCTCTATGTCACGTTATTCAAAGAAGACAAAGAACCCATGGAGGTAACTAGCAGATTCCCTTCTCCTACCACTCCACGTGCTACAAGGTCATCTAAAATAAGCCAGGGAAGTACACTAGAAAATACTGCAAGGAACAATCTTGCTTTGGCAGGAAAATGCATTGTAAAAGTCTACCAGCTCTTTTTCACTTCCAGTTTCTGTGATCCAGATGACTGGCAAAACCCCTTGGCATATTTGTTTTGGTAGTACATTAAATACTAGGTCTGTCTGTTCAGGTAATGCTGTTTGCCATACAGAAAGGAGGAACCATGGATGCAGCTGGCATTTCCCAAGTTATGTTTGCTTGGTTAGTCTGACTCGAAAATGCAAAGGAGCACAAAGAGGGGTTAAACCTCTTAAACAAAGAGGGGGCAAGGATTCAAGCCCCAGCATCTGCTAGCAAAAGTAGGAGGCTTTATAGATGAGCATCCAGAGGTTTATCACTGGAATTCAAAATTTATCAAAGAAAATAGTTTCGATAAACAATTTTCCCTCTTATTTCCCCAAGCACCTTCCAACCAGCTTGGTTTTATCACAGGTAAATGACAGTGGCTCATGTCTCCATTACTGTTCTCACTTGAATTTCTCTAAAGTGATCCCTCATTGAGGGATTTCCAAAAACAAGATTAAAAGAGGATTAAAAAAAAAAAATAAAGACAAACATTGTTTTCTTCTTCATCAAATGTACATTATGAGGAAGCTCAGTGATGGGGCAGGTCTCAGGACTGCTCCTCCAACCTCTCCTGCAAGGTTGTTCCGCAGATGGCCCAGCCAGGCAGGAGCTCATTCCCAAGCAAAATTGCAGGCCAGAAGGTTCCCTTGGAGAAGTGCTATGTGCCTCCAGGACCACAGTGTGGGGATGACCACGTCCCAGCTCAAAGCCAGAAGATGTGCTTTTGCTGTCACTGTTTGCAGAGGAGGCAAGTCCTGGCTCTTCTGGGAGAGGCAGATCAGAGCCAGCCTGACCCACAGTAATCTTCCTTGTCAGACACCTGGCCACCTCTGGAGAAATTTGTCATCTTCAAGGACACCATCAGTGCTTTCCATCCCAATAATCATGACAGATATCAGAAGACCAATGGGAAAAGAGGACTTCAATCCTTAATCCTTGCTAACATTTTCTTCCTTTGCTTTTTGGTGCTGGGCTGGCCAGGTCAAGTCGATAAACTGCTCAAAAAAGGTAAATACCATTTTAATCTCTTCCTCTAGCTAATCATGGCAAACCACAGGAAGGCAGATAGTAATTCAAGATTAGCAATAGCCTTATGGAGGTCACATTATTACCGAAGAAATTTAAAAAGCCACACACCTCAAATACCTTAGTTTCCATCTGATCCCTTGATGGTTAAACCCCAGACAGAAAAAAACTTCACACGTTATCTTCAAATTCACATAATTGGAATGATGCAAATGAATCTAATTGAATCCCTCTTTGTTTCTCCCTCCTGGCTGTGGAAACAGAATGAAAAGCAGAAAGAAAAATCAAACAAAAGGTGAGATGCCAGAGCAGTTGTGGATTTAACTTTGCAAAGGTCCATGCTGGGTCATCATGGGATTATTACAGATAGGTTTAACAAATATACACCATCAAAAGAAGAACTCCAGATAAGCCAAATATACCCAGTGGGACCATTTTTGCAAATGCCTTCACAGAATCAGAGAATCATTTATGTGGGAAAAGATCTCTAAGATCATCAAGTCCAATCATTAACCCAACACTGCCAAGTCCACCACTAAACCATGTCCTAAGTGCTACAACTACACAGTTTTTAAATACTTCCAGGAATGGTGACTATACCCCTCCACCCAGGGCAGTCCATTCCAATGCCTGACAATGCTTTTTATGGAGAAATTTTTCTTAACGTACAATCTAAACCTTCCCTAGTACAGTTTGAGGCCATTTCCTCTTACTCTACCACTTATTCTGGAGAAGAGATCGACCTCCACCTAGCTACAATCTCCTTTCAGGTAGTTGCAGGAAGTGATGAAGTCCCCCATGAGCCCCCTTTTTTCCAGGCTAAACACCCCAGCTCCCTCAGCTGCTCCTCACAAGACATGTTTTCTAGATCCTTCACCAGCTCCATTTCTCTTATGGGAGGAGAGAAGCAGCCCTCACAAACTCTTTGCAGAAATAGATCTGCAGCCTCTTTTCATCTTTGTTTGTGAGCAGTTGTCAGCCTTCTATGGACACTTTTCTTCATTTCCCCAGGGATTTCCTGTAACTCAGGAATTGATCATTAACAAGCATTAGGACTCTAAATCATCTGATATCTTGGTGGTATTTCTCTGGCTGGCTGTCTCTCTGGGTTGAACCATCTTGCGTGCTGGAAAGCTGAGATTCTTGAAGAAAGAAGTTGGGCATAGATGACAGCAGCACCTCATTTGGATCTTGTTCTGTGTTCCCCAATAGTTGTTGAATACAGAATTATTTTCAGTGTTCATGCAATTTCTTATGGGATAATACACAGAACATTAGAGGCCTCAAAGAGAGCAGCTGCAGGCACTTCTCAAGTCAGTACCCACTGACCATGGAATGTCCCTGAGCCTCCCAACACAGGCAGGTCCTGGCAGACACGTTCAGAGCTGTGCTGAACCAGGTGCAGAGCAGCAGAGAGACCCGTCTGAGGATGTCCCCAAACAGAACACAGTACTGACAGCTGCCAATTCCCATTTAACCTGGGCAGCCTGGAGAAGAGCCACTGCAGCCTCAGAAATGGCTGCAGGTCTCATCTCAAAACCTGTCCACCACAGGTCACAGGGCAGTGCCACACGGAGGGAAACCTGCTGCTGTTGGAGCTACAGGGTGACAACCACATTAATAAGGAAAGCGGGGTTGAGCACCACAAACTGTTTTGTCTCTCCAGACGTGAGCCCTGAGGGCTGTAAATCTTGGAGGAGGCCTCAAGTAGGCACTTGCTCTGTAGGCACCTATTACTGGGCGGAGTGGTGTCGTCACCTGTGCCACCGCCCTGGTTGGCAGAGCAGCCGGAGAGGCACGGCCAGAGCCACAGCCCCATCCTTGAGCCCAGCCAAGCTTACGTGGGCAATGCTGGCACAGGGAAGGGTTTGCTGGGAAATCAACCAAAAACTCACACATCACTTGTGAGGAGAATCCAGCTCCAAGCAGGTGAAGTTGATAGTGCTGGTGGTTAGATAGAGTTTTCCATTATATGTTCCTGGTTCAGTTACTTCTAGTTTAAACTGTTCTTTAGTTTCAAAATCTGTTTTTTTCCTTGGGCTCACATTTTTGAAATTTCTTTTTTAAGCTGGCAGAATGCTTCAACTATTTTTGAAGGGCCTTGGAGAAAGTGGTTATTGTTAAGCAACATTTTAATCTTTGTAACATTTTCTTCTCTTTGCATCAATATATCCAGTTTCAAGGTATTCCAGCTTTGGAGTACATGTGAAAGGTTTGGTTTCTTTGTGTATTTTTGTTTGTTTGTTTGCTTGGCTTTTTTTTTTTTTTTTTCTTTCCCTTTTCCCCTATCCCTATGAAAATCTGTTGGACTTAATGCAAAGATAAGCTTTGAAAAACTGCTTTGGTGGCGGTGAAATTTTTCTGTGTGTTCCCCCCACCCCTCCCAACGTTTTGTCACTTAGATCTTTCAGTATCTTCTTTCCTGGTGTGGCCTTGATTTCAGCTCTATTCAGTTCTTATCTCAAGACAGCACTGAATGTGCTCATGGAGCCTCCTAAAAGCGGAGGCAGAGTGAAAGCCTTCCCAAACGACCTTTAAAAAAAGCTACCGATAAGGCACAGTGACAACTACATTAAATTCTCCATATATTTTTGACTGAAAAATGTGCTGGGCAGGAGCTGGAAGGGGGTGGGTGGGGAGGAATATCCTAACAGGAAGACTCACTTCTTTGTGCTGCATGCCGTATTTCTGAGCAACGCTTCCAATCACCTCCCTCAGGAAGGAGCCTAGCATCAATCCCTAAATCCCCTCCATTTTGTGATGGGGTACGCGGAGACGCTCGGCAAGTTCATGTTTTGCACAGAATAGTGAACGAAGGGTGGGCGGCTGTCTCCAGCGAGTGGGACGGCACCCGTCCAGACTCAGCCGACGGCACCAAGTTCACCCGTGCCGTTCTCCGCCCTGCTGGGAGCCACTGCCGACGCAGGATAGGGGCACTGCGGTGGCAGGTGGCTTGTCCCATTGCCCTGTTCAGAGGGAAGCGTGGGGTCCCATGTGCTGCGGGCGGCTGCGCTCACTTCCAGCGGCCACTCCAAGCGGCCACTGTTGCCCACGTCCTCCCTCGTCCCCGTGTACCCAGCACTGAACACCTTCAGCCGCGCTATGGGATGCG
>VZSR01003806.1:8419445-8470514 GCA_013398615.1 Brachypodius melanocephalos
TGCCCCCGCGGCCCCGCACTTCCTGCCCGCGGCGGCGGCCCCGGCGGGCCCGGGCAGGGCGATACCAAGTGTCCGGCGCGGCGGGAGCGGCGGCGGCGGGCGGCCCCTGCGCGGGGCTCGGCGCTGCGCACGCCGCGGGGCGGCCGCGGAGCGGCGGTACGGAGCGCTCCGCCCCCCGGCGCGCCCGCTGCCCCGCCGGGGAAGTTGCGCTCTGTCCCTCGCTCTCCCTGGTCCCTCGGCGACTGCTCCTTCCTCCCCCTCCCTCCCTCCAATGCGCCTCCCGCTCATTTCCTCTTTTCCTCCCCGCTCGCCGCCGCTCCGCAGGCGCGCGGCTCGCCCGGGCGCCGCCGCGGAGTTGTAGCTCCCAGGAAGCCGCCGCGCCCCCGCGCAGCCGCCGCCGCCGCTTCCAGGCCGCCCCGGGACCCCGCTCCGCAGCCGGGTAAGAAGCTGGGGCCGCTCCGCCGCCGTCCGCGGAGCGGCGCGGAAACTTCGGTAGGGCTGCGGGAGGTCTGCACGCTCTCTTCTGCCGCGGGGACTGTCGGAGAGCGAAGCTGGATGAGGGGGCTGATTTCTGGCTTTTGGCGTGGGTATTATCGGGGAGAGAGGGCTCAGAACGTCTCGTCTGGATTGCGGGCGCGGGGCGCTCCGCGCATCTCTTTCGTCCCCGTAGGGCGCGGAGCGGGGCGGCTGCTCCCTTCGCCGCCAGGAGATGCGGAGCGGATCCGGGCGCCCTCTTCGCGTCCGGGGGATGCGAGTGGATCCCCCCTCTGCCGCCGCGGGGCTGCGGTGTCAGCGCTCGCCTCGCCCCGAGCAGAGGGAATTGCCAGCGTTTTCCCTGCCCTCAAAAAACCCCAAGCCGTGTGTATCTGTGTCCTTGTCTGTCTGTAGCTGTACTGATATCTGTACATCTGTGTGCGCATATCCCCGTGCAGCCCGCGTGTGTGTTCGGCTGTGTATGAGCCTCCCCGATGGTGAGGGGCGTTTCGCAGCTCTGCTTTATGGTGGTTAATGGTTTACCCGGAGAAGTTCCCGACGCATGAATGTTGCAGGGCCCTTTGAGTCAACTCCTACAGATCCGGACTTCCTATTGCCAACCTTCCCAAACGACCTTTAAAAAATGCTGGCGTTTGCCCCTGGTGAGTTGGCTTTTTTGTCTGTCTCCTCGCCTGGGAGATGTCTGGGGTTGTGCTGGTGGCTGGATGGCTGCAGCCAAGGTCACCCCAATTCCCTGAAAACCGGGCAAGGGGGGACACCCTACTCCTGATGAGGTTGTGGCAGCAAAGGTATCTGCCAGCCGTGGTTTACATCAGGCTGCTGAGGGACCTGCTGGAGCACATGGCTCCAGCACACGCTAGCTGCCGAAGTAGAGAGAATTAGAAGAAATAAGAAATAAAACAAGGCAAGTGTGTTTACAAGTAAGTTTCTATATAAATAAGTTCCTGCTCGGTTTGGGAAAAGGTCATCTTATGCATCATTGGGAATGAAAGATTTGCTGAGAAAAACAGCTGGGTGCTCAGTAGATCTGTGTCTCCTGCTCATAGCTGAGTGATTTATACCTATGTGACAAAATCCTGGGCTTTTTCACAGGAATACTTGTAGGCAAGCACTGTAGCTGAGCATTGTCTTGTAATCCCATCCACAAGTGAAAATCTGGTAGGAAGATCAAATTTTCTCTGTGGGAGGAAGAAAGGAGGAAACAATCACTCCCTCCCCAAAATATTTCCCGTTTTCCTAATGAGAGCCATTTGTCGTAATTTCAGGTTCAAAAACTCTTCTTGCCTGAGATGAAATTTGAGCAAAGACTGGGGGACTGTTTCAGCAGCCACTGATCTCATGATATCCCGTGATATCATGCTATCTTGCATGGGGTCCACCAGCATTGCTGGGTACTTTTGGCCAGGGAGCAGAGCCAGGAGGAGCCTCACTGCTTGCTCCAGGGCTGAGTATCAGCCTCACTTCTGACCCCTCAACTCTTCTCAGACGCTTGAATTGGGAACCCTTTGATTCAGGTGAATGGATCTTAGGGCTGAGTGTGTCTGACTTCATGTGGTATGGTGGAGCTTGGGGAAGAAGGCAGATCATCTCACATTTTCCTTAGGTTCGGTGTGGAGGTGCTGGCCAGCCAGCAGGACATGCATCACCTTGTCCTCACACCTGTTCTCTGCGTTTCTTTGTTTCTCGCCTTTCTCTGTGTAGAGGTGGAAGTGTAGGAAACTGTGAGAGGAAAAAATGAGTGCCACTATAGAGTGGCTGTTGCAACACTGTCAGGAGCTCTGCTGAGGAGTCAGCTCTGCTGGCAAAGAAAGTGCTTTTGTTGGCATAGCTTAGTCTGTTCAGGGAATTGCTACGATGCTGGAATGGGGTTTGCTCTTGCAGCTGGCTGCTTGCACCGGCAGGAACTTGTGTAGACAAACCTTTCTAGCTCTCAGATGAGGCTGCCACTCTGTGGGTGCAGGCGATGCTTTGCTCGCTGCGTGTCGCAGCTGGCACTGTGGTGCCCCCGTTCTACCACCCGAGCGCATGGGCATGGAAGTAACGTGGGCCAGTTATTGAGAGCTGGGGATAGAGATTAATTTATAGCCTAAGCAATGTTAAACTTGGATTATGACTCCACAAAAAAAGAAAAGAAAAAGAAAAAAAAAAAAAGGAAGCGAGTAATCTGGGTTTAGAAATATTGCAATTAAAAATACACATGCAACATGACTTAATTTTTTTTTACAAGCAAGACAGCATTCTTTTGGTTGTTGGTTACTTTGACGTGGGGGAGACAAGAATGTTGGTAGACCGACAAGGGGGCACTGTGAATTTAAATTCTATATAATTGGGTTTTTTACTTCCTTTTAGTGATGTGAAACTGTAAGCAATGATGTGGCACTGTTTGCATGTGCAAGACGCACTGATACTCATGGGAAGAGGATCTCACACACTTCCAAAGAACTGCTGGAATTTCCTTCAAGCATGACTTTTAAGTCAGATTCAGGAAAAAATGCAATGTGTTTTCCAGTTAATAGAAGAAATACAGACTTTTTTTTTAATGTGTTTTCCATCATGTTCCTAGGTTGCTTTCCATAATGTCTATATGTGGGATCAGTTTCTTTGTTCATTATCTATATTAGAAAATTGTTTGTCCAGCATATGCATGTGCATTGAGCTTAACTTAGACAGAAGTTAAATTTCTTTTGGCAAGAGGTTTATCTTACATTGTGTTAACTGTGTTACTGTATTGTGTGGGATGCTACCCATGGATAATGAAAAGATTTGCTTTTGCAAAATTGTTGAAGTTTAGCTTTAATGGACAGAACTTGTTTTTGATCAGTGCCTAAAATTTCTATTGTTCCAATAATCCTCTACCAGACCATAACAAATGCAAGCAGTTATCTTCACTTGTCGGTGTTTTGCTGTATAAAAGGTTCCACTAGTTGGTTTTGTTTTGCTAACCTGCAAATTAACCCATTGATTTCTACATTTCTCCACTTACCCAGATAAATATCCCCTGCCTGTTGTCATGCTCTGCTTGCAAAGTAATTGTGAATTCTTGAACAGTGGGGACAAATACTCTATGACGAGCTCCTTACTTTACCTCTTAGACTCTTTCAGTGGATAGGAGAGAATTTTCATCTGAATCTCCTGGAAGTGTGACCTTTCTGGAAGTCTGGTGTTGCTTAATAACTGGGAGACCCACAGGGCTGACTGCAGGATGAATTATGCATTCTCCTGCTGTGAATGTGTTGGAATTAGAAAGCAGTAGCTGGGGAGGGCAGGGGGGAGGGCAGATCAGTCTTGTAATCTAAGAAATACTGCAGTTCTTCTGGATTGCACTGCATGAAAGATGCCTTTATTATTATTATTGTTAAGAAATGCTGCTTATCATTTGCACGGTAGGTTTATAGATACCTGTGAGTAATCAGTGTGAAAGAAATGGCGATGGTACCTGGGTTGTTTCAGTGTTTCTTTTCCTGTATGTGTGTATCTTTTTAAAATCAAAGAAAGCAGCAAGTAGTTTAAGGAATTCTCCCTGGTGATCAATGTTAGTTGAGATACTTGGAAACCCATGCCAGGCGGCATTCCGTTCAAATGCCAGCTGCAACCTGGCCAGCCTTTTCCTTCCCTTGCATGCAAGGTATTTCCCAGCGATTGAGCAGCCTGTCAGAAGTGGCACAATCTATTTACAGCAAGAAAACTTAGGCATAGCTGTAGTTGCATACACTTCAGGCATCAGCCTTTGACACCTTCTGCCAGTTTTTTTGGTGACTCCTTCAAATATGTTTTAATATATTTTTCTTCTTCTGCACTCCGTTTTTAAAGAAAATCGGGCTGCCTGATGGGGAAGAGTGCAGCTGCATAACTGCACGTTTAACAGCTGAGGGGGGGGAAAAAGGATGCTTGCTGGTATTTCAGTTGCTGTAAGCTTAATATATTCAGAGAGGTGTTTAAGCTGATAGTATCCCTTTAAATATTCACTTGGGTTGGAAAACACTGGATTGGTGACAGGGACACTTGGAGACTTCAAGGGTGGAAGGCATGGCTTGCACCTACGGAGATACTTGCTGAAAAACAGGCGTACTGAGATCCTGATCTGTTTGCCAAGAGCAACAGCTAAACTTGGGCAGCTGGTTTAGCAATTAAATAATGTTTTGGTTTTGGACAATGGGTTTATCGTAATGAATTAGCCAGTGGACTAGTCAGGGTGGCAAAGGTGTTTGTTTTTGATTCCCCAACCATGCAGCATACCAGCATCGGGCACGTACTTCCCAGCACTGGAAGTGCCAGAAGCATTTCACACGATTTGTCTGGGAGTGGGAGCATGTACACTTGTGTGTCCCTTGTGTCTACACCCAAGATTCTTGTAATCTCTTGAAAATAGAAACGTGATGGATGGTATAGCTTGGGCATGGAATAAGGAAATACGTGGTGCCTTGTGCTTAGAAGTTGGCGTGTGGCTCATGGAAAGTCATTTTAGAATAGTCGGGGGCGGCTGTGGGAGGAGGGAGGAAAAGAAATGCCTTCAGGGGGCTGGGAGCCAGCGCGTGGGTGTGCTGCAAGCCGTGCTCGCCAGCCTTGCGCGCTTCTCATTCACCTCTGCTCCGCACAGCCTGGCCTGGCTGTGCAGAAAGGATATTTTCCTTGCTCAGAGGTAGCGGGAATTTTTTCAGGTTTCTTTTTTTCTTTCAAAAGGGCATTATGCGCAGGATGCTCTGTTCTTGGCAGCTCGCCCACTGTGTGAGGGGGAGAAAGCTTGCTGGTTTGGTCACAATGCAGATAGCCAGTGTCAAAGCCAGTTAGCATTTGCAGGGCATCCTTTCCTTTTTCTCTTAAATAAAGCTTTTTTTTATTTAGCAGGCAAATTTTGTTTCTCCAAACACAATCACTTTCTTAAAACTTATCTGAGGAGAAGCAGACTTTTCTTTGTAGAGCAGTTTGGGGCTGCTGGATGAAAGCTGCTTGTGTGTGAGAGGAGAGTGGGAGTTACATGGGAAGATGTTGTGGGTGCATAACCATTAGCACCAACTTTGATTATGAAATGCGTGTTCAAAAAATAAAAGCAGCCATACTTTGCAGTGCTTAGGAAACGGCCCAGAAGCAACATCTGTTCAGTGTGTTAGAAGACACTTGAAAACCCTGTATCTCCCTTCCCAGAGCTGAAGGGAAGGCAGCAGCTTGAAACCTAGGTTTGGGAGCAGGAGCCTGGCAGGAGCTGCCTGGCCAGTGGGTATCACAGGCAGCTGCCTTTCATCATCCTCTGCAGAGTGATCAAAGCACTGTCCTGGAACAAGCTGGGGTTTCTGCTTTTCCATCTAATCTCCAACTCAAGATTCTTTTTCAACAGTCAATACCCCTGTGTCTTGTATCATCTCTCTGATCTCCCCTCCGTGGTGTCCACCTGCTAAAGCTCTTGTACTGAGAGATCTGGAGTCACTGTACGGGGCTGGGGGGAGAGAAAGGGGGGTCAGCATATAAGGCCCTCCTTGGTTTGTCACCACGATTTTTACTGGGCTGAGTTTTGTTGTTCTTGAGCTCGTGTATGTCAGCTTTTCTTCAGAGGGGTTTTGGGAGGCTTTCCAGAAAATGGATGCTCCTGTATGTAAGAGTTTATTAAAGGAGGCACTTATGCCAAATAAAACATGGCTGGAAACGCAGATATTTGACAGTTGTGGAATCACATGTGTTTCTGAAAGTCAGAACCATTTAAATGGGAATGAGCACGTGCTTGTGTCCAGCCTCTCTAGTGGCTTCATGCAATGAACCCTGGATGGTTGCACCCAGGTGGAGGATGGCAGACCAAGATCACCTCTGATGTAAGAAGCCAGATTTTCCCAAATCCCACAGCAAATGATTTTCCTTGGCTTAGGCTTGATGTGAAGCAAACTGGCTGAAATCAGCTGTGGGAGACCTTTTCATTTCAGGTGGTTTCCTTGCTCATTGGCAGGGGATGGTTCATTGGGTGTTGCACCCTTGGTGATGGCTGAAGCCACTTCTCTGGATGTCAAGAATTTGGTCACTGCACGTGCCTGTCCCACCAGGGAGCACAGTGTGAGCCTGAGATGCTGTGGTTCTCCATGCCAGGCTCATCCCAGGAGCAGCAGCTCTGCCAGGACCAGTCAGGGTTTCTTCTAGGGTTATCAGAAGATGCATCAAAAGATAATATTTTAAAATGGAAATCAGATTTCATTCCAGTTGAGGGTAATTGAAGCAGTGGTAATGGTCTGAAAGTAAATGAGATTCAGCTCTGTAGACTGCAGCCACAACTTTCTGTTCTGCTTGTGTCATGCTTCTTAAAATGGCATTCATTCCTAAATCTGGCCCTAAAGCTCTGTTACAAAGAGCTGTGTTTGTCTCAGGAGATAGGAAAAGATCACACTTCAATTTTAATTCGTTCTCTAGCCCTCGTCTCCCATCTCCTTAAGGATTCCCTGAACCTGCAGGCTGAATTTCCCAGCCAGGTTTGGCCCCATGGGAAGTCTCCTGACCCTGGTGGGATTTGCAAGAGAGCAGAGAGTCTATCTCATCCTGTTGAGATGGAACAGCCCTCCAAAGCAGCTTGCAGTTTCAGGCTGAATAATCTGTCACTCCAGCAATGCTCCTCTACCAGTCACAAAGAAGAGAGGAATCTCTGCAGGGGAAAATTCCATTGCTGACACCTGCCCAGGTACCACTGGGCTGTCCAGAGTGGAGGACAGGTGCAATTGCTGAGCCTGTCACATGGGGGGGATCTCCCTGTCTCTCTTCTGACAAAATGTCTTGGCGTACGTGGGGTTTGCCAGATCCGATCTGCTCAGTCACACCAACTGTGATTTCTCTTCTCTCGGATCTCCTGGAGTTTGACTCTTTCGTGGCCCCTGCTGGGGGCTGCTGGCAGGCTGTTCACATGGTGTGTGCTGTAGCTTCCCAGAAGTCCTGTCCCTTAAGTGAGGCAAGGTGTTTTGAACTGATAGCACCAGAAACAGCTGAATTTACTGAGTGCTTGCTTTTATGGGTGTAATTCAGCAGGCACAGTTTGGAAATGAAGGTGCAATTGCTGGCCATCTCCAGAGCTCTGATTTGTTGCAGGACACATTCAGGGATGATCTTCCTCAGCATCTGGCTGAGCCATCACCTTCTGGGCACCAAGGGCTTCACAGCCAGGCATTGGTTAGTCCCATTTGTGTTGGGACATTTTGAATTAGCTGTGCTGAGCTTTGTCTTCGGATGTTTGATGCCCACTGCTGGTGCTGGGTCCTTCCATGTATCACTAATGGCTTTGACAGTTTTCATGCTTGGTGAGGAGACATGTTTCTAACAAAAATGCTCTGCACTGCTTACTCAGTTCCAGGAAAGCTTTGCAAAAACATTTTGGTGGAAGTTTTGATATTCTTAAGCTGTATGCATGCAAAAGTCCAGGCTGACTATTGAATACGAATGGCTCCTCAGGAGTTTGTGAGAAGTGCACCTTGAAGTGGAGTAGCCTTAGATGGAAAGATGAACTGTGAGTGCCGTGTGAGTACCACGAGGGGTTTAATGCTGTGCCTGCTGCTTGCCATGCCAGCACACTCCCTGTGTCGTGCCCGGGGCCTGAGGAAGATGTGCAGGTGCTGGGGCAGGGCGGTGCTGCAGGCTGAGCTACTCAAGGCAGCCACCACTGCCACCTCACTCTGTGACCGTGACATCCCTGTGCCAGGTGTGCCTGTGGCTGGTGTGCTGTGGCTGGTGTGCTGTGGGGCTTGCAGGATGCCCGTTTGTCACTTGTCTCCTCTCTTCCCCCATCTCACCCTGCTGCCCACATCAAGCCATGGAGATGCCAGGCTCCTGCTCATGATATCAGCCTCCATTTAAACCCATTTCTTAGCTGGTAGTCAGAAGTGGGTGAAAGTAGAGGGAGAAATCCCTGACTGGAGTAGCAACAGTGGTAGGTTGCAAAGACGTCAAGGTGGTCACCATCAGACTTCTCCAGAAGCTTGGCTTCTCAAAGGTCACGGCTCCCACTAAGTAAAAAGGCAAGGGGACTTCCAGCATTGTCACCCAGATGTCCCTGTGGCTCCTGAGGGGGAGTTTGCCCAGTTGTGTTCCAGACAGCCCTGCTGCTGGCTGAACCCATCTGCGTGTGCCCTGGTTGTGCCAGGACAGACTGTGCCAAGGTGAGCTGTGGGCTGTGCCTGTGAGGAAGTGGCAGCCTGTCCTGGCAGAGCAAGGAAGACCCCTCAGCTTAGAAAAGTCTTTGTCACCTGAGGTTAATATTTTACAGCCTCTGCAACTGATTGATGTGTTTTGGAAGTTTTGTGCTTAACGTTGCTTTTCCAGCTCTCGGGAGGTTAACAAGACACTGGTGCATCTGGCTTTTGCTTCGCTTCCAAGGTGGTTTTCCCCTTATAAAGATGAGAATGTGTAGATTTTTTTTAAATGAATGCATGATCTGGCCAGGAGCACTAGTTTGTGATAATTTAAATGCAGCTGCATTTTCTGTAGCTGGAGTGTGGTTTTATGTAGCATAAAAGAGCCTCAATATGCAGAGAGGATTAAGGTTATGTGAGGCACCTTGGCTCTGCCATAACAGCTTATATCACTATAATTTGGGTTTTGAATTAATTCAGGCTTCATTCAGTCCTTGGAAAGTTTTTGAACTATTTCAACTATTGATCTCTTATACCCTTATCTGGTATCTTAGCTAATATAAAATACAGTCTCATGTAATAAAAGGCAGTTGACACTAGGTCCTGTGTAGCTGCTTGGCAAGTCTTATTTTGGCAGATACCTCCCTTCCCGTGACCTTCCTCATTCATTATATCACTCCCAAATCTTTATTGTGTAACTTGAATGTAATGTTTAGTTTAGTGCATCCTGTGAAGCAGGGAAATGCAACTGAAAAGGAGGCTAAAAAGGGGAAGAGAGAAACTTCCTGGCCAATGAATGTGTAATTGCACAATTTAGTTAATTGTATTGGAAAAAAGTTTAAGAGGAAATAGGGTAAATAACTGGCACTGTTCTGTCCCCAGCTGCCTGCACCCTGTTTAGCTGTAGGCTGACTGCTAGTGTGCGAGTCAGACCAGGCAGTATGTGGCATTTGTCAATAGTCTTCTTGGGAAAAAAAAAAAAAAAAAAAAAAAAAAAAAAAAAAAAAAAACCAAAAAAACACCCAAAAAACCAACATCTTAACAACTCTGTGATTTAGTAAGGGAAGTCAGGAAGGATAGGAGCCAAACATGACATATAATGCAGAAATGCAGTCTGGAAATTTGGGTTGGGGGGAAATGCTTCTGCCTCCACCAAGATGAATCTATGGCTGAGTAGCCCATGATGTATTTAATGAAATGCCTGGTTGGCATGCAGGTTTCTCCTTTGCACAAGCTTCTTCGGGCTTCTGTTGATTTCCCTTCTGTTTCTCTGAATTTGGCAGGGATCACTGCTTGCTATGATAACATCAGTCAGAGATAAGATTCTTGTACAGGAGGCTTCAGGCTGTCAATGGTTTAACTACCTCTTTGCACCTGTGTTCAATAAATAAACCTTTGGGAATTCTCTTCGGCAATGGGGTTTTTGGAGGTGTAGAACAACAGTTAGTCACTGCAGACCTAAGTTACTAATGTAGGTCCTACCTTTTCAGAGTCTGCTCCAAGTGTTTCTGTGCTGTAAGGAGAGCTCCAGCACAGCAGATATGCAATGAACACGTAGAGGTCAGCTTGGAGCATTTTCTAGAATCCTACAGGAAAAATCTAAGGCAGTAAGTGTGTTCATTTGGTAGGATTTCTGTGGCTTCTGTGATCCCAACTCTGATGTTTCACAACTAAGTCATGATCCTCCTGCTTGGGAGGAGCATCCAGACGAAGATGTTGGTCTCTTACTCACTTGGAGAGTTTAATTTAAGCTTCCAGGTGAATATCTTGTTGTGCTCTCAAGGACTTGTTGACTTACCTGATAGACTGATTGCCAAGAGAAACTGAGAGAAATCAGGGCAGAGATCATACCACCATCCCTGCAACACCCAGCAGACCCACTCTCCTTTGTTTTAAGCTGGTGATTTTTTGGAGGGCGTTTTTTTGTTTGTTTGTTTGTTTTTGGGTTTTTTGTGACTTTTTTTTTCAGGATTTAAATTGTTTTGTTGTTTGGTTGGATTTTTTAATGGTTCAATATGGAGTAATGGTTTTAAACCGAAGGAAGGTTGCTTTAGACTAGATGTAAGAAACAAGTTTTTTACCATGGGAGTGGTGAATCATGGATGCAGGTTGCTCAGGGAGGTGATAGATGCCTCAATCCTGGGAACATTCAAGGTGAGGTTGGAAGATATTCTGAGCAACCTGATCTAGTTGAAGACGCCCCTGCTTGTTGCAGCGGTGCTGGACTGTATCACCTTTGAAGCTGCCTTCCAACCCAAACTATTCTATTATTTTAGATCCACAATTCTTTGGTCTTTCTTCACTGTTGAGGGATGGATCTAGCTTTGCATTTTACTTCACTGTTACAGGTTAAATTCACCAAGCAGTGTCAGAGTGGCTTTGTGAACCGATGTTAAGTACCAGTGATACAGCAACAGGCTTCAGGTTGCAAAAATTTATGTTGGAACATTGTCTATGTAAACTGCAGAAGGGAAACCCTGGAGGCAGAGAGCTGGCAGGAGTTGGACACCTACTAAAAATGCAGGCTGCTTTACAGCATGTGAAATCAAAGCAGCCTGGGAGCCTGTTAAAATTGTTCAGTCAATAGGTGTAGAAGGTGTTCCAAATAAGCGATACACGGACTCCAAGGAATATTTTGAACTGCTCCCTGTTGCTGTTTCCTGATACTGTCAGTGCTTGGTGTTTCTTCCACGCTCTGGCATTATTACTATTCTCATGGTTACTGGGGGTGTTGCAAGCACATTGCTTAGGTGACATGGTGATGGGAGAGGTGCCACTAGAGGAATCTGAGGCAGAAGAAGGAGGGCAGCAGTTTATGCCGTGGACACAGCATCAATCTCTCTCGGCATTACCAGCCTCTCAGGTGATGCACAGTCTGAGGTGTTTCTGCACTGCAGCTACAGCAGGATATGGAGAAGAACACTTGAAATAGCTTTTCTATTAGCCAGTGTCTAATTTCCTAATTGTAGCACCTTGGAGGTCAGGAAGGGCTGCCAAACCTGCCCAGGAGCTTGAACTGGGTTGTGGTGGCATCTGGGTTCTCCTGAGTCAGGTTGGCTGTGCTTTTGGGTAGTGATTGTCCTTTGATGGCCAGAGTGAACCAACCAACATCTCTGCTGGAGTGTAGGGCCCCAGAGGCCTCTGTTTCTGCCAGGGAGTTAGTTTCCTGGCATTGTGAGTTAAATCATATGTCAAAGTGGGCTCCAGTGATGGTGGCTTGTGGGCCTGGTGTGAAAGATGGGGAGGAGAAGAGGATGAGACATGGGTGGGAAGAGACTGTGCATTAGAGGAAGGGGTGAGTGGACACACTCCAGAGCAGCTGGAGACATGTGCAGGCATGGCTGCATGTGCTGTCTAGGTCCATCCACAAGCATGTGCAGAAGTGAACAGCCAAAGCTGAGGTATGGTGGTGAGTGATGAGTGAGCTGGCTGGAGGGGACTGGAGGAAAGTTAGAGTAGAATAGAACAGTTCAGTTGTAAAGATCCTCCAATGATCATTGAGCCCAACAGCAAAGCAAGTGACAGGACAATTAGTTCTTGGCTGTCCGTGGAGTATTGCTACCCACACGTGAAGGGAATGGCAAAGTTGTGTATCCTACAAGCCTTCGTCAGTTTGCATTTGCAAGAAAAAGGTAAAAAAACTCCACCCCATATTTATAAAATAGCAGAGTCTACTTGAAAAAGAAATTGCAAATAAGGGAGTGCAGAGATTTGATGTAGTTCTGGGAGTATCTCCACTGCTGCATGCAGTGTTTGCAGGCAGGTCACGCCATCCACAAACGTGGCAATGTTAATAACAGTATCGATTTGTCTTAATGCAGTTATGAAAGCTGAACCTTGGAGGTGTGGGAGGGCCTTGTTGGTAATTGGCATCAAGATTGATGAAGGATAGTATCAGCCAAAGGGGAGCAAATGGAGGCTAGGACAGGGCAAGGTAAAATAGTGACCAATACAGGAAGAAAAGTGCCCACAGCAACTGAGGCTTTTCCAGAGAGTGTAAAGAAATCTGCTTAAAATGTAATGCCTATGACTCAAAGTAAAGGAATGGAATTAAAATCCCTTTGAAAAATAAGACAAAAGTAAAGGTGTCTGCAATGTCTTTGGTGCAAGCCAAGGCCTGTCCGAGGATTCTGCAGGATGTGGCAGAGTTGCAGTCCTGTGGAGCAGACAGGGGTTGGTGTTGTCTGACCCCTCAGAAGGAGCTTTACCCCTGTCAGATCAAAACGTGTTCTGAAAAAATAATCTGTCGCCTTGGTTTTTCAGGTCTCTCAGTTAAGCTCTTTTTGCAAGGAGGATCTTTACACATGATTATTTGGAGTAGTCTTCCTCTTAAGCTTTTTGCTAGCAGCTCTGAAAATAGTAGACTGATGTACTCACCTCTTCCTGCCCAGCCTCCGAAAGTTTCTGACATCTCTTCCTTTAATTCTGCTTTGTAATTGAATTTCTGTCATGAGTTTCTTCTGCTAATTCATTTATAGCATACTTTTAATTGTCAGTGAATTTGAATACTGCATGGATGTAAACAGAAAATAATATGTGCTGTCCAGTTACCCTGTACTCCTGCAGGTTGGAACAAACCTATATATGATTTCAGACATCCCTGAAAGTCATTTGGGATGCCAGAATCCAGCATCTGGACTGTGAAATTCCATTTACTTTGTGGCCAAATGATATTGCATTATTTGGCTTGTTGGATGGGGAAAGTATGACAATTTTGTAGTAGCAACACAGAAGAGAAAAAGTTTGTGGGTTGTGTTTCTTATTTTGCCATTGACCAAGTTCAGTCCTTATCTTGTTTTTCCATTGGGGTTTGTTCGTTTTGCAGCTTGGAGTAACATCCATCACTCTACAAGATAAGGATACTAAGTTTTTATCATAAGAAGATGTTGAATCTAAAATGATTTGCTTAAATGTTTTTGTTGCTGCCGGGTTGCAACATTTATGAGTGCCTGCCCAGGGATCTCAAGAGTATCAGAAAATTTCACGGTAACAGAAAATTTATCGGAATTTACTTCCTGGGACCAGAAGCCTGGTGTAATTAAAACCTGCACTGATCAGGGAAGCTACCAAGATAAAATAAGAACACAGTAATTCAGGGGGCACGCACTTAAGGAGTTTTCTCTTTGTCTTTTTCCTTCCAGGCTCTTTGGGCCTTGGGGAAGTTTGTTTGAAACTGCTCCCCAGATAATGGGAAGATGCGTGTGGAGTGGCTGGTCTTCAGTACAAGCCATTCAATCAGCATCACTCACCAGTGATCAGGGGAGAGGGCACCTTCAGGGGATGACTGATGACCCCATGTCAGGGCAGGATACCCTGACCTCACTTCTGCAACACTTGTTTTTTTCTTGTGATTTGTAGAAGGAGCTGCACTTCAGCTGACTGCTTCTCTTCAATTTCTTCTTGGTGTTTGCTTCTGAAAACCTGTGGAGAGTTTGTGAGGTTACCATAACAATCAAAAAGCAAAATATATACTGCTAATTTTTTTAAAAGGAGAACATGGAATTGCAGTGCAGTCACTCTGACTTTTATTACAGTGTTTTTCTGGAAGTTGATAAATTATTACCCACCTAGTCATCTTCTGGGTGCTTATGAGTAACAGTCAGCATGGATTAGTTTGGAACAAATAATGTCAGACATCCTAATTACTCTCTGGAGTAGGCTAACAGGTCTTGTAGATAAAAAAAGAGCTGATGATATGATTTACTCCAATCCTAGCTAAATTTTTTGGTAATGTTTTGATATTCATAGAAAAAAAGCTAAGGAAAAGAAATTTTGTTGAAACTTATGGGTAGTGCAAGGTAGGTGTGCTGACCATGATCCAGACCTAGCTTCTGTGTGTGATCAAGCTTAGTAGTGTTGGGTGTGGATTTCCAAAAGTGGACCCTATGGCATGGGTTGTTGTTATTGATGCATTTGACAGAATGCTGGTTCAGACTCAACAAGTAGCACCAAACTAGGGGACGTTACAAGTACTTGGGGGGAGAAAGTTATTTATTTTCAAGTAGCTTTGGACAGAACCAGAAGATGACCTTGGAGGGTCCATCATTCTCACCAAAAGACTTTTGTGTGGGCTTGCATTTATCTCTGGTGAATGAATTGACTGTACAGAATACTCAGGGGTGGTTGGAGGGCCTCCACTGAAAAGTGTTGTGGGGTCATGGTGGGTCATACATTGCTTTTCCAGCGTCATCCTGCCCCAAACAGCAGCCAACATGTGCTTCCATGAACATGGGCTTCATGTCCAGTATTGGGATCTCCTGATGCTTTGGCATTGCTGGAGTACTAAAGCCTGCATGGGGCACTGCACCTGATGGAAGATGTGAAAAACATGAAAGGAGCTGGTGAGGATCTGAATAAGAGGTGTCAAGAGGAAAGATAGGAAGGAATAAGGGTGTTTGGTCTGGAGAAGGTGTAGGATTGGCATGAGGAGTTTACAGTGTCAGCAAACAGCAGCAGTTTGCTGTAAGGGGAGAAATATGAAACCCTCTGTCTGTAGGGGTTAGGGCTGGTGGAAATGAATGTGAATGGTATCATGAAAAGCAGGAACTCCTGCTTGTAGGGGTGGTGAAGCACTGAAGGAGACTTGTTGGGAGGTTTTTTCTGGGATGTCTATGGCTGGGGTTTGGCATTGAGCAGACCACATGTGTGTGTGTTAGGTGTGGAGTGGAGGCACTTGGGAGCTAAACACAGTTGGATTTTGTTTGCAGAAATTATAGGGTTACTGGGTCAGACAGGGATCTGGTAGAAAAGAAGTTGGGTTGGTCTATTGGGTTGAAGAAGATGAATTCTTCCCAGCTGAGCTTGGCCTTGCTGGTGGAGGAGAATCATGGTCAGCTCTGTGAGAGAGGGACTCAGAGCAAGTCACTTGCTTTCGATTTTCTAATCCACAGATTTTGAGAGATTAGGAATCACGGGAGAAGGTGAACCTTGCTCCTGGTGCTCTTATTTGTGACTCCTTTAAGGCTGCTAAACCCTCAGCATTTAGAGCTGACAGATGCTGATGGGATGCAAATTATTATATTCTTCTCCTTGAGAAACATGCTCAGTGAAAGAAAAATGATTTCTAACCTTTCAGAGCAATGCTTAGTGGCCACAGTAAACTTGAAACTGGTTCTCATGTTTTTCATTTATTTTGTTCCAGTTTTTACATTTTGGTGTAGTAAATATTCTTTGGTATGAGCCAAGCAAACCTTCTGAATCTGAACTTGATACTTGCTTATTTTGAAAGATGACTTTTAACAAAACAAATTTAAAGTAAGAAGTGTGATTTCAACAGTTTATTCATCAGAAGAATTTGCTGTCTGAATTCAAGACAATTCTCTGCATTTTTCAATGTGGAATTGTTTCTTATTTCAGGACAAATAATAAAATGCAAACACACAACAAAGCTATTTCCCATTGTAGGGTAAGAACTGGACCAGGGTTTTTGCATATTTAGACTATTTCTGGGGTTTTTTTGAACTGGGAATGGTAGCTTTTACCAGAGAGGCCAAGAGTGTGGATATTGTCACTTAGAGAAAAGCTGTAATATAAAGTATGTTTGGTTTGTGTCTTTTCTTCCAGGTAATCGAGCCCTGTGGACTTTCTGTGAAGAGATTCCAAAATAGGTGGTGAGTACTTTGCAGAGCCTGCTCCTTTTAAGGCACTCTTTAATTTAGTAATAGTAAAACTAAATGAGAAATAGAAAATATGAACTTTGGTTTTTGTTCTGCATTGAGTGCAGAAGTTTGTATTGGCTGAGTTAATGGCATGCTTTAATTTTAAAGCTGTTAGGGCTAAGCTTTGGGCAGGGGTTTCTTGTCAAAATGTTAAACTTTGCACTTAATAATAACCTTTGCACTAAAAATAATTTCTTGAGATTGGAGAAGTGAATTGTTACATTTTAAAAAATACTTGACTTTAGGGAAAATCTGTACAAATTACATTGTATTTTTTACTAAAACCCTACACATGGCACTGGGATGGTGTTTTCTGTGTCAGAAAGCAACCTGAGGATTCTTTTTCCCTTCTGTTCTGTCCAAGGTGTTAACGTAAAGGAATGCAACTTCCAGGGAGTTAAATGAGCTGCATAACCCATGCTAATCTCTGCCACATGTGACTGATTTTGTTCTGCCTGCACCCAAGGCTTCCGTGTATTTCGTTTGTATGCACTTCATTAGGTTCTTATTTGTGAGTAAGAGAAACATTAAATCAGTCAAGAGCTGCAAGAGGGATGAGATCCCTAGGAGCTGCCAATGTGGTGCCATTGCAGGTGCAGAGCCACCTCTTATGCTGATGTCAATCAGTGCAATTTCTTTTCCTCTGCTGGAGCTGGTCTCTCCAATGGTGCCAGCTGAGACTCTGCTCTGTAACACCCTTTGCTGTTTGTTTTTGTTGTTTCTAGAGAAATACGTACTCTGTTTCCTTTTTCAATTCTAGATTTCTTTCCCATGAGATTAACCAAATTATATAATTACCCATTAATTCCTCAGGAAATTCATTCTTTCATAGCGTTTCTCTAGTGCACAGGATACAATCCATTAGAGCTCTTGTGTGTTCAGACTGACTGATGAACTATGGCAGAATGCCCCAAACCTCTAATGGACTTCTCTGTCTTCCAAATCTGTGTATTTCCCATTGATCAAATGCCTTTGATACATATGGTCCCAGGTTGATTTGAAGTGTCCATACAGGTGAGATGTAGCCATCTGCGCTGGTAATTTCTCAGAGCAGGAGAGGATGATGGAGTTTGGTGTGTCCGTCAACCTAAATATGCGTTCACTGTGCTAGAAAATGGTTACTTTGTGTTTATAAGGGGCTTACTTAACACCCCTTAAATGTATATGTTATCAACTACAACTTTCATCCATTATTTAGTAAGCTGCCTTACCATTATTTTCTGTATTGAGGCTTATGCTGCTAAAACTTGAGTTTCACAAGGCCAAATCACAAATCTGATGTGCCTTTCACCAAAATGTTCTTGTGAGCTGTAGCTTATGAACCCCTCCTCTTCCCCAGCCCTGCAGCTAGGATGGGATCTGTATTGTAAACCTGCATGGTTTGTATTGCTAATTCTTGTATTGGGACCTTTTTTGAGAGGTTGAAAAATGAAACAAAACTCTCCTTCTGAGGACAGAGAGGAGTATGAGGTGGATGACAGTAATACCATGTGTGTAAAATCCAGGTGATTTTAAACTGTCTCTTTAAATTGTACTTAAAAATGGATTTTCTTGTTTCAGGTAACACCTGAACAGGGTATGAGTAAAAAACCACTTGTCGATACTCCAGACTGTTTGTTAATATGGATATCTCCTGGGTAGTCTCTTAGGGTAGTGCTTTGAAAAGCTCCTGTGATCTTTCAGCGGAGCTTGGGCTCCTGATGCACTTTTGCTAATACAAATTAGAGTTCTTGGGTGTTTGTACATGACTCTTTTTTTATGCTTTAATGGTCTATATTCCTCACCTTTTCAAATTCAAGTGTGTCCATGATTTCAGTTTTGGAATTTATATGGTCCATACCAGAAGAAAGTAGATCTCCAGAACATAACAGCTCCTGTATGAAGCCTTGCATCAGTTCATATTTAACATGTAGTAAGAGACAGACTTGAAGGCAGACCGGTGCTGAGCCTGATGGGCATTTCCCTAAATGTAATGTGTGGCCAGTGGCACATGGATAGCTTTAGAACAAAGTATGAAACTAAAATGTGTATGAATGTGCCTGAATGTAGCCTGCATTTTACCCCAGCTAAGCACATCTGGAAGGGAGGGTGCTGGCCATGGAAGGGGGGAATTGGCATTTGGATGCCCTCCTGCTGGGATACCACAGGGTCTGATGCAGCAAGCTGCTTACCTGTGTTTCTGCCTGTAAGCACATAAGCAGCTCTGGGCAGGGAAGACCAGACCAGACACATGATGGGAGATGTTCCCTCCCTGCACAGGACACCTGAATGGACAGCTGGCTCAGGGCCACATACCTTGGCATGTTTCAGGGTGCTGCTGGAATGACTGTGCTGGGAGGCTGGAGCTGAGATGTGGTCAGGAGGGCTGTCTCTCTCTCAGGTGCGATGCAGGGGGGCTGGTGCATTGCTGTAACCTCCTTGCTGTTCTGGAGGAGCACATAGGTGGCTGTGACCCAAGGCCAGGGAAGGCAGAGTATGGGACGTGAGATGGTGTGAACATCATTTTAGAAACTGCCTGTTGCTTGCGTGGACATGGGGCTCTGAGTCTGGAACGGGGCTCCTCGCTTCTCCGGACCAGAGCTGGTGTGTTTGATGCAGCATGGAGGTGATGCTTTTTGCAGCTAGACTAGCAGATCTGTCCTACCAAACTGGCTTTGAGAATCATTCTGTTTTTAAACTGAAAGCTGAGTTGAAACCTCTGCAGCCTTCACGTTTGTGGGAAGGGAGGTCCCCTTGAATGGGAGATTGCAAGAAGTACTGAAGGGCTGAGCTTGTGAACGTATCTCAGGATCACCTGTGGCTAGACATGGGAATCAGGGGATGTTCTTGCCATTGGTGTTGGGAAATTTGTTGGAAATATGCTGTATGTTCTGTGCACAGAGCAAGGCTGTGAGCATCTTCCCATGACCTGGCTGTGTCCATCACTAGAACATCCCCCCTCACAAGGATCTCCTCATCCCTGAGTCCTGGTGCCTTTCAGCTTGCTCTG
This sequence comes from Brachypodius melanocephalos, assembly GCA_013398615.1. Lineage (NCBI taxonomy): Eukaryota > Metazoa > Chordata > Aves > Passeriformes > Pycnonotidae > Brachypodius > Brachypodius melanocephalos. The sequence continues at coordinate 8,438,678 of VZSR01003806.1, forward strand.
CCTCTACTGCCCTTGTCAGCATTTCCCTGCCTTCTCTATAGCCCACCTGTGTCCCCATATCCAGGGTCCCATGGGATCACCCTGCCTGTGAACATTCAGGCTCTGCAGAAAGAAAAAAACCATCAGCAGTGCCAGGCTGAGCACCAGGGCAGAGAAGGAGAAGGAAACAGGCAAGACAAGTGGGAATTTGAGGCTGTTTCCTCCATCCCCTGGGCATCATCTGCTCTACAGCCTTGAAAATCTGCTTTGTTTCAGAACTAAAACTCAAGTCCTCTTGAGGAAAGGGAGACCTTTCTGTTAACTTTTCCTGTTACCTTTCCCTGCTGTCTGGAGGGAGCCGTGAGAGCCACATATCTGCCATACATAAAATTATACTGTGGGTACAGGGAGGGGAGATGGAAGTGCAATTAACTGGAAAATGTGTCTTAAAAGAACAAATGTGGAGCACAATAGCAAATGAAGTACCTTTTGTGGGTAGCTTATGTAACAAAATAATTGAAAATAATTCATTATGGTTTAACTTGTCTTTAATCAAAGCTTCCAATTTTTTCCTTAACCACCTTTAAAAATTGCTATTTGAGTCTTTAGCTTTTACATTCTTATTATAACTAGGTTTTACTGATGTCTCCTCTGTTGAGTCTTTTCTATGTTTTACTGTACATTTGCTTTCCATAACACTGCTCATTCAAGGATGTTAAGAAAAAAAAAACCCAGAATGACTGTGCAACACTGCTGTTCAGCTGTGTTTGTTTTTATAAATGAATCTTCTGCACGAGTGCTCACAGGCTTTGGGACTGCTCACTTTTCAAAGACTTCTACAATTCAAACTTTTTCCTTAATTCTTTACTGTGATGGGGGAAAACTAAAGCGGGCTTTCCTTTTAAAAAAATAAACTCTTAGCCAAGATTTCCAAGCTGGAAGATAGTGGGGCTCTAAAACTGCCCTGTTTTCCCCATTGTGCACTGTGCTCCCCCAAACAGCACCTGCCTTCTCCTTTTTGTAGAGATGTTGCTATATAGCGTGAAAAAGGAGTGGCTCCTAAGGCAAGCATCTCGTGTTGATTCACTGCTATACAACTGTTCATCCCCTAAGAGTGTGGGATTACAAAGCATTATCATGCTCAGATTGACTCAGGTAGTACTATTTTTATTTAAGCTGTATTAAGGTATCGTTGTGAATCTTTGGTCTTGAAGCATGGATGTAATACGATTTACTATTTTTATAAAAAATCAACATGTCTGTACAAATCCTGTCCATGGCAGAAGCTGCAAAGATTAGTCATGAACTCGACACTTTTTTCCCCCCTCTCCTCTACAGTGAGTTGTTATATGTTTAATTTTCCTTTGACCTCCGTCATGCTGGCCAAGCTCAGAATAAAATAAGGTGATGCCTTGGCTTATGGTGTCAGGGACTTGGTACTTGCTGGGAGAGGCTTTAGTGTCAGTGGGGGCCTTTGGTGTAAGAGGGAGCAAGGTTCGGGGATGCTCAGGGGCATTACCTGGGCAGTCACCAAGGGAGTGCAAGTGGGTTTCACTCACCTGAAGCCTTGAGGACCCTTCTAATTCAAGCAAATGAGACCTGCTATGACCAGCAGTCCTGTCCATCCACCTTGCTGGCTTTTATATCAGGCCTCATCAGTCTTAATTTTAAAAAGGTAATTTGGAGTGGATCCTTACCTTGCTCAGCTCCTCATTACCCTGCAGCTGCTTGGGACCTGGTAATGCAAGGATAAACATGCATCCTAGGGTTGAGGTTGGCTAAGGGATGCAGTCAGAAATATCTACAGACAGCATGTCTGTCTAGCTACATGCCTGCAGGTTGGATAGACTGCCAAACACTGTTTTCAGAGGGGAAGGAAAAAAAATCGTGGCCTTCCTTGAAAAGGGAATGCAATGAGATTAGGTGTGATTTTCCTCAACTGGGACAAATATGAAGGTGACCAAAATAAGTTCCTTTGCAATGGGTCTGAGTGGACTTACCACTAAAAGTCAGCACGGTTTGCAAAGAAGGTGAGTGCAAAAACTGCTTCACCACCTTGCTTTGGTGATCTAGGAATTGCATAGCAGAATTACAGTAGCCCAGGGAATATTTCCTGTAAGCTGCTTGGATGCAGCTCCCTTTCTGGGGAGCTCAGTAGAATGAACATTGCCACTTCTAGACGTCACACCTCCAGGATTCACTGGGATGGGGGGCTGCTCCAGGGCAGGGAGTGCAGCACTGTCTCCTGAGGGGGAGGTTCTAGGAGTCTTTCTGGCCTTCATCAGTATTTGGGTGGAGAGGTGATGGAGAGAGAGGCTGAATGTGGACATCCTCCTGGGCTCTGAATCCTGGGACGGCCTGGCTGGTGAGCAGTTTAATTGCTGTCATTGGCTCATGGCACCCAAAGGCAGCAGGAAAAGCTATGGTTGTCTTGAGTGTGGTCTGCAGTTGTGTGAATATGAACGTAAAGGCAGAAGGAGCATTTCCGTCCCCATCAAGCCTTCATTTGAAATGAAGGAGGCATTTAATATGGGGGGTTTTACACCCTTCTCCTTAATTACCAGGAATGCAGAATAACATTCAATAACTACTTGACTACTACCTTAAATAGTAAAAACCCCCGTGGTAGTGGCTGGATACTCCATGGTTTGGTGTGGGCAGCACAGCGTGTCCTGGAATGGGGGAGAAGATGCTGTGGGTTTGCTGGTGCAGATCCACAGCCAGATTCCTGCACAGTCCTGTTCCCTCCTGACCACGAGCTGTTGCAGTAGGTATGGAAATCAGCTGGTAAATCTGGCCTCCCTTACATCATTTAGGGTAGAGGAACATAAAGTACCAATTTTGCCATAACAAAATATATGGATAATTTTGCCACAGAACGCACATTGCTTTGTTAATGGTTTTGTTTGGCAGTCTTTGTTTGGGACTTTTTTGGGAGGGGGGAGTTCCCCAACATCACCAAGTGTTGCATGTACATCTGCTGTCATGTCCAGACATTTCCCTCCTCCTGCACGGTATTCTGGTGAAGTTCCAGCAGAGCATCAGTGGGCTTGGTGGGGTGAAAACTCTTTTGTGTGAACAAAGAGAGTCTCAGCTAAGCCAGGCACTTTTGTTTCTTTCTCCCTCTGCATTTGGTATTTATAAATATCACCCTTGGGCTGCCATAAAATCTGGTCTCTTAGCAGTCATAATCCCATCTGTTCTTTCCAGAGAGCTGACATGAATTCCCAGGAAAAGCAGGCATGGCTATCAGTCCCTTGTCTAGATTTTGTTGTTGTCTGGAAAGAAGCATTGGGATCTGCAGCTGAGCTGCATGATCACTCTGGGTCTTTTCCAACTAAACGACTTTGTTCTATTCAAGTGCAGACAGGATTGGTGAGCTGGAAGAAGACTGGGCTGTAAATCCCAGCTGTAGATGTATTCCTGCTTTTGTGCAGGAGTGGTGGGAGAGATTTTCTTTGCTAGGTGCTTGCTGGCTGGCTATCTTATGCCCCAAAGCCTGAGAATTCATTGTCTCAATATCGAATTCATCAGTAAATTGAGTATAGTAAATCTGTTACAGTAAAAATGAAGTGGATTAAACTACAGAATTTTTCATTGCATCAAAAAAAATAGTATTTGATCTTCATTGAATTTCAAAGGGAATATAATTTGTCATTTTACTCAATGAAATGCCACAGGCAAAATAATTTAGGAAAAATGTAACCTTTTGTAATTTGGGGAGGAAATTTCATTTTAGGTATTTACCATCAAGCAATTATTTTGTGGCACATCAGTATTAAGTCATATATCCATTTGGGTGCATATCATGTCTCATTGCTTGTTATTTACCATTACTGCCTATTTGTCAGAATATTTAATTATCTAGTTCTGATAATTTATATTGGAATTGCTAAGGCAGGTTGTTTTTAAGTCCTTTTTTCCTGGGTAAAAATACCTTCTTTCTGAATGATAATGAAATATTTTAACACTGCAACAAGGAGCACAATAGAGAGGTATGTTAATACAAGTGCCTGCAAATATAAACTTGAGAAAGTAAACTCTGTGCTCACTGGTTTCAGAATATGCCAAGAATACCTCCTCTGAGTTTTCATGTGTTTTCTAACTGTCTTGTATCTGAAGAAAACAGCCTTTTTTCTTTTGTTTTGATTGGTTATTTGTTTTAAGTTTGACCAAGTAGAGTTCATAGACTCAGCTCCTCAGTCACATAGTGAGGTAAGAAGAATAAATGGACCCTGTTCTCCACTATAAAAGTAGTGGGAGGTGAATCTACCTGCAAAGTGGCAGCTGAGTGGAGGACTGATAGAAGATAGCAGGTGCAAAAGGAATTTCACAGCAGGCAGATACTAAATAATGTACTTTGTGTGGTACCTGAGAAATTACTTCAGAGTGTCCTCCCGGATCAGTGTGTTTTAAAGATCATAGCCTAGGACTCTAGGAAAAAGGGCTTGGTTTTGCAGGTTATCTGGTTCTTCAATTATTTCCAGATGTTTAACAACTTTGTGGTAGTGTTCCCCTCCAACCACGTTTTCTCTGCACCCTGGATAAAGTGTGACTTAGTCTCGGGTTCGTTACCTCGAGATTCAGGGGGTTTAAAGTCCTTTTGCCCTCTAAAGGGCTCTGAGTCAGACACAAGAAAGAAGCAAAGTCTTCGGGTTCTTGTTTTTTCAAGGTCTCTTGCTTTGTTTATTATTTCTTATCTCACAAATTGCTCTGTGCCCAGCCAAGGTCTGTACTGCAGCTTGGACATCACACGACTCCCGCCTCTTGGCTGTCGCTGCCCTCTTACACTAATTATTACGTATCTGTTATTTATAATTACCTAGCAATATCTACTATCTATACTAGACAGGTCATTTCTACTTTGACCCAATCTCTTTGAACTATATAGTGCCCCCGTCACAGCAGAAGATGGAGAAGAAGAAGAACAACCCTGGGCAATGCCCTAAATTCTCCATCTTGCTCCCATTCACTTCCATTCTAAAAACCCAAAACTACAAATTTTTCACCCAGTGATAAGCTAAACTACTGTCTTTCACACTCTGGTGACTTGTAATGTCTTCCCCAGTGGTGGCAATCTTTCCCATGGACTGAGATCAAAGATGGTGTCTTCCTGGGCTCCGTGCCAGGGTCTTTGACCCCCCCTGCACAGAACTCAAACCTTCTTGCTCAGTTCCCTGACTGCTTTGCTGGGGTCCCTCACCCTGCAGGGCGACCAAAGGGATGCCCTGGGCTCCAACAACTTAGTAGGAGAGTGAGCCTTATCATGCTTTCCACCCCTTCTGAATCCTTCCCATGATGATAAAGAATATCTAAACAAATGAAAAAGTTTTGTTTTTCATTGCATCTCAAGCATCCTTCTCCCGAGCTCTGCAAGATGCCTCAGCTGGGGATGGTGATGTCTCTGCCTGGACAGTCAGGCATCCTGGGGGAATTGAGCAGCATCCGCCTCCATGACAGCACCCACGCAGAACATGGGATTTGTTACGCCTAAACACAAGTCAAAACTTGTAAGAAGTGGTTTAATAATGGGAATATCAGCAGACCCCTGAGTATAATGCTGCTGCTGCATGCTTTCATAAATCTGAGGTTTAGGGATGACAGTTATGATGCATGGCATTGGGAGTATGTGAAACAGCAGTCATTAAGCAAAAATGGGCTTTTAAACTAATGACAGCTGCCTAAATGGCTTTGCAGTGAAACAGATTCCCTGAGGCTACCATTCTTCAAATAATACAGGTCCTATTGACTTTAAAAAAGCAGGAAAATATTTTGTTTTGGTGCTGTAGTACTGCTTTTACATTCATCCCAAAGGTCAAGCTGCGAAGCGTTCACTAGGCTTTAAACTGGAGGTGTTAGAAAATGATGAATGGCAACACTTCCAGTAATTCATTCACTGTTATTCCCTTGAATTAAGCCGCGTGCAATACCAGGGATTCACACCTGTTCCAAGATGGGTTTAGAAGTGAGTATGGGGACACTTTTCTCCATCTAAATTCAGCTTAGTGTTTAACCCAGTAGGTAGTTCTTCACAATATCTCCATTATACAGAATTTTATCCAAATGTCTTTATCAAAACCTCTTCCAGCTCCTGCTGGTTTAAAATTACACACAATAAAGCAATATGTTGCTTTGTCTCCTTTGAGGACATCATTCCCAGCCTAAAGCCAAAGGTTTAAAGATGCATGTTTTGCCTATTCCTTCATGCCAGATGTCCTGATGGACAACGGCTACCTGTATCTAAAATGCATTGGCCAGTTCCCTTGAAGACACATTTCAAGCAGGTTGATGGTTGCAGAAGACCAGCCTATTCTCAGTCAACCACTTGCACGTCTTTTTAACTTTTGCTTTTCCCCTGCCCAAGTTTGGTTTCTTCCTGAAAGTTCTTGTTTGGCTTCTGTTTTCCTGTCCCCCTCATTCTTCACCTTTATCAGAGCTCATGGGATTTTTGTTCCTCCTTATATTATCAGGAGCAGAGGAGAGGACAGAATAACCCAGGCTGTGAAAAGATGTCAAACAGCAGAATTTGGTTATTTTACATCGTATTTCTTCATACCATACACAACTTTTAGCCCAGTTCTTGCTCTATAAACCCAGCTTCAGCATGGGGCTGGCCTTGCTTGCTGAATAACTCCATATAATTCCAATTTTTTATAAAGCAAGCAGTTCCACTACAAATGTATGTGAAATTTGTTGAGAGCAGTCATATTTCACTTTCTCCCTGTCATGAGATGGCAGTTTAAAGCTGAATGTTGAAGTGCTCTCTGACATTTCTTGAAGTCCTGCAAGACTGAGCAGAGGTTAGGAAGGATGGGATGGAGGGTGGACCAGAGGTCTCCTGACAAGCCTGGGATGTTGAGTGCAGCTTTCAGAACCTGACAAATTCTCTTGCAGATGTCACCAGAAATCCTGGCTCTCTGCAGGCTTTGGTGCTCCTGGTAGACCTGAATAATACACTGTTCTTTCCAACACTTTTCTTGTTTGCCTCCGCAGTCTGTCCTAACCACAAACGTGCTTTCTGTGGGCAGCTCTTTGTGGAACAGGATGGCTGTCTAGTTGTGGCGACTTCAGTGATATTCTCCTCTTCCTAGGGAGTCATACCCTCTTCTTCATAGGGAGTATGTTTGAGTCAGGAGAGAAGAGTGGAAGAAGAGTTATATTAACTAAAACATGAACATTTGAACAGATGGCTGACCTCTGTAACACCAAGAACTGTTTAATTTTAGAAATTTGCAGGCTGTTTCAAGTTTGTCATGCTCCTTACAACCATCTGAGCCTAGATACACAGTGATTTATTAGCTTACTGCAAAGGTTTGTTGTTTAATTTCCCTGCTGTTTGAGACATTGAGCTTTAGGTTGAATATGCAAGATCCTGGATCATCAGTGGGATTGGTTCCCTTTGTGACAACTTCCTTTAAACCACTGAAGGCTGAGGGAGAAGAGATGTTCCTGGTCATGGTGCAAGGAACTCAGCTCCTCTGCTTTTCTCACTTCTCCAGCATGTTCAGGGCTAGCACAAGACAGGGGCCATGGAACAGTTAATTGTGGGCAGGGAGGAGACAGACGATCATCCTGCCCCAAATCACTTAAACGCCTTAGGAGTCTACCCTTGCCTGTCTGAACGAGCCAGCTAATCTTTCGGTGAGCTGCACAAGTGAGCACTGGGTTATATATGGTACAAAGAGGGAGATGACACAAAATGAGCAAATTCCCCTATCCTACCTCTACCATAGCAAAAACTCTGCACACTTTGCTTGCTTAATAGTAGAAGAACATCACTCTTTGAAGAAAATAATTTCTGGGGGGGTTCCCATCCTTTGGAGGCTTTTAGGTCAGGGTTGCATATCCTTTGAAAACAGGTGGTATAGGCCAACTGGGTGGTGGCTGGGTGCCAGAATTCTTGGAGAAATTATTTGAATGAAAAGATATTGGACTATATCAGTGGTTCTCAATGCTTTTTGTGAGATCACAGTGAATTCCCAAGAACTGTGCTTCAGACCCTTGTGTGGCCTTTGAAAGAGCAGTATCTGCATGGTGACCAGACATAAAGTCTTTGGTGCTGTACTGGGGACCTGCTGGGGTGTGATGCCGAGGGTCCCATCTGGGATTCTGTGAGTCAGCATTGGAGGAATAACTGTGAAGGACTTGAAAAATAGCTTTATAAGGAGTGTACCATGTTAGTCCACCAAAAAGAAGTGAAAGAAAAAATAAATCTGTATCAGTGCATCGCGTATTTTTTTTAATAGACATCTGGCTTATCACTATGGTTGGCTCTTCTTAATTACTGCTAATGCTTCTGAAGGCTGTGCAGTTGGAGATGGAATGTGGCTGGCCCAGAGTCAGGGCACAGCAGCTTTTATCGGGGCCACTCAGAGACAGACCATCTGCAAATTGTATTTATTTTTTTTCCTTGGTTGTCTTTTCTAAATAAAAATGTGATGCTGTGAGAATGTCCTTTCCATCCTATTCCTACACTTCACCAAAACTGCCATTTTCTAACAAATTGTTTTTAGAAGTTGTATTTTGCAAATGTCTGTTTACTTAATTCCTCTCCTGTCATTGCTGCTTGTCCATGAAAGCCAAATCTCTTTGCATGCAAGCTCTGCTGTAGCTCAGTTCAGGGTGTTTTTTTAAAGTGTAGCTGCTTTATGCTAATTTGGTGGGGTTTTTCAGCTCCCTTCCTTCAGCAGTGGAGGAACTGCAGATACTTCACGTCTGATGGAGGCAAACCCAGTACCTGCAGATCCAAGGGCTTTTAGAGAAGGTGTGACAGTCCCATGATCAGGGTTCCTTGCTCACCCCAGGTGCTGGAGCTTCAGCATGTAGCTATAACACAGGAGTTTAACAGGGATTAGCTAGGCAGGAGTGAGTGTCTTCTGCCTGCAGAAGAACAGGTGAAGGTCCTGCTGGCTCAGGTCTGTAGCCAACAAAGGAGACTTCATCATTACCTTCAACAAAATTGTCATGTCAGGAGAAGACTTGGAGGAAGTAGCACCTCCTTTTTTCTTTTTTTCTTTTTTTTTTCTTTTTCTTGGCCTTGCCTTGGCCTTGGCCTTGGCACCCTCTCTGAAGTGAATTTAGCTTCTTGGAACGTTGGGTTTTGTTTTGGAAATAAAATAGTCCTTCATCATAGAGCTCTATTCAATACTGTGGTGTTCAAATCAGTGGGAGAAAAGGAATAGTCCCTCTGTGACACTGATTTTATAGCATTTTTAAAAAACTGATAAACTTACGCTTTCTGTGAAAAAAGTGAGCTTAAGCAAATTATAACATGTTTTCCCCATAGTTACAGTGGTGTAATCCAGCTTTGGCTATCCTTGCCTAGCAGTGGGTGTTTCTGGAGGAAGGTGGAGAATAGGGACTGTAGTTAGAAAGGCAAATGCAATTACAAGAGCAAACAGTTGTTTGTATTCTATAAAATTGGTACTCATTGATCTCAGGTTCACCTTCCTTGCCTTAAGGTTTTCTCATTAGAAGCAGTTTCTGTAAATACCATCTCTTCCTTTCCCCTTGGAGAGATCTCAAAGAACTGGGCTGTAATTAGTGTCTGGGTAATCAATAAACTCTAATCTACATGATGGGGTTTTTCCTTTAAGTTGTTTCTTTCTGTACTGGAGCAAACATATCTAAAGCAAATATAAAATGAAGAAGGATTAGATTCAACTTGACTCACTGTTACTGTATGTGCTAGGAGGTTTGCAATATGAATGTCTTCCAAAACAATTACAGTTATTGCAAAGTTGACAACTAAATGATTAATCTACTACCAGACTGCCAGTGCAGTAGTGTCTTTGAAACAATTTTTGAGACTCTTCCCTGCTGTTCTTTCCCTGCAGGTCTGATTTAAAGACAAGACCATAAAATAAATTGTGATGTGTGGTCAGCCTCTTTTTCAGTCTCCTCCTTTGCTTCAGCATTGTGCTTCGGTCTTGCACTGAAAAATGTAAAATGAAAGGATCTGAAGTCTGCCCTGAGCCAGACCATCCAGTCTTGTATTTCATTTAGGGCATATGTTTAAATTATCATGGGGTTAGCTGGATTTATTTGTGCAGTTAAGTGTAAGTACATGCTTAATCCAGGGGAATAATGATACTTGAAAGATTTTGTTGATGGGAGATCACAAGTGTTTTGCTTTATGTTAGTGGCATAGGTGCAGAGCATGTGAAAATATTCATTGGTCATCTCATTGTCTGGAGCAGTCCTTTTAATGGGAATACCTGCTTATATTCTGGTTTTCTTCTCAGAAAGTCTCTGCCTTTAGCTATGTAGTGTAGAGGAACAACTTTTCATGCTTAGTTAAGGAGCTGAATCTGCACCTGAATTTAGGGAGGTGACTAAACACTGTAAAATCCAATAGTTTACAAGAGAAAAGGCAAGACCACAGAAAAGATTCCAGTTTGGTTCTTCATGCATTCTACAAACTTGTACATTTTTAACATTTTTACAGCTATGAGTCTTAACACTGTGTGGTATGCTGCACCGAGACAACCGACTCAGAGGAGCCCTCCAACACCTGTTGATGCTGTGGACCTGCCTGTGTGCTAGTTCTGGTTTTAATTGTCTTGCTGTTTAAAGAGATGTCCTCAAATGTGACCTGAGGTTAGAGGTTAAGCTATTCCTCATTACTCTGAATAGCAATGATACATTTGTTTGTGTGCCTCTTTGAGCCAGCTTGCAGCTGATGAGCACCAGTGGAGCTGGGCATAAGTCATGGAGTTACTCACAGTTTCTTAACCTTTTCCTTAAGTTGTTTTGGTTAATAATACAACGTAATAATAATTATGGACAATAATAGGTTTGCTTCTCTGGCTTGTGTGATGCCAGGTCTGTTGTTGGAGAGGTTTTGCATTTAGCTCTCAAACATCAGGCACAAAGCAGTTGGTGTATGTGGGGTTGACCATGACTTGATGAAGCTATAGCACATTTTGTCTGCACTTGGAAATATTTTCTTGTCCCTTAAAGGCAACTCTATGCTCTGACAATGACACTTTGGTTGGATAATGAGAAAACTTTGGCATTGGCTCCTACTGCCCATTTTTACAATCCCAGCTTTCTCAGGTACATGAGTCACCCTTAATTCCATACAGTGGAAGAAACAGTCCTGAAGTGCTTATAAATGATGTAGTTTGCATTTGCTTAGTGTGCTGAAGTTTGGGAGTGAGCTACAGGAAGGTGTCTGTGCTATGTTAAGGTTATTCAGAGCAAAGCTTGGTTTGATCTTAATGCCTTTGCTATCAAATTTTAGTAGGTAAAGCATTGGAGACAGACTACTCCAACCCAGCAACAGATTACTATTGTTTTGGTGGGGCAGCTTTGGTGCCTCTTCAGAAATGACTCAAATGACCAGTGCTGATAAATAAGCAGTCTCCCTTCCTCTCAACCTCCAAGTGTGGGAGACCTGTGCTGAAGTCAGAAAAGGGATGCAAGGGAAGCATAAGGAGCACCCTTGCCTCTGGGTGCTGTGGGATGGGGCCACAAGTGGCAATTGATCCCATTTAACCTTATTTTTAAGATATTTTTCTACGCACTCATCATTACACATCATCACACTCTCATCATCCTCTTGTTTAGGTTTCTCTGTGAGCTGGTTGTGGTCAGCATATTTCAAAACAGTGGGTTTCGTGGGGCTGTGTTGATTCCAAAGCCCAATCTCGTGTTGTTGCAGGGGGCAGGGAGTAGACTCCAGCCCAAACAAATTGCTCCCTTCTTGGATGCTTGCCCTGGGGATAGGCTGTTCACCTCCACCCTCACTAGAAACACTTCAGTTTCAACTTGGTCATGGGCTGTTTAATCATGTGAGGGTTTTTTGGGTTTTTTTTGTCAGTGCTGTGAATTTATTGTTTTCCATCTGCTGTTCCCCATCCTGATGTAGTAACAACAAAAGCTCCTCTCCCTTCTTGTGCTTTTAAGATACATCAGCCAAGTGCTGCTAGTTTCCACTTTCTGTACTTAAAAAAAAAAAGACAAAGAAAGAAAAAAGTTTGTATCATTGAAGAACATTTTGGTCTTTGTTCTTTATTTTTATTTGCATGACCTAATTCAGCTTGACTTTGGCAACTTCTTTCCCACTTTGTTTCCTGACCTCTGACACAGCTGTCTTTGATGAGCAGGCCTTCTTTTCCATTCCTCACATACACTCTGCTTAGCCCTCAAAATCCCTTTTTGGTGATTTTTTTTCCCTCCATTTACATCTGGACTCATTCCCTAGATATCTCCCCTACTTTGTCTGGGGTTGCTCAGTACCAACTTTCATTTTCCATCTTTTCCATACAGAAATTCTAAGCTTCTTACAAGTGTGTTCTTGAGCACTTCTGTCCAGTTGACATCCATGCTGAGTTCCTTAGATTCCACAAAGCTTATGGGAAATTGAAAAGATGAATTTTTGTGTTTCCCTAAATATCTCTCCATGATTACAATTACCTCAAGAGTTGCGTTCACGAGGACTTTCAGCTACTTACAGGGTCTAAATTAGAGCTGTCCTTTTCTAGTTCAGCAGCTGGAGGATTACAGTTGTTTTCTGCTTCCAGGAATATCTGTGGTCAGCTCTTTACGTTAATAGTGGGTTCTTCAGTTGAGTATTTTGGGAAGTTGCATTCCCACAGCAAGATAAGCCCTTTTGGCACTTCTGTCTTGCTGTGAACCTTGCAATCTGCACTGCAGTGCCATGCAGGCACTGTAGGGTGGAGAATAACCTGTGATGTGGCCCCTCCTTCTTCTAAGCAGTGTTGACCCCATACCACAGGACCTTTGGACTTTCTTATTCTGCTACCTGAGTTTTCTCTTGCAGTGCCCTTTCTCTTGGTATCAGTATGTTAATCCCTGCTCTTGTTTCTTACTCATCATCTGTGAATTCTAGCTAATTATCTAACATCCTATCTGATTGCTCTATTAATGTTCATATGTTCTTTGCTCTTCTAAGTTTGGATATTATGTGCTTTTTGGTCCACATTTACCAATCCCCCCATTTGTTTATTAAAACCAGATGAGGGAATTAACTGATTTTCCTGATTATCCTGTCTCTAGAGATGTTTTTTTCTGTAGTTTAAAACTCCTGGCTGTGCTTGCTGTGATCACAGAAGGACGTATCTCAAACACAGAGAAAATGTCCTTTTTTTCCCATGAATGCCTTCTGCTGGTGGAACACCCTAAAACTCCCCTTCCAGTGTCAGCTCTTAAACCATATGGATGACATTAACTTGTAATAGCTTTTCCTTCCTTTTGTAGCATCAAAAGGTCCTCAGGGGTGATGCTCAGCATCTAAGGCTGGTCTCCCCAGACTCTCTCTACAGCCTAGAGGGAAGCAGACACCACCAGAGAGCATCTAAAATAGGCTCCTGTTCCAAATTGCCTTCCTGGTCTATCGGCAGAAAGACTATCCTCTTCTGGGCTATATTTAGTCCTGAGCCTGGTTCATGCCTGTGGTTGAGTTCTCCATCTGCACACTGAGACCAAGAGCCCTTCTCTTACTGGAAGGCCAGAGATAAACCTCTGGGGGAAAAAGGAGCCAGAATACTCTTAGTAGAAGAATCAAGTGAAGTGGTATAAATAAACAAACAGAGAGCTGAGGACAGTACAGTGCAGCAGCCAGGGGACACAGAATGGAAAAAGAGATAGGGAAGTGGAATATGATGAAGAAGAGTCAGGCCTCCAACATGTGAGCTATGGCCTTCCAATCAGAAGCAGCTGAATGACTTTCGTGGTGCAAAGACGTCTTGCATCATCTCTCCAAGCAGGAAGAATGAGTCCAGATTGCTGTGTCTAAAGAATTATTGTTTTATTTCCCATTAAGAGGGTAGACACAAAATCAGATTTCCACTCCGAGTTGTCTTGTATTTTTAGCCTGTTATTGGATTGCAAATGCGCACTGGATATTTACATTTCTGGAAGCAGACTCTGGTGCTGTTGTCTTAACCAGGATCCAAGTTAATTTGCTGAGCTTCCAGATGGGAGCCATTTGTTTCTCTATTACACATTTGCAGGAATGCTTGATTTAATCTAGATTTTCTAGCTCAATAATTTGCTTATTTTAGCATTCAAGCATTTTCCCTATCTCCCTCTCTGCTTTGTTTGGTTTTTTTTTTCCCTTATTCTTGAGCTGAATTATTCACTGTGCAGAGTGAAGAAAATGGGTTTTGCAAGAGAAGCCACCTGTTCATGATCCATCCAGTGCAGAAGGTCTTGGGGAAATAATTGTCCTTCCATCTCCTACAAAAGGTTTCCTAAGAGGTGCCTAAGTGCAAGACATAGCTGCTAGAGCCTCTTAGCCCTGTTTCACTTGGTTTGTTGAGGCTCATTACATTTTGCTGACTTCTTTGTTTTAAGCTATTTAATGATCACCTTATTCTGGTCTAGTCTTTGTGCTGAATATTGGTGTTGCTACACTATTGGTTCTTTCTCTGTTGGGGTAGATAAGGATATTTGCAGGAGGAGGTTCATAATTTTCCTTAGCAACACTCAGCCTCCAGTGGATTGAGTGGCTTGTGATTGTATTATAGTCATTTCTTTAATGAAATTTTGAACTCCATGTATCTCTTGCAATCACTTCTGCCTGGGGCTCTTAGATAGCTATGCAAGCACTATATGTATCAGTGCTGTGGTGTACAGAGCATACTGAAGGAGCAGCAGAGGTGTAGACAGGTAATGTTAGCTCATGAGCCAGCTCTTCTCTTCATTGCTGCATTTTCCATAACAGCTAAGATTGTGGTAGGAAAAAATGATGCACCATGTTCTAGCTACTTTAGTTCCAGAATGAGTGTATTGTACCAGCTTGAGGTCAACTTTATTATTTCTTCTTCTTGTGTTACAAATTCCCAGTGCTCCAAATAGCCAAATGTCATTCCAGAAAAACACAGAAGTGCTGCACAGAGAGTTTGCATCCCTAAGCCCTGGAGACACAGCATGCTCAGGGCGACAGGCACGATTGAGAGCTCATCTTAAGCAGGTTGGGTCAGCACTGTGCAGTCCTTAGCATGTGGATGAACGTGTACAATTGCCCTGTGTGGTCTCTGTGTTGCTTGTGGTGATGGAGCAGATGAGGGAAGCTGGGGCTGGCAGGGAATATGCAACAGGCAACTGTCCTGCATCATTACTTGCTGAGGTAAGTTGTCTGTGAGGCAGTGATGATGGGAATGACATGAGTTAAACATCTTTTTATTCTTCATCTGTACAGCATAAAGTCTTGCTGCCTCCTGGTCTGGGACTCAGCCCCCAAGATGCTGGGGTGATGTTTTCAGCCAGGTGGTGCCCAGCCCTTGCAAGGTGCAAAGTGGGGTAGCTGGCTTTGCAGCCAGGCACTTATCGTCAGGCCCTTGGTACTTGTACCTTTTGGGCATGACAGGGTCAACATTAGCTTTCTCCACAGCACATGAGCAGACAGGTTTTGGAGTGCTTTATCCAAGCGATGGAAGAAATGAGGCAGGGCAGGTGAAGCAATACTGTGGCTGTACCTGGGAAGGTGGGCACAGGCTCAGCGGTGTGGCTCATCCTCAGGACCGAGGGAAGGGGATAAATCTGGTACATGCTCGAAGGGTCAGGGCAAAACTTGGACATGATTCCCAGCACCACTGGCAAGCTGTTAAGCACCACAAAGGCAAAGGTGATGTAGTGGAAATGTTACAGTAAAAGATTATTTGGTTAACACTTCTCAGGTCAGCCTGTCAGGTTAACAGACAGTAACTCAAACCAGGTGGAATTTCTTTAGAGGGAATAAAGTAGTAGAAGAGCTGTTTAAATTCTTGTCTTACATATTTGAAGACAATAATGAGCCATTAGTGAGAGAACTGGATTAATTTACTTGCAGGAACTGAAATGACATTATATATTAGACTAGGAAAATAATATTTTACATTATTTGATATTAAAAGAATATATTTTATTAGAACTTTGCTTCTTATCTTTCTCTACCACTGCAAAAAGGATTAATATAAAGAAAAAAAATTTGCATTTGTAGTAAATTCTGATACGTATCTGGGAGCTAAGCTTGTTGCATCGAAAAACTTCCATCCTGGAAGTTATCTCCCTATTATGCGGTGCATGCAAACTCATTACAACCCTCTAGGAGTTTCTCAGAGTCTTTTCCTGCCTTAGTGTGATCAGGACACTCAAAACACAGGATTATCCCCTATGCTCCCCCCGGTCACAGCAGCATGCATGTGTTGTGAAAATGGCTCAGCAAGGCTGCAGCAGCCTGAGCTGCTTCAGGCTACCTAGGAAATCCTATTAAGTCAGAAGTGTCAATACAGTATGCACAACTTTGGTGCAGAGGGGACTATTTATAGCTTCAGTAAGAGCATTGTGTGCACAGGGCTTTTCTTTCCCACCTAATCAGGGACCTTGACAGATTCACCGTCCCTTTTACCTGCTCAAGCAGCTCGGGTGCCAGACTCTGAGAGCATCAGTGTTTTAGCTGGAAATCCTCATCATCTTCTAAGAGCAGCTGAGGGCCGGTGTGGAGGAGGAGGCCATGATTTTCCACCTGCCTCCCTGCACATCATCTCCTCCTCTCCTGACTCACTGGGTTCAGCTGTCTGGCTCCTGGGACATGCAGTGCCCTGCTGTCACCAAGAGCCTTGGTGTGGGAAGAGGAGGGGTGCCATGTATGTGTCAGTGATGGCATTACATTTCTGGAGCTCCTCTCAGTGATGAGTGACCTTTGTGGGGTAAAGTGTGTAGGATCAGGAGGCTGGAGGGACAGAATGTGGCAGAGGGGTTGGTAACAAGGCAAGGTGCCTAGCATTGATGGATGATGAATTTTGCACTCCACTGGCAATGTCAGTTCGTGGTTTTTTCCGGGTCTGCCTGGGGAGTTAGAAAGACTCACCTGTAAGAAGTTTCCAGGCTGGGATAATGCAATGGTGGAGCAGGAACCTCCTTTGTGTTCGCACTCCAGTTTTAAGCTTTGACATTTGGCAAGCACACGAATGGTATGTTGAGGAATTACCGTGAATTAGTTTCAAAATAACACAGCCTTGAGTGGAGCACAAAGAACAAAGAGGAACAAATTCCTTCCAGCAGCTGGCCTAGGCTGGGGTCCCCCCACTGCTGCCAGCCCCCTGAGATCCTGCCACAAGGTGCAATCCAATGTGTTAACAGTGTGTGAGCTTTCTGCAGGCTTACTGCATTGCATCAAGTGAGTTGATTAGAGAGACCCTTGATTTTACTGGGTTTTTATGTTCTTATTGGGAGCCATTTGTCAGTCTGCACAGAAATCTGATTAGCTGAGAATTGCTGGCTCTCTGGTATATGTTGACCTATAAAGTGAAGGATGCAGCAATAAACACAGTCAGCTGGGCTGCTGGAGGAATCTGTAGGATTCCTTGGAGGCTGGGAAGGAGAGTTCTTGACACTTGAATGCTTTTCCTTTGGGAACTTGACTATGTTTGGCCTGAGGGTTCTGTGCCAGCATTCCTTGAGGGGGCTGGCAGCATGTTTCAGCCCTCTGGTGCTGCTCAGTGGGGTATCTGTATCCACCCCTGGGGTGAGACAAGAGGGAGCTGCCTTGTTAAGGGTGGTCTTGCGTGGGAGGTGAGCAGGAGGCTGGTGTGAGTGCAGTTTCAAATCTACCCCATTGGCAAAGAAGTGAGGCAGAGCCTCAGGCAGCCTGGATTTAAATAAAAGACAAATGGTGTATCAATAAAAGGGAAAAGGGAATATGCTGCTTCTGCAGAGCAAGGAAATTGTAGCTGACTGTGGTGTTTCTGTGATGCTTCCTAACAATAAGCACCCTGCTCCTCGCACAGTGTGGTAGTTAGTTCAGTAGGTTTAAATTCAAGTCTCCTTCAGGAAATGAGGCACAGTATAAGGCTTTCCCTTTGCCCAGCAAATACACCTCTCCATTGCTTCACATAAAATAACCTGCAGTTCTTAAGCAAGGGGTTATTAATTAAACTTGGCAACCAGGCACCTTGGTGCATTTTCAGAGCGTGCTGGTTTGGCACTGTAAATAATTGGATAAAGCATGGACAAGGTGGCTAATGACACCTGCAACAACCAACAATGAGCTGTTTTGAAAGCCCAGTTTGGCTGGTTGAGATGGGCCAAAGGGCTGAGCAAGAGTGAAGCAAGGGATGGTTATTAGCTAACATGATCTGCTGTCCTAAAGCCAACAGCTTACCACGTGTTTGTTAGGTTGCACTGGGAGAATATGTTCCATTTCAGCTCTGCTTCCTAAAATATACAAAAATGGTTGCCAGCTTTTCCAACAGATTTTTAATTAATTAAGATATCTGCAGGGCTGCACTGAGTATTTTTTATCCTAGTGTAGAGGAACACAGTGGTTGGAATGACCACACCATCTCAGCTTCCACCTTTTTGTATTCACAAACATTATTGTTGAGGTTGTGGAGCAAAGCTTATGTCTTCAACTCTTGTAATGCTTGAAGCTGTCCAGTCCATCCTTGAGCTGCTGTGCAAACTCACCAAATTCTTCTTGTCTTGGAGGTAAAAGTCAGTAGGGAGATATTAAAATTGAGGCAGATGCTTTCTAATGATTTCAAGTTCTTTGTTTTATCTCTCAGGTTTGCTTTCATCAAAACTGGTGGCTTACACTCGCTGTCCAAGCAGTATGGTATTCGGCAAGTAGTGAGGACATTTTTCTGCTTGGGATGAGGCATTGCCAGAAATCTCAGGGTGGTGCAGAGCTGGCGTGGCATTTGTAAATGATCACTCATAAAGCCAGTGCTGTGATTAGTTAGTGTTTTCAGAGCTCTGAAGCAGGCATTTCTGTATTAATGTTCATGTCTAAGTGGCACTCTGCTCATATGGAGTTTCTCTTTGAACAGAAGTTGAAAACAGGTAATTTTGTCATTAGAGCCTGAATGTAGCCACATCAGCCTGTGGGCACAATCTGGGTCTTGTGTTAATAATGTATTTGCTCCTCAGAAGTTTTTGTCACTTTGATTCAGAAGTCTTGCTGCTCAAAGTGTAGATGTGTACTGACCTAGTGCCCCCCCTTCCTTTTAAAGAAGGTGAAGTTTCAATAGACATTTTGGAAAAAACAGGATCTTTCAACGTTTTATTTTAGCTTTGAGGGAAGCTAAGTTCCGTATCAAAAATTCCCATGGTGAATGGGACGTCTCCTCCTAGCTCCAAAAATTCCACCTGTGGACTGCAAAACTATCTGCTACTGGGAAACCCTTTAACTCTTTCCACGTGCCTGCACCTCTGAAATTAAAGTTTGAGGAGTCACTTCAGGACCTGTAATTTGTTTATCTGAAACACCCAAAGATGTTACAAGTAATTACGTCTGAGGAGCTGCAGAAGAGAAACAAGAGCCAGCTTCTGGTTAGTAGGGATTCAAAGCTGTGGTTGAACTCATGGGAAGGGACTCATAATCCCACACTAGCTGTTCTTTCTTTGAAGAGTCTGCAGCAAAGCTTTGGAAGTGTGAGCTGCAACTTCTGCCAGTGCTCCTGGATGTCCTGGATGGTTTTTGGGAAGGAGGGAAAGGGGGAGACAAGCTGAGAGCAGAGTCACCCTCACTGACCTCTCTCTTCAGGCCTTGCCTGCTTTGTGGAGAGATTTAATTCAGTGTTTAAGACACTCTTATTTTGCCCGTGTAGGAACAGGGGTACTGAGGGGCATAATGGAAATCTGTGGGGTGATGTCTGCTCTACATCAGTGCCCAGGAATTTCTGAGCGTTGGAAGGATGCAAAATGTAAACGCCGTCGCTGGGTGGAGTGAGCGCGAACATGTGGTTTATGCATGTGGTTTTGCTTTTTATTTAAGGGAGGAAAAAAAAAAAGTTAAAAATAAACTGCTGGCTTGCCTCCACTTCCTGGTTCACACAGGGCTGTGAAGGAGCAGCCAAAGGGATGGGGTGGCCAGTCCAGCCTGGAGACCCTCCTGCCTGACCCTCGAGGGGTGGGGTGAGGGGGTGAGTACAGGGCACCCTCCTGGGCTGCCAGTGAGGAGTGGGGCTGGTGATGTGGGGCTGGTCCTTCTCTGGGTGCCAGGGGGTGACACTGCAGTCAGTTGGTGTCTGTCACACTTGGGATGGCTGCACAAAGTTCCTCTACACCCATAAATATCTGTTGTGGGGCAAATGTTCAGGTCGTCCATCAGTCCCAAGTGTGTGTTTTGGTAGTGAGGGAAGGGGTTGGCTCTAAACCCTGAATCCCAGAGAGTAGCTTAGAGGTCTAGGTGAAATGGGTGAGCAAATAGAGAAATGGTGAAGCCATCAAAAATGTGTACTGTAATGGCAGCCCCTTGTGCTGATGCAGCAGTGTGGCAATAGGGGGATGTGACTGGTCCCAAAATTGGGCTTGAGAGCCTCTGGGACTGTGTGACACCAGCTGTGACAGCTGCAGAGGGCTCTGCTCTCCAGCCAGGGAGGAGCAGTGGCTGCTGGGGTGGTTTGCTGAGCCGGTTCTGGGAGAGCTGCAGGGAAGGGAGAAATGCACCTCCTGGCTGAAGGGATGGTGCAGCTGTGTTTGTCAAATGTTGCCCTAGGAGTTTATTTTTACATGAAGGATACTACATTTTTTTGTTTGTTTGTTCTTAAAGAAAACCTAATGACACTGTGTAGGCAATGCACAGCTGATTAAAATGTTCATAATACTAAGGTGTTTATGAATAACTTGACAAAAGCAATAGGAAGTTGTGTCGTGTTCTCTGCTCTTTACAAGCAAGATTGGAATTCCCCAAGGTCGTTGTCAGTAAGGTGTTGTGGAGTCTGGTTCTGGCCCAAGCTGCCAGCAGGGACATTTATGTTATCCATGTGAGCTAAATTTGTTTACTCCACCTTGTCTGAACCTCCATGAACCTGCCTCACTTGTCTTAGGTCCAGAAGCTAATGATTTGGAAAGATTTGTCTGAAAATCTTCCTATATTTTATCAGTGGTTTCATGCCATTAGTCCTACCAGTGTCTCTGTATTTACATTGCATAATTATACTTCACAGCTTGGTAGTTCTGAGAGGTGTAGAAACCTGGAAGAATTTGTATCAAGCAGTGAAGGAACCTGATGGGGTAATCAGTGGCTTTGGTCCTTTGTGATCTCGGTTTTCTGGCCTGTATTAATGTATTTTTCGCACAGCTTGGAGGAGATGGTGCTGGCAGGTTCGGCTCTGGGCTTGCTGAGCAGTGGGTTGCACATCTGGGGTGGCTAATGAGAAGCATTTTAAAAGCATTAGAGGATAATGGATATTACATCTGTATGTAAAAGGTACTTTGAACCATGTCTAGAGGGGTTGCAGGTTGCCCATCTAGCTGGCAAAGCATCTGAGTGTCAGACCTGCATGGAGAAGCATCTTGTCATACTTGGGACTTTTCTGAAAAATAATAAAATTGATGGATGTAACTTTGTGGAAAGAGAAACGTGGCTGGTGTGGAACAGTTGGGCAATCTGGGTTTCTTTCCACCTATTTTTTCCCTAAAGCAAGTCCCAGCCGTGGTGGCTCCACCTCTGCTGCATGGCCCCGTGGGGATGCTCTGGGCTGTGGCCACCGAGCACCAAAGCACCCAGGGAAGAGATGTTCCAATGGAAAAGGTGCTCCTTCATTGACTGGAGCAGTGGCACAAGGGCCAGGGGTTTGTTTGGTGAGGGCTGCCATCACCTTGTCCTTGCTGCTGTTGCAGCCCAGGGGTGGCCCGTGGCTTTTTATGAAGCTGCAGGTTGTCCCCCTGCTTTGTTTGCCTCTGTGGGGGAAGAATTGATTCTAGCACAGGGATGCTCTTGGTGTGTCTGGAAGTTTCAGCTCACCTTGAATTTTGTGACTAATTGCTGCAGCAACTGAATGTGCTGTCTGAAGGCAGCACTGCCGTCATGCATGATGGGAGGGGACAAAACTAATTTTTCTGTTTGGCTTCTTTGAACACTTCTTTTAATCCAGCTAGTTTGGCCAGTTTAGTAGTTGGATGTTTAGTTGGGTTTTTGTTATTTTGAGGTGTGTGTCTGTTTGTGGTTTTCTTTGTTCTTAAGAAAAAAAAATAATAATCTTTGTTCCTCTTTAATGTAATTAGATGGCAGAGCAAACTATTGAATAGCTCTGGCTAAAGCTGTGAAAAAGTATTTTTAACTTCGTGCATGTATGAAGGGTTTTCCTTTTTCTGCCTTTATGATGCTGACTGCCCTTTTATTTTTTAGCATCTGTTCCTGTAAGAATGTGAAAGGAAATGAGCTGGCTCAGCAGAAACTGAAACCCAAACTAATCTCACGCTGTAGTAAATGCTCAATGGTCTCATTGTCTGTGAGCACTTCAGCAGCGAATCCAGAGGTGGGGGGGGAAGCAAAACCAGTGTTAAAACCCGAAATAGATGGCAGAGAAAGCACCAAAGCCTTTGTGTTGTTTTCCCCAGCATCCCACAGGCTCTGCTCTTGTGGCCCATGAGCACAAAGCCCGGCAGCAAAGCACCCGTGTCTGTGGCTGGGGGTGCTGGGCTGGGTCCTGCTCCAGGGTGCTGGAGCCTGGCTGCTGTCACCTGCCCCAGCAGCAGGGCAGCCGGCTCCTGCCAAAGCTCCTTATGAGCTTTCCGAGGCTGGCTGCCACGCGTCCCGCAGAGTCCTCCTGTCCTTTCACCCCGTGCTTCCCCGCTTACATAACTGGCTTAGGTGTCACACTGCCTGCCCTCCTTGCCGTGCCTGCAGCGCTCCTGCATCACTCTTTGTTCCAATAAATAGCTTTCCAGCCAAGTCACTCCTTAGGTGAGGCTGGAAATGTTTTGAGGCAGAGACACCAAGTTTACATTCTTGCCTGTTTTGTTTTGCAGATCTGTTTCATACCTAAATTCCCTGGAATTATTTACTAAAAATATATGGAGAATAACATTTCTCATTTAAAAAAAAAAAAAAAAATCCTGGTAGCTTGTGAACCCATGGTGCTTTCTTTGGTCAGAAACTGAAAGTGAAATGGATTTTTTAAATTGCTTTATCAGACTGAGAGAAGTGTAGAGATTAGTAGAACATACAGAGAAGGAAGGAAAGCATCTCTCAAGTGTTTTAATGATCTGAGTGGCTATTTTGTTTAGTGTGAGTTGTCACTGAACCTTCAGTTTGGCATTTAGGGTTTTAATTTGTTAAATATGAATAAATGAAGCATGGGAATGGAGTTTCTAACTGCTGTGGTCCGGTGTATATATTCTTCAGTCTGTTGGGCAGGTTTGCTCAATCCATGTTGCTGCTCCCCAGCTGGCCTCTTCCATGTGGGGTGTTGATGGGTATGAGGGAGGTGTTCCTGACCCTCTGGTGAGACCTCACCTGGAGTACTGTGTCCAGCTCAGGAACCTTCAGCACAGGCAGGGACATGGGCTTGTTGCAGCAAGTCCAGGGCAGGGCTGTGAAGATGCTCAGAGGGATGGAGCTCCTCTCCTGTGAGGAAAGGCTGAGAGATTTGGAGTTGTGCAGCCTGGAGAAGGCTCCAAGAAGACGTCACTGAAGTCTTTTAATATGGAGGGGCTTGTAAAAAAGATGGAGAAAGGTGAGGTATTTTCAGGGGCCTGTAGTGACAGGACAAGGAGCAATGGTTTTAGACTGAAAGAGGGTAAGTTTGGACATAAGGAACAAACTTACTGTGAGGGTGGGAGAACCTGGGGCAGGTTGCCCAGAGTTGTGGATGCCCCATGTCTTGAAGTGCTCAAGGGCAGGTTGGATGGAGCTTTGAGCAACCTGGTCTGGTATAAAGTGTCCCTGACCGTGGCAGGGGGTTGAGCTGGATGATCTTTAAAGGTCTCTTCTGACTCAAACCATTCTGTGATTATGTGATTATTTCAGTCTGATCTGGTGCCAAAATTTGCATTTGTTTACTGGCAAGGGCTAATATTTATACTGTACTTTAATAACTATTGGCACTACTGCTTGATGAAGGTAAGCAAAATTCCTCTGTCTGAGCTGAAAAAATGTTCTTCAAGTTTAAGACATGAGACCTCATATTTTCAGTTAGGGTAAATTTAATGATATTTAATGGACTGGGAGGCAGCAGTAGGAAAAAAAGACCATAACCTTTGCAGGAGAGGAAGCCTATAGTGGGTGGATTTTTTTGTTTTGGGGGGATTTTTTTACTTGCCAAGCATTGTTATTTATCAGGCAGCTCCTCTATCTCTAGGCCATCTTTAGACCTGCTAAGGACTGACTTGAAAGGACTCTCCACCTCATCAGTACAGGGTGATGTTTGCTGCTGCAAAATGTGTTTCTGCGGCCAGCTGCCTGGCAAAGATGGGAAGTCCCATCAGCTGCCTTTCAGCTTGAATTACTCACTTTCTGGCACAGCAGCAGGCTCTTTTTGGCCCAGTACATGGTGCCTGGCACAGCAGAAGCAAGATTTTAGCTGCCACTTCTCTGCATCGCAGCAGGAGCCCTTCAGCATCTTGCTTTTGTGTTGGGGCAGCCTCTGGCAGGTGTTCCTTCCTTGCAGAGCTGGAGCAGCAGGCTTTGCCACTGGTTAACTTTAACTTGTACTAGCCTTTGTGCTCTTAGTGAAAAAATGGGAGCTCCCACTGCTTGTGTGGATGCTTGAAACCAGGCTGCTCATATCAAATGTAGCATGGTCTGGAGTGTGTGTATGCCACAGATTTCTCCTGGAAAGCTGCAGGCTTGGAAATCTTGGCAGTAACAGCAGCATCAAGAAATTGGATGTGTTTTAGAGGGGTTATTTGTGGGCAAAGAGTGGTGCTGTTTTTGAGGAGCTCTGTGAGCTTTGCCTGAGGTACTCCCAGCAGACCCTGTGATTTCATGGTGCAGCCTGGAGAAATGTGCTGCTGCAGCTTCCTCCCTGCTGAAAAGAGCAGTGCTGGTGGAGAAGCAGTCACTTACCATAGAAAAAGTCAATATGGGGGGGTTTCTGCACACACAAACTTTATTCAGGGGCATGCTGAGACATTTGTCATGGCTCACATGTCAGTAGTGATGGGCCAATGGAATGAGTGCCCAGCTGGGCAGAGCTGTGCTGGCCAAAGACGCCTGCATGCCCCAGTGTACATCCAAATGCCATTATGGCATAGCCCAAAGTTTTGGCAAACTTGGGGTATTTTTGCACAGTTTTTCCCCATCCATTGGCTTGCACAGTGATCCATTCCAGAGAGGCTTTCTGGTTTGCAGAAGCTTGTGTTGTGTTGCTCTGGTGTGAATGCTGCTGAGACCTAGGGGAAGAGTTAGATACCTACATCCCTGTGGGCTCACCCATGGGTTAGAGCTGCAAAGACACTCTTCTTTTTATGTAAAATTTCTTTAAAAAGGGAAAAAAGGTGCTTTACTCAGCAGCAAATCTCTCATTGACTACAAGAACCATGGATCTGTAAGCATCCATGAATATTTGCTGAACTGCTTCTGCTGTCCCTACAGCAGATCCTGAGGCTCCTGACACTCCTAGGGGGCTACAGCCTGCTTGTAGCATTCAGGGGTATTTTCAGTCACCTTTTTCACTGCTTAGTAAGGAGGGGTTTTTTTTACTGTATTTTCAGACCAAACTGCCTGATGGCCTTTCTGTTTGTTTCAGCTGTTCCTCTGATGTGCCAGAACTGAATCTCACCCATTATGAGGGAAAAAAAAAACCCTTTATTTTGAAGAAAATGGAAATATACGTGTGTAGTACATAGATCCTACTGAATAGCAAATAGAGAGTAGTTGTGGTCTCCTCTAGTTGAAGGTGTGATTACATTTGGTTGGTGGGTTGGCTTTGTACAACACTGTACAGCCTTTGTACAACCCTACTATTTTGTTTTTAAAACAAGTAGGCTATTATTCCCTGTTCATGCACTGGATGAGTGGTAAGTGATCCTCCTCATTCACCTGACACTGAGAGCCAGAGAAAAACCGGGAAAAATCCTTGTATGACTTGCACTACTAGGTTTTACATGTGGAGATGTTCCAGTAATGTACTGGATCACTTACTTCTTGGCATTATTTTCCCTCTGAGCTTTACATCTCATCCATTAGACCTTCTCAGCAGATGGGTTTTGAGGCTCCAGATTCAGAGGTGCACAGGTCACGTATCTAGTGCCATGACACTGCCATTGCCATCAGCTTGGAAAAGGATCAGGATGTCATCCTGAGAGAGCAGAGTGCCCCTGAGGATGGCAGGAACAGAAAAGGCATGAAACACAGGGTAGCCTGTCTCTGAACAGGGGAGAAGCTGCTCACTGGAAGTGTGGAGGAGAGCCCAGGCAGAGCTAAACAGAGATTGACCCTAGGCACTAAGGTCAAAAGGCAAATCCACTTCTTGGAAGAGTTCCCAGTGCAGATAAGGAACCTTGGTGTTGAGATGGTGCGTGCGGTGCCAGGGGTCAGGAGGCTGTCACTGCACTAAGTGCAGGGGAGGATTTCTGTGACACGGGGAAAGGACACTCTGTGTCTGAGAGGAGACAAGAAGAACCTGATCAGTTAAACCAGGAAAGCCAAGGCTGATGTGGGAGTGATGGCTCTCTATCCCTGTGCACAGCAGAGAGGAAGTTCCAGAGAAGGTCGTGTTGGGACCAGAGCAAACGTGGTTACCAGCAATGAATACATTTGAGATCAAGTTAGAAGATATTTGTTTACTGAAAGTAGTTTGCTGTCCAGTGAAGCCAGAGCCTAGCAGATAATTGCTATGAGAAGTAGTTTTGACTCTTTTGCTCCTTTGTAAAGCAGGACAGGAGTTGAGAACTTTCTCTCCCAAATTTGGACCAAATGCAGTTTCAATGTCTCGGCAGGTCAATATCACAGATGTTCCAAACTGGTGGATAATTGCTTTGTGCAAAGCCATTCATGAAATAATATTTTCCTCAAGGAATGTGAAATTTGCTCATTCAATCCCATTGCAGAGCAAAGCCATTTCTTACTGTAGCAGAAATGTGTGCACAACTCAGTTCTTTCTGACCTGCCTATAGCTTTGTTTTTGTTGTCAGAATATAATTTGGAGTAATTTTTTTCCACCTTGTTTCATAATCTGTCTAGCCTGATATTTTCCAAACCCGTGGTTTCCTTCCCTCTCTCTCTCTTATTTTCTGTTATTAAGTCTTCCAGACCACTGAAAATATCTGAGATGTAAATTTCAGCAATTTTGGCACAACACAAGTCTTATTTTGGATTGTAAGCAATGGGTGCTCTAGCAGACTAAGGACAGGTTGAAAAACAACAAACAGGCTTCTTGCTGTGGGCTGATGCTCAGGGTGGAAAACAGGGAAGATGGGGATTATTACAACCGAATATGTTGTAATGGATGGATGAATGGATAAGATAACTGATGTGGTACTGTACAGAAGAAAGATCTGGATGGTGTTTAGGGTCTGATTCTGTTACATCCAAGCAAAGTAAATATTCCACTGGTATTTTTTAGGAGAGGGATGGATTTTGTCAATGCTAGTCAATTTCTCATCAGTATTGTTGCCCAACCCTGGCTCCCATGTTCCTGGTCTGTGTGTGGGACTGTGTGAGAGGAAGGAGGGAGGCAAGGGGGGAAGAACCCATTTGGCTGCAGAGGTGGGGAGTGTGAAAAGGAGCTGAGGGGGATGGAGCAGGTTGAATGTCTCTGTCCATCAGAATAAATGTGCTGCTGCAGACTCATAGGCCATACAAGAAAGGGCTAAAATGTAAACGGGTCTGAGAAATGACATGATGTTGAAATGGCATTACAAAGTGTAAATGTAAACTTTGACTTACCTTTTTCATCAAAAGATGTGCTTGATGGGCAAGTCTGGCTCTGCACCTTTGGTGGCAGAGCTGAGAGCCCTGTTTTGAGGTTTTACAGGCTTTTTGTCTAGTTGATGCCCATCAAAATGGGGCTGCGGGGATCCCAGCCCTCCCCCACTTCCCACCAGCATGCTGGAACCTGCAGCAGAGCAGCAGAATTCCCTAGGAGAGCCCCATCAGCCTCCAGGGGGGTCCCAGTCAGACAGGGCTTTCTTCTAGCAGCAACCCTTTTGGGTCTTCAGCAGAACTGAGGAGGAGGTTTATTTAAAGCCCTGGTCCTTTCTGTGGAGGAAGTAGGAAGTGCTTCCTCCCTGTAGATCTCTATCCAAAGCTTTTGTCCCCTTTCTTGCAGTCCCACCCTGCTTGGAGTCGCGCCAAAACCCAGCACGCCAGGGCTGCGTGCTATTGTTCAGCAGGGTCATCCTTTAACTGCGGCTCCTCTCCTCTTCTAAAACACAGAGTTTGGGCACCAAAATGCTGGAGAGCTCTGTCCTGGGCTAAGGGATGTATAAATGCCCATCTGTCCACCCTGCCCCACCATCCTCCTGCAGCTGGAAATGTCAGTTGCAGAGGAAATCCGAGGGTCGACCTTCCTTTGGGAGGCTGTTTGATTCTTGCCAATGAGTTTTAGTGGAGAAACTTAAAGGAGGTCTCAAAATAGGTCTGACAAGTCATGATCTCTGAAATAGAGGATCAGGAAGCTAAAAAAACAGTGTTAACCACAAGAATGCAAGGGGCTAAAATGCTTTTAAGGTACTACTGCTTATTCTCTTCAGAGCAGGGGCGGGGAAATGTGGGATTATTTCTGTTATGCTGCCTTTATCTCAGAGCAGTCCAGCAGCAGGATCATGCCTGTGTTTGCAGGGGGGGTAAGAAGAATCTGAATGACAGGCTCAGTCAGGGGAGAGTGTCAGCCGGAGGATTTACCTGGTTCTTCCATGGTCCAGACTCACTTCAACTGAGCAAATAAAACTTCATCTTCCTCTGGCAGGAACCTCTCCCCCAGTGCCAGTGTGACTCCAGACATCTATATCAGTTGTGGAACTGACTCCTCTGGCCCTGAGGGTGATGCATTTGCTGGCCTTGCCTTTTCAACGTACGTAGTGCCAGCAAAGAGCTGTTAGCAGGCTTGAAGGCAAAGAGAAGCAGCCTTGCTGTTGTGTGCTGAAAGATGAAGTGTGCACACCCCAGGAGAAGGCATCGCTTCAGAAACTTTAGACTCCTGCACCATCCTCCACCATCAGAGCCCTCCTTTTAACCACTGCTGCAGCCTTTAAACACTTTTTTCCTGTTCCTTTGAAGAGGAAAAAATAAACGATAAATTATTCTGTTGATCTTACGCACACGTTGCATTTACGGAAAATCTTGTTGACATGGTTTCTCTCACAGGATACCTTCTCCTCCTGTAGAAAAGTTGCTGAAAGCTTCCAGGGAAATAGATAATGTTATTCTTGCGGAAGGAAAATAAAAGTAAAAAACTCCATAAACAAAAACAAAAAAAACCCAAACCAAAAACCAACCCCCCAAAAACCAAACAAAAAACCCACAAACAAAACCAGCAAGCCAGCCTGGTGTGGATCTTGGTTTGCAAAAAATGCAGAATTTGGTTTAGTAGGATTTTTTTAGTCCTGTTAGAAGTGGAGCAGACTAGTAGTTGATACTAGGTATAGCTTAGGATCTTTTCAGAGACCAGAATGATAAATTAAGAGGTTACAAAATGGCTGAGGTCAGTATCTTGACCACCCGGTGTGGCTATACCCAGGAAAGCTTATCTGTCCATGGCTTGCTATGTTAAAACCTTGCAGATTAGATGCTCTTTTTGCATTTGTTACAATGAAGTTTGTGAAGATCCTTCCACCTGAGAGAGCCATTTTAAGGGGGTATCAGGAATAAATTTTCTCCCTCACCCTCTTCTCCTCATGTGAGCATGAAAGTCCATCTTCAGCCTCACTGTTGAGAGAAGGCACTCTGTTTCCTGTTTTCACAATCGAGACCTTCACCGATGTGGCACCGAGGTGGTGGGACAGGATGTGCCCCGTGTGTGGTCTCAGGTGGAGGTCAGCTCTTCTCATCCCACGCCTGCACCTTGGGATGCTTCCTGCTTCAAAACCATCACATCTCCTTCCTGTTACTGTACCCAGTTAGGGATGAAAATACACCCATTTGGCCACTACTGCCATCAATTAGATACAAATATAAAATTCAGCATGACTTGATTTTCCATTTGTTTCTTACCCAGCCTACTAACAGAGGCTCAGCTCCAGGCAGCCCTCACCCACAGTGCTCAGAAAAGCACATTTGGTGTGGGTATTGCTGGGGATGGAGCCCTGTGGTGGAGGTTAATGAGAAAAGTGATGTCTTGAGTGCAGATTGCATGATTTGCTTCCAAGATGATTTGCATTGAAGTGTTAGAATGCTACACAGAAATGCCAGAGGAAAGGATTTTCATAGGGCTGTTCTTGGTGCCCCTAAAATTACCACTGTCTCTTCCTTCTCCTCTGATATGGAGCACTGTCTTTCTTGGAGACAGACAGTCATATTGTTCTTCTGCATAATTTATGGTGAATGCACTTAAGAACAAATCAAACTCTTGAGTGCTCAGGATTAATGGAAGTTGCAACTACTAAATGTGTGGGCTGGGACTGGAGGTTTCATGCTGTGCTGCTGCACCAGCCTCCTCTTGCCTTGACCTTGAGTGCTGGGAGAGTCCAGTCAGTGCTGTTCCTGACAGCTCAGTGAAGGGGTGGTGCCCATTTTTGTAGGAAGTTTAGAGGTGGCAGTCACAAAATCATACGGTTTGTTGTTTTCTGGAGATAACTCTCCCATTTTTAGTGATGGAATCTGAAGTGAGTGGTGAGAGAAGGTATTACTGTATCCCTGAGCATCATGCATGGCTGGAGAAATGGTCTGTCATGTCACTGCTGGTCAAGAGGGCCCATTGTGTTCAGGATCCGCCTCACAGGAGCACCAGTGCTCTGCTCATCCCTGTGGTCATTTGGTCTGGAGTTCACACCATCAAGGCACTGCCTTGGGCAAAAGCCCATGAGTGCCCTTGCAGGTGGCTGCCTGTGGGGAGCCACCAGCCTGGGTGTGCCTTGGCATGGACAGTCCTTGTCACCCAGGGAAGACATTGCAGGACAGCTGGGTGTCCACATCCCAGCATGAATGTTGCCATAATCCAACACAAGGTGCTTGCCATTTGTGTTCTCGAGGCACGAAGGCTGCCCTGATAATAACCTGAACACAAACCTTGCATCATGTTCCTGGTGTAAACTTCGGTCCAGGGCGTGTTCTGAATCCATGGCTTTCCTGCACAGGATAGTAGTTGCTGTAATTTTGGGTTCTTGGTTCTAAAAATGAATTTTTAAAAAACCCCTGTGAGATTGGTACAGTCACATACACCAACTTGAGTAATATCCTTAGCTATTCTAGAGCTTGGGCTGATTCCTACCAGCAGATTTGGTCTTCTGCTCCTTGAATTGCTGCATTCAGCAGAGCCAGGTTCCTTCCTTATGGGTGGGATGCTGTTCTCATGTAGTCATTTCACTCTCAGTTTTTAATTCACATTTCTGTAAGGAAAAAAATCCAGGAAAGTTAAACTCTAGGTTTGCTATTAGATTTGAAATTTGCTTTTAGATTTCAATGGTTTTTGTCCATTCAACAAACAGAAAAATAAAGGTGTGAAACAATTTGATTACTGCTATTAGTGTTTACCACTGAAGTGGAAATAGAACACTGTTTTGAGAAAAAAATTGGTTTAGTGGAGTGTATTTTTACAAGGAATTTAACTAGTGGCTTTTGTGCTATTTTGAAGTGATGACCAATTTAAAAAAAATGTTTTAGAAATCTAGATTAATAAAATAAATGGGTGCATATATATTAGATTTAATATTTTTGGAACAAAAACAACCTATGTATTAGTAGTAGAAATTGTTAGCAATAGCTGTGTATTTGGCGGTTGAACATGTTGGTAACAAAGAATCTTTCTCTTTTGGTTGAATTTTTTTTTCCCCCCAGTATATCTTAATACTTTTGGTTAATGTTGAATTTTTGTTAGAGGTAGCTGGTTGGCATAGCTCCAAAGCCACATTTTTGAGCATCTTTTTGATGCCTTAAATTTTAGCTTTCATATTATCCAGATTCTGTACTGCACAAGTATATAATTGAACTTCATATAAAGTGTTAGCAAGTTCTCCTCACAGCTTAGTTAGACAAAGTAATCCTTTTCCAGCCCAAGAACCAAGGACACCATTGCAGCTT
>VZSR01003806.1:8470614-8522191 GCA_013398615.1 Brachypodius melanocephalos
GTTAAATAAAAAAGTTTCTTTTCACTGTTTGAAAGCAAACCCAACTCTTCCCTGCTCTGTTTCGAAATAGCTGCCCTGAAATCCCCTTGATTCCTCCAAGCCCCGTATCTCAGCACGGTACACACAGCTGGGGAAGGGAAGGATGTCAGATCTTTTCCTTGTTTTGTATTTAGGCATCATTAGCAGTGAGGATGGTCTTGCAGACCATGCCTGAGGGCTGGATATCATCTGTCATTGTTTGGTTAGCTGGTGTAATTGTCCCCAAGCTCTCCATCTTCTCCACAGCAGTGGCTCTAATGCTGCGGAATTTAGTCAGGTGCCATTGGCTGGCTCTTGTTACTGCTAGAGTTTGATTAATTCTTCTGATATTTAATCTGGGTTCCTTTCTCCCAGGGCTGTGATTATTCTGTAGAGAATTTTTCTGTAATTTACCTTCATCATTTAAATAAATGCATCATAGGAAACTTCTAAAATCAAATGACAAAACAGCCCAACTGTGCTACTTCTGTGGTTTTAATTATATTAACAACACAGTGCCTTGTGCTAATTTTTGTCACTTTTCTTCCCTTTTTCTAAAAATGTTCTCTCTGATTTCCCAGTTTCCATTAGGAACCTTCCTCTGTCCTGCAGGCCAGCACTCACTGAGTTTTATTAAAAATTGTGTATTACGATACTATATTCAGTGAACAGGACGTGGGTTTTTCCTCATGCCAACCCAACCTTCTCAGAAAAAGACTTTGTGCACTAAGACATTGTGCAGACATGTTTTCCTTGATCTGCAATATTGTGTAAACAAAGTAATTTTTTTAAGCCTTGCCAAATTTACACAGCGTCTGAAACAAATAGGACTGGCTGCTTCTCTCTTGGTTTTGTTTAAAAAAAAAGGACAAAGGGAGGAGATGAGGAAAATCCACTCATGATTTTCTTTTCCTGTCTGCAATTACAAGCTGCATTACTGCCCAAACTGCTCCCACCCAATTTAACCCAATATCCTAATTTACTTGAAATATTTCTGTGCTTTTCTTACTGCTTTGGGAATATTTGCCCTTTACCATAATAAGCTCTCCTCCCTGAGCTGGAGAACATCATGGAGAGCTCCCCAAAGAACTGCCACGTTTCTGGTCCCAATTAATTTATTACTCATTAGCAACAATTCATGAATGTTTGGGGGTAGTTTGTATTTCTTTTGCTTCTTTTCAGTAGTTCGTAACCATACCATCCATGGCAAACTCTCCTCTGCTGGTGGGGGTCAGTGTTGGTGGGCACAGAGGGTAGCAATGGGTGCAGCAGGTGTCAGCATCCCCTGGCTCCTCGCTGTGACTCCAGCACCTGGAAAGATCCTGCCACTGTGATCTGCAAATGCCTCTTCCCTACTTGTGATCCGAATGTAAAATGGTTCTCAGGTTAATGTACTGATGCTGCGTGTCAGTGACTAACTGATTTTCCCCTGTAAATCAGGAATATAATCCTGAATAAAGTGACTTCAGTAGATGGGAGCAACCCAGACCCAGACACTTGTAAGTGAATATATTCTTTTTTAGCCTTTGCAGCTGACTCCATGAAATGAACGTGCCAGCCTGAAAATATTTGTCTCACATAGCCACTTGCAGGGTTGGAATATTTGTAATTATATCCTTCTTTGACATGGTGGGGGGTAGGTGGTTTTTTATAATGGATTTTCATTCCAGACGTGGAATCAGGTTTTCAAGACCATAGAGTTCCTGGGTATGTGTTTATGGATAAACTTAAACAGTGAGGCGGCTTGAGGTCTCTTTACCAATTCACTCCACCTTTCGCAGGACATTCAATGAGCATATGTGAATTGTTAATTTTCTGAAGCTGAAATGTGGGTGGTGCATGGAGTGGTCCTTCCCCTTCACCCGCTGTTTTTAATAAACTTCTGAAAAGGATTGAACTTGAAAGTAAGTTGCAAATAAGGCATGTTTCTTATATAAATAAAAGCAGAATTAGTCACTGAAAGTGAAAAATTTGAAAAGACCATTTATTTATTTAGAGTGGTCTTTTCTTCACTTGTCATGTTTCTATTTTGTTTCTGTTTCCCCGAAGGCAGCAGCGGGAGCAGTTTCAGCCCCTCTTGACACGACTCTTTCACATCTCAACCCTTGCAGGGTTTGAATCTTTTGCAGCATTATTGATTAAGGTTTTTCTTTTGTCTCACTGCTTCCATTATTAGGTTTTTCAAGAGGCGAAGATACTCCTTTTTGCAATTCAGATTTTATCAAAAGGTGTTACTTTTGGCCCCGTGTCTGCAGCCTGGGAAAATGACACAGGTGCTGCAGTGGCTGGTATGTGGGTGTCGGCTTTTGCCGCAGGGCAGGAAAGAAGTTCACATGAGTTTACCAGGCAGGAGCAGATATCTATAGCAACGTATTTGTATATCCTGTGCCTTGTCTGTTGCAACGCTCGTTGCTTAGGATACTGACATTAAAACATGTAACAAAATCTGCTCCTCACTCTGGAGTTCATTATCTGTCCCAGCCCGTGTAACTGCGCATTTCCCCCCCACCAGCTCAGATCAGAACCACTGACCAGCCCTGGCAAAGCGTGGTCCAGAGGATGTTGTTACAATCCTGTTTTGCAGCCTGTCGCTGCATGATCGTTTTTCACCTAAACATTTGTCACTAGCTGGGGTGTCTGGGAACTCATCTCCCTCTTGTATCTTGGCCCACGGGAGCTGGAGGCTTCCTAAACACATCTGTGTGTTGGCTGAGTTGGTGTGAGCTGGTGCTACTGGTGCATGGAAGGTGTTCTCGAGGGTGTGTTCCTGAACTGTGGCAGTAACATCTTCAGTGGCTGAGACTTGCGTTTGGGCTGCCTGTGGGGAGTTTCTTGTGGGGTTTTGTTTGTTTAGTTTATTTCGTTGTTTGTTTGCAGGGGTTTTATTTGGGGTTGGTTTTGTTTGGGGTTTTGTTTGTATTTTTTTGTTTGTTTTGTTTTTCAATGCAAGGATCAAACTTTTAAAAATAGAGCCTCAGTGCCTGATCTGATGCTTTAGGTGTTTCAATTAAAAAAAAAAATCTTCCACCCCTGTTGAAATGGTTCTTGCATTTCAGACCAACCCAGAGCAGTGTTTGCTGCCTGGCTTATGCTGTTCATTTTCTTGGGGCTCCTGCAGTCTTGGAGGCACTGTGCTACAGCTTCATGACTGTAACAGATTTGACACACTTATTCTGCTTTATAAGTGAGCACTGCAAGAGAAATGGTGCTACACTTCTCCCCTGCAAAGCAGATAGCTCAGATAATGTGAAGAGTATTTGTTCTGTTTCTCTGTGCAGTTTTTCTCAGCTGGAGAGCACCTCTGTCCTACCGACAGGCATTTCATCAATTTTCCTCTTTTTATTGGCACTGAATTAGTATCCAAGGGGGGATTTGCACAAGGAAATACATCTCTAAGGAGTTATTCCTCCTTTTGCGGGCGTAACTGATTCACCGAGAGGATCCCATCATGAGCTCATTTCCAGGCGGTTTTGCTTTCACAAGCTTTGCAGTAAAAAGCTGGTTTGGTCTCTGGCTTTCTGGGTTACATGGTCAGAGCACGCTTCCACCGGCTGTAACTGGTGGTTGACAGAGAGTTCTTGTGAAAGTGGGATGCACTGAGCTTTGTTACAAGTATTTCACATACTTCAGTGCGTGGATGCTGACAGCCAGTCCATCTGTTGGTAAAAACACAGAATTGCTACTTTAGCAGTTTC
This sequence comes from Brachypodius melanocephalos, assembly GCA_013398615.1. Classification (NCBI taxonomy): domain Eukaryota; kingdom Metazoa; phylum Chordata; class Aves; order Passeriformes; family Pycnonotidae; genus Brachypodius; species Brachypodius melanocephalos. Next base: position 8,474,328 of record VZSR01003806.1, read on the forward strand.
AAACTTTGCTACAGTTACTCACCCCAGTGCTGCACAACCCAATATTGTGGTTTAACCTCAGCTCCCGTTGAGACCAGGAGGGGAATTGGGGGGTAAAAAAGGTAAATCAGTGGGTTGAGATAAGAACTGTTTAATAATTGAAATAAAATAAAATATTATTATATGACGATGATAACAACTGTAATGAAAAGGGAGATAATAAAAAGAGAAAGAGAGGTAACATCCAAGAGGAACAGGGGATGCACAGTGCAATTGCTCATCACCTGCTGACCGGTGCCCAGTGCATCCCTGAGCAATGATCAGCCCCCTGCCCCAACAATCCCCCCCAGTTTATATTTTGAGCATGACAGCATGGAATATCCCTTTGTTCAGTTCAGGTCACCTGTCCTGGCTGTGCTCCCTCCAAATTTCTTGTGCACCTCCTCATTGGTAGAGCATGGGAAACTGAAAAGTCTTTGACTTGGGGTGAACACAGCGACAGCTAAAACTTCAGTGTGTTACCAATGTTATTCTCTAATCCAAAACACAGCCCCGTGCCGGCTACTAAGAAGAAAATGAACACTACCTCAGCTGAAACCAGGACACCAGTGTGTGTCTTAGCCTCAGTGAAAGACATTTTTGCCCATTTCTAGGCTTTTGCTATGAGACTATTGCTGATTTTTTGTAAGCCTAGAAGGACAGAGGTTATATTCAGGTGGGAGTTCTCTGCCAGCTCGGTTTTGAGCCTGTCTAGAATTAATTAGAATTAGAACAGGCAACAGCACCACATAATTTTAACAAAACCTTTGGTAAAACTGGAACAAAAGTGCATCTGCATCTCCCCCTGTTTAAGCCTGACATTGCCCAGCGTCTCTTTCATGAGCAGTGATTGACTTGCTAAGCCCTCAGCTCTGCATTTAGACTACCAAGCTGTTCCTTGTCTGATCACCTCAAGGGCATTCCTGCGATTGTTTTTCCTACTGCTATGATAGTGCCAGATGCTCTGAGGGCTTTTGCTCATCGAGGTAAGCAGGGGCAGACCTTGCTGCAGTGCATGTGGCATTGCTTTCCTGAATTTCACCCTGGTGTGATGGGAAATGAGGGAAAGGCGGACTGTGCTGGGGTTAGGTCTCTGCTAACTGCCCAGGGCAATGTTGGATGTCTCATCTGCCTTGCCTTCTACACCCACTACAACAAGTGATTTTCCTGGTAAAGGCTTGTTTAAAAAAGCAGCAAAACAGGGTCCTAACCACAGGACTGACCAGAGCATCCCAGCCCTGTTCCCTGTGATTTCCATTAGCAGCCATCCTCCGAGTGGTCTTGTGGCTAAATCAGCTGCTGAGCCTCTGGAAAGTGATTTGATGAAAGCATTTTATAGCAATCGAATGAAATGTCAGTTGGATGCCAGCAGCAGGGGTTGCTGTCATGATTAATGAGATATTTAAGCATTTCATTTTGAAGGAGCTACCTGCAACACAATTTACATCAAAGCTGGGTTTTTTAGATGGGCTTTAATAAATTAATGTTAATGTTGGTTATTTAATTATTCACATCAAATTGGTTACAACTGCAGGATTGCATTTGGGCTGAACACGTAAAGAAGCCTTTCAGAAAGCTCATATGCAAAAAAAGGTTGTGTTCAGAGCATTGCACATCTTCTGATACAAAGTGATGTGGAAGAGGAGGGAGGGCTGAAAAGGCCTGTAATCTTTTGAATGCAAAGATTGCTTGAATATAAACCTTTTGAAGCTGATATTTAATGAGTACCTCTTCAAATAACAGGATGTATCTACCACTAGAACAAGTAGTGAAATTTAGTAAGTGGAATTATTACCTTACCTCTCTGTTGTCTAGGGGGTCTCTGTTTTTAAGGGAATAGGAATAATAAAGGTACTACAGAAAGAGGAAGAAATTATATTAAACCTTTCCAAACCTCTTTTAACTACCAGCTGAAAGTTTTGCAGTCCTTAACCCGGCGAGTCAATAAAGCTGAGGTAGTTTCTGCTTAAAGCCCAGTTCCTGCATTAAGTGGTCTCTATTGTTCCTCCTGCCCCTCTCCCAGGGAATTCTGAGGCAATGGTTGATGAGGCAGGGACTGCCTTTTGACCCAGACACCAGCTCTTACAAAGCACCTGGGAATCATGAAGTGAAGGGGCTCACTGAAGGCTGGAAACTGCAGGAATATACTGTTACAATTTCTGCTCTTTAAAAAAAAGGACCTCATCTGATCCATTATTTGCTCTAAGCTGCTCTTTTCTGCAATTTGACTTCAACAGACTAGAATATTGTATTTTCTGCCCTCGGCACTGCAAGGATGACTATCCAGAGCAGAGAAGATTCAAAGATGGAAAGGCAGTGGCAGTAGCTGAGGGCTAGTGGTTTAACTGGAGGGCAGCCTGATGCTCTCTTAGGGGTGATGCTGGCAGGGACCAGGAGCTGTAGCATCCCTGCGTTTTGGGAGCAAGCAGAGGTATGTCAGATATGTCGAGAAAACTCTGCAATATAATGGACAAAAATAAAGCTCTAGCATTGAAATATTGGCAGCTTTTCTGGAAAACAGAAGTGCCAATGATAACACAGTTGTCTGTTAAGCCCAGTGCATGGAACTAACGAGCAGCTGGCTGGGTTTTGTCTCTGAGCATTAAGCCACAGAGCAGGATGTGGATTTTTTACATTGCTGAGGCAGTGCACAGGCTAAGTGGAATACAAATAAAACAAGCTTACATTCTGCTGTAGAGCAACTTATTTTTTGCTGACCTTTAACATTTTAAATTTTTGGGGGGTTCTTATGCATGCTTAGAATTTTTACTCTCTGGGAAGTGCTTAGCTCCTGTTTTTCCTGGTTTCTGTATGCCTTGCAGCTCAGCTCTTGCAGTTTCCAGGTAGTCTGCAGTGTTGGCCCATTACTAACCTGTCTTCTGCATTGGCTCTGAGCAAACCCAACAGGCACAACAGTCTGTGCAGAGAAATATCATTTATGCAAACCAGTCACAGGCGTTTGGATGTGACTTTGTGCACACTTGTGAATAAACTTCTTCAGTTTGGGGGAAGGACATACAGCTCAACCTCTAGCTTGGCAGCACAGTTTGATATTGCTAGGTAGCCATGAAAGACTGCAAGGGATTTCCTGTTGTTGCCTAAGTGCAGATTGACCATCTTTCGTTTTGCTCTCCTATTGCTGGGCAGTCTCACCTTGTGCGGCACAACGTGGGCATTATTAAGAGAGAGGACAGACCCAGCCCTCTCCTGATATCCTGATGAAATCCTGAATTTAAATGCTCTTTGGCCCTTGTGGGGGAACATTGAACCTACTGAATAAGTTTCTCTGAAAGTATAAATCCCGGTAAACCTGAAAAGAGTTGTTTTGCCAAACATTTGGCTTTAAAAAGCCTTATTCTCTGATTCTCTGGGAGGGCTGGAAAGGATGAAATCCCTTGTGCTGATGCTGCTGTTGCAGTGATCCATCTGATCATGCTGCCTCCATGGCTGAGAAAAAGAGGGAGAAGTCTCTTGGGGTGCTGCTGTTGAGCATGGGCTGTGCTGAGTTTACCCTTGCTGCACCCTCCTGTGACCCTCAGGTGCCACAAGGAGCACCAACCAAGCCCACCACACAGGGGCAAGCCCCTATTGCAGTGGGACAAGGGTTGCAGGGAGGGAGGAGAAGCTGTGTGAGCCAAAGGGTTTCAAAGAGCATCTGGACAATGCAAACGTGACTGGCACGGAGCCACCTGCACTTCCTGCTTCTTGTTCAGCTGCATTTACTTTCACTTTTGAATAGATGAATTTTTCATTTCATCACTGCTGCTGTCCTTGCCCTCTCCTGCTCTGTCATAGCAGCAGATCAGCCTGTGTAGGAATCCAGAGCTGGGCATCGCAAGCCATGTGATGGAAGAGTGAGATTGCAGCAGAGAACTAAAATACTGAGCTTTATTATTTCCCATATGATAAGGATTAATAATAAGAATTAATATTTCCCAAATACTTTCTCCTGAACTACCTTCCCTTCCACAACGTATTAGTCACTGGGGGAGCCTAGAGGAGAGGAAAGGAAGCCAAATTAAATGAGGTCTTTTCCCGGTGATTTATAGCATCCTTTTTCTCCTCTTTCCCCCTTGCCTCAGGGGGACCCTCTGTTTCTCGCAGGGTTCTATATCTCCCCAATCCCTTTCTGCCTCATGTGGCTGGAGCTCAGGTGGATTTTCTCTTGCTTTGCAGCTGCTGAACCCAGACCCAGAAGAGGATGGGGAAGCAGAACAGCAAGCTGCGCCCCGAGGTGCTCCAGGACCTGCGTGAGAACACCGAGTTCACAGACCACGAGCTGCAGGAGTGGTACAAGGGCTTCCTAAAAGATTGCCCCACGGGCCATTTGACTGTAGAAGAGTTTAAAAAAATATATGCAAATTTTTTCCCCTACGGCGACGCGTCGAAGTTTGCAGAGCACGTCTTCCGCACCTTTGACACGAACGGTGACGGGACAATCGACTTTAGGGAATTCATCATCGCCCTGAGCGTCACCTCCCGGGGCAAGCTGGAGCAGAAGCTGAAGTGGGCGTTCAGTATGTACGACCTGGATGGCAACGGGTACATCAGCCGTGGGGAAATGCTAGAAATAGTGCAGGTGAGGCATTACCTCTATAGGACATCTTACTTGTGTTGCTGTAACCTCTTCACCGTGAGACAGCTGGAGATGAGGGGTGTGCTGAGCTGGGTCAGTCCTGCCCCAGGGAGGTTCCTGAGCCCCTGGTCCCCAAAGGGACCCTTGATGGGACCTACAAGATGCAGATGAGGAAAGGGCCTGAGATATGAACGAAGGCACTTGTGCAGCTGGCCTGCAGCCAAACTTCTGCAGCTCTCCCTGGGGATTTCTTACTGTGATGTTCATGGGATCAAAAAACCCTAAATGCAAATTCTATTGACCTGATTAACCTCAGATGCTTTGAATCTTCTAATCTGAGTCAATGTGAACTCTGGATGAAAGACTGTAGCACGCCTTTGTTTCCCAAAGGCAGAGGACACGTAGACCACAGGCTGCAGTGAGGCAGGCAGCGCAGTCGCCTGTGCTCCTACCCCAGGTGCTGGCAGGGGTTTGGCCTCGGCAGTGGCTGCTTGTCACCCACTATGCAGCTGAGATGTGTGTCCTCTGCAGTGCAAGGGAGTCATGCATCAGCCAGTGCCCTGACACTTGGTCCTGATGGCTGAGGTGGGATAATTTAGGGGGAAAGCTAGGCCTGCAGACACTCTAAAGCAGTCTTACCATTATTCATTTCTTGTAAGTCTGAAGATGCATTTCCTTACCCACCCGCAAAGAAGAACAACCCCTATTGCTTTATATTCATATTCACCATAATCCCTGCAGCACCCCACAGGCACACCTGTAACTGGGTGGAGGGTGAGAGCCAGACAAAGAGGAGATGGCTTAGTCTGGCTGCAGAAGAGAGGATTACACACCATTGTCTCCTGTATTTTAGCTCAGTCCTGCTCATACATTAATCTAAAAGATTAATCTGAAAGACTGACTTTCAGTTAAACTGACCCAACGCTTTTTTTGAAGCATGAATGAATACAGGAAAGAAAAATAAAAAAGCTGCAGTCAGAAATTCCCATTCATTTTCGTTTATAAAGTCCTACAGTTATCTGCCAGGGTTTTTTTGTTGCTACTGGCTTAAATTCTTTTTCTCTGTCCCCTGCTTTATCATTTGGCTTGTGTTTTTCTTATATCCCTTTTTTAAAAACTTTTTTTAATACTCAGGCAATTTACAAAATGGTTTCATCAGTAATGAAAATGCCAGAGGATGAATCCACTCCTGAGAAGCGAACAGACAAGATCTTCAGACAGATGGACACAAACAATGATGGTAGGATTCCCACTGGTACCCCTTCCTAAGCTCTAGAAATAGAGGTTTTCTAGTAGATGGTAGATGTCAGAATTTGGGGAAAGAGGAGAGAAGGTAGGGATGTCCCCACTGGTGCCTCTGGTCTCTGCCTGGCCTCGTTGAACATCTCTGGTCCATGCTAAATAGGATGAATGATGAATAGGGTGAATAGGTGAGCAGAGAACAGAGGGTGAATTCTCCTGCTGGGGACTGGTAGGGGAGCAGTCCTTTGCTGCCATTTCATGGGTGAATCCCTTTCTGCAAAGGCTCCTCTGAAATTCCCCTGTCCATTGTCTTTGGGTTGTTTTCTCTGGGCATGGCACAAACTTGGCACAAGGTTTTGGCATGTATACATACATGGTCACACACCTCTGTTGCACTATGAGCATCAGGGGGACGTAGCAGCTCCCAAGCCAGGTTGTGGAGCTCCTTGATAAATTATCTGACAGTGTGCCCATCACAACCCCTCCACATGTGTTGGCTCATTTCCTTAGGTTTGAAAAATACAGGCAAGAAATGATCAATTTCCTCTTCTCATCAGCCTGATGACATGTTTCCTCTATTCCCAGCTGAGGTGGAGCTTTTCCCTGGGACTTACCCTGTCAGAGGTTGAGGTGGCAACTGTCCACATCAAAGTCGAGAGCTGTGTCCTACTGATGTGCTCAGTGGGAGCAAAGATTTGATTCTAGCACTGAGATATGGAGACCTGAAAAAATACCATCTTATGTACAGAAAGGATTTTATTTAAGAGAATTTTGTGGCTGCATTTTGGTGTCTGCTGCTGCAGTCCCCAGAGCAAATTCCTGGCCTTGCTGAAGTCCTCAAGTATTTTACCTTTGACCTCATCAAAACTAGCACTTCATCCTCTGGCTTGACATGTGTAGGGCCCTAAAATAACATGATTAAAATATTTTTGGTCTGCAGAAAGTAGCAGTGCAAGCAGATGTGTAACAGAGTAGTGGTCCCAAAATCTGCTATATATATGCATCCTCTATCTGTTGCACTTTGTTGCTGAAATAAAACCATCCTATTCCCAGTAAAATATCAGTCCTGAAAGCCATGCAGTGCCAAGGAATAACATCTGCATGTATGTGTCTGGTGGCTGAAGATGTTTCTTCCCCATCTGACTATTGGGCATTGCAAATGGATTTTGATTTGGGCTTTGCTTTTAAGTAATGCAAGGCAAGGGCCAAACTAATAAATATCCTGATAATTAGGAGACCTCTGCTTTTGTTAAAATACTTGGTTTGGGAACATTCACTTAAAAGCCAGAAATTAGTGTCCCATAGGTTTTTGAGTTTCTGTAATTTCTACAAGAGGAAGGCTTGCTCATTCATGGAATCATGTAACTAGGCACTGAGAATGTCCCTAAGTGCCACATCTACATGTCTTTTTAATGCCCTGGGCAGTCTGTTCCAATGCTTGACCACCCTTTTGGGGTAGAAATTCTTCCCAGTATCCAATCTAAACCTTCCTTGGTGCAACTTGAGGCCATTTGCTCTTGCCCTATTGCTTGTTACTTGGGAGAGGAGTTCCTCCCTGTTCAGCCTGTTTTGGGTGCTGGCCAGCTCAGGGTCATTCCTCTTCCATCCCCACAACAGGCTGGTAGTGTCCTGGGGCTGGTGCAAACTGGCACAGTGAGCTGGTGCCTCTCTCTCTTTGGGTGCATGTGGTCAAAAGTCACAGCAGGCACCTCCCAAGTGCAAGATGTTTTTGTGTGGGTCCTGTCTCGGGCTTAGCAGTTTGGGATGGGTAAGGATAGCCCTGGGGTGTTGTGGGAGGGTAGGGTAGGTGAATGCACAAGCTGAATGGGAGATCACTGGACATGATGTCAGCAAACGCTTGTCTTCTCCTTTTCATAGGGAAAACTGTTTCATTTTTCATTAACATTGCCACGCCCTATTTCTGCTGTGGTTCTGAGTGCTCTTTGCTTCTTCAGGGATCAGTTTTCTGACCCTCAGACTGTTACAAGGTCCATCTAAGTCAGTTCCTCTGGCCTAAACTAAAGATGTATAAACCAGAAGTGCTCAGAAGCAACATACAACAGTAGGTGTGCCCCAGGGCTGGCTTTGCTTGTAAAAAAAGAAAAAACTCACCCAGCAGGGCATAGCAAATGACTTGCAGAGTCATGGAATCGTGGAATAATTTGGGTTGGAAGGGGCCTTTGAAGGTCATGTAGCCCAACAGCCCTGCAATGAGCAGGGACATCCTGAACTAGATCAGGTTGCTCAAACCCTGGGCCAAACATGTAGGTGCCAGAGAAGCCATGACTGCAGCCCTATGTGACACAAGAAACAAGAGGACAAAGTGGGGGTATTTGGAATATTTAGGTTTAAGGTGTTGTAGTAATACAAGCATCATTTCAAAGCATACATGTGTTCAGGTACTATACCTTGTGTTCATGTGTCATGTTATTCGTATAGTCTGGTTCTGAGCAAAAAGCTGCCAAAATGGTATTAGAAGAGTTGTTTTTAGATTTGGGACTGTCTTTTTAAATAAAAAAAATAGCAATTATTATGCTGGATTGTTTTGCAGAAGAAAAATGCATTTGGGCTTAAAGGCTTGAGTAGGATTTAGCTGTTGTGCATTGCACTAAATTCCCCTTGATGCCTTTGCAATAGATTAAATAGATGTTATGTTGCCTCGGTGAGGAGGGATTCTTTGCTGCAGCAATGGTGGCAGGAAAAACTGACTTTTAAAAAATGGTTTTCATTTTGATTTTCTTCCCTCTCAGGTAAACTGTCGCTGGAAGAGTTCATCAAAGGTGCCAAGAGCGATCCCTCCATCGTGCGGTTGTTACAGTGTGACCCCAGCAGCGCGAGTCAGTTCTGATAAAAGCGGACAGTGTGCTCAGAGAATCTCGGCTCGTGTCCTTCAAGCTTTGCTCGCAAACGGATGCCTTCTCAACCATCCCTCCACACTTCGGATAAGATCCCGTTGCCAGATCGTGTGTGTGTGTGTGTGTGCGTGTGTGTGTCCGAGCGAACCAGCCCTGGCTCCCCCACTAACACCAGTGCAGTTCTCCTGCGGCAGCTCCGTTCCTGCTTCCCTGTAATGTTACGATTCACTCTGCACATTTTAAACATTGATCGAAGGGTATGTTTACATGCAGCTACGAGAGAGTTCAATGGCTGGTGAGATACCACTTCACTTAGTCTGTGAGAAAGGTGATGTTCCTGTAGTTCCCGAGAAGATGCTAGGTAGGACTTTTACCCAAAATAGCAGATGGTAGATAATTTATTTTGCTTCAGAAATTACTATGTTGAAAAAAAAAGGAAAAAAAGTGGACTGAATGGGGTGGAAAGTTAAAAAAAAAAGAAAAAAAAAGAAAAAAAAAAAAGGGAAAAAAAAAAAAAGCAGCTTTCCTGGGCATGGTTCCAATTTTCTTTTTGAGGAAAATTGCTTGCACTTATCTAATGGTCTTTACTTTCTTTTAATATATATATAAATTATATATATATGGTGAAGTAAAATTTTAAATATTTAGGTCATCTATTTAAGGCATAAAATAGAATTCAAGCTTTGTTTCTTCTAGTCGTCTGTGATTTATTCAAATCTTGGAGATTGTTTTTTTTGTGATATTTATGCATTAGCAAATTGCTGTTCCAAAAGAAATGCATGACTAGCAGTTTGTGGATATTTCACTCTGTTTAATTCCTGAATGCAAATATTTGTTCATTTTTACTGTCAGTCAGTCCAGCATTACTGTATTAACAAAAGACCTGAAAGGAGTTCATCCTCATTTTGTATTTCTCAGTGGAGTCCTACTTTCTGGTGGTTGCTGCGTTAAATGGCTTTTGAGTGCCCCGAGGTGACGTGACTGGCACTGCTGTTCTCGACTTGGCTACACCTCCTCCCTTTTGCTGTCAATATGTTAATAGTCTTTGTGCATTCCAGTGTTATTTAATATCTGCCTAATGCCAAGAAATATTAATTGAAATAAAAGACTACTTTTCTTGTCACTGCCTGTTTTGGTCCAAGCCATGCACCAAGTTCCTAGCATAAGATATTTGGGGAAGGGCAAGGATGGCTCCCTGCGCATCTCCCAGTCTTGTCTTAATCCCTTTTAAGTACATAGGGATTTTGGGAGCTGGCTGTTGTGGCTGGGTTAACACAGTGGCGTTGGTGCCTGTGGGATCCAGCTGCATCCCAGCGGAATCCAGGGTAAAGGTTGCAAGAAGGAATTTCTGCTGAATGCAGAGCAGCTCTAGGCAATGAAGGAAAAGCTGCTGGCCCTGCCGCGTGACCACAGCTTTAGAAAATAAAACTGCTGTCAGGTACCAGGTGCTTGCTGTCGGACTAACATTTGATGTTGGTAGCATGGGAAGCAGTTTTCTCCACATTCATCAGGTCTGCAAGAAGCTGCATAAGCCTGCCCTGTCTGCAAAATAAAGTATCAAAAAATTATTTGGCCTGAAGTTAATGTTGTGCATGTAATGAAGGGATTTTTGCTGTGTAGAATGTTCTAGTAGTGATCATGTGACAATACTTTAATATTAAAAGAAAGAGAGAGAAATGTTTGCAATATCCAGGTTGAAATGCATTTAGTCAGACTTGGTCTACAATACAAACTTGTGTCAGTGCTGTCAAGCAAAAGAATATGTTATTTTTCCCCTGGAAATTCAAATTTGAGCAATTAAACCAAAGTCCTTTCAAACACAACACCCTGCTGATGAGGCAACCCATAAAGGAATTTAATCAGAAGCCTGCCTGCTTTCCCAGGGTGAGCCCAGCAAAAAAGCCTAACTATTAAGAAAAAAAAATTCCATGGTTGCTGATAGCCTGTCTCCAGCCTGCTTGTCTTCATGCTGACAATCTGTCTGCCAGAAGATGCTGGGGTGTTAGATATGCTGCGGATGTTCTTACACTAATGACTCTTCTTGCATGGGCTGGGTCCAAAAGTAGTTATTGAGGTGTGAATTGGCCACCATGGGCTTTATCATTTCTGTATCACTCTGAGAGTGTGAAAAAATGTCTTTGACCTTGTCATGAAATGGTACCTCTGAGGTGGACCACAACATTTGAATCTCGTTTGTGAATTCTTAAAATGAGTCAGGCTTCAGTCAAGCATTGCATGATATCTTGGGTACCAAAGACGTAAAAACTGTTTTGCTGTAGCATTCATAAATGCAGCAATTCTGTCATCATTCATTGCTCCTCTAAGTGGAAATATTACTGCCTTTTCCTGACATCTCACTTCTTCTGGTTTACTTTGCTGTCTGCAAGTTTAAGTAGTTTAACAAAGCCCAAACTCTTCTCGTTTGGGGAAAAAAAACCTCCTTACAGCAGCTAATTTTGACCTTGTTTTTGCAGAAAGAAAATGAAAGAATCTAAATTTTAGAGGTTAGAAAGTTCCAATTTCTTTGATATTACAGTTTTTTCTCTGAAGTGGGCTAAGGTATCCATGATGGAGTTTGCTGCTTGCCACGGTCTGACAAGCCCCTGCCCAGCCCTGTGCAGACACTGGGATTGTGTCCTGCTTCATCGGACCAAATTTCTTCCGTCTTTCCCTTTGCCTCTTTAAAATTTGCCATCACAGATTTGGGGGGTTTTCAGTTATACCTCACTGTTTTCATAACTTTTAAGGAGTTTCTTCTTTTCAGGGAAAGATGATTTCATTTCAGACTGGGTCAAATTATATAAGATGCTCCCAGCTTGCCTTTTAGGAAGAAGTGAAGGAAGATGCCCAGGTAAGGTGGTCATGCATGACATCCCAAGGCAAACGAAGAGATGCTCTGAAGCCCAACCAGACTGAGATTTTCAAAGGTGGCTTCTGATATGGGGAACCTTTTAATTAAAAGGCCAGCTAAGTACTGGAAAGAGTTTTATCTGCTGCTGCCAAGCAGCTTTCTTAAAATCAGACCTGCTTCAGAGACTGAGGTTGTGCAACCACAGTCACTGGGTAACTTTGGTCATCTTGGCTGTGCTTGAGCAGCTCCTTGGAGGATGTCTCAGCTGTCCTTACTGGTATAGAGGACTAAGAGGGGAGAACAATTTCCAGGCTCCTTCTCCAGGACGATCATTTGCATGTTGATACAGGCAGAGTTCAAAACCAATGGAGAAATCAATGAAAAGATAAGAGAGCTTTACTGCTTGCTGGGCTCCCAGCAATGCCTTTCATAGAGGGACTATTGTGTAGTGGGGTTAATCATTTGGAAAATGAAATCCAGGTGATTAATAGAAAACTTCAACTTGTTAAGTGGTTTTGTTTTTGTGAATTGTATTTTTAGTCAAAAATGGAATCAAACTTAGCAAAAGTAGTTTAGCACAAAAAAATCTCACCGTTTAGCCCATGGTGCCCATTTTTACCTCACTTTAATAACCTATGTGATTATTTTCTCACCATGGAGATATCTAACACTCTGAAAGCTCTGGCTAATTACTACATAAATTCAGGTTTTTCTGTATGAATTGCAGATCTTGTTAAGCTAATTCAGAATTGTCATTGCATTTCAGATAAAGTCTGTCTGGTTGCAGCCTAAATCCAGCGTGGTTGACTCTAACTCCAGAGGTGCTTGGGTTCGGTTTTAGGTGTCTCCCTTGCCAAGTTTAAATTGGCCCTTTGTTTTTATATCAGGCCCTTTGCAATGTATTTTTAGCATTAGCCTCTGAGTAATAAACTCCTGTGAAGAACAACGTGAACATTTCTGCAAGCACGGGGCAGATGGTCTCCATGGATAGTCCTTGATCCATTATGCAGGGCTTTATTCATATTTAAAGGTTAGGAACAGCCATTGACTTTAATGGTCCAGTGGGCAGACTGGCATTTTGAGCTCCCTGTGCTGCACCATGGCAGATACTGTGCTGATGAACCTGGTAATTGCTGTTATCTCTTTTGGGAGGAGAGATGCTTTATTGAAAAGAAGGAAAAGGGTGGGAGAGGAAAGCAGAGCATCTCTCTGTGTAGGAGCTTTGGAGATGTGCCTGCATGGCTGGGAGCAGTGTGCCTGCAGCAGACCTTACCGATTGCCCATGTGTATCCAGTGTGGTGGTTTGGATGCAGACACACTTCTGAACACTCTCATGTTCACTGTGGCTAAAGGGCAACCAGTGCATCACCAGAGGGTCAGGTTAATCCCAGGCTTTCAGCCTTGCCACACGAGTCAGAAACCACTGCCAGAAGGAGGCAAGGAACTGTGATGGCAGCTGCCTGGTGTCTTTGGGGACCGATGGGCAAGGTCATGACCACCAGTTGGGTGGGTTATTTTAAGAGCTAGCTGGCTCTTCCTGATGGAGGAACAATTTATCACAAACAAAATCTATACTGATTGGGCTGTCACTAGAGGGAATTGTCTCTCACATGAAGGTGAGAAGCAGGATCTCTTCCTTGCTCCTCTCCACACACATTCCCACACCTTGGTGTTTGGTGTTTCTGGGGCCTGGGTGGGTCATGCTCAGCTCTCTCAAACCCTCCCTGCATGGGGACTGTAGCTTTGAACACACTTTTTGTGTGAGAGAAGAACACTTTTTGTGTCTTCTCTACCCTGTACCTGGCACTGGGACCTGCATCACTAAACCTCTGGGCGCTGCCAGCTCACAGCTGTTCTCCCAGGGCACACACACTTTTTACCTTTCCAAAACAATGCAACTCTTTTGCCCAGCACTTTGGCAGCTTCCTTTGCCTTAACTTTTTTTTCCTTTTACATAAACTGTTCATGCAGCAGTATAGGAACTTAGTGCAGAATGCGGATCACACTCTAAAATCCAAGTTGGTCACAGATATATTACAACAAATATGATCAATTATATGCTGGGTGAAATTTGCCTCTGCAGTGTCACCCAAGCCATTCTGCAGGAAATGAGGTGTAAGCAAGGGAGCCTGTTTTTCCCTGGTACTTGACTGTGCCTTCTCTTTCCCAGCACTGGGGAAGGGGTTACACTGCAGCAGAGAACAGGAGCAGGGACAAGTCCTGTCTAAGGTTCCCATTGTGTCAAAGTCATGCACAACATAAACTTCCATTGTTTTTCCCAGGTCAGGACACAGACACCTTTCCAGTCACTATTTGCGTTTTGCTTTTTAGTTTCTAAGTATTATCCTTAAAGCCTGATGTGGGTATATATACATTGAGATAGGATTAAACCCAGATTTTCTTCAGCAATATGTGGAGAAAAGTAGCCTGAAAGGAGACCTTATTGCTTTCTACAACTACCTGAAAGGAGGTTGTAGCCAAGTAGGGATGACTAACAAGTAACAGGATGAGAGGAAATGGCCTCAAGTTGCACCAGGGGAGGCTTAGGAATATTAGGAAAAAATTCTTCACTGAAAAGGTAATCAAGCATTGGAACAGGCTGCCCAGGGAGGTGACTGAGTCATCATCCCTAGAGGTTTTTAAAGATGTGTAGATGTGGCTGTGGTTTGCTGGTGGACTCTATGACCATACAGGTCTTTTCGAACCTAAATGATTGCATAATTCTTTGACTATGCTGTGGCTGTGTGTGGCTCTACTTCAGTCATTCCCTGCTCACAAGAGCAGCCATCTATTTCTTCTATGTATTAAAGCACCTCTGATCCTTCCTTGACTTGTTTGCACAAGAGAAAGATGCAAACTGCTGTGTCCCACTGGTGTCTCCATTGTGGGTACATGCAAGAAGAAACACCTTGTTCCTCCCATGTGGGGTTTGTGCTGAGCCTGCACCAGCAGTCATGAACTTCAAAGAAGGTATCTGGCAGGCAGCCTCTCCCTTTCATCTCTGTAGGACCCTGTAGTTGCTGCTTCTAAGAACTGTTCTACTGCATCTTTGAACTTTCCTGCTGCATCTTCACCATGGTGGTGGCTGCAGGGACAGCCCATCCCACACTTTCTGCACATAGCCATGAGACTCTGCCGTAGATCTGTGGAGTAGGGCTGGTGTGCGCCTCGCCCAGGTCTTAAACTAAACATGAATAATGGCAATAAGAGAAATCAGGTTTGTTTGAAGAAACACTGAGGTACCCAGGCTCAGAGGAGAGTGCCAGCTAAGTCACTAGGATGTTGGCCCATCCCCTCTTATGGAGAAACAGAACTGGGTCAGGGAGAAACAGAGCTGGTACAGATAATCCTCTGCCTGAGGCTGGAATTTGTCTTCCATTTGGGTTGTTTGGGAGCAAGATGTCTTTGTGAATGGTTTTTTAAGTGTTTTGGGAGCAGCCAGGGGAAATGCCATGTGCTGAGCATCACAGCATGGAGCTGGGAGCATCATCCTCTTGGGGACACTGAGCCCTCATTGGCTGCAGCTCGTTAAGAGCAGCAGGCTGCCCATCTCCAGCTCCCTCTGGATTGCTGTGTGGGATCCTCGGCCTCCCCGCTCTGGTGCAAAGGTTCAGTTGCAAAGTGGGAGTGGGAGAAGAGACCCCTCCTCCCACCAGACCCAGCTGGTGTGAGCAAACACCCCGCTCCTGAGGCTGCAGCAATCACTGAACACATGTGGTTTTCCTCTTTATTCTTCTCTTGAATATTTTCCTGGACCCTTTTCAGGGCAAATTCCACTGCTGAGCAGATACCATGGGCAGCAAGCGCAGTGCTGGCAGCTGGTTCCTCAGGGAAAAGGTGAGTGCACTGACTGTGCCTTAATATGCCATTAATGACCAGGAACAAAACACCAACATTACAGACACTTCCCTGGGAGAAAATAAAATAAACTCAGCTAATTTAAATGTTAGTGTTGCACACCATGGTTTTTGCTTTGCTGCTTTCCCTATGAATTATTATGTGAGGCTCATGACAAGCAGGTTTGATGCCTGCTAAAGGACACAGGCAGTGCCATTGCATCTGTGTGGTGACACCAAGGTGCAGGGCTGCCTGCACGATGTGGACAGTGCTGGTGCTTGAAATGGGTTTCAGGTGCCAGGGTTTACCCCACGCTGCAGCATCCTCCATCTCACCAGCATCATGTGCAGTGATGCCTGAGGAAGCTGCTGCTGCCAGACACCCTGACCACTCTGGAGAAATGTGATCTTTGGGGAAACTGGCTTTCATAGCCTTGCTATGCCCCACCTGAGTAACCCTGGGGGCTAAAGTTAATTGTGTGTAAAAGAACTTCACTTTTAAGCAGGAGTGGCTTAAGTCAGCTTTAAAAGCAGCTGTTGAACCCTTCTGAATTACTTGGCAGGGAATTCCATATCCACTTCTCATTGAGTTGCTAGTGCTTCAGGCATGTCACCACCAGTCCCCTGTGGGACCTGCTGACAGCTGAAGTGCATAGCAGGGCTCCTCAAGCAACCCCCTGTGGGACTCCAGCTGTCCCATGAGGATCCCAGTGCCTTTTGGCATCACGGGCCAAGGCATCATGGGCCACATTGGTGAAACCTTCAGGACTGCTCACTTGATGAAACTCACCAACTCCGAATCTGCTCAGACCTTTGATAACTGTTGGCTAGAAACTGTGTGGGGGGAAAAGAAAAAAATGAAGAAAAGAAGTCTTTTCCCTTTTTTCTTTGGGTATGATGGTTTCCTAGGGTGCCTGTGAGGGAGATGCTGGCCACCCTAGCTGAACCTCTATGTGGCCCCTCTTGTGCTCACCACATGGTATCCAGATGATGCTCTCCATACAGCAGAGGCCACCTCAGTTGCTATGGCAATACAAAACAGAAGCCAGGACTTTAAATTGTTTTTTTTTTCTTTCAAAGTAAAGCAACTTGCTTAAAATGCCACTTTCTATTTTGGGTGACTTTGCAGCCCCCCATGTTCACTTCTCTGCACAGTTCACAACATCCACACAGGGCAGGATGCTTGAAAGCAACAAAGCATCCCTGCCCAGCAGCATGAGTGCAACCATGCATGGGATGGTCTGGTGACCAAGGCAGTGGAAGGAACCCAAGTCTTCTCTTTCTCTTCTCCATTCTAGCAATTGTCTGGCAAAGTTAGTCTCAAGGCACTTGTGCTTTGTACTCCCCTGCATTTTTTGGATGGAATTTGGCATCATCTAGAATACTAGGAAAGGGACAAAGAGGACTGTGAAGGACAATTATGGCGAATTTCCATATTCTGGTAGCTGATTCTCAAAACAAAGCTCACAGCACCAAGTCTGACAGTTGAAGAAGCGTTTGGACAATGCTGCCAAGTACATGGTGTGAGTCTTGGGAATGATCCTGTGCAAGGGCAGGAGTTGGACTCGAGGATACTTGTGGGTTCCTTACAACTCAGATATTCTGTGATTCTACCATCAACCAGCAAGATTTGTGCTGTTTCTTGCATTTACACCATCATTTTTCTAATTTTAGTTCCTTCTGTGCCAGCTGCCTTTGTTAGGCTTCTTCCATGCAGCTACAAGTTTCAGTGCTCTTATGTGGCATGTGTTTTTAAACTTGCTTTTCATGCTTGAGCCAGCACCAATTGATGGTAACTCCTCCAGCAGGCCATGCTGGTTGGCTTTGGGTGTCCCACAAATCCCAGCAAGCCACCTTGCAACTGAACTTGCAGGCAGGCAGCAGGCACTGGTGGCAAGGGGACTCTCTTGAAAATGCCCATCAGCTGATGTCCATCAGCAGTGCATGAAGCTGATGGCACTGACAGTGTGGTTCCTTACTGCACTGCTTTGTACTCACAAACACTTTCCTAAGAATAAAGCTAAATGTCCTGCCTCTGGGATTGCCTTGTTCTTCCCTAGAATGAGCAATTCTCACCTCTGTCCTGAAGTCTGAGTCAGTTCAAAATTTTCACCTCCATCAGCAGCACAGCTCTGTCTTAATGGTGTTTTCTGAAGTTAGACTACTGAAGTTGGATTCCTTCCTCAGTAATGTGATTTAAATCACCCTTCAATCACTAGTCATTTCCTCACCTTGTGGCAATAAGGACAAATTAGCCACTTAAATAAGAGAAACATGCTTCTAGAAATTGGTTCAGTTTGGAGTGGGTTTTTGAGGAGTGACTGCCAAGCTCGGATCTGTTGGTTTCTCTGCTGTGGGTGTATGGAGGAAAAGGACACAAGCAGGAAAAATGGCACAATTCTCATATTGTGCACAACAATGATATAGAAGGAAAGGGTTTCTGAGTGCTGTAGTGGGCTGCTACCAGAGCACTGTGGTCATCCCTGCCTGCATCCTCTCTTCACCTGCACCAGAAGCTTGTGGACACAGTGGGTAGGTTTTTCTGAATGGCCCAGCACTCTTGGAAAGTCAGAGATTTCAGTGCTTAATCAAGCCCTGAAAGGTGAGGGAGTGTGTCTCAGTGATGGTAGCCACCCGTATCATTGAATAGCAATGAGATTTACCCTCCAGCTTGCCTCCAGGTCATGCCTTTTCCTTAAAAATAGGGGGAAATTATTTTTAGTATGAAAAAGAGTGATGCTGGGAGGTGTTAAGACCCAGCTGCAGGGGTTGGAATGGTGGGCTTGCCTCTAGAAAAAGCTCAAAGTTCACTTGCTCTGCCCATGGGGTTGAGAGGATTATTGGTACTTCAGAGATTGCATCACAGCCTTACCAGACTGGCTGGCCACCTTGGATGACTAATTAATGATTTGCAATGGGTTGGAACCCACAGGCATGCCCTGTTGTGTCCTGGAAGAGAGGATGGAGTTGCACAGTGAGTACCTGGGTGAGCTGGAGTTTCATACAGGTGAGAAGAGCTGAAGTGAATGTATTTGACCCAGGCAGGTTTTTACCTTTATCCATGTATTTTAAAGTAGCAAGCTTTTTTGTTTGTTTTTGTTTTTCATCCCAGAATAGTGATATTTTACTCTTTATGCCACCAGCATGATGGTGAGAAGCCAAGCTATTTAATTTCTTTTCCTTAACCAAAGTTGCAACCACTGCTATGGGTGACAGTGACCCAGGCTGAGGAGCTGCTGCCACCTGAAATACCACAGGAAAGTCTTTGCAGCAGCCTGCTAAAATGAACAGAAAGAAATTGCTTGGATCAGGTGGTAGCCACCTGAGTGCACCCAAAGAACAGAAGGATGAGAGTGTAACCGCTTTCTTAAACTGGCCTCCAGCAAACAAAATACCGAATTATTTGCTGGGCCTTTTTTAATCACTCCAGGGCATGGTCTACAGAACTCCAAATCAGTAACCCTCATGTCTGGACCAGAAAAAATCAGTAGAAACTATAGCAAAGTACAGGCATTGCAGATGCTAGGATAAATGTGATGTATAAAGCGAAGAGATAAAATGAGCTACTACAAATGGAAGTTTTGCCTGATACATCTGTGATGTCTGCAGGAATGAAGAGGTAACACATTCTTAAATGGTCTGAAAAGGGAAGGATGGATGGATGGATGGATGGATGGACAGATAAGTATAAAGGAATTTACTTATGCTATAGGATTGTTTAGGATTATTAGAGATTAGGCAAAATATTACAAAAGTTTTTCTCCATATCGATTTTGAGGCAGCAAAGCTGCTACCCATTAACTAAATCTTAGTTATCTAATATTAACTAAAAGAAAAACAGGAGTCTAAAAAACAGTAGTTCTAACCATTCATATACTTTGAGGTCAAAATTTAAATGGTATTGGGATCACTTTGGGCAGAGGTCTGAAAATATCAGCTCAGTGCTCACCTTACTTAAGAAAAAGAAGCTTTTGGAGAGCCTTACAGCTTACCCTTACTGACCTGTGTAAAATCGTTCCCTGGGCATCTTACTCATCATATAGGGTGACACTGGCATCTAGGACTTGCCACCCCTGCTGTGGCACAGCATGTCCCTGTGCAGCCTGTGTGGCCATGTTTCTGTGTCCTTAGCTCTTTGCTTGACAATTTAAACTCTCTACATGGCAGCTGGTACCTGGCTAAATCACGTACAGTGTCAGCCATACCCGTGCAGAGCAGTGGCAAGAGGCTTCCCAGCTGCCTAATGCAGGCAAAAGGAACATTTTGATGAGGCCCCCTTGACCCCACAGCTAATGCAGGCCAGCAAATTTGCCTCAGTAATTTGTGTACCAGGCTTGTACCTTTGGCCTGAGGCTGGAGACGATGTTAAACATCTGCTGCTGGACTCCTGAGGGTGACGTCAATACTCTTTTGTCTTAAGTCTGGTACTGGCTCAGCTGCACCTGTTTCTCCCAAAGATAAATTGTATTTTATTGTGCAGTATTGCTCAGGACAGAAAAAACCTCATTAGGTATCAGCAATTCAACACCTTACACTCAATAGTAATAAATAATCACCAGGGTCGCTTTTTTCCCCTTTTCACTTTTTCTTTCCTTTCTTCATTTCTGCCTGTACACAGGCTCTCAGGAAGAATAGAGGATGTCAGAGGATGGTTGCAGAGCATCCCTGTGAATTACTGGGGACAGTATCAATAAGCCAGGGCAGCAGAGATGTGCTCTGCTATTCTCTGCCCAAGCAGGGTGGTTTTCTGCAGGACATACCAGCAGTGGGAGAAACTCAGGGCCTCTCCCCAGGGCATGTCTTGGGGTTCATCCAAGGGCACACCCAGATTAAGCTGTCCAGCCCTGGGAAAGGGGTGGACTCCACCTCCCACATGCAATAGGCACTGTAAGACATCTGTCTCCAGCCTTCCTTGAGCCATGGGATGCTTGTCTGGTCAGGAGTGCAGGGAGTTGGGCACAGATGGACTCATCTCCTGCAGAGGTTTTTAGGGAACTCTCACTCTACCAGCCTGCCCTTACCTCCCATCAGCTGCAGACTTCAGGGAGTCTCTGTCGTGTCCCACAAACCCCCGGATTTGGTGGCATTGGACAGAAGAATGCTGGCAGCTGCTGGGAACCCACCTGGAGGGGTGCACCCTGGGCAGGGTGTACTGGGCCTCTCTGCTCTGTCCTCTTCCCTCCCCACCATCTTTCCTCGAGCTTAAATCCAAAGATTTAAGGAGTGACGTTTTCCCTGCAAGCCTTGTTTCCCTCTCAGCTTGCCTCAGTGCCAGTCAATTTATTTGCTGGTAGAAAAGAAATTTCCTCTCTTCTCCCAAAAACGTAGTGTGTGGGCATTAACCACAGCTTTGGGAAGGTCCCGGAGCTGGAGGCCTTGCGCTGCCGAGGAGCAGGTGGATCAGCCAGCCCCGCAGTTTTGGGATGGCCTGCTGCTGCCATCTAGCCACGGTGCCGCTCAGCCCTTACCCGCGCCACCTCCTTCGGCTACGCTCTGCCCACACTACTGCTTTTCTGCAGCTTTCCTCTTCCGAGCCACCAAGACAAGGTATGTTTTAGGGTCTCTTCGTTTAGCCAACCCTTTCCAAGAGGGAAGCCGCAGCGGCTGCAGGGCCGGGCCGTGCCGGTCGCTCTGCCCCGCTCCCCACGGGCTCTGTGCGCTGCATCCTTCCTCCCTGAGATTCACCTGCTGAAGGAACCCCACCGTGCCCCGGTGCTGGCACCGTTATGGATCCAGCTGCTCCCCCACCACCTGTCCTAAGGACACCAGCAGCGTCCTAAACCTGAGGCTGGGAATGGGTCTCAGCTTTTGAAGCCATTGGCTCCCTCCGATGTCTATAGCTGTCTCAGGATAAGAAAACATCGATCAGCACGTTCAGCTGGGGACACAGGAAAACTGCTTTTAAAAAGTATTAAAACCTGATAAGGGTCAGGGCTCCTGGGTGAGGAATCTTCTTCACGTCGTGGAGCGGGATGAGACTCTTCCCTTTGATCCAACAGTGACACCGTGTCTTTGGTTTAACATCCATTACCAGTTCTTCCCTGCTACTTTTTCATGTTTTTTGGAGGCAGGAGTGTGTCCTCTCCCTTCAGCAGCTCCTCAGGCTGCTGCCATTTTAGATCCACTCTAGCACTGGAGCACAAGCCCTCACCGAGCAGAGCCCCATAGAGAGGCAGCCAAGGAGCCTGTAGTGTTGGCAAACCCCATTGTTGAATTGAGGGAACTGTGCTGCAGGGCTCATCCCCATGGCACTGCCAGACCCACTAGGGAGCACGGTGATGACAAGCACGCTGGGATTGGAAGGAACTTCAGGAGGCCTCTAGCCCAGGCTCCTGCTCCAAGTAGGATCAATTGCAAGATCAACTCTGGGCTGCTCAAGACCTTCATCTGTCAGGTCTCAAAAGCCTCCAGAGATGGAGCCTGGCCAATGCCACTAGTCCTGGCTGTCCCCATGAGTCAAATTTCTCCTTGCATCCAGCCTGACTCCCAGGTTTCAGCTTGTGTCCACTGGCACTTGACGCTGGATCAGCAATCCTGCAAAGCTGCTCTACAGAAGGCGGCATAAATCAGTTCCATGCACTTACTCAAAAAACCCACCCCCAAACCTCTGACAACAGTAAACCTAAATTAACCTTAGCAAGAGAGAAGAATAAAAAACATCACAGAAATAGCTACTGAAAGAACCAAGCCTCAGACTGGGCTCCAAGCAAGAAACTGGAAGCTGACAGGACATTTGAGGTAACAGCCTTAATAAATAATTAAAGAAACCCTAGCTCTTTTTTAAGTTTTCTGTATATTAAAACTCTCACATCCTCTGTTTCCCATCTCTGAATGGATGGGATGAGAGCTTTGGTTACAGTTTTTTTTAGCTGTGCAATAGGTTAATTATTACTTTGTACATACTTTTCCCCTGTACTTTCTTATTTGCATTTTTCACTCTAATAACATCTCTCATGCTGTGGTCTAACATTGGGAGTGTGGGATTCATTTGAAAGTTTTCCATTTCACTCCTTTCCTCCTCCTCCTCCTTCCCTGGCTCTCACCGACAGTTTCTTGGATGCAATTTTTTTTTTGTTTTGAGCTGAGCTCCATCTTGTGGGCTTTTGCGTAGCTAATTAGTCACCTCATCCTTATCTCTGGGAGGATCTCCCTTGGCTCCGGTCAGAGGAACACCTCCCTGCTTTGCTTGCGGTCAGATATAAACATAGAATCAATCACAGAGTTAGAGAATGGCTTGAGTTGGAAGGAACCCTTAAAGACCAACACCCTGCCCCTGGTAGGGACACCTTTCCACTAGACCAGGCTGCCCAAATAACCCATTGGGAAATGAAACCTAGATGGCAGAAGAAGGTGACTCCTGTATTACCTGACTCGTGAGGAGTTTGGGAGCCATTCTGGTGAGGTGCAGGAGGAATCTCCCTCCTCTGAATCAGCAGTCTCTGGCAAGTTAGATTTTCTTCTGCTTTTCACTTAAGTCAGACGCTTTAATTGTTTAATGCATGCTTTGAAGAAAAGTGGGACAACCATTGCTGAGAAATATTTATTGAGAGCTGTTACAGTGAAATGCTGTTGCTACTGATGAACTATAGTTAACAGCAAGTAAATGGAGTTCTTAATCAGGATTTCTTTTTAATTTAACAATGCAATAGATTATTTTCTTCTTACCCTCACAGTAAGGGCAGCAGCACTTCTGTTCTTACTGAAAACTGCATCCATGTTATCCTGTTCCAAGCATTGCAATCCTGTGCTTTGCAAGATTGCCAGCCAGTATCTTCTTTTTCCAGCTAGTGAGCTTAGTAGCCAAATATAAAAAGGCGATGCTTAAGCCAACTGAATGTCCAAATCCTGTTCTCACGCGGTAGGAAGCTGCTGTCTCAGGGTAGGTTAAATAACACCTGTAAAGTATTTTGAGAATTCTTTGTACTGAGCTGCTACAGTTGCCCTTTCTCAGCTCCTTGCTGAGAAACTCAGTGCTTGCTGAGTTCTCAAGGTACTCTGAGCCTCCTCATCCCTAGCAATGATAAGGTGCTGGGAGCACTGGTCTCTGCACCACTGTTCTGAAAGTGTCTGCCTTTCTCTTATTCCTGAATTGCTGCACAGCCTTGCTGTCTTCTGGCTGCTCTCTGGACTGGAACATGGCAGTTGGCTCTGAACCACAAAAGCAGGGTGAACCAATTAGTCCTTTGCAAAGCATTTCAAGAGCATGAACTGAAGAGACTGTAACTGGAAGGCACTTCTTTTTTGTGGGAATATTGTGGGTAAGACTGGGACCAGCTCCCTAAAATGAGTGAGAAAAAGAAGAGTTGGATTCAGCATGCTAATGCTTTTGTCTTCAGGCAAAGACTAACACAGAGGAAAATTGTTGCTGCAGTGTGAGCATCAAGAAACACATGTAAATAAGGGTCTAACATTTACTAGGTTGTAGCAATACTTGCAGGACTACAAGGACACACAAGACTGGAGTGTGCTCCCTTGAGGGAACTCCCTTCATTTGCCAGTGATTTCCCTGTAGCGCTTGTGGCTTCTCCATGATGGAATGGAGGGGACACAAGGGGCCATTGCTGTCTATGCCCAAAGTGCCCATCTTCACCCTCAGACTCACCATGCAAAGGGCAACATCATCTTGGTGGCCATGCCCCTCTGGGTGCCCATCATCAGCTTTCCAAAAGTGGCACCAACGCGGTCAAGTTGCTCTAAACACCTCCTGTACTGAGAACTACAAAACCAACTGAAGAGCAAGAGCAAAGCTGGGCAAAACCCAAGTCCCAGCCCCAATATATGCTCCCTACTCTCAATGTATTTTTAGGGTTGTCAAACACAGTGCTTTAATGAGCTTAAGACAAATTTGAATTGCAGGCATTTGTGACATGAGTACTGAAACCAGACCATGGCCATGGCGGTACCAACTGCCTTCAAACTGTTAAGAAAATCAGGTGATGGAATCAAAACCAGGGACACTCTCCAAAGCAAGTCACTCTCACTTCTTTTGGTACTGATCGGTGCTTCTTTCAAGAGAAAATGAAAAATAATTATTGCAGTGATTGATATTTTTCTTTTTATCAATTAAATAATATTCATCTAAGCTCCTCTTGCAATACTTTTGGATAATGATTTTTTTAAAACTTTTTTTTGTGGAAGAGAGTTGGTTTTGATCTGGAAATCTTACTGCAAATTGATGCTGTGTTTAGCTATAAAACACCTGTTTAAAGGATAGTGGTTTCTGGGCATGAGGTCTGTGGCAGAAGAGCTCTCACCAGCTCCAGGTTTGTTTCTGCTCCTGCAGGTGCAGTCATGGGGTTCCTGCTCAGTGCTGCTCCCAGCTCTGGGTTTCTCTGCTGGTGAAAGTGAGGTGGCAGAATTCACTTTGCCATGGCAAATGGTGCACTGACACCTTGTCTGCAAGGCCTGTGTGGTAGGCTAGATGACAGCGGCTTAAAAAGTAAAACCTGAGTTACATGGTGATACAGTAAGACAAAGGGTATCTGCCCCATGGTATGCTGCCATCAGCAACCTCCCCTCGCCCCTGACTTCCTCTCACTGTCAGTATTCTCCTATCTCTCCTAAAACATTTACAACTTTGATTTTCCATCCTCTGCATGTAATTCCAGAGGAAAAGTGTTTCTCAGCCTTTTTTTGTATATGAAACTACCTTTGCACCAAAGAATGTCAGCTGAACTTCAATACAGGACATGTATGGCTACATGGGGACTAAACATGAGGTCTCAGCTAGACCTCAAGTTAGATCTGAAGTGTCTCCACTATTCAGAAAAGAGAATTGGGTTGTTGAGAAGCCATCTCAGGCAGGTATCTTGGTATTTACCTCAGGTATTACTTTCTTTTTACACGTGTGATTTCAAGAGAATCTACATCACCATCACTGGTGCCAGGGAGTGGAGTGAGTACCAGGGACATTTGGAGCAGGGATGCCACAGCCCCTGCTAATGTGCCAGCAAAGCCCACAGTGAGACAGAGCACCATATAGAGGCAAGGCTAGCAAGGAGCAAGCTGAAAGGCACAGGCTATTCTTGGCTCCAACTTTAATATTTGTTGAGTTAATTACATTAGACAGATGCAGCTGATCTCAATTTTTCTGCCATGCAGCTCCTCCCTTCCTCCTGTATCAGACAAGCTTGCCCCAGGGAGGAATAATTAAGATGAGCAGTTAGAACAACTGGATTTGATCAATAAACACAGCAAAACAGAGCAAAGGCTTTAATGTCCCAAAAGGCCATCAAGGGGAAGTCAAACTAAATCATATGAGCTCACTGCTTACTTTGTTACATCTTTGCTGTCCCACGTGGTCTTCACTCCAGATACCAGTAATAAACAAATTTCCCTGCTGTGGATTGTAGGGAATATCCACAGTCACCCTATGAGCAACTGCTGTCACTTGGGGTATTTCAAAATCAATTAACAAATGGGCAACCAGGAACCAGGCAGCTGTGAGATGAAGGATCCCAAAGCCCAGAACATTTGTTCAGCATAACCTGAGAAAGTTAAGTCTTGCTGAAAGACACACCAGCATTACTGTAAACACTTATTACTCCCAGAAAGTACTAAAAAGTCTCTTGACGAAATCCTTTTTTTAAAACAGAAGATGCTTCAGATTAGCCATTTTTAAACACCTGACACACTTGTGATAGACATGGATTTGAGAGCATCAGCCAAGTCTATGACATACCTGCCATAGGAGAGAAAGAACTACAGTCAGCTACATCTCTTTTGGAGAGCATCATACCAATCAAAATGCTGGTTTAGTGTGTTTCCACAGGCCTGGCCTCCAGAAGAGTTGTAAATTTTGGATTCTTGACACAAAACTCAGTGAAATAGCTAAATGCAGATAAAGAAATTAATTGGTACCCTGACAACTTCCTCTCAGTGAAGCTCATTAATTAGTTTCAACAAGTGATTGCCTTCAAACTACCTGCTGGAGATGGTCTGCACTGGCTATGAGTAGAGGAAGGCAGACTTGCCCAGCTGTGCTGTGCTACTTGCCCAGGAGGACACTAGGTGCTAGTGCAGGTATCAAATAAGGTTCTACTACAGATGAACTCCCTTCTGACTCAAAAGAGGCCCAGGCACTGGAAAAAGTAGCTGTATCTCTTTTAGACAATTGCAGCTTCTCAGTATATTTTCTGCATACCTGTTCAAATGTACTTAGCTCTCACAGAGCAAGATTTAGATGTGAAATTGTTACAGTATGAACATTTAGTTACCATTTACTACCTGTTTACACGTAAGAATCATTAAGTTTCCAGTTGAATTTGGAGAAGCTAAAGGAAACCCTGGTTTAGATGCAGTGAGTTTCTGTGAGATTAAGGCTATGGCTCCACTATGTGTATGTACTGAAGTTTGTCATATGCATAAGAATAAAGGCAAGTGCTATTTCAATCACATGCTTGAAGGTGGAAATAAAACAAATTTTAAAAGTCACTTGGGATGCTTCAAGAGACTCAGGAATGAGGTACCATCACTCTTGTTTACCCTACTAGTTCAGCTAACGGAGAGTTTCTGCTGGAAGCACAGAATGGAGGGTAAACATTGCCATTCAGAGCTGCTTGTACAAAACCACCTTTATTTCTCATCTTGCTAGAGCCACTGTTGCTATCAGCAATGCCAACCTTTGGACAACTCTCCAAATTTCAACACTTACCCCAAGTTAGCTTAAGCTTTACCTATTTACTTGATACATTAAGATCTTCCTCTTTATACAATCAGGCATTTGCTATGGCATCCCTGCAGTCCAGGACCTTCTGGAAAATAGATCAAATCCAGCTCTAGGACCAATTAGTTTGCTGGAAACATTCTCTAATTTTAGTGCAAAAAGTGGCAGCAAACTTGCATAGGTTAACTATAAATTGTCAGAATACTTCGCTTCAATAAGTAGACTATTTTATCAGCAACACCCCCTGTGTTAGTATTTACTCCTTAGTGTCATCTATCACATTTAATCCAAAATCAGAAGGGTAGCACATCTTTTCATGACGTTAAAGAAGAGCTTCTAATCGTATTGCACATACGAAAGATGCTCTTTAATACTTTTATACTAAAGCCCTAGGCAACACAGGTCAGAGAGTCTGTCAGCCACAGTTTCAGCTTTCTGGGTTTTCCTGTAACATATTTTAGTTCTCACACACATAAGAAGCAGAGTGCCAGCCCTGGAGCCTGTGCTGTATTCTCTCATTAATGACTAGAGATGTTTATTAACAGCTATCAGTACTGGCCACAGCAATTGTAGACTAACTTGCAGAAAACCAGCACTGCACAGAACTTGCAATATGTGACTTGTTACACCCATGTTCAGTAGTGAAAAACAAATGTGAATTCACACAGTATTCAATCTGTTGACAGTCAGCCTTCTTCTAATCACACATGAAAAAAGACAATTCAGTTTCCCTACCCATTGAGGGTTTCCTTCACTTCAGCTGGAAGGACAAGGGTAGGGGAGATCCATTTATTAGTAAATTCTGGGCTTGCAGCCCTCATATATGCTATAAGAGTCAGCCATGACACATTAATTTTCTACAGGTTAATGAAACACAAGACCAGTTATTTCAATATACTTTATTTTAAAACAGGTAGGTCACAAAGCACTAAGCTTAGCCCATTCTGCCATACACAAGCTACAAATACTTGTTTGACAGTTGAGGGTCAGTCTTTAGTAGCATACATGAAAAGTGAATAAAAATCCATATAAAACAATATTCAAATAGTTTCCATAGGAACACAGATAATTGTGACCCATCTCCTAGTCATTTTTCTTGCATTTATGCCAAACCTAAATGTTAAAAAACACTTAAAAATTCTACCAAGAATTAAGTTAACAGTCCCCCAAATGCCCTAAATTTAATGACTAACCTTGGACTTAGTTACTAAATATTACCTATACATTAATACTAGCTGAAGCACAAGTTGCTGGATATTCAATTCCACTTTCCCAGGCACAAGAGACTGGCAGACTAGAAACATCCTGCTCTTCCACCTCAGCTAGGAACCCTTGCTCCTTGATCTGCTGCATTAGTTGCCTAGAAAGAAAAAAAAAATAGAGCAAGTCAACAACTGCTTCACTGCAATCTACCTAAAAATGTAAGGTACTTTTTTTTTTTAAGTGCCAGTGAGTATGAAATGAACACTTAATGCATTACCTGCAATTTAGATATTATTACCATGGGGGAAAAAAATAAAATAAAAGCAGAATCCATGCAGGTCACTTGTGGTTGGCTAGGCTTTAGGGTAAATGCCAGTACCAAGCTGTTTTTACTATTCCTGTGTAGGATTTAGATCTGCAAAGATGCACCTATATAAACCTGTAGCTACATCTGTATACCCCATGCTATACAGATTTACTGACTTAGTGCTCAATAGTTCACAATTTCAGATGTGATAATCCCTGACAACTTGACTGTCACTTATCCCACACCCTCACATTACTGGATAACTTGAATCAAGAGAAGGTATGGATAACAGACTAGGAATATAAAGGAGCTGACCAGACCAATAAGAACCATGAAACTCCTTCCATACTCAGACAAGAATTGTACTTCTGAGATTGTGTTTTAGAACTTAAGTTGACTGCGTTTTTGGACCTAGTTTATAGATTCATAGAATGGTTTGGGTTGGAAGGGAACCTTGAAGTTGTAGTTCTAACCTCCTTCGACACAGGTAGGGACACCTTCAACTGGACCAAGTTGCTCAGAGACACAACCAGCCTGACCTTGAACACTTCCAGGGATGGGACATCTCTTTCAACTGGAAGCCATCACCCCTTATCCTACCACTACACGCTTTTGCAAACCATCTTGCCCCATCTTTCCTGTAAGTCTCCCTCAGGTATGGGAAGGCTTCAATAAGGTCACCCCAAGACCTTCTCCAGGCTGAACACATCCAGTTCTCTCAGTCTTTCCTCATAGCAGAGGTGCTCCATCCCTCTGAACACAACTTGGTGGCCTCTGGACTTGCTCCAACAGGTCCCTGTCCTTCCTGTGCTGGGACCCCAGAGCTGATGCAGCCCTGCAGGTGGGGTCTCACCAGAGCAGAGGGGCAGAATCCCCTCCCTCCCCTGCTGCCCACGGAGCTTTGGATGCAGCCCAGGACACGTCTGGCTCTCTGGGGTGCAAGCGCACATGGCTGGGTCATGTCCAGCCTCTCACCCGCCAACATCACAAGTCCTTCTCAGCCAGGCTGCTCTGGATCTGTTCATCCCCCAGCCTGGATTCATACCAGGGGTTGCCCTCATCCAGGTGCAGCACCTTGCACTTGGTCATATTAAACCTCATGAGAGTCCCATGGGCCCAATCCTTGAGCTTGTTCAGGTCCCTCTGGATGGCATCCCATCCCTCAGGTGTGTCAACAGCAACATTCAGCTTGGTGTCATCTTATAGTTCTAGTTATCTTAGGTATGCAAGGCAAACAACTGTGCCACTGCATGGCTCCTCATGTATTACTAATTTTTAGAGATATGTAATTATCTTGTCCTTTATCTTTCACAGTTTCTAGCCACAAATGTAGTTGTACACCTTTACAATATGTGGATGACATTCCAGAAGACTTCTGCCCATCCTAGAAAGATCTGCAACCATAATCTCACTGATGCATGCCTCTCAGTTAAGGGCCAGCCTTTATCATAGAATTCTCTTGCCAAAACAGAAAACACACATAGGGCTGAAAGAGGGCTGTGCTGTGGCCTTGGATGACAGTTATGTTTGCATAATTAAGCTCAGCATGCCTCAGACCAAGCATTAAATTTTAACAGCAATCTAGTGATACAGTGAAAAGCTAGTTATTCTCCCACAGAGCCATAAGACAATGACTTATGTTCAATTAGACAGTTTTGGAACGTTAAGAGAAGTCTAAAAGCTTCATGTATTTTGAAAAATGCCTTAATCAACCAGAGGGTTCACTAAGGTAAAGAAATAATACAAGCCCTGCTTATACCGACAGGGTTAGTAGAAAAACAGAGGAGGAATTCCCCTGAATTTAAAGATTTTCAATAAATTCAAACACAACCCAATAGCAGAGCTCATCATACTTTAAGGTAACACTTCTGCCCAAAAGCCCTCTACCAACTGAGCAGGCCTATACCAGTAGAGGTAAGGGCTTCCTCTTACAGGAAATCCCACTTTTATAGAAGTTGCAATCTGTGTTGCACTGCAGAGCACCCAGGTTACTTTAAACTGCTGTTTAAGTTGCAGTTTCACAGTATCCTTGCACTTAAAAGGTAGTCCTGCTTTCTTTACTTACCTGTTTAATAACTTCCCATGGAGATCTAGCACTCTGCACTGAGCACTGAGCCAGAGCTCAACCTAAACCAAGGAATAGCTCTCAAACAAACATAGAGATCATACTGTGAAGCAACACTGTTGAATGTCCTTGCATCATGATTTAGTAAGCTACTAATTTACAAGACAACATATTATAACTGTGATTAACAGGTGTCTGATTACTAGTCACAGAAGATAAATGTGAAGAATTCATAATGATTCTAGATGTTGTGCAATAGTGAAAACACTAGCTAAAATCCAGATTAATGAAGACTCCTAACATTACCCCTTTAAAAACATCTCATCCTGTAAGTGTGTAAAACATCTGTCCTGTAAGCAACAACAGGAAAAAAAGTAATTAGGAGCATCAGCATTTTTCTAACCACACAGCAAAAACCTTCAGAGGCACTGCCTTCTTCCACATCAGGAGATTTTACAAGAGCTGTGGGACCAAAACGACCCCTGTTTGTTAAGGGGTAGCCAACTGATATGAGCTATTTATTACAGTGAACTCAGAAGTACAGGTGGATTAAGATATTTAGTTACTAACCATGCTGGTCTTGACATCACGTAGTGTATTGTTGGTCTCTGGAATCCATTGAAAGTAGAAGCTGCTGCAACAGTATAGGCACCCATGTTTTCAAACAGGATCCAGTCACCGACGTGCAGCTCTGGCATATTAAACCGCTCAACAATCCGGTCTAAGCCATCACAGGTTGGTCCCCAAATGCTGCAGGAGTAGCAGCTGTCATCTGGCTTAGGCCGCTAAAGAAGACAGTGGAATTATAATTATTTGACTATCAAAACGGAGCTTCCAGAAGTAATATCCTAGTTAGTGTAACATTCCACCTCTGAAGAAAAGGAAGAACTGCTTGCAGGTTCTTCTTCACCTCTGGCTTTGAGTTAATTCCACTGCATGTTTCATAAGTTAAATGCCAAGGTCTGGCAACATGAAGGGAGCAATGAACTGAGAACTGACTGCTGTGACAAGGATTCTCCCACATCCATGATATGTGACTAGTATGTGATACTTCTAAACAGGCATACCTTTTGCAGGACTGGCTTAACATGTGCATGATCATACAAGATGCAGTTGAATGATCCATAGACCCCATCATTCACATAGTACATAAGAGTTTTGTCATTTGCATCATCTTCATCTGGAAGAAGTTGAGACACCAGTGAAAAAAAGTCTTGGAAAGAAACACACAGTTGGCTAGATTTAAGACTAGGTCTCGATTTACATACCATCAGAACCTGTTTGCTCCTTTAATACAATTTTCTTTGCAATGATGTTGACTGCCAGCGTGAATGCTGATGCAACATAGTATCTTCCTGGCTCTGCAATAATATTTATTCCAGAATCTGAAGGAAAGTATTTATCCAGGGCTGGGTTGATTACACTTGTGATCTAGGGAAAAATCAGATGCTAGTATTAAAATTTCAGCAGCTACTCAGGTGCTACTTTAGAAGTCTGAGATGAAGTAAGACCCTCAAATCCAAAACTATATACTAGTGAAACATGTAACATCTATTAACATGTATTGTAATTTCTATTGACTGCTTTTGCTTTTTTTCCCCTCATTCGAAATCTTGTTTAATCTTCATTGCATTTGAATTTATACAAAGCAACAAAAGCAGACATCACTTGCAGCCTGAAGTTTAAGTAACAAAACAGGTCATGTTTGAAGCTGAAGTAAATCACCCCTCCTAGGCTCATTAAACCACCACTAATGCCCTGCAAGTCCCCACACTTCAAATCTCATTTGTACTTTACTTGTAGTGCTGCTACTTGTGCAGTACTCCACAGCTCACTAAATCCTAAAGATGTCATCTCATGGGATCATAAGCATACAAAAGGCTTCACTATCATACTTGCAATTCAGCTGCCTTCATGAACAGTTATTTCCAGGTTCTGAAGTCACCATGAAGCTGCCTCCAACTGCAACATGATCGCATCATGCTGTGGAGCCCAACGACCTAATTTGCTTTTGATGCCTCACCTACACCAATTCTGCACTTCGAGAAGCCAGACTTCATTAGGAGGTACCACAAGTGCTACAATGTTAGCTCTCACTATTACAAGGAAGCTCTTTTTATGTAACTTACTGTATCCTTGTGTTAATATGTAACATGTATCACCTCCTTGGGTTAGAAGGCAAGGTGCTCTCACAACACTGCTTTAAGCAGAAGTCCTATTCAGCTCCCGTGTCTCTTCTGAAAGCAGAGCTATTGCTGAGGCAAAGCAGACTGGAAAACACTGAAAAACTTAAAAATTATACAAAAAGCTAGCTCTAAATCAAATCGGACAATGACCTTGCATGCTGCCACCCCTAAGGACAGTATGGGTTCAGCACTACCCTTTCACCCTACTTGGGAGCAGTGCCAACCTATTCAGTCTGAAGTACAGCACCCACTGGAAGAAGCCTATGTCAGTAAGAATCAAGCTTGTAGCTAAAACCAGCTTTACTTTGAGACTTCTGCATGTTTGTGCACTCATTTAGCTATGTATCTAATGAGCTCATCTAATTTTTAGTTTTCAGATAATTTCCTCTTAATTACATTTCTGACCAAGCAGACACATTTTTGCAAATGTGTCTCCATACAAACAGAAAATAAAAAGATTTTACTTAATCCAGATCAACACTCAAGCAGACTCCACAACCTGAGAACTTCTTAGCAAAGCTATACCTCTTCAAATTTAAGCTTGACATCTTCAGAGCCAGGGAAGCCACCACCAATATCAAGCAGATACATATTGAAGCCAAGTTCAGCCTAAAATGAGATTAACAGCAACACTGTCAAGAAAAGTTTATAATTTACATCGGTTCATAATTTATCATTTTAGCTTTAAAAGTAATGTAAAGTCATTTCAGTAACACTTGAAACAGAGCTAACACATGTTCAAGTAGCAGTCATTTGATTTTGAGCTGCCAATTTTAGTGCATCTGTAGATGAGTTTTGCCAAGCTGATCAAAGTAAGCTACAAGGACCTAAAAAATTCCAGCATGAATTCAGTGACTTTGCTAGCTTTTAACCCCATAACAATTGTACACCTTCTTCAGTTTTACCACAACAGCTGAGCAGTAGTTCCAGATAAAGTAGAACTAGACTTACTCCCATATCAAACACACAGCGGGCATCAGAAATGGCTTGAACAAAGGTCTCTGGGTCTGTACAGCCACTTCCAACATGGAAACTACAGAAAGATACAAAATGTCAGTTGCTATTTGGCAAATTAGTTAAGAAGTTTTATATAAAACTCATGTCATCACATGCAAAGGCATCTCTACTGTCAGGGAGACCATTTAAAGACTTATTTAATATGACTGTGTTTTGACACTCTCAGCTCACCTAACTCCAACAATGGCAAGGTCAAGTTCCTTTGCACGCTCCAGAAGAAGCCTGCTAGTCTTAAGTGTGGCTCCAAATTTAACACTCAGACGACAGACTGCTTTGGAGTCATCAGTGGTAATGCGCAAGACTAACCTAGAAACGGGAAAAAATGGGAAGTTTCAGTATAACAGACATCATCATCAAGCAGATATGATCTCAGAATGAGTCTGAGCTTAAAGATACAAGCTTCCTAAAGTGCCAGTAAACTCTACAAGGTTACATTTCACTGGTTAAAAGTATGCTTATTATTTCACAATTTTGCACACTACCTTAAACTAAGGAAGAACAAGTTTCAGATAAAGCAGATATTTCTGTATCTTGGGAACCCAAGGAAAAATTATAGAGCAATTAGCATTACTTACTTGGCTTTGGGATGGGCCCTTGCAACTTTCATTAGTTCTACTTCGCTATCAAATGTCATCATCTGCACACCACTGCTGGCAGCATGTTTGATCTGAGATACTTGTTTGCAGGGATTTGCATATATTATTCGCTCAGGAGGCACACCAATGCTCTGTACCAGCTGTATTTCCGTCTGAAAAAAGAACAGATTACATTTGTAGAAGATATTTCTAGATGGATGATTAGTGTAATCACAACAACAAAAGCAACACTACTTGGTTATGCTTAATTTCATACAAACATGTCTTGTAAGGCTGAACAGATACTAATGTCACAGATCAGAAGACAGTTGAGATCTCACCTTACTGGCACAATCAAATCCTGCCCCAAGAACAGCAAGCGTCTTCACAACAGCTTTGCTGTCGTTACATTTTACGGCATAGAAGGGGGTCACCCGAGGAAGGGCCTTATGCCATCGCATGTGCTTCTTCACAATGTCCCCGAGGTCAGCAACATAGAAGGCATCTTTATCATCCTAGAGCAAACACACATCTTAACGTTACAAACAACGGACAACAGGATAAGCCTAGAGGTCAGCATTTGAGGGGGCGGTCTTGCAGATCATTTGCAAGGACAACTTGTTCTATTAGTTTATAAGTTTGTAGCATCATGAAACGTAGCGGTTTTCCCATCATACTTACAGAAGATGACACTTCATTTATTTTTTGGTCAAGGATATCCTTGGCAGTAAAGCCTTCATCAAGGAAGGTCAATTCGAATTCTTCTTTGCTGAAGTTACTCATGATTTCAGGTTTATGTGAAAGGACTTGGGTATGAACTGCTGAAAAAAAAAATCCAACAACGCATTAATTATTTAATTTGAATTCATATATTTACATTCAATACTTCACTTAGATTCATATAGTCATTATATGACCACTAATTTGTGCTCATATCATTTACAATTATACAGCTTCTACAGTAATCACTGACAGCTCCACAGATTAGACACTTGCATAATGACAGATGTAATCAGAACCAAGGAGGCAGGCCAAAATCTTGCTAGCTGGAAGGCAAGTTCTCCTCTGTTCAACAACTCTATGGTGTTCTGAATCTACTCAAAGGGAAAAACTAATAAATACATACTGTATTCTGGCTCTCTGAAAGTTTCTGATGGTTTTTCCTTTACCTCCACATGAGAGCTATTAATATTATGGCTAGTGTCTACTTACCACTTTTTTAAAACAACTCATAAGCCCTATTTTAGCTCACCAGTTTCAGAAGAAAGGGTTTACCAACAGAATCCAAGACTGTCACTGACTTCTGAGGAGTAACAACTCTCATTAGGTCCAAGCCAGGTAAATATCTGGATTCTTAGAACAATTCGGACTATGAATAACACAGACATGAGAACAGGGCTTTCCTTGAAGTTGCTCTGTTGGTAGTTAGAGCTTCCCTGTTTGACTCATGACTCCAAGCTACATGAAAACCTCAGCTGTCACGAGTGGCAGATACACACTTTGAGACTGGTTCGTAACTCTGACCTTCAGACAAAGTCTTAACAGTGATCTCAATTAGCACTTTAGAGCAGGATTTTACAGCAGTCCATTATAAATCTTCATTGCTAACAGAAATCTATCTGCCAAGTAGAAAGACCCTTGAGTACAAGAACTAAAGAGCAAAAGCACACTCCTCTGCCATCCATGACCAATGAAGCCCATGAGCCACCCTTTTACTGAGTAGTCCAAACACAAAACCATAGTATTCTCCATAAAGCTGTTAAGCAGAGTGTGTGCTACCTTTCTAAGACCTCAGCACTGCAAGTCACTCATAGGGAAGATATGGTTTCATGTAACAGGGTTGAGCCCTCTTTTCTCAGCAATTTTTACACTCAAACTAGTCATGCAGACTAGGATTGAAAATTATGCAAACTCTGAATTATTCACTAATTTTATGTTACTGTTTCCTCTATTTTCAAAAAGTCTGGCTATAAACCAATTGAAAAGGAATGTTTTATCACTGTTACAGATTAACAAAGTTCTAAAACCAACAAAATCATTCATTTCATATATGTCTATAACAAAATTAATTTTATTGGGTAACTTTGAAACATCAGCAATTATACTTCATTTCAACCTTCAGAAACACATGGCAACAAGAACTACTTCACATCTTTTGATCATTTCTCATTTATCAGAGACAAATCAAATTTGAGATTCAAACTAGATTAAGCTTTGATTCTAACAGACCCAACAATCCACTGAACCTCATTCTCCCTCTGCTCTCATTCACGTGCAGTGATAATTCTACCACAAGCTGGATTAAAGTCTTCTCTTAAAAGCCTCTGTGAAAGGACCAGAAACAGCAAATTAAACACTTCTCAGGAAGGTGCTTGTTACTAAGGAGAAGCTGCATCTCATCATAGACTTGCAGCTTTACAGAAAGCAGTTCAGGGACTTTAGCTGTGGTTAAGAGAAGTGAACACCATCGGGAAGAATTTAGTTTAACCTCCCCTCTGAAGAAATGCATGAAAAGCATTTTTTCCTTTTAACGTGTAAAAGGGAAATTACTTTTACTGGCCACAACAGCCTTTGTTAAAAAGTTCTTGCAAGCTTTCCATCTGCACTTCACTGTGCAATTTTAGCTACAGTGTAAATACACAGCTTATAGACAGAACACGACCATGTAGGTGCAAACTGTAGCCTCTCAAAGTATGTTTCTATTTGGACTGTGTGCAAAGTGTCTGCAGCTCCCCAGAAGAAAGGCAATTTACGCTCATTTAGAATTTACTCTCCAGAACATTCCCCTATTTAGTAGCTATTTAGACAGAGCTGAGTCATGCCTGCAGGCTCCGTACTCAAACAGCCAAGCTACGTCTAGAAAAGGTGCCCGAGGCGCCCCGGACTTCGGAGCCTGCAGAGTGCTGCGGGCGGCGATGGGCACGGACGGGGCTGGCTGCCCTGCGCTCACCGCCGTCCTTCTCCCTGCAAAGCCACACGGTCCCGCAGCAGAGCCTGACGCGGCCGGGCTGGGGCTGCGCTATCTCCGGCTCGGTAGCGGGGCACTGCACGCCCAGCCCGACACTGCGGCTTCCCGAGGAGGCGCCTGGCAGCCCCAGGGTGCACCTTCATTACAGCTCACATCGCCCTGCGGCTGGGCCCCCACCCCGAAACCCCCGGGGGCGCAGCGCTCCCTCCTCATGCCTCGGTGTATTCAAGGCCAGCTTGGATGGGGCTCTGAGCAGCCGGGTATAGCGGAAGGTGTCCCTGCCGTAGGCAAAGCCGGAACTAGATGGTCTTTAAGGTCCCTTCCAACCCAAACTACTCTGTGATTCTCAGATTCGCTCCCGGCCCAGGCCAGTGCCCGCCGGGTACTCAAGGGGGCAGCGCCCGCGCCCCGGCGCCGCTCGGCCCAAGGGCGAGCCCGGGCGCCCCAAGCCCTGTTCCTGCCACGCACCTGCCTTTCCCCACCCCGGAAACAGCCTGGCGGCCACGGCGGAACCATCCCTTCCCCCGCTGCCGGGAAACGCCGCCAATACTCCCCAAGCGAGCCAGGGAGCCGGTCTGGCCCGCTTTCAGCCGCCCGAAGCCTCCCGTCTCCCCGCCGGGACCGGGGATTCCCGTGCCCGGCGGCAGCAGCGGCGCCCAGCCCAGCCCGCGCCGCTTGGCAGCGGCCCCGCAGACACGTGGCTCCGCGCCGGCCGCTTCCGCCGCGACCCCGCCGCCCGCCCGCTCCGCTTCCCGGCACAGCCCGGCACATCCCGCCGTCCGCCTCACCTCGCCTCGGGCAGCGGTGGCGGAGCTGCTGTCAAGCTCCCGCGGCAGCCGATCACCTCGCTCCGAGCCGCCTCCCCCTCCTCCTGCGAGCCGGGCGCGGTGCGCGGAGCCGGGCGGGAGCGCCGGACCGGCTGAGGAGGAGCGGGGCTGGCGGGACGAGCGAGACGCCGCGGCTGACAAAGCTTCGCCACGGCCGCCGCGCTCCTATTTATAGCGCCGTGGCGTCGCTGTGGCAACGCACCAGCTCAAACCAGCCGCGATCGGCTGGGACCGGGCGCGCTCCCACCGCCGCTATTGTGACGTACGGCCGAACATGCGCACGGCGCCGGGCGCCCCTCGCCCGCCCCGCCCGTGCCCCTGCCCCTGTCCGGCCCCTGCCGTGCGCCGGGCGTGCCGAACCTCTGCGCCGGCTCTGTCCCCCCGGGGCCCCTTCCCCCGTGTGGCCGCCTGGGACGGGATCGACCTGCGTGGTGATGTGCGTGACCCCAACCCTGCCGGCTGCCAGCAGGTGCATGGCCCGCGCCATCCCCGCCGCCTGCTCGGTATCCCCGGGTCGGTACTCTCGGGTCGGTACCGCAGCCTTAGCGTGAAAAAGCGGCTGCAGGAGGCCGGAGGGCTGCGGCTTCAAGCGATGCCTTTGCTTGATGCTGGGGGAAAGCACTGCTGAGCCAGGGGACTCGGAATATGTCACACCCGGCGTGCCGGCGGGGCGACAGAGCCATCCAGTTTACGCGGCTCTCGCAGCCCCTGTGCTCTGCACTGGCTGCTGTTCGCAGCGGTGCTGCCCCTGCCTGCATCCCTGACCACCGAACTGTTATCCAAAACACTTCCCGTAACACTGACCACAGTTTTGCCATCCACCCTTGTTCTGACACCGGTTGCTGTTTCCACTGTAAGGTTGTTTTGTATTGCTGGCTTGTTTTAAAAATGGGAGTCCATGGAAGGTGTAAGAAAGTATGAATTGATCCTTTCAAACTATTTTTTTTTGGTTTAGCCCTGAACGACTGTGTTTTCTGCCCTTGCCAGGACAGACATTTTCTGCCTCTCTCCTTCTCTCTTTAAAAAGTTCGAGCCTTACCCCATGATAGATGGGCTGAATCCCTGCCCTGTCGATGGTTGTGGGAGGATGGAGCTGCCCTTGCCATGCTGAAAAAGTGATTTTTACACCCTATTGCCTCTGGAGGATTTGTAAGGGGGGCAAGGAACCTTTCTGCAGCCCATGCTGCAGGACAGAGCTCAGGGTGCTCCTGCTCCCCCATATCCAAGTCGCCTAAGGATTTTAATGGCTTTCTGAAAGTAGATATCTAGGCAGCCCCTACCCTCTTGCAGAGCTGCCAACTGAGCACTGCGATGTGGAGAAAATCCTCCAGCCTACATGGGCAAAAGTGATGGGAAATGCTGACTGCTGTGGGACGTGGGATGCTCTCATGGAGGTCCCCAAAGCAAAAGGTTGTGCTCACTGGCCTCAGAGGTTCCATCCTCCCACCTCTCCCACCAAGCTCAGCTGGAAAACCCACTGTATTCCAGGCAGAAGCAGATGAGTGGGATGTCCTTGTCTGCTCCACAGTCCCTGTCTTCTGAAGCTGGGTTGGGGATGGAGAGCACCAGGCTGGGGCTGCAAAAGAATCCCTTGAAGGATTGAAATAAAAGAAAACACCAAGATCAAGCAGATAATAAACAAAAGGTTGATTGGGACACAGCCAAAAGAAATGTCAGGGGACAGAGGTCCTGGTTTTGGTTAAAATAACTTAATGAAAGAAGGAACAAAATATCCTAAAATATTTTAAATATATATGTAATTGGTATGTTTGTATGTCATCATACATCCAGACATGAATTACAGAAGGCTTTCTAAATAACAGCAAGGAGTGGGGAAAACCATCCCAGTGTACAGCACCTACATCAGCTGGTCCCCAGGACACTGCCCGCCCTCAACAGTGATTCTGGTGCAGCGGGGCCACTGCAGAAGCATTGTCTTTGTTGAGATAACTCATCAAAATCCCTGAGAAATTTCATACCACCTCCCCTGCCAGTTAACAGGGCAAATAATAGGGTTCACACGCTTCTAGAGTTGGCTCTGTGGGCAGCAGATAAAATTTAATTGAAATTTTCTTCTGCTGACTGTGAACAGACAGAGATAGCAGAATCACAGAACAGTCTGAGTTGGAGTTAGAGCATTGGAAAAGCAGACAGAGAGGGAAGGGAAGGGCTGTGCCACCACCACAAGAGCCAGCTGCTCACTGAGCTGGCTCAAAAGCAAGGGCTGTGGTCTGGATAAGGACAATGGCCATCACCTGGCCCCAGCACTCCAACACAACTCTGGTACTAGGTGTTCTCTCTTCACCTTCTTCCCTCTGGCTGGGGCTGGAGAAGAGCCTGTGGCTGTCCCCAGCAGTGTTGCAGTTGGCTGACCTTGGCTGGGGCAGGGGGGCAGGGGCCAATGGGTAGGCACTGCTCTGGTGTGAGATTAGATGGAACTGTACCCGAGGCTGGGGAGCAAAGGCTGGACTGCTCCAAGGGAAAGAGGTGACAAAAACAACCAGAGGATGCAATCACCTGGGGACCTGATGCATTCCTTAGCTGTTTGCAGATGCTTAATAGCAGTGTTTTATCAGCTCCTCAAAAGGATGGGATTACCAAATATTTCATCTTCCTCCCAGTTCTTGTCTCTGGAGAATCCTTAAGAGCTGGTGGTGACAAGGGCTGGCTTAGAGGAGCACAATGTTTGCAGGAGGTGCTCCAGTTCAGGACCCCTGGGTCCCTGTGCCAGAGGACAGTCAAGAGCAGCTTTCAGGCTTATCAAGTACAAAAAAAAGGAGGCATGTCCTTTGCTTCCTGTTTCCTGGCTAGTGCCCTGAGGGTCTGACTAAGCTGCTCTGAAGGGCATGATCAGCCGCCCAGCCCTACCAGTCACAGGGTCAGAGCAGATCTTGGGTGTGAAGAACTGGGGGATGCTCCTGCAGCTCTTGGCAAGTCACCACCAGTCTCAGACTGCCTTGTATGAAACAGTTTCTTGGGTCAAAAATGTTTTCCAGAAGAGGGCACTGGAAAAGCATTTGTTGGTAGGAGACTGTGGCCATATCTTCCTGATTTTCCCCTCCTCACTTTCTCTCCACACAGGGCCCTTGCTGCTGTGGAGGGACAGGGGATGGGGAAGGCTGTCTGACTTCCCTATAGCTGTCAGTGTCTCCTACACCTTGCAGTACGGCAGCAGCAGCCTGGTGGGCTCTCACCCTGCTGAATGATGGGTGTCCTAGCTCGTACAGACCCCTACATTCGGGAGGAGTTGGAGCCAAGCCCCAGGTTCCTTGTGCTTTGGCCAGGTGGGGAGAGCTGCCCAGCAGGAGAGAGATGAAGTGGCCAGCACCACCACAGCAGTTGGAGGAAACCTCAAGGTAATGCCTGGCATTTCCCAACTGCTTTCCTTCCCTCTGAGTCTATCCACCATCTTCGCGCTTCTTAAGAAATTAAGCCCTGTGACAGCTCATGGAGGTTGGTAAATAGTACCTCCACTTTATGGATGAAAAAGTGACTCAGAGGAAGATTCAGGGACTTACCAAGGATTGCAGAGAGAAAATTCCAGATAGGGGTGTGCTGAGTTGTGAGCCAGAGTGAGGTGGAGGTGCTATGCAGGCTGTGGGATGCAGGATATGTGCATGGGGGAATCTCATGGGGCCACCTCCAGCTCTCTTGGGGCAGCAGCTCTTCATTCCTTTTCAGTTCATTGATACAGAGAAAAGAAAACCTACAAATTGTCTGTATCATCCAACAAAGACCATTAGAGAAAACAGTGTTTCGAGGATACATTTTTTTGTCATCTTTTATTACACATTTTCTAGTCACTTGAATACAGTTTCTTGCAACTCAGTGCTACGAATGTGATGTTGCATCCTTTTGAGTCAGAGCAACAAACTAAAATAAATAACTCCTTGCAGTGGCTAAACTAAAGGAGATAGAGTAACCAAAATTCTTGTGAAGTGACTGGAGAGCTTTGCTTTGCAGCTCAACTCCAGAAACGCTTATGGATCTGTTTTCTGATTTGCCTTTTTTGGCCTAATAGCCCAGTATGGTTAAAAATGAGTTCAAAACCTCACATGCCATGAGGTGAAGCACATAACTCTGACATTACAGCATCGGTTTTGTGTCTGAGCCTTGTCTAATCCATCACAGTTACAGATTTGAGGTAGATCTATATGAAAAATAAATTTTAAAAGTCAGTGCTCTCTTATGCATCTTGTTAAATACACCTGATTCATCAAGGTGTTTAAGTATCATCATCCTCTGTAAGAGCTCAGCACCCATCAGAAATGAGCCAAATAATGAGATTTGACTCTAGCATTGTTATAGTTAATTCATGGACTCTGTAGGCAACATACAATGGTATAGCACAGTTCAAACACTTTGTATTTTAATAGACTCCTTATCTTGCTCTTAACAAAGACAATGTCAAAATTCCCTGAGAGTCAGAAAGAGAGAAAAGAGTTCTTGTAAGCTGTTGAACATTAGCTTGAAAAGCAGAGGTCAGCCTGCTCTGTGGGATTTCCATTAATTTGTGGGATTAATGGAAAGGGAGCCATGGAAGTGACAGACAGATCCTGTGTGTGCAGCCAGCAGCTGGGGAGGCAATGGTCACTCCTGTTGTCATGGCACTGGTGCTCACCTCATGCACTGCATCTCTCTCTCATGTAAAGGACTGTCTTCTGCCATAGTGAAGCAGTGCTGGGGCTATGGAGCATTGCTGTCACACATAATTCACAGCCAGCTTCTGAGAGGACCCTGGTAAAGACCTTGATTTACTCCAGAAACAGCCTGAAAGTTTGAGCAGTTTTGAGAGAGGAAGCACTCAGTGTTTGTATGCCCATTGAGTGTCACAATCAAATGATGACCACTGGTGGTGTCCACTGGATCTGACCCCTGTCTGTGTCTTCTCTGGCACATACTGCAATGGCCACTCAGAAAGGAGAATGCTGTCTCATGAGAGCAGCTGCAGGACCTGAATATGCCACAATTTGCATAAATTAACCTCTTGCAGATTTAAATCCGAAGACCTCTTCCATGGATCAGACC
The DNA here is from genome assembly GCA_013398615.1 of Brachypodius melanocephalos. Classification (NCBI taxonomy): domain Eukaryota; kingdom Metazoa; phylum Chordata; class Aves; order Passeriformes; family Pycnonotidae; genus Brachypodius; species Brachypodius melanocephalos. The sequence goes on from VZSR01003806.1 coordinate 8,517,547, forward strand.
TTAAGGTGTTGTGCAAATACAGTGAGATAACAGACTGCTCCAGTTGCTGGAGCAAACTCACAGTTGCTGGTGGGGAATTCACTGCATAATGTGAATAGACAGGGAACAATAGTGGCCCATGGCATGTATTGGTGAGCAGAGCCCAGTCCTGCTGGACTTCGTTCAGCATGTGTGCATGTTGCTCATTTGTGACATTTGCTCACAAAGGTTTGTCTTCTACATAATGTATGTGCAGAGCTCTGAGTACACACTAATGATTTGCAGTAAAAGTAAGGACAGCTGGAAAGCTCAGTCTTGGTTTTCCCCACAGCCTTCATCCAACTTTTTCTGTCTTCAGATAGACGAGTGTCAGTAATGTGTGAGACATCCTTTTCTCTTAGGGCAGTGGAAAATTTAGAAAGCCCATCAGAAGTCACCATGGTTTCCTGGGGTTTGTGATAATATTAATCTTTGGTTATTACCTTTCATAGGAGGAATTGATGATGTGAATGGCAGAAGTGAATACACTGAATAGTCCATCAAACCTGTGACAGGGCTCAAAATATTTGGGAAGAAAAAGGAGAAAAGTGTAAAATTTAGGAGGTTATAAATTTTGGATATGTTAAACATATACCTAGAATTATCAGAGAAGAGGATGAATAGTTGTTATATCATGTAGCAGACAGCTTGCCAGACCAAGAACTTCTGAAGGTTTTCATGTCAGGGGAGGGGAATAATACATTTCTATATCATACCTTCCAGTCCTGGAAAAGCTTTTGACAGAAGTCTTTTGACACTATACAACAAATGGTACAAGACTTTAAAGTGGTAGAGTTCCTTACTTTTAGTTCATATTCAGGGAATGAATGAGTTGTAATCTTACTTACACCCTACCCACTGCAAACAGCCAAGAAACAGCACCTCGTATTGAAAGCTTCACATTTTGGATTATGACTGGAGTTTAATTCGAGATTAGTTTAATCCGGTGAAGAGCAGTTTAAAAGGTGATTATCTCAAGGGTAGCTACAAAGATGGTACAAAATTCTCAGCATTGTCAGACATTATAGGGAAAAGCAATGGCCATAAGTTGTGCCACTGGCAGTTCCGGTTGGATATCAGAGAAACTTCTTCTCCAGGAGAACAGTACAACCCTGAGACAGAGGTGGGTTGGCCGTCCTTGGAGGTTTTCAAACTTAAGCAAGAAAAAGCCATGGCTGACCTGATCAGGTGTCTGCTGATCGTCCTGCTTTGGGTGTGAGGTTGGGAAGGAGACTTCTTCTACAGCTGGTATTTCTGGCACTGTATTCAGCACTCAGATAAGCCCATGGGTGATGCAAACAAACCTCATGACATTTTTCTAACTTGGTCCTTTAATGATGTAAGTTGAAGTGTCTGCATGCCAGAGATGTGGCAAGGAAGGCACAGAGGCCTGTTGTGATGGAAAATGGGTGACCATTTCTCCCAGGACCCTGCTTCCTGTCTGTTGCACAGCCCCTGTGCTGTACCAGTGCTTCAGACAAGGACATTGACCAGGATGGTCAAACACCCTTGCAGGCAGGGAATGGGAGCGTGGTGCTCCAAGCCCGAGCAAAGGGGAAGGAAAAGGAAAATCAGATAGTCTTTGGGAGGGGGTTATGGGTCTGCCAAGCTTGTGCAGCCATGGCCTTGCTCCCTGCAAGGAGTTGTCCTTTGGTGACTTGTGCCTGAAAACCTTCGCTTGCCAAATCACACAGGGGGAAGGGCCAGACAGGCACATCTTACGTGTCAGGAGTGACATTCAATCCTATATCCATTAGTGGGCTTTTACCTCACTTGTTCTCTGACAGGTTAAATAAACCTCTGGAAATCTGAGTTTCAGAAGGGTCAGAATTCAGACCCAGATTTTGTCATTTGTTCAGTCCTTTCATGAATAAGATGGAATAATTACTGACAGCAGTAGTGTTTTTATGGAGTGAAACAAAAAGTTATGTGTCTCAATGTGAAGCCTGGAGGCACAGAATTGTCTTTTCTGTTCTTAAACACATTGAATCCTACAATTGTCCCATGGATGAGACCTGCCTGAAATCAAGGGCAGCTCTATGCGTGAAGTGGTAGAGCAGTAGGAAGGATCAGGCTTTCAGAGGTACATTTTCATCATAATGTTTGAAGATTTACGTGTATAACTACGCAACTCAGGGTGAGACTGTGCCTCTAAGGCAAAATATATGAGCTCATATAAAGGATTTATCATTATAATGACAATTTGCATTTTTATAGAACCTTTAATCTTAGGATCTCAAAGTGCTTAACAAACACAAATTAATTAATCCTCACAACTCTCCTGCAAGGTAGACATGTATTATGGAGAGTCGTTAGCAGCTAGCTTTCCATTATAAGTCTCATTTTAACTACCTCTTAACTTTGCCAAAACTAAACCAATACACACAAAAATTTCACAAGAATCATCTTGTCCTGGGGTAGGATCTTTTTAGAAATTGTGGAGCAAATAGGATAAGATAGTTTAAGATAAGTAGGTTAAATGGGGAAACCAGAAAGACATCTCTGAATGAACTAATGCACATACTCATTAGTCCAGAGTGGAGGGAAATGCAGAATTTGGGACAGACAAATGCTTATCAATAATTTGCAGGAATTGAGATTCCAAGGTGATAAGTTCATTATCCACTCTATTATTATTATTATTATTATTATTATTATTATTATTATTATTATTATGGAAATAGGTGAACCAGACAAGTTCAGGAGGTGACCATCTTTTTCTAATGGAAGAATTCTTTACTAAAAGCTTCAGTCATCTCAGCTATGAAGAGAAAATCCCTGGGAGCCACATATTACCTCCTTTGGAGAGTTATTCTGTAAAACCTTTCAGAAAAGACTGGGTGAGCAGAACCAGCGGTGGACTGGTGTTGTAGATGGAATATTACTTTTAAAGAGAAGATGCCAAAACCAGCTTGAGAGCCAGTGCCTGGCAGCACGCCCACACATGGATGGAGAACAAATTCTTCCTCTGCACGCAAAAAAAAATCCCAAACAACCTAACAGAAGGAAGAAAATCGTCCTGGGAAAAAACACGTCTGACAGCTCAGAGCTGCTCAGACCTGGGGCCCAGGCGTGGAGGAGAGAGCCAAAGTCTTTCCTGTTCCCTTCCTTCCAAAACAGGAGGGTGAGGTGTAGGTGGACAACAGGGTGGAGGCTTGTCCCTTGGCCTCTGATTGGCATTTTCTCTGGCAGGCTTACACAGATAGCAAATTGCTGCCACTCCCAGGAGGAAGGAGGAGGACAGGGGATTATGACTCAGGTGCTTGTAGGGTGGTACAGCCTCCAGGGATGCTTCCTCAGCCGGGGTGCCCTACGCTTCCTCTGGAGCTCCACTGAGCACCTCATCCCCACAGAGGCAGCCAGTGCAGCACCATGCCTTGTGCCATTCCCAGCTACACCTTTTCCCTCACATCTGGGCACGCAGGAGTGACTCAGAGGCTCCGTGTCACTCACTCGTACCCACGCCGTGCCGCAGCCCTTGCTGGGATCCCACGTGCTACCCACTGTGCACAGCTGCCTGGCTCAGCAGGTGCTGTGCTTTGGGGACTCTTCTTAAGTTGCACTTCAGAAAAATAAAGCAAAGTCTGACAATAACTCAGAAAGGTTTTGTAAAATCTGTGATGAGCTGGTTGTTGGAGCATTTTTCGAGAGTATGTGGTTGGAATGTAGAGTAGGTAGTACCTATAATGTTGACAACTTTTGATATAGAGCCATCAGGGAGATCCAGTGGTATTTTTTTAATTAAAAAATAGGATTTTACTCAAAATGGGGAGTGAAACAGACTCTGCTCCTAGTACAGTCCTTTGAATATAGACAAGAGGAAGAATCCTCTTTGCAATATCCATCAAAGAAGGGAGAAGAGAGGTGGAAAAGAAAGTACAGTCTGCCTTTTGCTGGCAGATGGGTCTCATGGCCCAAGCAGACCTGGAACATTGCAGCCCTCAGCAAAGGCAGCAGCAGTGTCTGCTGCCAGAGCAGAGCCCGGGCCCCTGGCCAGGGTCAGCCTGGAGTGCCCCACATCAGCACTGCCTCCCTTTCACCACTGGGAGATTGCACAGATCAACCAATTGATATTGAAAAGAGCTCCGGAGGTGCAGAGATAAGAATTATTTATAACTAAACACAATAGACAAATGGTGTTTGTTTTACAGCAGTTCATAGTCCAATGCCAGGACTTGGCTGTTTCCAGGCCACACATTCAGCCAAATCGTGGGCGGATTTTCTTCTACTGTGATCAAATGACCTTGTCCTTGCAAAGGTAGGTAACACTTGGCCTTTGTTTTCATTGCATTTGTAGCTCTGCAACAGGTGCAGCACGTGGCCTGTTGTTACCAGCCTTGTTACAATGCTGTTATCAAGAGAGAGCAGAACTGCACTTCACTACAAGACCAAAGTATTTTTTTTTCTGAATAGTGAAGACTTCGAGTACTCTGCTCTTACCCATGTCAAATTGTAGCTTGCCCTTCAGACAGCCTTTTGGGTTTCAAGAGTGTCTTGGTTTGGAAAGACAGCTAAGGAAGGCAGGAGCCTCCCTGAAAATGGAAAATATAACCCCCCTCCCTCCAAATTATAATTTTGAAATTAATGGGCTCTCAGGCAAAGATATGGGAATAGGAATAACAGTTCT
>VZSR01003806.1:8522291-8638705 GCA_013398615.1 Brachypodius melanocephalos
AAGACAAACAGGATGAGAAGATAATCTAAATATTCACTCTTAATGATTTTTAAATATCCTTCAACAGTTGCTTAATTTTTCATATGCATGTGCTATTTCACACAAAAGGGCATGGAGTGGACAAAAATCAGAATAAAAATGAAACATGTGAGTTATTCTCTAGTAGTCCTTCTGGTCAGAATTGTAGTCCCCTGCAAAGCTGCACACATCTGGCCTGGGGCAGTGGCCTTCACTACATGCTGTTGTTAACAAATGCTGTGAATGCAGCCTCAGGCACAGAGTGGCACAGGAGGAGAAATGCCTTGAGTTTTAATCCATGAGTACTAGCACACTGAAGCAAGAAGTATGGGAGAATTGATCAGTATAAGGAGCTTGTTCTGTACAGGTAAACCATACTGCAGCTATCTAGTTGTTGTTTTCTTGAGTCTTTCCATGGGTGACAACAAATTAAACCAATTACTGTGGTAATTACCTTGGATTTACCTTCAACTTTTTCTTTAACCTGACAGCATTTTGAGAGTTTTCTTCCCACTCCAACCTCCTGCTCAAAGGAGGCTGAGCTATTAGAGTATTTTGTTAGAGGTTTAGATTTCCCTGTCCCCAAACCATCAGATGAATGCCCTGATCACAAGACCAGAGTCAGGCTTTCCCCTTCCTGCTTTCCCTGCTCTCATGTTTGGTTGCACAGTGACTCAGCCTCAGTCAGGACCTGGGTGTTCCCAGGTGAGATAGCAGTAGCAGAGATCCCTCATGGCACAGCATCAAAGTCCTCCTTCACATCTTCTGCTCCACTTGGCTGGTGTGAAGGAGAAGAACACTGTGCTCTCACTGCCCATCTGACTTCTGAGGACTCTCCAAAATTAACTCATCTTGGCCTCAGGTGCCCTGCACAGATGGACTCTTAGCACTATTGAAAAGTGGGAGCTCTCCAAACTGGATATGGATATCCAGACAGCTGTCAGACCAAGCATGGCTATGCCCAGTGAATTTACCTGCATGTAGGGTTACCCAGTCCAGAAACCAGGCAGACAGGATTGCTGGCTACAAGGCAAATGGGTTTCACAACCCAAGTTCCCAACTTTGGGGGCATCTTATTAGGCTAGATTCCTTTCAGTCTGCATAAATGCACAGCAACTTCAATGCACAGCACCTCTCTGCAGGTGTGTTGTGAGAATCCTTTGTGCATTTTACATTTGCCCACATAAACATTTGTATTAACACACTCACACTAATGCTAGCATGTGTGTGTGGAATTATATTAATAACTCCACTGTTTTCTCTATTATAAAGTATCATGTTTCTTAAACATTTCCTGTGTGGAAGTATTTAAAAGATAATTGTGATAGATTTTATCAGGAGAATTACAGTATAATGAAGGCCCAGGAAGGAAAACCATATCAGAAACACACAGGGAAAACCACCAGATCAGCCTGTGCTGTGGGTGAAATCAATGGTAATAGTGCTGATACCCTCCACTGTGAAAGAAAACATGGCAATTAGGGAAACTAGTGATGTTAGGATTGCTTTCACAATGGAAGACGTTAATTCAAGGACATTTCCATGGCCAAAGACAGTCACACTTCATGATGATTCATGGCCAGCAGCTGATTTGCAGTGTCTTTGGTGGAAGCACAGCAGGCTATCAGCTGGGTGAACTTCTTGTCATGACTCTGGCTGCTGTGGACCTACAACAGAAGCATGCTGGTTAGCTCTGCTTCCACCTTACTTCCATAGCCAGAGGTAACACAGCAGTGGGGAGATCAGGTTTCTCAGATAAAGTACTTCACACAGTTAGGGTGTTTAGGAAAGCAGGGCTTCAGAGTAATCTGAGTGCATGTTTCTTTCAGTAATTTATCTGCTATACCATCAGGCATGGGCAGAAAAAGAATTCTCTAACTCAAACCTAGCATTAAATCTTGTCTACACAAGGACCTATGTGTCGAGGTTTAACAGCAGCCAAGGCCCACGCAGCTCCTCACTCAGTCTCCCATCAGCAGGATCAGGGAGGGAGTCAGAAGGTAAAAGCTGGAAAACTCCTGGGTTGAGATAAAGGCAATTAAGTAGGGAAAGCAAAGGCTGTGCACTAAAGCAAAGCAACAAGGAGTTAAATCACCACTTCCAGCTCACCCCCAGGCAGCTGGGGTTGTTTAGCCTGGAGAAAAGAAGACTCAGAGGTGACCTTATCACTTTCTACAACCTCCTGAAAGGTGGCTGTAGACGGGTGGGTGTTGGTCTCTTTCTCCAGGCAGCAACTGACAGAATGACAGGGCACAGTCTTAAATTGCACCAAGGGAAATCTAGGCTGGATATTAGGAAAAAGTTCTTACAGAAAGGGTGATGAAGTACTGGAATTGTCTGCCCAGGGAGGTGTTGGGTCACCATCCCTGGATGTGTTTTTAAAAAAATGCTGGATGTGGCACTCGGTGCCATGGTTTAGTTGAAGCATTAGGGCTGGGTTGGACTCAATGATCTTGACGGTCTCTTCCAACCCAGTGATTCTGTGATTCTGTGTGTAATTCCCAGGGTCAGGCAGGTGTTCAGCCATCTCCAGGAGAGAAGGGCCCCATAATACATAACAGTGACTTGGGAAGAAAAACACCATCACTTCAAAAATCCCCCCCTTTCATCCTTCTTCTCCCCACTTTATACCCTGAGAATGATGTCCTATGGCGTGGAATATCCCTTTGGTCAGTTTGGGTCACCTGTCCTGGCTGTCTTTCTGACTAACTTCTCATGCAACCGCACTCCTCTTGCCAGTGTGGCAGTATGATAAGCAGAAAGAGCCTTGCCTCTGTGTAAGCCCTGTTCAGCAAAACAAAAACATCTCTATATTGTCAACCCTGTGTTCAGCACAAATCCAAAACATAACCCCATATCAGCCACTGTAAAGAAAATTAACTCTGCCCCAGCCAAAAGCAGCACATGGTGCTAGCCTGATAGCCAGGGTAATGCTGGAAGAACACTGTTGTCATTATTTCAGAAAGAAAGAGGGCACCCAGAATGAGGGGGGGAATCAGGAGCTGGGCTCTGTTTCATTCACTGTTGTTGAACCAGTAGAAACCAGGTACAAGTGATCAGGCTCAAATTAATCCATCAGACTTTAGATTTCTTACAGCAATGCATCAGGTGATTTATGGGTGAGAGGGAGTCACTGAGAGGACTTGTCCCTTCCAAAAAGGGACTCAGATCTCCTTGCATATGCGTATCTTGCAATCTTCCTTCACTGAGGGCGGAAGGATCCTAGACACCTAAAGCTAGAAGGAACAGCTTGGTCTTTGTCTTTTTTCCCCTGCCATAAAGGGAGGATAATGATGATGACCTTTTTCAAGAGCTTCTGACATCCTCAGAAAAAATTAAACTTGTAAGGGATTATTATAATTATTGTTAAATATCTTTGAACAGAGGAAGCAATGACGTTTCTATGACATTTTATAATCCACATGAAATGCTGCCATAATAAAGATAATGACATGTATGATGGAGAAAGTATGCTTAGTTGTGGTATTTGGCAGTGATCATTTGGCTTATTTCTTTGTCTATGTATTTTATGCAGAAGAAGAAAAAAATTAGAAGACACCTCTTGCAAATCCTGCTAAAATTGAAACTCTGCTGAATTGAATGCATGCAGAACTTTTTCAGGCTTTAGAGAAAATATGTAACTTAAGCTATTTTAGAAACAGGTATTTGAAAATAGAATTGTTAATCTCTGTGGATGGCATTGTTATTACACTGGTAAGAATGCTGACCTTGCTGAAGATGACCCTCCTGCATGAGTACTGTGCTCAGCTGTATGGGATGCTCATTTTTGACTCCAGGTGTGATGTTTTGCCATCTGCCTTTGAGTGGCACTGCAGAGGTCTCTCAGGAACAGTGAGCCTGGGCTCTGCTTTGCCTTGTGTCTCCTTCCCATGTGCACACCAAGCAGAAACTGACATTAAAAAGGACCTGAAGTGTCAGACCAGTGATCCACACAGACAGTAGCCTGGGTCTGAGGACAGCAGCAGGAGATGCTGTTTAAGGAGAGCATATGAGCATGGTCACCTTCCTGGTCAGCTGCCACATTCAGGCCTGCAACCCATCCAGCCATTTTAGTATCTATCTATGGGCCTCTCACCATGAGTTCAGCAAACTCCTTTTTGAGCCCGTGGCCAGTACCTCTACAGCTCCCTATGACAGCACAAGAAGTGAATCTGTGGATTAAATGTGGTAAAACCCTGGCACAGGTTTCCCAGAGAGGTGGTAGGTGTCCCATCCCTGGAATCATTCAAGGTCAGGTTGGATGGGTTTCTGAGCAATCTGATCTAGTTAATCTCCACACTCATTGCAAAGGGATTAGATTAGACGACCTTTAAAGGTCTCTTCCAACCCAAACCATTCTGTGATTCTATTATTGGTCCATGGCTACTAATGACATGGTTTCACTTTTCATTCCTTTTCTAAGAGTTTTGATTGGCTATCTTCACTCCCTCATTTTTCAGAGCAAGCTTAGCCAGGCTGATTTAAGTGGTAAAGTGAACCATGATGTAACCATATCCTGAGAGCCATTGCAACTGGTTCCATTAATGAGGCTGAATGTTGTACATGGCCACAAATTTTGTGGCTGGAAAGAAAGCATGACAAAATGTGGATATGACACATCCCCATTTAGTAATAAAAAATGGAATAAGAATTTTCTTTCTGCAAGACTACTTAGCAGAAGTTTCCAGGAAATAGAAGACAGAGAGACACTACTGGATGAACTAAATACGAATTTTAATATTCATATATCATAATATTCACTGATCTTTGGTATTTCACTGTGAAAACATATCAGAAAAAAATTTGAGGTTAAATTTTGCAAGAAAAGCTCTCATGAAAATCATTCTCCTCAAGTCCAAGACAAAAACTTTGATTTATCCCCTGGTTTAATCATTGAGTCCTAGCCTTAACCTAATCCATGTTTGGATTTTTGTATCTGGCCCAACTCCAGCCACAGCAAGACTTGGAAAGAGGCAGCCCACTGCTGTATGGAATGAAACATTCCAAAGGTTTGACAAACAAGCACTTCACCACCAGACATTCTGAAAATCATACTAAAACGTCTCCACTCATGGAACCAGACAGTCAAGAACGAGGGTAGTGGGATCACAAAGGAATGAACCTTTCCTCTGCAGAAGCATCAGTAACACCTGCACTGGCAAACAAATTTGGCTGTGGGGTTTTTGGTCCTGAGAGCAACAGAGGGCAAATCAACTCAAGTTTTTGAAAGAGAGAGTCAGGTGGACATTGAGAGATCTGCTGGTGGTGGCCCTTGATCCATACTATATCCTGGGCTCAGCCCTGGCCACCATTTGGGACATTACTGGAGAGTCTACCAAAACTGCTCCAGAGACTGCCAACTGCATGGGCAATAATGTGCCAAAGCCCAGACCTGTCCCCTGCTTCTGTTCCCTTTCTGAGATAATTGTGGCATCTTTCCCACCTTTTGGGAACATTTCTGCCTCAAGGGATGGCCTGCAGATGAGCTACAATGGGGTTACAAGAAGGCAACTCCAATTCTTAGGTGTGACTCAGATAAAACATTTTACCCTCCCACAGCTCACCTTCTCAAGTGCTTCAGCTGCTTGTGAGGGGGTTTGTGGGATAAGGAGAAGCAAAAGGGTACTGACAGTTTTGCTTCTTCCTAAAGTCTTCTTTCCGCTGGGCTATCCACTCAGCTGGTGAAAATGCCCTTGCAGACACTCATCTTCAGAGCTCCAGGAATCCTGGGCACGAGTGTGAGCCACCATGAGGCTGCTGGAGGGAGGTTTGGGTCTGCAGCTGCTGCTGTTACAGCATTTCTGGCTGCAAAGCTACTCTGGGAAATGCTGTCCTAGTTAAAGTCATGGCTCCATTGTGCACCAGCACTGTTCCTCTCTGCCTTTTTAGATGAGCCACAATGAATGTCTCTAAAGTGATCCACAGGGACTGAAAGAAATAAAAGCAACCTTTCTTTGGAAGAAACAAGGTAGCTGGTTGAAACAATCCTTCATTTTTCTACCTGTTTGAAGATCACAGTGCAATATATGCCATGAGCAAATTAATCCTCCATTTCTAGAAATTATCTAATAAATCATTTCATTTTTAAGTCTTTCTTTGTCCCCGAGAGCTTTTAGTATGGTATAATAGCAGATAACTCATTTCAGGGCAGCTCATGTGAGTGCTACTGATGTCAGTGATTATAAAAGCAGTAGCCTCCTGACACCCACCCATGATTTTCACCTCAGAATCACAGAATCACCATGTTTGGAAGAAACCTTCTAGATCATCTAACACCATAAACCCAGCACCACAATAAGCACCCTTAAACCATATCGCCAAGTACCAAATTCAGACACCACTTGAACACTTCCGAAGATGGTGACTCCATCATTGCCCCAGACAACTAATTCCAATGCCTGACCCCTATTTCAGTGGGAAAAAAATTTCCTGGTATCTAATCTGAACCTCTCCAGGCATGATTTAAGGCTGTTTCCTTTCATCCTTTCACTTGAGATGTGGCAGAAGAGATCAACCCCCACCTCACCAGCCTCCTTTCAGGTAGTTGTAGAGAGCAGTAAGGTCCCCCCATGAGTCTCCTGTTCTCCAGAATAAACAACCCCAGTTCTCTCAGTTGCTCCCCATAGGACTTGTTTTCTAGACCCTTCACCAGCTTCATTGCCCTTCTTTGGACATGAAGGCTTTCACTGAGATCCATCCTGCCCTGATATATGTACACCAGCTATAAAGCTATAGTCTTGGTGCAGAAAAGGCTTCCTCACTTGTTCAAATTTAACCTTGAGTTCAAGTCCTGCAAGCTACAGTCCTTTAGCACACTTCTGACTGCTGGTTTGAACTGGGGGCTGAGATCTGAGTCTAAGAGACACTGGAGAAGGTCACCTTCACAATGGCTTCATCAAACTTTGAAACCTTCCTTGCTGTCCAGTCTGCTGACAGTGTCAAATTAATCAAAGCTAATTCTTCAGAGGAGCCAGGGTAAGCATGCACCAGTGGGACTGTCTGATTGTATCTCTGGATGGACATCAGTATTACCATCTTTCCAGCTCCTCCTGCCAGTTATCTGACACCTTTGCTTTACAGGAGATCTAAATCCTCCCTGGTCTTGTGGCCAGAACTGCAGAGAAGGTCCTGCATCTGTGCAAGGCCCTTCACAGCGCCAGGGGATCTCCCTGGAGCATGGGTGTACACATGCACAAAGCCAGGGTGCCAAATTTGGACTACACATTGCACTCCCCATGGTGCAAGGATCTTGTCACTGGGGAATTGTGTTTCCCACCCGAGCATCTGCAGGATCAGGACCCTTAAAATGCAGAGGAGATTAGAATCTGGTTCTGTGTGGTATTGCTTGGAGGGCTGTGCCCAACTCAAATTGCACCTACCGTTGTGAGCTATGCACTCACCAAAGGGAAATGCCTGTCTTGAAATGAGCTCATGCTGCTGCACTGTGTTCCGTGCCCGTCAGCACTTTTGTGGGCTCTCATGTTTGCAGATATATGAATTATCCCTTGGCAGATGGCTGGTTTCACCCTCTTCTATTCACACATGTGCTTAAAGTGAATGTAAAATCATATTAACTGTAAGCTTTTCACTCATAGTCTTATTATTTAGGTGAATAAGAAAAGAGGTTTCTATGTATGCATGTTGTTAGCCCTAACAAGTCATTCTGCTGGGCAGGATCAATGAAAAGGGACTAGGTGAGCTTCTGGGGTTCCTCCAGCCTTATAATTCTCTGAAAAGACCAAGGACAAAGCTGATCTCATGGCAGGATAAGTAATCACAGTGTTTCTATTGTATTGACTCCTAATTGTGTAAATTAGACATCTCTTCATACTTATTTTTCATATTCCATGTAAAAAAAGCAGAAATCTGATCTATCTTTGTACACAGATGCCTGTAGGCAAAGGCAAACGCAATCAATAAGTTGAAATCCTACCACTTAATTCTGCTTCTATGTATGATTTGAGAAAGGATCATTCTCTTGTTTACTTACCACAGGCCATAAATATATTTTTAATATTTATTTATGTATTTATTTGTGTATATAGGGCAGTGGATTTGCCTCCACTTTGGCCATGGCCTGATTTTATGCTACCTGAGCATGCACAGGATCTTTTCTCCCCCTTTATGCCCTCTGCTCAAGGTTGTGGAGGAATTAAGCTTTTGCCTTACATGCAGAACATGCTGCCCCACCCTAGGCTGGCATCCCTGCCTGTGAATGGACAGGATCCACAGGGCCAGGACACTCTGGCAGTGACAAGAAGTGGTAGGAACAAGGGCATAGAGTGATAGAATCATTAAGGCTGGAAAAGACTGAAGTCCAACCATTAACCTCACACTGCCAGATCCACCACTAAACCATGTCTCCAAGCACCACATCTGTGCAACTTCTGAATAAAAGCTGGAGCGATGGTGATTTTACCTCTTCCCTGGGTAGCCAGTTCTAAAGCTTGGCCATCCCTTCCATGAAGAAATTTTTCTTAATATCCAATTTAACCTCCCCTTGTGCAACTTTAGGCCATTTCCTCTTATCTTACACTTATTACCTGTGAATGAAGACTGACTTTCTGGCTACAACCTCCTTTCAGGTAATTCTAGAGAATGATAAGGACCTCCTGAGCCTTCTTTCCTCCAAAGTAAATGACCCCAGCTCCCGCAGCCTCTGCTATAGGTCTGTAGCCCTGCTGCTGGGTCCTGCAGAGTGCAGGTTATGCAGTGGCTCTGGGTCCCTGTGCCAGCAGGAAATGAGCCCCAGCTGGCCCCCGAGGCGGGCGCAGGCAGAGTGCTCAGCACACACCCAGCAGTGTCCCTCGAGCCCATTAAACTGCTCGACGAGGAAAACAAGCCTTTCAAACCTGATGCACTAATAAGAGATTAATCCACGCAAGAGAACAGTCATAAACTAAAATGGCTTATAAAATAAAACACATCATTAAGTGCAATTGAGGTATTAAGCAATAAAATTTGAAATACAGGATGAAATTTCTTCCTGTGTGCAGGGTCAGTGGATTGGCAAATGGACCAGGGGGTGTTTTTGACCTGGTCAAAGAACTTCACAATCCAAGTGTCCCAGCAGTGGACAGCAGTGACCATTCTCTTGTCACTGAGTTTTGACACAGCACCAGCTCTGCTAAAAATTCTGTTTGCAGCAATATGAGCAGGTCTCTGGTGGATAACTGGCCAGAGCACCATTTTCTGCCAGGGTGCAGTCCATAGTGTCTCTTCAGGGGATCAGGGTGCAGGAAAGGTGATTGTACAGTTGTAGTGTCCAAGAAAAGCAGCCCTTGCATAGACAGACACCCCCAGTCATGTTACTGGTGATGATGTATTTGGCAGTGAGAACCCAGCTGAGCTATGGGAAGCTAAGTCAGGTGTGCTGGAAAGGTGCTGGCAGATGACACCACCTGTAAATGTACATCCAGGCAAACTGGTGAAGTCATTGAGCCCTCTTGAGTGATCACTCCTGAAACCCTCCAGCTTTTTAGAGCTGTACCCTAGATAAGAGCTGTATGTGTTTGACTGGTTCTTGCTATAGACATGTATTTACCCTTCCCTAAGATAATTCTACTTTGCCTTTTTTTTTTTTTTCTGACATTCTTCAGGCAAGTAGGCAAAAGACCAAAATGGCTATGCCTTGCAAAATGAAATAAATCTGACTTACTTTTGTTTGTTTCTTTCTTTCTTTCTTCTTCTTTAAAGATATCTATCCTGTGTTCTAGGTGCCCTGGAAAATATTAAAAACACAGAGTGGGATTTTCAGAAGTGTTATGAACTGCTTGTCAAGTTGCAACCAATGACATCTGCTTGAATTTTTTTGCCTTCTGCTTGTGATTCCTTATGTCTCACCTGATTTTAGAAGCAAACAGACAGTGACTCACCATGGATAAACTCCTCCAAAAGTCTCCAGACCCCAGAATAATGGTGAAGTTAGGGAACACAGGAAATCTCACTTCATAAAACTAGACATTCAGCAAGGAATCGTCCCTACTTCCATCACTCAATGCTCATGGTGTCCTATGTGCGGGCTCTACACCACCTCCTTTCCTGAAAATTATGGGCTTTGCAGCAGGCTAAAGGGCAGAAAAAGTGGCTTGCCAGGTATGAGTGAAGAAGTGGATGGGTGCTCCCTCACACACCTTCCTCTTTTGAGAGGAAATTTTAATTGATGGACCCTCTTTGATGGATCACCTTGATAGGGAGGAGAAGCAAGGCAGAATGCAATTATGAATCAGCTGGCAGGTCTGTGAATGCAAAAAGGGTGGAATATTGTGAGTCATCATCAAATCTATTTCTCAGCTCTTCTGCAATCAATCTTTTTTGTCTCTTGCAGGCTTGACAATGACTCATTCTTTGACGTGCTTTTATAGATCTGCTAAGTGCACAGCTTGCCAGCCTCCCTGGTGCTGCTCAGTGCCAGCAGAGGTTGAAAAATGCAACACCAGAGTGCTTCAGGATAGCTTCAAGAAACAGAGCAAATTGCTCCTGTGATGATGTAGGTAGGGAGCACGGTAGGACAAGGGCTTAAAAAGTACCTGGTGCAATTCTAATGGATTTCTCAAGTGTTTATAAAACGTCCTCTCCTTCAGCACAGTAGAGAGGAAGATGACGAGTGCTGAAACCTCCAAAGTTTGTGGCCCAAGAGGCTCTGCCTCCCTCTCTGCAAGGCCTTGTTGTCCACCTCTGAACTCTGGGCACTTTGCACCCTGTTTTGTCACCCTTCCCAGTTCTGGGAGAGCTCTGCCCAGACACTGCTGTGCTTCAGGCTGTGCCTTTTATTGATACAATGTGTTCTGTGCCCTGCTCCTTTGACCCAACCTTAAAGAAATCTTCTTGGCATTGGCAGTGGGGTTAAACAGGTCTGAGATTGCAAATGGCCCTGATTGTAACATCAATCATCATAATGACACAATCAGTACAGACTTCTCTGGGTTGGAACTAATCTGAGACTTCCCATCAGTCAAGACAAAATCTGATCTGTGTCCCTGTGGATGAAGTCTCAGGGTTGGGCTGCTCTGGCCATGGCACAGGAAGGCACAGTGACTGTCCCAGCCCAAGAGCCATGGGGCTCACCTGTCCCTTGCTGCTGGCTCAGTTTCTGAGTACCTTGATGCAAGCCAAGGACAACAGCCATTTGTACACAACTTCTCTGGAGTCTACTTCTCCTCTGCTGCTACCTCCTAAGCTAGTCCCAGGGCAGCCTGGTCTTAAACTCCTCTTCCACCCACCCCACAGTGACCATTCCCACAGTCGAGTCATCTCAGGGGTGTTTGGTCTGCGATTTTCTTCTCCATTTCTTTTCACTTCCCTTGGTTTTCATCATCTCGCTGCAAAGTGACAGACCTGCCCAAGAGCTGTTTATCTATCTTATCTTTGCACCCAAGCTGAGATCAGAAAATGAAAATTGACGTCATCCTGTTCATCAGAGCTGCTCTGTGCCATACTCAGGCCAAAACAAATGTTTACATTGCTTTTTGTCTGAGTAATGTGGCAAAGCCAACATAGCCAACACAGAGTAAGTGGATTTACCTCCTGTAGAATCATTTGTTCTTTGTCACTGGACACAATGAGAGACCCCTCAGAAATGGGGGAGTTATCTAACCAGCTTGCAGAAATGGCTAAAGGGAAAAGTTTTTTTTATTGCATTTGCAAATTTGCAAATTAAACTTGGTCTTGCAAATGTCCTTTTCTGGACCTATGATGGGCATCATTGTGTTTTACTAATACACTCCAGATTTTTGCCATACCTGCTGCCATCATTGATAAGGATATAAAGCATTTTCCATCTGAATTCCTATCCTCTGTAGAGGGACTTCTTCCGACCCATCAGCTTCCCACTGGACACATTTGTCTGCCATCCTCTTTTTCACATAACACATCTGTCTGCCATTCTCTTTTTCACCAATTTTTTTTTCACTCTGTTGTAGTTATCTCATTTGGTACAATAACAAAAACCTTATTGAATTCCAAGTAGACTAGATCTGTTGCAGTTTCCTAAGATGTCATTTGTTTAAAGATGTGTTAATTCTACAGTCTTCATCTTTAGATAAATCTCTATAACATTTTCTCATTTCCATTTACTTACATGACTTTAATTAGCTATTTAGTCACACTTTAAAAAAATGTATTTACTTCTGTGTGAAACTAATGGCTCAAGGTTTCCAGATGGCTTTTCCACCTTTCAAAGCACCATCACTGCAACCTCACAGCCAAAACGTACCAAGTTGGATCTGGTAGCCTGACTCTTCACTGTAACTGTAATTTCACCTAGATGCTCTTTAATATTGCCAGAAAAATGCAATCAGCTCCCTTTGGCATGCATACAGTGAACCCTTTGGTTTTGCTTCCACCACCACTGCTGAAGTTGTCATTTACATAGAGACTCTCCTATTAGACAAGGTGTCTTTGCATAAAGGTTTTACCCTGGTGTCCTAATGACAAACTCAGGTGAAGTACTCATTTAGTTTTGGAGCCAAACCTATATTATCTTTCATCTCTGATGCTTTTCACTGCAAAGCAGAACCACTTCCTCTTCCTTGTTCTCCTTTTATTTATAGAGCAAAGAAGTCTGCCATTTGTTACAATCTGTTTTACAAGGCTGAAATTGGTTGGGTTTTGGATGTTGTCCAGACACCGTTTTCCTTGCTGATCCATGCTTTCTTCCATGCTTTGCAGGCTTAGTGCTAACTCCTAACACCATGTATCTCATCTAGTCTGGCATTACACCTGACAGGTCTGTGATTTACTCTGGCCACCTGTTAAGACTGGTTGTCAAACTGACTCCCAGAACAATTTATGTGGCAAGTCAGGATACTTTGCTGTTCTCTGCAAACATGATCACAACCAGAATAGAAATTCTTCTTGGTCAGCAGTGCCCATTTGTACAGACCTTCCTTTTGCCTGCCCACATAAGTCCTAGGTTTTTGATATGTTTGTTCTTCCTTCTATCCACAGGTCACTCTCTGTCTCCATCATTTCTTTCTCTATTATGCTGGTGTTAGCTACATTTTTTTTTCAACTCTTTTTCCTCTTTCACTGCCTGGTGTCTTTATCTTTCTTGCCTTTTTTATTTGCGTGTTCCCGTCAAAGAGATGGACCTGGAAAAGGAGGGTATACGCAATAGCACAATGTATGGAAAAATCTATCTTGTGTGAAAGATCTATTTAGGATGAAAGACAACTATTGAGGTAGATTTAGAAATGGACCAAGGAAGCAAGATCATAAAGATGAAAATCACATCTTCAGATTCTTGTCCCACTTCTGTCCTTGTCTGCAAATGTCCATGTATCCAAAAGGTCTTCCCTTCCACTGACTTTATCAAGCAGTAGCTAAACAGTTTTGCTTGTTTAAGCATAATATGCAGACAGCAGGTTCTGTATCTAGACAGCTTCATTGCTTTCTGTCTTTCTAAGGTCCCTTCTGAGACTGCCTCAGTGGTTGCCATCGATTTTTAACAAATGAGATGGTTGTCCCCTTTATTTTTTGTATTACTCATCCTAATGGTTATGATAACATATTCAACACAAGAAAAAGGTGTGTAAAGCTCTACTGTAAAAGTATTTGTGGTACATAAATGTATCTTCTATGTAATGGTGGAAAGATCCTGGTTTAGGGTGATTATTAGCAGGAAAGAAACACCATAAGAATAGAGCAGATTTTCAAATGGGAAACGGAGCAGTGACATCAGTGGAAATTCCAGAACACTATGGCAAATTCTTGCTTTTAATTAGGCTGTCAGCACCAGGCCTATGGGGCTGCAAAATCATTACGGACCCACTTACAACAAAAGTTAGCAGGCATCAGCCCTGCTGACCTTCTCATGACTTCAATGCACAGACATACAGCGATTTATTGAGGCAGATAGCATCTCACTGAGGCAAGGATCACACCCCGAGACACTGAGGGAAGATTGCAAAGGAGCTTCCTTTGGGATAAAGGTATTTCTGATGGGGGAAGGTGGGCACTTGACAGGCATGAGTGGGAGGCTGTTCTAGGAAAAAAGGAGAGATGAAGCCTGGTGCCAAGTCAGCAGAGTGAGACACAAAGCCAAGGGAGCGGTTATGCAAACACGAGGAACAGGTGAGTGTGAGGAAACAGGATCAGGCAAGATTGTGTGCCAGTGCTGATACCCTTGACAAAGACTGATAGTTGACTCAGGATTTAGAACTTGACTGACTCCTTATATTCAAACTTGAACAGAAATGGACCAAAAATTCAGTGCTTAAACATCTGATTTCATACTTTTCCAAACAGAATGTTGATGAAATGAAGAGCACCAAGGACACATGAAGAATTCATACAGAAGCTGCAGGTGGTCTTTCCATTTCTACCTACCTCTTGTCCTTAGGAACTGTGGACCAGATTTGCACAGGTACTTTAGCGCCAAAAGGTGCAATGGATAATTAAGCAGAGTTTCAAAACCAGCAGCTCAAACTAAGTAGAATGTTACAAAAGGTCAGTATTCAGCAGTCTATTTTTGAGCTACTTAAATAACTAGGAAATGGCTTGAGGACTTCATTTCAGACACTCACAACTGAAAAAAGAAATACTGACAAAATTTCTTAAGATTTATTTCACTAACGAAGGAAGAGGTTTTTTTCTCAGTATCTGAGAAGAACCTTCTGTGAGGTCATACTCCCAAACTGTAAAACTAAATTAAATATTCTTTCCCATTTGTCTCTGGATAAAAGGGCTCAGACAGGGCATTTTCCTTCTGGAAAGATGCTATTTTGCTTTGAATGTCACAATCTACCTTAATCCAGATAAATGCCCTCTTCAGTATGATTTTTTGGATGTTAATTTCTAAGACAGTGGCAGAGATCTCATTTTTTTAATGGGGACAAGATTGGGCCATTGTAAGCACTTCCACTGGAGTGAACATAGCTGCAGGGGACAAGGGAAAATGGAAATTTTCCCTGTTTCCCAACAGCCAGGGAATGGTTGAGTAATTAATGCAAGCTTTGACTTTGCTCTCTGAGATCAATTCAGGAGAGAATGGGGGTTGGCATACATCCCCTAAGTTTCAGCAAGATTAATGATAGATATCAGAACAATGATGCTTCTTGAATAATTAGTAGAAATATTCTTGACACTACCACTGCACTTGGTGATTTCATGGCAAAGATAAGTGAGCTCCCTGTTTGATGGCATGATCACAGAATGTCACTGGTTCTGCACAGCCCAAATGACACATGGCTTTACCTGAACAGCCACAGCAATGGGTGACATTTGAGCTTTTCCAAAGTGGTCTATGAGGATTTTCCCAGCTGACCTGCAAAAGACATACAGGGAATCTGCAGTAGAGCAGAACAAAACATCCTCTCCCCTCTATGCGTCTGCACCATGCACCCATCTCTTCATGTGTCTGTAGGAACCTAGTGCTGTGATTCCCAGAATGGCAAAGCCTGTGGAGATGCTGTGCATCTGAAAGTAGTTTTAATCTATACACCTTTATTCTGTAATCACAAGGCATGAAGCCACACAGTGCCCTCAAAAAGTGCTTTATTTTCATCCCTATACAGATAGAGCCTATGGCAGATATTCAATTCCTGTAATCTGCCAGAAACATCAAACCTTGAAGGCAAGCTCAGATAGGAAATGGGACATTGACTCACCCTTCTGGCTTGATAATAATAATACTTAGCACTTATTTAATTCTTTACACAAATTAAACAATAAATCAGTCTTCACTACAGTGACTGTAAAACCAACAGACATCCCAGTTTTAGAGATGGAGGAGCTGAAGAAGAAGAGTTCACTGCTTTGTCCAGCAAAGCTGCTGATGATTCTACAATTAGCATTCCTGTTTCCCTGGTCCCATGTGAAGTGTGGGGGCTTAGAGAAGACTCAAGCATTAATTATTTAGGGCTGGTGCTCACACTGGGAGAAAGGCCATTTCACATTCATGGTTAGTCCTGACATTGAATTTATGATCTGTATAAATAATCTACACTTTATTTAGAGTGGCATTGAGAATTCACTGTCTGTTTTTCACAGCAGGGAAGAAGGGGCAGAACAGTTAAATTAATTATACCATACTCTAGAGAGACTCAGCATCTAAACCAGAAAAACTAAGCGCCTCTTCCTTTCTTTTGGCGACTGAATTCTAAAAGAAATCCCCACCCACTCCAGCCTCTTCTATGAAAAATATGATCTTTTGAAGCAATTTTTCTTGAGTTTATTTCCCAGGAGTTTATAGGTGGGGTGACCTCTGTTAGAGGTTGATGTACCACACACATCTCCTCCAGACAGGGGAGCCCAGAGAGCGTGTGCCTGTGCAGTTTGTGCAT
The DNA here is from genome assembly GCA_013398615.1 of Brachypodius melanocephalos. Taxonomy (NCBI): domain Eukaryota; kingdom Metazoa; phylum Chordata; class Aves; order Passeriformes; family Pycnonotidae; genus Brachypodius; species Brachypodius melanocephalos. The sequence continues at coordinate 8,538,593 of VZSR01003806.1, forward strand.
ATGCCGAGCTCTGATGGAGCGTGCCTCCAGCCAGACTGCAGCACTGTTACAAAGCATCAGAAGAACCCTCATTCTGGCTGTGCCATGCCCTGGGGCTCAGCTGTCTCAGCCCACTGTGGCTGGGGCTCATCTGAGGCTCTTTTGGGCAGAGCAACCAGCTCAGGGCTCTGTGTTCTGGCTTTTGGGGGAGATCTGCCTATTTCCCATGTGTGCTCTGGGATAATCTCACCCAGCCAAGGCTCTCCACACTGCTTGTGGCAATTGTTTTGTACCACCCGAAAAGGCAGCTTCCTCCCCACACAGAAATGAAATCCCATGGATTCCAGCTCTCCTGGAGCTTCTTTTGTCTTGGCTCTCTGCACAGTGACCTTACTTTTGGTTTCTGGCAGGCCACGCACCGCTGTTCCCAGCTTTAGTTGTGCAAAGCATCAGTAGATGAGAACTGGAAGGTTCTTCACTGGGAGAAATAGTTTGGGTTTTTTCACCATGAAGGTAAACCACTCATTACTACTCATAGCCAGTGCTCACAAATGAGAGGTAGGTGTTCAGAGAGCAGCTTCCTACACTCGTCCCTCTGAGATGAGGCTATCCCTGACTTGAATTCCCAGACCTACACAGGACTCCTCAATATACATCTCTCTAAAATGTAACCTCTATTTCCACACAACTGAATTTCTATATTCCCATCAGTTCTTCAGCTCTTTCACCATGTGATGAAGACTATTACAGACAGTTTAGCTAATATGTGACATACTTGTGTTTCCTCCCAAAATGATAACTTCCATTTCTTAACTCTTGAGCATTCCCATGTTTATTCTCCATTTGTCTGCCTTGTGATCACTTCTCTTTGTCTTGCTACACCAGTTTCCTTTGAGTTTAATAGGTTTTCCACCAGTTTGTTGGGCTGAGGGTAATTGTACTGGATGGTTTCATGCCAAAGCCCATATTTGACAGCAACGTGCTTAAACAGCAGATACCACAGCAAAATAGATTTGATATGAAGGATCCCCTGGCTAAGTGGATGAGTTCTTCAATTGAAGGACAAAAGTTTCTAAAAACACCTTCTTACAGAGACTCCATCTTCTAACATGAAATCTATGCTTTTGACAAGAACATCTCTCAACACTTCCATTTGCTCTTCTTTTAGGGTTAGGATAAACCACCTGAGGCCTTTCCTCTTCTCATATGATTTGCACAGGTTTTTTATAAGTCTTTCAAAACAACTTAAGAACTGCCCATCTCAGTGCAGTCAATGAAATGTCTCCTAGCCTTGAGAACCTCTCCTTAAATTCATAGTGGATCTGCTGAGTTACCAGCATGAATTGTATTGCCTTGCAGCATTTGGGGTCCTACCTTTCAGAAGATGGTCCACATTCTCATCTGGATGTTGTGGTGACTTCTGCTCAGTAAAAATCACTTATTTCATTCGAGGATAATGTGGGGAGTCCTAGGAGGAGACATTGTCCATCTCACTCCTGTCATATTAGTTTTAGGGAGATTCAGTTCCTCTGCTTCATTCCAGTATCAGAGCAGCATGTGGGCTTGTGACTACCTAGTGCTGAGGGACTCCCCATGGAGGTCTGTCAAGGCAGGACTTGGTAGCCAGTACCCATCTCACCCCCAGCTGGAAGTAAGTACCTGGGTCAGCCCGAGCCCCACACACCATGGGGACAAGGACAGTGTGGTGGTGGCCAGCCAGATAGGAGCCATGGCCTCAGGTCAACTGCAAATTCTCAGGTGTCCTCTTCTTGCTCTGTTTAGCACCCTATTGCTCATGAGCTCTATTTTCATGTGGCACTCAGCATCTCTCAGATTAGTGCTCTGTCAGATGAGAACCCCTGAGAGCATCCCCCACCTGACAGAATGAGAACCACGGTGCAGTGCTGCAGGCATAGTTACTGCCAGAACAGTGAGTGGGTTTGTCTGCTTCCCTCCTGGCACCCATTGCTTGACCACATGCAAGCAAGTATGGGTTAACTTCTCTCTGCTTCTAGAAGTGTGCTTTAGATTTCCTATTTTTCCATCTGGTTTCCTTTCTTCCTTCAACAAATAACTCAGAGCCAAGGAGTGTGCAGAATCTACATTTGGGGCCAAATGGGTTAAGAAGGCTAAGAAGCAGAGCAGAACCTGCTCGGTTCCACTGGGCTCTCCCTACAAACTTTGACTTTGCCTTGTTGTATTTTTTTCCACCAGCTGGAAGGATTGTCATCCAGCCGCTGCACTGTTGTCCCTCAGTTGGGGTTTAGGTCCTTGCCCAGAGAGCCAGACCCAATGAGCACAGGGAGCCAAGATCCACCTTCTAACCTTTGATGCCATACTGAGCAGAAAAGGGTGTTAGGTGATAGTTTGAAAAGTTGCTTTTTTTGGATAGTTTATGGGCTTTTACAGAACTTACAACAAAAAAAAATTGCCAAGACTTGTTCATTGGTCAGCTTAACCTACGCATTTCTGCACATGCCTTTTTGTTGACATTCACACGCTCTTGTCATTCTTGTGTTACCTTGCTGTGATTCTGCACTTTGAGGACCACAGTGCCATGGCTGGTTTCTTCACAGACCTAGTCCATTCTGGGTTCATCACTTTTTATGAATGATATGTTGATCCTGGAGCGCTGTCAGGATGAACCCATGGCACAGGCAGGTCCCCTGTAGGAAGGAACTGCACTTTCTCCCATTCATTGTTTCACTGTGTCATTCGTAGGTGAAATAGGTGCAACCTAGGAAGATTTTTTCTTCCCCTAGGCCAGACACCATCCTATCTTCACACCCAAAGTGAAGAACTCCCTGCCACTGTGAGAGCTCAAGAGGAAGAAATTACTGAATCATGTCTTTAGGCCCCTGAAGAAGCTCCTAGACAGCCATGGGAGGGGTGAGACACACAGTCCTTTGGAGAGCTCAGCACACTCCCTTATCTGCCTACAACCAGAACGGCATCCCACCCCATGGCAGCTCCATGATACTGCTCTCTCAACAGAGATAGAGCCCAGGGCTGTAGAGGAGGCTTGGTGCAGATATCCAGTCTCCTTTCAGCAGAAAACCACCCAAGATAACCACAATCTCTCCATGTCCATGGTTGCCAGGGTAGTAAAAACCAATGCTGCACATGAGATGTCAAAAGGGAGGGAGAGACAAGTGACACAAGTGACACATGGATTCAACATGTTGCATCACACAAGTTTAAAATAAGGTTCTTTCTTCTACCTGTTCTATTACAAGCCATAAAACTCCTTTGTTTTGCTGAGGAGAGAATCTCCGTTGCGATTTCAATATGCTGCAGTGAACTATAATAATGTGCAATTAATTGTAGAGATTAATCATCAGGCAGTTTTATCAGATGAACACCATGACATACACGAGCATAGGCTAACCCTTGGTTCATGCTTTGGCAGGCTGAGGAAATGATTCTTGTGTGGCTGAGCCAAGCTCTCAGGCTGGGTGGCCCACATCTCAGGGGTGACCTTGATTCTTTCATTTGCTACATCCACTTGGTTTCAAACACATGAAGTACCTCAGCAGTCCCAAAAACTGTCATCTCCTCCATCATTTCTTTCCAAACAAAACTCCATTATGAAGAAAGTGCTGACATCACTGAGCACCCAGCTCTGTTGCTGCACCTCTCATACACACATTTTTGGAGTACAAGGCTAGGATTTGACTACAGACACAGCTCAGCACTCCCTGATTTGCCAAGCTGAATGACTTAACACAGCTGGATCAGCCTGAACATTGAACAGGGGACACCAACACCCAGGCCACCCAACACATCTGGCAAACTCAACTAGCTTTTCTGTCTGCACTGTCTTTCCTTCACAGAAATGTTCCTCCTCTTTTCTGGATCTGACTTACACATGGGCAAGTCAGCAGCCATTTTGGGCCAAGAATAGCAAAAGGATTTGGGCACTGGTGTCCTATGGAGTTGTCTTAACCTCGTTTCATTGAGTTCGTACTATTAGCAGGACCAAAATTGTCCAAATGCCGGAAAAACCCTCATTTGTCTTCGTGTGAAGAACACACCTGCATTCCTAAGAATTGCCATGTGTGCCAGAGCAAGAATCCATCTATCTCAGGATCTTTTCCCTTCCTGGAAAAAAAGAGATGCCAGGGAAGGGTATAAAAGGACAGGTTTATAAAACTGCCGCTCCAGGATGTTCTTCCACCCTTCATGGATATCCTGGAGCAGAGGTTGTGGTTTCGTATTTAATAACTATCAATGGATAATTCTTCCACGAATTTGAGCTTGTGTAAACATTGGGCACCTACCACCTTTGGCACCAGTGGGTCCCACACCTTCACCTCCTCCCTGGGAGCACAACTGCCTCCTTTCCTTTGCACTGACCTTGCCATCTGGGAGTTTCATTTGGCATCCTCCGATTCTGTTACTGGAAGATACAGTGATCCTCTAGGTACTTTCTTCCTAGCAGTCATGACTTTGTGGGATTGTATCTCATCCCCCTCCAGCCATCTCTCTTCCCAGTCTATTCCACCCCCTGGACAGGAGCCATTCCTTACCCTTGATCAGCCCTGTGGTCTTTTCTATACCTTTCCAGCACTGCTATCCACACAGGAACATTAGAAAAACCTTACAAATTAGAAGACATGCCCAGCTATGGACAATTACCCAGAGCTAGAGGAGCAAACAGAATGGTCACCCTCTTCATGTTGAGGGACAATCCCATAACTGACTCCTGGCCCCATTCCCTGCTTACCCAGACTCATATTTCACTCTTTGGCAGAGCACAGCCATGGCACCTTTCTCTTTGTGTCCTCACCCATGAGATGAATGCCACTGGTTTGTGACACTGTGTCCTGTGGCACAGCCATGTCAGGTGTGTGGCCACTGCAGGAAGACCAGAGGCTGATGCTCAGAACCCCAAATACAGGGGGTGCCTCACCTCATTCTCCAAAAGCTTCATGAGGAGGAGCACCTCCACCATGTGGAACTCATTCTGTCTGGACTGGCACCAATGAGGACAGCTTCTCTGGGGATGCTGCAGCATCTCTGGCTGGTGAATAGGCTCCCACCACCACCAGGGACCTGGTGCTCCCTCCTGCCCAAGCCCTGGACCAGTAGGGGGGTCCCAGGCAGTTTCTCCTCCTGCAGTGGGCTGAGATTTATGAAAAATAATCAAACACGCTTGAATGCAGTATTTTGGACAGTGCAGTGATACCATTGTCAGAGAGAAGAACTGAGGCCAGTCAACCTAAAACTCCTGATAAAAAAACCAAAGAACTCTGCAGTGTCAAGAGGCTGAACAATAGGCTGGCTAGCATAATTCAGTGTCAACCCATGGAAGGTGGCACACATAGGAACATCAGCTCTAAGTATATGCAAGCAGTAAGAGATGTTTCTTTAACATGGAGAAAACATAAGTTTTCATGGCTCTCTGAAGTATGACCTTGGTGTGTATATGCACACAGTTATTGTCACCAGCGGTGGATAGATTGTGCAGGTCCGTGAAACTTTTCCAGGAAGATAACAAACTTGAACACAAGTATGGAACAGCTTTGCCATGTGGAAAGGGTAAATGGTACTGGAAAACTGAGTGAAATTTCTAAAAGGATGATCCTGTAACGGAGATGGATTAAGAGAAAATACTGAGCAAGCATTATCATGAGGTGAGAACTAGGGGCCAGCTGGAGAAATCATTGTGCAACAGATCTGGATCAAGCAAAACCATGTTATTAGCCATTGATTAATTGCATTGTGGAATTCATTACTACATGCTTTTGTAGAGCCCAGGGTGGGGTTCAATGCAGGGTTTTAAAATTTGCAGTTCCTAAGTGACTGAGAGACAAGTTCATGGGGACAGATATGCCCATCCCAATGGGTCAATTGTCTCAAACTCCACAGGAGTGAGATTTGGAAAGCACTGGGTGCTTGTAATGAGATGTTCCATGCATGTGTCCATGTAAACTCTTCACCTGAGCATTCACTTGTGATTAGGCAGCTCTCAGCTTTGATGGCCGAAGGTAGTTCTTACACTCCGGTGAGTCACTTTGCAATCAACAAAGAGGCATTTTAACAAATGCTTTCCTAACTCCAATAAAAAGCACTGCAAAGACATTTTTCTCTAGAGCTTTGCTCCTTCTTGTCTTGCACCAAGCATCTTCAGGCAAACCACTCCATACTCATCTCAGCCTTGCCAGCACAACTTCCACTGCAAAATGAAAAACACAAGCAAACAAATGCAGACAACTTTTCTCCAAAGCCAGCGTGAGCCTGGTGTGCCAGTGCTGGTTTCTGTGCTGCCTTTTCATGAATGCACACAAACAAGGGAACAACTGTATATCCACAGCCAGGTTTGTGGCCAGGAAAGCTGCACTCATAACCACACAGCTGAGAGGAAGGTAGGGTAGGGTGGAGCAGAAGTCTGAACACTGCAGGGAGAAAGTAGGAGCCCTGAGCTCTTGTCTCAAGAGCTGCAGTGGGGAGCGGCCACAGAGGTTTTAACACTGTCTGTCTCTGTTTTAGAGAACAAGGAAGATGTGAGTGAGGAGCATGTGCCAAAACACTACAACAGTCTGTTTGCTCCAGCATGACCCTAGCCTGATGGTGCTGCCTTTCCACACCACCCTCTTGAGCCAGCTTGTCCCACACTTTCACTTTGGGAAAGTCGCAGCTTGGAAAACTGAGAGCCACCAAGCGGCAGAAAGAACACTATGAGAGGATTTTGGCATTTGAAACTTCTGCCATTTTGAAGCACTGAGGGAATGTACCGGTGGTTTTTTTGGTTGGATTTTGAATGGATGTATGGATTTATCCTGGTTTCCAGGTAACACAGTCACTGGGCAGTCAGAAAACACCAGGAATTGCACAAAAGGGAAGCAAATTCATTGACACCTCAAATAAGCATGCTGCAGGCAGAGGGCTTATACTGGATTTCTTTGTCCCTTATGCCCACACTGATAACCAGACAGAATCATTAACATGATCTCTGGCAGGATTTTGACCAAGGTCAGCTAGTGCTTGCCCAAGAGTTTCCTAGGCACAGGCTGGGAGTTTGCATGGGGGAGAGATCATTCCTCACAGGTAGTTGGGATGTGGCCACTGTGGTTTGGAAGCTAAGAGAGCTTAGCAGGGAGGCTGTGGTATGGTCTTGCCAGCCAGATCCAGGGGAAGAGGTCAGACCTTGCCCAAATAATTTGTTCTTTGAGTAGATTTAGCCCAGGAAGTCCACAGTTCTTTGGCACTTGAGCTAATTCACCATGCATCACTCCATTTTTGCCTCTCCTCCATCATACAAGGGCCAACAGTGCCAGTCACGACTGCTGAGAGGTATTTGCTAATTGCTGCACTGTACCAGTTGATGTGTGTCATGGAAAGCCTTGACCTTCCTTATTTAGCTTTTCTAAATGCATCATTTACACTTGTGTGCACTATTTTTTCCTGCTCAGTGTTAAAGTTCCTGGTTTCCACATTGAACCTATTTGTGCTAAGGTTTCCTGCCTTTTTGCTGAGTAGTTTTGACCTCCATTCAATAAATCAATAATTTTCCCAGAACTTCACCACAGCCTCTCCTGATTGCCCCTGCCTTTTGTTCCAGCACTTTCCCACAGCACTTCAGCAACAGCTTACCTGGAATTTTGCTGAATTATATGATTACAGCATCGCTCTCAAATACAGAGTAAACAGAGTATCCCTTCATGGGCTGCTTCTTCTCAATTCCTAACCCAGCCATTTAACTTGACAAAACCCACTTGTGTTGCAGTCAGATAATCTCTTTCTTCCCCCATGCAGGCTTGCAAAGTCAGTTCCGGGACCGGGCAGTTGATGTGCTCTTCCATCCAGCTCCAAGGGTGACATGCCAGTTATCAGATCTCCTGTTACATCCTCTGGGGAGAGCAGAGCCTTGCAGGAGCAGCCACCTCCTGGAAGATGTTTCCAGGGATGGACATTGGCTCCTTCAGTCTTCTCTAGTCTTCTTCAAAAAATTCCTGTATTTCCAGCAGCTCACAAAGCAAGCTAGCAAAGAAAGCATAGACAGGTTCATGGACTTCAGCTCACAGAAACAAATGCATTGCCATAGTTCAGTCTTTTTTGACTGTACACTTAAACCCAAGAACAGATTTTTCAATTGAAAAGGGAAATATAAAATTACAAACATTTCTCAGGGTATTTATTTTCCTCCAGATAAGAATTCATTCTCTCCACAGGAGTCCAAAATGCTGTATTTTTTCAGAATTCACCCATGGTATTCAAATAGTGAATGCTTTTCCTTGAGTAGCCTGTTTTCCCCTTCAGTTTAAGAGGGGAAATAGACCCTCAGCCAAAGGTTAGATCTAAATTCAGATCTACAGAATGGTGGAGTTTCCATCTTTGTTTGTATTTGGGCTTGTCTGGCTTCTTAGGGTGAAACTCCTGTTCCAGATTTGCACAGCAAACATCAGCTTTGCTATTGTGTTTTCTGCTCTCCCTTTGGCAAACCACTTGCTGGAAATCAGCACATCTAGGGAGATCAGTCCAAAGTGCCATGGGAAACTGGCTATTTTTCTAAAGTACATGATACAGATCAACCACAGGTTACTGCCTAGATTACTAGTTCATGGTACTCATGAGATCAGGCTAGGTCATCATGAAGGTGCCTTCTGGCTTTCAAATCTATCACCCTAAATAATGCATTAATGAAGTAAGATGGAACAAAGCCACATTTGTTCATGTGTAAGGCATGTTAATGATGTTCCTTTCAAAAGATGGAGCAGTGGATTGATGCACTGAATTTCACCTCTAGGTACTCTGACTTTGGTTAGGAGACAAATGAGTTTGATAGCATCAAGTAAATACTCAATGGATATTTGCCTCCATCCCCAAAACCATCATGCAATTTGGCAGGAGCAGCAGTCTGTGCTCACGAGACGTCTCGAGGTGCTCAGGGCATTGGCAGTCCTGTGGGAGGAAGCATCTGGCTGTGCTGTGCCTGGAGTTACCCAGCGCTCTCACACTCCCACTTCCCCAGGCATCAGCAACACTCTACTCCCCAGAATCACTGAAAAGAAAACACAAAATTAAAGCTGAAAGAAGGGGGAAAAGCTATTTATTTGGGTTAATGAAGTGAACTAACACTGGAGATGGGCTGAGCTACATACTATATCAGCTTTGATGCATTATTAGAATCGTGAACACTCTCAGTGTTTCAAGGAAAAGGTTTTTTCCAGGCGCAAGATCAAAGCCATAGCTAAATAATATTGGGTTACAGAGCAGAGGACCTTCAAACGGCTGGTTTTGACTGCTTTTGTATCTAGAAATGTTGTGATAGGAGCAGCCCTTTTTTACAAGGCCCAGTAACAACAATGTAAATCAAGCATTAACCAGAAGTAGACAGCAAATTATCTACTTTTTAAAGAAACCTCTACTGGAGCTGTTTTTTAGGGGAGGAAAGAAGGAGTTCTGTTTTTAATAGCATAAAAATACTTGTGCGGGAGGCGCCACTGTATTTTTGTCCCAAAGCATAACGATATTAGATATAAACCAACAGCCCTGAAACAGCTGATAAAACTGCATGTGGGGATGTTTTGACACTGAGCTGCTAGGACACAACTCAGAGTGAATCCTTACCCTTGTCTGATATGTTTTTAGACTCCTTGCATAAAGTACTCACGCTAAAAAAAAGAGAGAGTCCTACTAGTCTGTGCAAAATAAGAGGTATGGAAAATCTGCCTGCGAAGTGTGTCCTTGTTAGATGGGACATTTCATTTCAGCACTCTTCTGGACACAGAAATAATGACTGTGGCAGCTGAATTCGGTTGTGAAGCAGCACATTCACAGCAACAGGACTGTGGGAGCACAGACTAGGAAATTAGATCTACAGGGACAGGTAATCCTTCTAAAAATCATACATTCAGTCTGAACTGGCTGTATATGTTCCCTCTGTAGGTAATGCAGAGAGGCAAACACCTCTGGAGGGTAAGTCATCCTGTCCTAAGACAGGTGCTTAAGGCAGTTGCTGAACTGCTCAGCAAAGGCGTGATTTTTTCCTCCTTGGCTCATAGAGCCAGAAGAATTCATGGAGCCAAGACATCTAATTTCCAGGTGGTTAAGGCAGTGAGATGCATCACCCCACAGCTAACTTACCTAATCATCATGACTCCCCTTATGTTTCCAGACAGGAAGGACAGCCAAATACTTTCAGTCTTGGATATGTTTATATGAAGAAACACAACAAGAAAGAACAAAAGTAAGGTCTTCCTCCAGGACACGGGCACAGTTTGTCTCTCTTCTGGAAGGATTTCAGTGAAGAGAGTGAAATGGCTGGCTCTTCATGTTCAGGACTTGGTTTTCTGCATAGGGTTAAAACAGCCTTTTGTACAGACTCCCCCTTGCCCACGGATGGTTTTGCTACCTGAATGACGGTCCCATACATTTCTTTAGAAAAAGAAATCTAAGGATCTGCTTTCTCCACGAATTGCAGACTACCATAATTTTGGGCCAAATTCAATTGATGCCACAGAGAAGAGAATCCAGAAGTAGCACAGACTCTCCTCAATCTGTTCAGGAAGCATAGGCTGTTCTGAGGATGAATTTTTCACTGTCAAACTTCAAGATCAAAACCATGGCTGAGGAATACATATATTTTTCAAAGTGCTCTTAATGCTAACGTCCATCTATAAAAAGATGATGTGATTTGCATCCCTCCCCATACATCCAAACTTGTGAGGTTTGAGTAGCAGGCACAGGAGGCCTGGCCATGACCATATAAACTGTAACTATGGTGCAAGTGATTCCAAACCACCAAAGATCAATAATCTCATGCTGTAGCCAAGGGAGGGTCATTATGACTATATATTGTTGCTGAGCCTGATAGTCAGACCTATGTTCCCCCCAATTGCTCCATCATGCTGAACTTCTCAACTCTGCTATAGAGATCCATTCTCCTTGGGAAGGAAACAAACCCCACTGAATGGGCTGCTAGACCCCACAGAAGAGAATGTCAGCAGCCAAGTTTGTGCCTTTTGATGGCATCTCTTTACAGTGAGCACAGATGGACACAGAGAAGAATATTCAGACAAATAAAAGGCTGGATTCAGTTGGTCCATGAAATGTTGTTTGCTTCTTTCTTGACTGAGGGTTTAATATGCAAGTCAAGCAAGGCCAGAACACTTCAGAAATACAGTTCCCATTGCAAGAATGATGCCAGGAAAGTATTTATTTCTTTATATGTTTATATGATTATATATGCAAATATATGCATACATATTTGGCAAGAATGAGATAAACTCACAAGAAATGACAGGCCAGAAAAAGTGTACCTATATACATACATCATATACTTATGTATGTACAAATCTACTAACCTGTATAAATAAATACAGAAAGAATAAAAGATGGAAAAAAGCATGAAGAAAATCAAGAAAGAGGCAAAACAAAGGATAGTAGGAGACAGGCAAGAAAACCATGAAGTAATTGAAGTTGTAAATGTGATTTACATCATACATCCCATTTGGCCAGGATGCTCTTTCATCACAGAAAGGAACAGAGGAAACAGTGTTGAACTCTACAAGGCCCTGATTCAGATACAGATCTACAAGGACTTACAGCAATGCTCAAATGAGATGACTGAGAATGGGCCCTGGACTGCTCTCTTTTGCACAGCCAGATCAGGAACAGCCTTGCTGGGGCCAGTGAAGTTACTTCAGAACTTTACCAGTGCAAGCAGAGATAAAGTCTTCCGAGGACTGAAGCAATCCTAGAAAAGGATTTGGTCAAAGGAAGCAAAGCAAAAACAAAGGAAGAATGTGAGCATTTTGCTTCGCACTCTTTGAAGCGTTATGTCTTTTACAAGGGAGTAACCTAATCCACATTTATACCCATGTTTTTCTTCCACAATTTACTCCAGAGATTTTCTTTAAACAATAAATAGGAAGTACTCTCACATACAGCTGTGCAGGATATCTAGCTCACAAGCCATTTTTCCAGGGTGGGAACTCGTCCGTTAGGCATCACAGTCATGGAAAAAAAATACTAAATGTGATGCAGGAAACAACATTGCTGGCTTTCTCATTTAGCATCCATTCAATACCAGTGTTGGACAAGATATCCCTTGACCAACTGACTACCTGGATGAAAATAAGAGGTGTTCCCTACTTTGACCCAGAGGAGATGCCATCAGCCTCCCAGCAGTGGTCCTCTTAACTTTTGTAATGAGCTACTCAAAATAAAATGCAGACCACCCGAAGCTGCTCTGCAGCAGCACTTTTTCTTGGAGATCATTCATTAATAATGTGCCTGGTAACTTTGACACCCCTAAGATGATTTTCAAAAAGGTGCTGATCTGGACAGAGATGCAAAAAATGTGAGACAGGTTTAGGCACTAGTAGTCCAAAGCTTTTAATTGATCTGATTTGGCAGGTGTGCTGAAGGGAAGCCTACCCACAACAAGAACGTTAAAATCAGTCCAGAGCACATCTTTACTTGCTTTACTCACTTCTGGGAAATATCTCTATGCCTAGAACTGTGCCTACTTCCAGTGAGACCTGGCTTCCAGTATCACCAAGCTGCCTGAGTATGAGCTCTTTTCTTGCACACTGAGAAGAGTATCATGGCCATGAGGCTAAATCATGTCCCTGGCATTAAGTGGGCAGAAAGACCTATACGTACATTTATTCATATGTATATATTAAAGCCAGGCCACATGCAGCCGGGGCTGCAAGTCTCATAAGGTCAGAAGATGAACAAGTGAGAAGCAGCCTCATCGTAAGAGGGCTGAAACAGACTGTGCTATACACAGAGACTGATTAAACTGACTTGGAAAACACTAGACAGTAAGCTGGAGCTGTTCCTGAGCTGTGCCCAGCTGGTCTCCATGAAGGGACAGAGGTGAGTCTGAGTCAGCTGAGTACCTCCCTGAAAGGAGCACAGCTTACACAGATGTGCTTTATATAAGGAAGATTTTTAAAGTGTAATGCTGTTCTGAAAGGCAAAGAGAGGAAAATGGGATGGTAGGTCTCCAAATTGATTCTCTTGGTGACTCAGATCAGATATGTCCTCCTTGCAGAGGAAAATGAGGGCAAGACTCTTCACTTATCTTCATCTGTGGTCAGATGGGTTGCTTTATACTGTGGTCATTAATTCTGCTGGTTTTGCCCAAGGAAAACAAACAGCCATTTATTGAAGAATTATTCTGATAATGCAGTAAAGGACTAAAATTCAGCTTTCTACCTATTAGAGCAGGGGCAATACACCATGGTGAGCATTAACAAAAAGTGAATGAGTATATATGGTACAGTGATCAGCAGTTAGAAGTCTCAGCATATATGGGATCTGATGAAAAAAAGATTATTTTCCTCAGCCACATTCCCAGGCACACTGGAATTATACAGTAACTTCAGAAAACCTTCAGGTTAAGCTGTGGGTTTTCTTTTTTAGGAGGTCTTTGTCCCCTTGCTGCGTTTCACACTTTGCATGTACCTGTGTCCCCATGCACAAAACAGATGGAGGGCTGAGTCCAGATGTTTCTAGCTGACCTTGTTAGGCAGGAGCACTTTTGATACATCCCATTAAGTTTGGGTGGCTCATTCACCAAACAGATGGTGGTGTTTCATGCACCAAAACACCCCATGCTTTCTCTTGCAGGAAGTGACCAAAGCTAAGCAGCTCGAGTCTCACAATGCCACCACAATGCCATCATACCAGTGACAGGGTTGGCACCGGACCAGTGGGCTGGCCCTGAGCCTGGTTTCACTCTGTGTCTACAAAAGAGCTAAACCAGGCAAGAAGAAAATTCTGGCACTTAGTGCTGGCAAGCACCATGGCATTATTTATTATTTCATGCATTTTCTATCTTCTGCTCATACAGTCGGTTCAGATCACTTTTGTCTTCCAGAGATAAATCAAAGCCCACAATAGGCTTCAAACCAAATTTGATGAAAAGCTGCTTAAACAGAGCATGAATTTACCCCTCTACCTTTGCTCTGATTTAAGGAAGCATGCATGCCCAGATCATTTCACCTGAGGTAGCCAAGCATTAATTAATTACATAAAAGCATTTGTGAACCTGTTAAAACTATCTATTAGATGAGCAGTGCTGCTATCTCCACCATCTCTCTAAACGTTTTAATTAATTTGGGGGAATTTACACATGCATGTTGTCTGCCAAATTCAACAAAACTTGCTTTACGAACTAATAATAGCATTTGCTTTCACTGTGGAGTTATGCAAGCTCTGTATGTGCATGCAAGTGGAGGGTGCTGGTCACAGCACAAAGCTGGGTGCTGCTCAGTGATTTACAAAGAAACCAATATTCTCATCAATATTAGTTTCATATTTCTGTCAGTAGAGGTGCACCATGCATGAAAATGTGTGTGCAGAATCTGACAGGATGAACCCATCAAAAATAGTTTTCCTACAGGCTGGGAAAAAGTGCAATTTGTTTCCTTAGAGTGATGCAGAGCTGTCAGTGAGGCCTCAGTGGCTTGTGCTGTCCCATTTTTCTGCCGCCAGTTTCACACTGTATTCAGAAAACACAACTGTAATGGTACATCAGGGCTCAGCTGCTATTGATGAAGGGCTGGTGCCTGATTTTTAAAGGAAAATTACTGCCCTTTTAGGCAGACTTTGAGAGGATAACTCATTAGTTAGGCAGCTCAAAAAGCAAAATAAAATCCTGATCACCTTCAGTGGATTAGCACACAGGATGGGAAACAAAGCCTGCATAGATGTGAAGAAACTTCACTGAACAGGGCAATGTCAGTTCACACCATGTGCCTGCAAAGTCCTGATCCTCTACTGCTCCTATGGCACCCTCCTCTAGCACCTGGACTAGACAGCCACTCACCATGGAAATTCCTCATGCACCATCCCAGGTGTCTATGCCAAGTTTCATCACCTGTCCCACAGTCCTCACACCTGGATAGGAGGACAGGGAGGTGTCCTGGAGCATTGCAGGGGCCCTGGCCCCCAGCTCCTGCAGCCACAGCCCCTCAGTGTCTCACAGTCTTCCATAAATCTGTCCTCACTCCACCTCTGCTGGCTGAGGGGAAGGCATTCCCAGCAGCATTCAGACACTCAGATAGGCATCTGGTCCTGGATCTTCAAAGGTGTTAAGGCTGTGCTGCACTGCAGCTGGAGCTGAAGTGCCCCTACACTTGGGGTTTTCTCCAGTTTAACTACATCACTCCAAATCCATCTAAATACACTGATACAACTTTTCTTGTATAGACAAGACCTTAATCTCTCCATTTAATCTGTTCTTGCTATTGTTCCTCCTGGCCTGGGCCCCTTGACAGCCCAGAGCACTGAGGTGCTCAGCTTCCTGGGGATCTACCCTGTGCATTCATTTCCACTTGTGGCTGGTGTTGGACTTGCACTCCAGCTCCCTCAGGCGATATTTGTTCCGACAACTTTTCCAGCCCATTATACATTCAAAATGCATCTCCTTAATTTATCTCCTTCTCTTGATACTATCTTTCCCAAGTTCCTTGATGATTTCTTTGTCATGACAACCACTTCTGACAAAGTTCTGCTTTATCCAGCTGTAGCAGGCACGATGAGGTTTGGTGCACCACATCACACCGCAGGTCTGTCAGATTTCATCTCCTGTCTTTGACAGCCCTGCAAACCCATTTTTAGAGAATTGTGGGGAATCCCATCCCATCAGCAGTCTGTTAGAAAGTAATTGGTGCTTCACTGCCTGCCCAGCACTGCCTGCTTGCTGCTGAGGGTACATGCATGGCTCCCACACAGATCTAGCACACTGGGCAGCTCTGTCCTTCGTGATAAACTCACAACTGCTTGTGCACATAATATTGTGCCATTCCAAGCAAGTACTGGCTTAGTTTCCCCTTTTTCCTTACAATTGCTCACTACACCCAGACCCTTGCTGTCCTCTGCAAACCACTGAGCTCCCACTCCAACCCAACCTGCACCTCTGCAGCTCCTCACAGCACTGCAGCCCCTCCAAATAAAACACAGGACAGAATAAAAAAGAGGAAAGAATAGACCCTGCAAGAAACAGGAGTCCAGAAACAGCATTTTGTGAGCAATGACCTTCTGGTGTCCCTTGCCTGACTGGGAGAAATCGCTGCAAGAAGAAGTTGGTATTTGGTTGCCTTGGCTTGAAGTCCTCTGCTCCCAAGCCTGTTGGCTGGTATTGTTTGCTTGAGCAGATGACTCTGGCTGTATTAGAATGAGGTCAGGGTCCTGTTGGAGGTGTCACTCCAGGTGACCACTTAGCTGTGCCCTGCTCTGACCTCGACATGGACAAACCAGAGAAGACAGCAAGTGGGAGTCAGCATCTGGCTGGGGTCAGACACTGGTCTGGTGGGAGGCAGCAGTTGTTTTATAGAATCTCTGTCATAGAGGCTTGAGACCAGGTCTTCTAAGTCTAGGTTATTACAAAAAACTAATAATCACAGCCATAATCTTAAAATCAGCCTGTATTTACACAAACCCCTTGCTTTCCTAGCCTGCCTGAGTTCCTTTGGAATGTTTCCCAACAGTACCCACAACTAAGCATGCAGGTGATATCTTCTGAGACACAAGAAGAAACGTTTTCCATTTAAACAAAATTTGGAAATTTTCTGCCAGCTGGTCCCCAAATCTAACAAGGCCCCCAATACAGGGCACAAATTTACATCTCTCTCTTAATAAAGGTGGCTCTTCACATCCCACGGGGAACACATTGCAGTACTCAGGACTGTGCAGATACTGTTTCTCACCTGCAGAACCTCTGCAGTCCTCAGCAGGGATCCATTTGTGGTTGCTTAGAAAAGCGACAGCACGTGACAGTGCTCATCCACCGTGGGTCTGTGGGTGTGTGTGCCCTGGGTCACATCCCCTTCCTCACACTGCCTCCTGACAGTCGGTATTTCACTTATCATTAATGACACCAGCTCCTCATTCATGTGAATGTGCATCTGTGCTTCACATACCGTGTAAGAGGAAAATACCAGAAGGGAAACTTGAGCAGACACATCTGCAGGATGTGCAAATCAAGCACAGAAATGAGGAATTTGGCAAGTCTCTCAGGAAATGATGATAGTGATTTTTTTTCATCTCATGCCTTTTACTTGTTCAGCCGGACACTATTTCCTATTTCAAGACATTTCCACACTGCCTATCTGCTGGGAATGTAAACACAATCCAGGATTCAGCTATTGCTTTTTCAGGCAAGAAACATCTGCTTTCCAATGTCCCCACTGGCCAGACCCCACACGGGGAAGCATTTAGGGGAGGAGTGACACAGCCTGGCATGAGCTGGATGGACCACAGCCCCATGCTGAGCTCATGCTGTGTGAGCAGGGCAGGCCAGCTCTCCCTCTCCTTATCTTACTTTCCGCCCCATGCAGTTGGGGAGTTAGGCTTGGAATACTGCTCTGGATGACCTCTGATGTAGTCCTGCTTGGCTGCTTCCTCCTGCAAGTGAGGCATTGCTGTGTCCCTGTGAAGCTCTGTGCTTGGAAAAGGCTTCACACCTTCCTGCTGTGGGAAACACAAGGCACACAGAGGTGTGTGGGGACTGAAGGGGAGAAGTTGGGATCCAGGACTCTGGGACCAGCAACAAAGCCAAGGCTTGCAAATGGCAAAGAGGGGAGTGCACGTCCAAAGCATGGGGGAAAAATAAATGCCATGACCTGCTCCCAAATCAAGGTGCTGGAAAACATTGCGGTTAGTGATGCAATAAGCAAGGATGCAATTTTCCCATAGGAATTAATATAATTGAGGGTGGAACGAATGCATGAAGGAACTTACAAGAAGTGCACAGGGACAGTATCTGTAGTATGGAATATGGAGACAATGTAGACAGAACCATCAAATAAAGATTTTCAGAGGCTGACTTTTAGGAACAGAAAGGTCTTACCTGCTTTTCCCATGAGGCTGACAACTTGACGTATATCCTCTTGCAGGAGATACTATCCTATCTCTCCTGAATGATTACTTATTTGTTTTTGTCATCATTGTCCTCAGGTGAATAAATCCCAATAAAGCCACAGGTGCAAGGGATGGGAAAATAGATCAATGATGAAAGTTAGCAGAGACTCATGGGTGTTGAGCTTCCAAAACTGCAGGCAAAGGGGGGCCAGGCAGTAGAGCATTGCTGTACTTCCCAGCCTGCCTTCCCTTCTGCAATGGACCTGTTTTCCATTTGGAAAAGCAGGTTTCCTAGGCCCTCAGCATCTCACATTTGTTTCTCCTTCAAGGCTGCAGCAAGTGAATGAAGGAGGGCGGAAAAACCCTTCTGCCTTCACAGGATAGTGATGAAGAGTGAAGATCCTTGCTCTTGATGTCCCCAACAACTGTTGTACAAGGAGCACTTTGTACCCAGCACCACAGTGTACCCATATCATAGAGCTGGCAGAGTACAAGCTGTGCAGGTACTTAGTCTTTTTGCGTTGGTTTACAGCTTTTGCCATTAATGTCATCTCACTTGGTGCTTCCTGCGCTTGCCTCACTTTGGTGTGATGCTATCAGAGCACTTTGCTGTCCATTTTAAGGTCTGTCTTGCACTGTAGACATCTGACCTACATCTCTGCTGCATTTTCTGCTTCTGCAGAGTCATACTCTCTCCCAGTGCAAAACTGTGCAAGGATGTGGTAACTTTAAACTCCTTGAAGGTTTGACTGTAAAAATCCACTCAAAAGGGCTGCTGAATTGGAAAAAAATTCCAAGATTACTGTTAAAGCTGTACTCCTTCCCCTCTGTCTGCCCTTCCTTTACTTCATGCTGCCCTCTCCGAGATAGATGGAGTAGGTGGCCCCTTCTCTGTGGTTTAATTCTGGCTCATTGGATTCTGGCACTGAGTTGGGTTAAGGAAAACATGGAATAAATTAGGACTGGTGCTCCTATAGATAAATTCATGATGGGCTGATACAAGGAATTTCTGCCATTTACTGTTACCTAGCAGATGTCACCATGCCTTGCCAATTTAGCCAAAGCACACCTCTCCAGCTGACAGATTTTGCAGCCAGGGACCCTAAATTTAAACTAGCAGCAGTGCCTGTTGGATGGTGACCTCTGGCCAGTGCCCAACTGAATATCCTATAGATCATGCCTGCACTTGCTCAGACACCACAGAAACTGGGACTTGGGGTCACTGCTCCAGGTCCTTGATGAAGTGGTCTTAAAGAAGTTCTGGAGTTAAAAACTTAACACAGCATTTCACATAAAGAACCCCTAATACATCCTGTTAATTACCCACACTAGGATAAAATTGTGATAATTAGAAGATCAGATAATGGTGTCTGGGAAACACCAGAGCAACTACAGCAACAATGTTGGTTTAGTAATGAATGCATGTTAAGTACCCTTAAATACCTTATTAACAGCTGGGATGTGATTCCCAGTGCCAGACTCAGTGTGCTAATAGCAACAAAACACATGGAGCTCTAAGGTGAAATGGATATTTTTGCACTTTTTTTTTTTTTTTAATTGCTGCAGTGAAATCTCACTGAAAAGGGGTTTTTGTGTCTTTTTTTCAGCATGAAAGAGTTTGCATTTTTCAACATGGTCAAAATCACTGAGTGAGTTACGCTCCTCACTGTTATTTAACTTAACCTACCCAAGAGATGTGGGGAAAAATCTGAAAAGCAGAGCAAGGAAGAGGAGAGGTTGTGGCATCGTTGCAGGAAATTGCCTTTAAAAAGACATCAAATAACAAATGCCATAGTAGAAAGATCTCGTGCTCTGACTTTGCTCTCAGCTCAGAAATCTTCTGGAGAAATAGCAGTAGGGAAATACATGAAGTGGGCAGGAATGAATCAAATACTGTACCTGTAGCGGGGGATTAGAGCACATCTTCTTACAGAGACAAGCTGTTGGAGCAGTTGCTTTTTCTGAAACACCTGGATTCACATCTGCTGGAAAAGTGAGCTAAACTCAGGCAATTACAAATCTGTTTTTGAAGCTTCAGCTGGGCTAGTGTAGGATATTCAGGAAAACAAAAATTTTCCCACTAACAGGTCGATAAGAGCAACGTTTAGAGTAAGTAATCTGTGGCTAAACCAAAACCAAATAATGACAATAGCTACATCATTGGTTTTAAGCCTCCTTAAATAAAACCAAAGGAAAGAAAGGGGTAGGAACAGCAACCACTGAAGCAAATGGAGGGGTTATCCATCTCTGGAAAAGTCACAAAAAACGTTCATCACAACAGCCAAAGCCACTCCTGCAGACAGATCTCCATCTCCAGTTTGCCCCAGCTCCCAGCATGTCTGGCCACAGATGGGTGAGCTCCTGCTAGGAAGGACAACCTACCCTGTCTGGTTCCATTTAGCTGAATGTGATACTGTTATCTGTCAGAGGAGGAATTACTCTTTAAGTCATTTGCTGGCTGCTGGACAGCCCTTTGGCCAGACCTGGCACTGTGGCAGTACTGGGAAAGTGTCTAAAAAACACAGCTCAGTTTTTCAGCCAAATACTTCATAGATTCCAAAGGGGTTCAGAAACTACACAAGCAAACAAGCTGCAAACAGTGCAGGATGAAATTGTAAGTCTATCATTGAAGAGAATGGACCATGGCAAAGGATTTTGCAATTGTGTCCACCACAGAAATTCACTCTAGGGAAGGGATGCAGCCAGGAGTGTGCCTCTACAGCCCTACATGCACAACCATTACTGAGGTCTTTTTATTGCAGGGAGTCCTTCTGTCACTCCCTGGAGAAACATTTTGTCTGCCTGTCCAATGCCTGTTATTACATTACCAAGCTCTTTGCAGTTGGGAAAGAGTTCATTGTGACTGTTCCTCAATGCCTGTGAAACCTAGGAAATGCTGAACAGCCTTTCTTCAGCAACTGTAGGCACTGCCTATAGGTAAAAATAGGAACATAATCTAGGGAATCATTCAAAGTTTTTCTTAAATTACTAGAGGCTGTGAAGTTGCCAAGTGCTTGCTTTGCTCCGGACATACTTTGATAGCCAACTGGCAAAGTATTAGGATTATGGGATAGGGATCAAGCTTTTAATCATTAGCACCCTGCGTCTCCAGCCCATGATTCTAAAGGTAACATCAGTCAGGACTTAATTAAAAAGTGATACAATTTCAAACTTGTTAGCCAGTGTTTTGGGTTGGGTGAGACTGAAGAAAGGGTACTTTCCAACTAAGCATTTCTTCTACTCAGCAGATTTCTGTCCAGAATATTTTGTCTACTGTAACATTTTTATGAGAGGCTACTGAACTAAAAATGGGTTTTGGACAGAGTAGCAGCATTTATATATCTGTGAGGTTTACCTATAAATGGATCCAACATTCCAAGTTGTGACCTTGTGGACTCCCTGTGATTACCCCAGGGATTTCTCCTTGCAGAGCTCATGAACTCAGGCTGGTCAGAGGCATCCATGGCATTGCCAAGGCTCTGTCATCCATGTCTCCCTGACCAAAGATGATCTGCAAGTTAAAGCCAACCCTTCACTTTGGACTGAAACATACCTACATAGTAGGTTTTATTTTCCTGATATTGCTACAGAAGAATGAAAATTGGCGAGTAATTCCAACAAAGAATTAAGCAGAAGGATTAGTTCTGCTTCTTGAAAACTGTAGTCCCCAAGCAGCTGTAGGAGGTCTGAGGAGGAGACCCCAGCCCAGCAAAAGGAGAAGGGACAATATAGTAGCAGCAAGTCCAGCCACATCACTGCAGTCTCTTCAAGATGAAAGATTTCACAAGTCAGGGGACACTGCCTTTAGTTCAGTGAATGCCCAGGGGGAAATGGAACACAGAACCACACATGGGCTTACATATACACACCTATATATATATACACATATATATACACACATATATGTGTGTGTCTATGTCTTGTCTGCATCCATGTCCCATGTGGTTTTTCATGATATATCAGTATACACTGAATGTCTGCCTACAGTCTTTACAATGCTTGTTATGTCTCTCTCAGACATCCTTGAACATGTGAAATTCAAAGCCAGGTCTGGAGCTTCCACTAGCCTGAGGCAGCTGGACCCTTTCCTGGGAAAGGGCTGTAATAAGTAGGAAATCCAGTGTTTAGTCCCAGTGCTAAAGTGAGCAAAGAAAAAGACATTCTTGCAGCTTCCTTAGAACAAGGAAAACATGAAGGTCCAGCACAGAGTGTCCAAATACAAGGGTGTCAAACCCACCAACTTAAAAAAGATTTTGCAGGCCTCTATTCCAGCAACACTGGGAGATGAAGCGCTGGTACCCAGTCCCAGGCAGCAGATCTTGAGTATGTGCCCATCCTCAGGAGAGAGGCAGCAACTCAGAAAGTCCCATGCCCAGCATTTCATTTTGGCTGGCTTTGGAAGCCTCCAGCACAGCCTAAGGGCTTTCTGCATCTTTGTCCAGCAGTACTGATCCCTACTGACTGTGTGGGCCTGGGTATTTGCACCAGGCTGCCTTTGCAGGGCTGTGGCAAGGCTGGCAGCAAAGGGACATGAGCCAGACACCTGCCTGATCTATCCCACCCCTCTTTTGGATTTGCTACATTTTTCTGGTGCCAGAAGGAAATAATCCAACCAAAAAAATGCTCATCAGCAAGCAGTTTATCTCAGTGAAATGTTCAGAGCCAAGGCAGGCTCTTGGCCACGGCAACATCAACTTCTGTGCAGCAGCCCTAGGAGTCACAAAGCACAGCACGGGAAGTGATCTCTCCTGAACTTGTAAAGTGCAGAACAAATTAGCCATTCCCATTAGCTACACGGGAGCAGTTCAGTGGAATCATTTTTATCAACCATCCACCTGTTCTTCATTGATTTACCCGTTCTTAGGGAACTCCATTGTTTCCAGATGGAGATGTGAACACGGTACCACTTCCTACCCTAAAGTCATGTGCCTTGCCTGTTACCCCAACACTAAACCTAAGGCACAAATCTTTCCAATTCATTGCATTTCTGACAGATGCCTGAGGTACTGCCAACAGCTGTGTGGGACTGGGCTTTGGTAGTAGTATGCTTCCAGTGTTATCCTCCTCAAATGAGGCTTGCCTCTTGCTATATCAGATAAAACTGGAGTACAGAGAAAGAAATAACACTGTACCTGACCAACCCTTTGTCAGAAGTTACTGCACTTTTGTTTTACAAAACTTAAGTGGCTTTCAAGCTGCTTCTGGTACAACAGAATCTGCTGCTACTGGAGCCTGATGTAGGCTACTGGGTTACAATGCAAGCTGGCAAAGAAATATAAAGCAACAAAAAGATTAGTAGTCATAAGGCACTAAGCACCAGAAGTAAAATGGACTAATTAAAAGTCTTTTTAAGCTGTCTATCATGATTGTTTTATTTGAAAGCCATTTACTGAAAATGAGCATTTCCTCTCTAATTTGTGCTCCTTCCCAGGTGATTATCATCTCATTGCCACAGTTTGCACTGCTTGCCTGCATATGTGATGTGGCAGAGCACACCTCTCAGGGCTACACCATCTGCACCAAAGAGGCAACCTGGAGGTTCAGAGCTGAGCTTACTGATAGTTTACATGTTTAGTCCTGCCTGGAGCCACAGCTGCATTTCCCCTTCTGGGTCACACCAGGGCCCCCACAGCCAACAAACAGCACCATGTGAAAGACTGCAGCCTGCTGAAGAGGTGAGAGTTCTGGGGCACAAGAACTAAAAGCCTGCTCTTAGTAGGTGTCCCAGCACTTGCCAGTGGTCTCAAAGGGAAACCTTAGCAAAGGTTATATAATCCGGCCCAGTATTTCTGGGGTCTCCGGTTATGGGTGCTGCTGGGTTGGTGTTACATTAGAATATGTGTGGAGTATTCCCCTGCAGCCTTTCACAGCAGACACGAGTGACTTCTGTTCCTGCTCTGAGTGAAGCCAAAGCAAACCAGGCGTAGCCTGGGCTATGCAGTGGCAAAGCTCAGGAACACTGTGACCACAGTGACTTGGCTTCTCGTTAGGCATTGGTTTGGCTGGTGACAGGAGAGCTTTTCCATGTCATGTCAATCTGCAAAAGATTTATATTTCCTTGGACTCAGGTTCTCAGAGAGTCAGGATCATGTTCCTAGTGGAGGGTCTTCTGATCTGCCGAGCACTTTGATGTGTGGCTCTTCAGGCCTCTGAGATAAAGGCATCTTTTTGTGAGTTTGCAAATTCAGAGACCCCTTTCTAAAATGCTTGTGAGGGTATTTTCTGCTGAGTGCTCTTTTGGGGTAAGCAGGGACAAGTCCGAGTCTCAGGGCCCTGCAGGAAAAATGCTCAGCTGCACTTCCACATGCAGAGGGGTTCTCCAGTGGTTGTAACTGTGACAGGATAGCACACAGTAAGCAAATAATCTTGTGAGCAAGACGCATAATTTTGAGGTCTAAATCAAATTCAATCTAGAAGCCTATAAGCATCAACTGTCTAGATGACAATATCATATAAAAGAAGCCTCAACATACACTTTTAATTATTTTGCACTTCAGTAGCAACTGGAAACCTCAGTGGAGTCATGCTCCAGCATGCCGAGCACTATATTAATAAATGTCATGGGCTGGTCCTTACCCCAGAGAACCCAGTGCACACAGACAAGGCATATTCTAAGAAGGAAGCAGAGATGCAGAGACAGATGACAAGAATACCCCAAGGCCAAACAGTAGGTGGTTGGTGGGGCAGAGATTTACCAGAACCACACTGCTTTCAGGCCCCAAGAGTCCTGGCTTTGTGCACCATCAATTGACAGTGGTCAACCACAAAGCCTTGCTTAGTACCTAAAAGTCAAATTATGCTTTTGCCTCACATTCCAGTACCTTTTTGGAGGAGATAGGAGATTATTTCTTTTTTTCCCTCCTAGTCTTGGGTGGTGAAAATACAGGCATTCACCAAGAAGCAACATTTGTCTGTCCACTCCCAGAATGGGACACCAGAACCTCTGTCCTGTGTCTCAGTGCATAAATACACTCCAGGCTAGCTGTGTTCTGTTCACTGGGCAGAAGCACCTGGATTTTTTAACTTTATCAGAAGTGCATAAGACCTTTCAGAACAGAGCAGATATGAAGCAGACTTAAAGTCAGTCAAAAGAATTGTGAACAGCTCCATGCCCAGCTTCAAAAACCTGATGAAAACATATCAGCCAGGTACAGGTGACTTGGGGACCACCTACTTTGTCCATCACAGTGTGTCCTGAGCTTTCTGCATGCTGGTAACATTGCACCAGCCACAGACAGAACAGGAGGCAGAAGGAAAAAAGGTAGCTTCCTCAAGAAATGCAGGAATGCAGCAGCATCCATCCTGCAATCATTTCAGTCCATCAAATCATTCATCTTCTGGTAATTGATGTTTGAGAAAGACTGTTCTTGAAAAACAGCTGTGATCCAGAGCCCTCTAAGCATTCTCAGTGTCTGGGTTCAGGGTCATGAGACAGTGCCTCACATTACACCAGGCTCCCTGCCAAGGCATCAACAGGGGATGAGTTAAGTGTAATTGCAAAGTGCTGGCCCAGATGTTAGTAGATTTCTATGGCTTATGCCAGGGCTTGGACAGCAAGAATCATCCCTCCATGTACAATATAAAATAGTGTTTTATAGGAGTGTAAGGACATATATTAGTGCCACTCCACAGCTCAAACACACAAAAAAATTATTGGCTTTCTTTGGACATAAATACCAACCCAATTGAAGCTCACTCCCTCAGTAGGTGCTAATGATACACTTGGCTTTCTGGCCATGTTCTGGAATAAAAAGGAGTGTTATTCATTACCTACAATCAATGTCTTCATTACATTATGTGGGACCTGGATGATTCTATTAAATTAAATTAATTATTAAATTTATTAATTAAATTTTAGAAGTGTTTATTGCAGAATTTAGCAAATCAGATGGGCTTCTTATGTATATTAAATGCTCTTCCAAGATTTCTCTGTTCTTGCAATGTCCATATGGACAGCAAACGTGAGGAATTGCTTGCACAAGGATGTAGGTGAAAGCCAGATCTTTAGCACTGTAGCTAACAGCCCACCACCTAAAATAACCCATGATCCTCATTAGATTGGACAGATTTACAGAGGTGAAGATGCCAAAGTAGCTTGTGGTACCTTGCTAATACCAGGCATGACACTGGAGAAATGCCTCACGTGTTGCCTGTTTCAGCAAGCAGAAACAGCAACCTGTTTTCCAGGTTGAGGAATGATGGAGATTAGAGGGTGACTGGAGTTGCCATGGTAACAATCTCAAAGTGGACAAAGGAAATAAATAAAGGTGGTGCAATCAATTTTTCCTCTTGTTAACTATATTACTTTAAAACAAAATTGCTGAATATGATTGCTACTAGATAAGAAATGACAGTTCTTTAGTCTGTTGGTCCAAATTCAATTCCAATACAGGCAGAAGCACTGAAAACAGCACTAGTGACAACTAAGAGAAAAAAAAATAAAAGAGCCAAAACAACTGCTGTGTGTATACGGCTTACATAATAAAGAAAGATGTTGTAGGTTTGTTACAGATATTTTTGCAACAGAATGGAACATGACATATAAAGCAACAGCTCTACTGAATGCTGGACAGTTGTAGGGAAAAATTCATGTTGCCTTGACTCCTGACTGCCTTAAACAGGCACACTGACTGGGAGATGGGAACTGGGATCTCAGGTAGAACATTTTCTGGAAAATTCTGGGCTGCTCTACCCTGAATTTTTCACCCCATTCACCAGACAGCCCAGGCCCAAACACCGAGGAAAACCACAGCTATCTTTTTAACGCAGAGTTTAGAATATTCCTGGTTCAAATTTGCTGTCTCAGCACAAGACTTTAAAGTGCAGGTCTGCCATCACAGCCAAGGTACCCTGGTGTGGGTAACCCTCAGTCTTTCCTGTTTATAGAAACAGGAACCAATGCCTGAAATTACTTGTTCAGGACTAGAAGACTGGGTTTTGTCCTGTGCATTAATCATTACTTCATAAAAAGCAAAAGATCCAACATGAGGGACAGAGTGCTTGCAATATCTTTCTTCAGCTCCCTCAAGGATATTCTACTTCATTCCTGGCGGCTGCGGCAATGTCCTTGGGAAGATGTGCAGTTTCAGATTCCCTCAGGCAGAGGAGTCAGTCGAGCCCCAGGACTCCCACATCCCAGCCCCAGCCATCTATGTGCTCATTACAGCCAGCATGTGCTGGGCTGTAATACCTGAGCCTAATCTTGCAAAGAACCTTTAGCTCCTCAAACAAAGCAGCTCTTTGTGGATGTCAAAGCATCAGCTCTTCCCGAAAGGTTAAACAGGGCCTTGACTCCTTCAATTACTTGGCTTGGAGACAATAAGCTTTTGCAGGCTAAGCAAAGCTCTGCACGTGAAAACAGCTGAGCTGACATGTATTTAGTATGTAGCCGGCTTCTCCACCCAGAGGCTTTGATCAATGTTCAGACAGCAGGTAAAATGCACAGCCCATGCCCAGATGCCAGTGGCAGTTCCAACAAGACACTCTGGCAGGGAAACCTCTTGATCAGATGAAAATGGGAGGTCTGTGATGCAAATAACGAATGCCACACAAATGCTCCCAATCTGCTGATCTAATGAACTCTGCTGAGGGATCCTCAGTGAGTTTTCCTCTTTGGTTTTACACCACTGGAGTAACACATTTTCTCCATTTTCAATGCCAAGACACTAAAGCTTAGAGAAACTTGGTGAAAGCCACAGAGCAGATCTGCCATGCAGAACAGAACTTCAAACTTTCAGCTCCTAGTCGTTGTTTCCCTGTGTTTTCCTCCCTTGGTCTTATTACTTCTTGGTGTACTGAGAACAGGGACTCCTGTGAAGCTACTAGGAAATATGACTGGAGACCACACTACTCCAGCCCCACCTGTCTAATCAAGTCCATCTCCTGTGTCCCTTGAGAGCACTGGAATGCACAGGGTGACCTTGGGGATGCAGAAAACCCTAAGAGAAGTCTCCATAGGTATTGAATGGTCAGTCCTATTTCAGGTTATGCCTTTGTAATACAATGCCATCTTTAGGAATTAGAAAAACTGGGTGCAGACACTGGACATAGAGGCACAAAAGGGACAGTAATACCAGCAAATAAAATGGGCCCAGGCCCTTTCTCTGATCCTGAGGATAATGACCTGCCAGAACAGATCTGTCCAGTTCAGCTTTTTGCAGCAGGGTGACAACATCCAAACCATCTAGTAAGACTGAGTCCAAGCTAATTCCCAAGCTGTGGGATGAACACTGCCTGAAGTCCAAGCTCACTTAGGTCCAAACCCATTCAGGTCCAAACCATGCTAGGCACAGCAGCAGGTCAAGACTCCACAAACACCACACGAGCTGCAGCAGCAAACCTTCTTCATCAGAGGAGAGGGTGTCTAGTCCACCTCTGAGTGCACACACAGGCTGAAAACAGGGTTGTCTCTGCCAGAAAAAGGCATTTTCATTGCCAGGGTGTCTCACAACAGCACCCTCTTACTCGCAGCAGCCACCCCTGTGATCCTCCAGCAGAAAGAATCCTCTACACCAGGACTCCCCAGCCTGCTATTCCCAAAGTCACACAGATTATAACATAGCAGTGCTGACTCTTCAAATCCTTATGGCTGAAGATGATCAGAGGTTGTTTGTATGGTCTTGTCCAGCATCAGACCTTTGGAAATAGTCAGCTGCAGAAAACCAGCAGTCTCCTGCACCCTGAAGAGTCAGTGACATCTTCAAATGGTGTAGCCGACAGCAAAGAGAGGGTTTGCTTATGCCCTCACTGCTGGGGCACTGATTTGTCTTTTCTGGCTAACGAAAAGCACCGAGTCAATTTTTTCTGTAAAAAGAACTGTTGCAGCAATAACACAGGAAACAACATGACAAGGAGAAAATCCAGGCAGGACAGATGTATCCAAAGGCTCAGAGCATCTTGGTAGAGATCAGGTGGAGAGCAGGTTAAAGCTGTGGTGGAAAATGGGATTGGATTGATATAAATAAGAATAAATTGTATCAAAGCTACTAGAAAGGTACTGAAGAGCAGCCTATTTCTATTTCATAGAGGCCTATGAATCCAATTCATAGCCAAATTAGCAAACCAGACAGTGAACTACCCATCCAGACCAGAAGCTATCTTTAAATACACCAGGAGCTCTGTCTTGCCTTCAGACCATCCCAGATCTCTGGGGGTGAGCATGAGGAGACAACAGGAAGTAAGGAAATGTACTGTGAAAAATATAAAGCAGTCTATAAAGTTTAATCTTGTGGACTGGCAGTGGAAAAGAAATCATAAAAGAGCATAACCAAAATGCACTGACAAAAAGGCAACAGTCGACCTTGAAAAGATAAAAAGATTTAATGATGTTGTGAAAGTATCTGTAATTTATGATGTCATTCTGCTGCTTTATAGCATATGAATGAAAGTGAATAATTTTTTTTGTTTTGACTTCCTGTCTTTCTTAAAACCAATCTTCCTTAATTCTCTTTGGCACATTCTTAAATAGAAAGGATAAGATCCGAGATTTTATCAAATTCTCTTTCAAAGTGTCAAGTATTTTACCCTCTGATATGAACCACAACCGCTGTACAAGTAAAAATTGGTCATATACAGTGCAAAGAAAGGCAAAACCCCATGTCTGTTTTCAAATTTCTTCACTGATGTAGTAGCATGCTTTGAAGACTGGTTTAGAATATGACTTAAGCAAATCCATGTTCAAATTGATTTCGACAACCCTATCAATTTGACAGTATCAACAGGCTTTAAACTCTGGTAGTTAAATCAGCACAAAACTGCCTATGGAAGATGCTTCAGAGCTCCTATTAAAAACGTCCCTGGTTTATCAGCAAACTTCTGACATATGCATGTAGAAGAGCCCTTGAAAACATGGGTCCAAGCAAGCCAAAGCAGAACAATTAACAACTAAGATAGAGCCACTCCCTAACTACTAATTGCAAAACCAGTTCCCTTTAGAAAGAGCAGGAGCATTTTCAGAAGAGACAGCCTCTCCCAGCTGGCCATCTCTCTCTGAGATTGTGTTGGCAAATTTGTCCCACTTGTGTTCCTCAAAGAGCAGCAGAGGCTGCTGCAGATGGGCTGGCTACCTGGGACATCAAACTGCCTGCTGGAGCAGCTAAGGGGAGCAACCCATAATGCTGGATGGAGCAGATGACTGGACAGCTAAAGCGCCTGAAAAGTCTCAGTCAAGATTCAGTGAACTACACCCACCACTTCATTCACATGGACAGGCCAAGTCCAAATCCTCAGTTAAAATGCTTGCATTTATGGAGCTCTCTTAGCTTATTTAATCAGTTCCTAGGAAGTTTTGGAAGAAACTCAAATTTACAAGCTGATGTCTTCACACTCTGCAGAACAGTTACCTTGTAAAGTGCACCAACAGCTTTGACTGGCTGAGAATATGTCCTTGTAGATGTCCAGTGCTGATCTCAAGGATCCCATGATCCCTCAGCCAAAGTTTCTTATCCACTTTCCATTCTGGCACTTTGCTCTGAGATCCAGCCATGCCTCTGCAGCAAAGCCTTTCCCCACCCCAATTTGGTCAGCACTGTTTTACTGAATGGGACAGAGATCTCTGCTTAAAAACACCTTCCACGTGGATGAGAAAATCCCAATCAAAACCACTAACTGTGAAATTCCAGTGTCATCTGAGGCTAACAGATAATTCTCTGAGGTATCCTCACCTTCTCTCCATGTCCTCAGGGTGGAGCAAAGAGTGGAGACAAACCAGCCAAGTGGCCTCCAGGTTGATTGCTCAGCACTTCTGGACATCCGTTCCTGAGAGCAATCTGACCCTAAATGGGTGTTTTTAAACAGATTGCCAAGTGCTGTGCCTGTCTGCCAGTGATGGCCATGGTGCAGGACATGGTGCAGTACTGTCACAACAGCCTTGTGCCCACATGAGAAAGGGCTTTTCCTCAGGGGCAAATTTGCCTACACACAGATCACTGAAAGTTATACACAGCAGGGTAAAATCTCTCCCTGATTTTAGGCTGAATGTTTCAAAAATCACTCCAACTACAAAAAGGCTGAATTTTGTGTGTCTGTAAGAGACACCTCAAGAAAAATAAAAACCCACATCAAACTTGGAAGACTTCTGCCACCGTGACACATTTACCACCATCAAACAGGATCCCCAGCTGCCATAGCCTATCAGCTTCTCACATTTGTTACTTGTTAAATTCTCACAAACATTTTCTTCACAATTAAGCCACAATACAAAACTTTTTCTCTTCTGAAACAGGGAATTGCTCCTGTTCCTAAAATTGAATGAAATGAAGCAGATTTTAAATGACTTTCAAAATCACACAGGGAAGTGAAGGTAAGAAGTTGTTCACTTCTACTAGTCCAGTGTCTAATTGTAAGACCATGCTTCCTTCAAGACACTGCTTTAATGGGAAGCTGAGATAATGAAGAGGTTTCCAGTGCTGCTGTGTCCCACTGTCGTCTGCTCTGCAGGGCAGGAAGCACCACTGTTACTCTGCACTGGGCAATGCCCATGCATCCATCTCTGCAGTGGAAACACTGCTAGCATCAGCACCCACAGCCAAGGACACTGCTGATGAGATGCCACATGGAAACGGCTGCCCAGGGTGTTTGTGATCAGCAGAATTGTAGATCTCTGCACCTGGGACCAGTCCAATGCAGAGTTTATAGTCTTCAGCTGCCCACATCGTGGCTTACTCCCATTCCTAGATCCCAGCAGCTTTGTAGTTCAGTGTGGCAACCTTTTTTCTTGTGTGGGGTAAAAGAGGAACACAGAGAAATGTCCTTTGCAACACATCGCATGAATGGGCATTCTCTGCCTCCATTCCCACCTTCCTCAATTGACTTAATTGACTTAAACTACATCCTACAGCAACTAAAGATACATGAAGGCCCTGTCTGCTGCCATAGCCCTAGGAGGAGGAATACTCTGGAGACTTCAGGATGAGAAGCAAAAACACTAAAAAATTCTGTGCCTGGATGCATATTCAGACCATCTTTTTGCAGACCTTCACTGGGGTGCCAGGACTGTCCCAGGTGGGCTTGTGACCACTTGCACATTTGAGCTCACACAGGTAAAATTCCTGCTGCCTTCCAGTGGTGTCTA
The DNA here is from genome assembly GCA_013398615.1 of Brachypodius melanocephalos. NCBI lineage: Eukaryota > Metazoa > Chordata > Aves > Passeriformes > Pycnonotidae > Brachypodius > Brachypodius melanocephalos. Next base: position 8,570,466 of record VZSR01003806.1, read on the forward strand.
CATTTTTACAGCGTGCAAAACAGATCTCCACTGGAATGAAGAGGCCTTTCTGCCAAAAGGCTCAATCATAGGAGCAGCCTCATGGGCCTTGCGGGGGCCGATCCGATGAGTAAGGACTAGTCCCATGAGTAAGACCCATGGGACTGGACGCAGCTTGTCATTCATTTTTCAAGTGCGTGCAGGCCTGCTAAAGCTGACCTATAAATTGGGAAAGAACACAAACATTAATGGGTACACCGTCCTTTCTTCTAAGGCAAATCCTGGGATGCCTGAGGCAGTCTTCTTTCCCATCAAATCTCCCTGGTTTCTCCAGGAAGCTGCAAACTTGGGGTTTGTGGCCCTTGACTGAAATGAGAATATAATCTGACAATTTAGAAGAGCCCCACCAATTTCCCAAACACCCTTTGCTCTCCTTGCCTTAACTAGAGTCCCTCCAATGCAGTAGTCAGCATGCTAAAGCCCTAGCACGTACTTAGAAACACTCTGCTTTAAAAAAATGCATGCAAAATTGTTTACATGGTGAGAAGGGCCAGAGCAGGGGCTGCAGGCAGGCAACACCACTGGCTTTCCTCTGTTGAGATATTCCCCTCCATTTTTTGGAGTGAGAGCTGACCTCTTGTTAGAGCTCTTTGGATGAATGAATCACTTTTCCTTTATAAATGTTTTTACTGATTCTACAGCTACTGAATAAACTCAGAGAAGGAGGGTTTGCTGGAGGCAGGTGTGTAATTCACCTTCCCTGCTCTTTCAATAACTCATTCCCACAAGTACATTTACAGTAACATATGAGCATTGTGTGTGAGCAGAAACACAACAGTGGCTTCTGCAGCGTCAGCAGCACCAAATGTGAATGAAAAACAAACAAAAGCATGTTGCAAATGCTGGTTGAGCAGGGAATGCCCTAAGATTGGAGCCACTGGAATTTGCCATGTATTAACCATGGTGAATATGTGTTTGCATTCTTCCTACATATCTTTGACTGCTATTCTTAGATTCGTTATCACCAATTAGCATATGCATGCAATACTATCATCATATTACCAGCATATTATCAACTCCTGGTTGTACACACAATCATTTAATTTCCTGATCTCTCTGAAACACCTTCTGCTACATGGCTGACACAGAACAAAACTGAAGAGGGAAAAGATCAGTGAGGACACTGACCTAGTAAAAGGCTTGCTGAAGCCAGTCTGTTTAGGAGGGATTACTACAACGTGCTGATTAAAGAGATTATGATTATCTCCAAGAGATTTATCTGCTGCAATTGTGTGTACATAAATGCTTCTCTGCAAGCAACTAGAGGAAAAGCTATAGTCAGATAGTACCAGATCCACAACCAAAGTATTTGGGATAAGTAATAGAAAATCTCTTAGGAAGCAAAGAATATCTTGCCAGATGCCACTGAATCTTGGCTGGGCAACATTTCATCTGACAAAGCCAGTGCCCAATCTCCATCTGGCAAAAACTGGCAAAACTTCAGCAACTGGCTGAAGAGCTGGCCTATATTCAGCAGAAATCCCATCTTTCCCTTCTGCTTCTGAAATACACCAGGCAGAAAGTCAAGAAACCCAACAAAAAGTCAAAAGTGAGCTAATGGCTCATGTGGGTCAAGGTGGACTGTCATAAAACAGCTTTCAGATTAGGCTTTGAGAAACCCACTAGGGATATAATGATGCAAGATGCCATGCACACAACATGGCTGTGGCAGGTCATAGCCAATCTGTAATGCTGCAGATGTGAAAAAGGGGGGAAATCCAGACCCAGACCTTTTAACAGGATTATTAGCCCATGTATCTCAAAAGAACAATTTGCTCCATGGCTGACCCAGAAAGGGCAGAAGGGCCACCCCAAGTGATGGGGATGCAGGCAGCCAGGGGAGAGATTCTGGCAGTGGCTGCCTTGTTCTATGCTGCTCTGACAGAACAGCTGCAGCTCCACGACTTAAGTTCCTCCAGCAAAGCTTTCCCTGTGAGCAGGACTCTTTCCCAGTTGATTGGTACTCTTGGAGTCGCTGGGGATGGAACTGCTTAAATTGGGGTGTTGGAAAAACTGGGACTTCAGAGCAGACCCGTGACAGCCAGTTGTTTGTAATCATCTTTTCTGGCATTGCTACATGCAAAAGGTCTCTTTTAACTCCAGGCTCTGGCAGAACAGCTCTAGCAAATTTTGCCACAGTGGCTTAAGGCATCCCCTTTATCTCGCAGCACATCCAGACAAATGGGGCTCACAAGGGCACCCCAGCTACCCAGCCCATGCACAGAGGATTGGCCTGTCACACATAGGCACTGAGACCAGCTAAAGGCACCCATACACTCTGCCACCATGTCACCTCATCCATTGCCTGACAGTCTAGAGGGATGACAATGGGGAGAATGGTGTTGCAAAATGATTTAGTGACAAAAATCACCCTGGCCAAGCCCAGAGCTGCAGTGCACACTGCTTGCTGATGGAGGTATGGCAACATGGTTTCTGTAGTGCCCCCAGCTCCTGGAGGGTCACACCGGGGAGGGGTTGCCCACAACACAGGTCACTGACAGCCCAAGAAGCACCTGCCACATTCATTATGAAAGAGAAGCAGCCAGACAGCCAGAGGAAATGTCAGTGATCATCTTCAGTGCAGCATTCCAGTTCATACCTCAGGACAGATGGAAAGATAGATCTTAGGTTCTCATAGTTTCTAGACCTTGCTCCTACGCCTGTGTCTTTTATCTTCAATGTCTCTCTTCCCTGGGTAGCCCTACCCAACTGTCCCAAGGACAAGCTCCTCTTAGGCTGTGATTCTTGCTGGCAAGAGTGGTTCTATTCCAGCCTTGGTCTGAGCACTGGGACACAAGTCAGGTAAGGTGGTTTCAGACATAGTCCTCCCATCATCACTGATTTCCCTGTCTGCTTGCACTAACTGGTGGCAAGTCTCAGGCTTAGATGACCTCCACAACAGAGGGAATCCCTGGTCACCTTTCCCTCTCCAGACCCTTGCAACACTCCCTACACTTTGGACTTCTGGATCCTCAGAACACAACATCACAGTAAATCCAGCTTCTACCTCCTTCCATGCTTGCCCAAATGTGTTCTCCAGAAGACTGAGCTGTGGAACTTTCTTTTCCTCCTGCTTGCACTGGTATAGAATAGATCAACATCTGCTAGCATGCTTTGTGATAAAAGGAGACCCTTGAAATAAGAGTTTCTATCACTGGATGCAGAATTTTAGCAAAATGAGAAAAAAAAAATTACTGACACTCTTCTGCTTCTCTCCATGCTCCTGCTGGGGCCATACCCAAATTACTCCCATCTGCCACCCTGCTTCAAATTAAAAGCAGCAGTAATCCATAGATTCTTTCAACTGTGATTAATTCTATCTGAGAAGGAAGAAAACCTCAGAATTCAATGAAGAAGTTACCACATACAAAAGAGATATTGCCAAATAGTGGTCTGCTTTTATTTTATTAGAACTATAACACTGAAATTAGTTACTAATGTTTTGAGGTCTGCCTTTGATCTTAATAATATATGTGGTGAGAATTGGACAAATTGGTAATTGTCTCCAGCTGGAGACAAAGAAGTTGGAGAAGAAGCCATTTCAGGATCCTCTGTAGTTGCTTAAGTAAATCCCAGGATTAGGAACATGCAAATTTTACTGGGGGAAGGAAGAGAGAAGGGACTTGCAGTGCTGAACAGAAAAATGAATAAAAATTATTGTAGGTGGGCTAGGAACTGAAAATGCTTGATTTTAATTGATATCAAGAAAATGGAAAATTCAGTTTTTCCCTGTTCTGTCTGCAGTGAAAGCCAAAGGCTGGTTCACAGGTGCAGCTGACAAACCCATCCAAAAGTTTTGTCATAGCTAGGACAAAGAGAAAGAAGAGATATAAATATATATTTATATATATTTTATATATATATGTGTGTGTATATATATATATATACACATATACAAAGAACTGGTTCTGGAAGTCTCCTCTGCTGTATGTATGGATACAAATGAGTAATGCCTCACAATTGGATGTTTGAACCATAGTTTGCAGCTTGTTTCCTTCTGCAATCCAAGCTGAAACTCTTTGCAAAGGACACCTGTCCTGCTTGCTGAGCAAGGCGAGCCCTATCCCCAAAATGTCTTTCTCCTCAGGGGTGTAGACATGAAGGCTTCTCTAGTCAGCTTGTGCAAGAGACAACAGTTTTGTGGCCTGTTGTGAGTGGTACTTGAATCCTTCAAGAGTCCTGCCTAAAAAATCTGGGGAATTCAGGTCAGAGTTTAAACAGGTCAAAACTACACTTTTAAACAGAAAAAAACAAACCCAAAAACAGAAGTACTTTTGGAACAGCAGAGATTATGTCCTGTCAAGCTGCATTTTCCAGCAGGATGACAGAAATACTACCTTCAAGACTACTAGCAGTAAGACTGGCATTCTTCCAATCAGATTTTATTCCACAAACACATCCTTTATGGTCTAATTTTTTGCTCCGTGCCTGCATTTCATAGAATTATAGAATAGTTCGAGTTGGAAGGAACCTCTGGATCATCTAGTTCCAAGAGACCTTCCATCAGACCAGGTTGTCTAAAGCCTCATCCATTTAATGAATGAAAAATTACAAAAATAAACAAATGAAAGAAACATACCGTCTAATCACTTCAGATGTTATCAGCAACTGTTTAAAAGAAGCTGGAGATATTTTCATTTGTTGCTCTGGTTTCAAAAGCATTAGGGAAAGATCTTGTATAGGAAAAGGAGAGAACATACAGAAGCAGAAGGCATTTGTGGACTGCAGGGAGATGTTCTCCATTTTTATTTGTAGAACATACCTTAATGGAACTATGCTGAAGTGGTTTTACTTGTGGTTCACGGATTGCGTGTTACTCACATGTGGTAGACATTATGAGGCTGACTTGGGCAGGAGGGCAGGAGCCATCAAACCCTTCAGACTGCTCAGCCTTGTAACATACATGATATGGCCATGGAAAGCATCTTCAGATTTCTTCACAGTACCTAGTCAGAGCCTGGAAGCTGTTTTGTTTCTGAGGAGAGATTTCCAGGTTTGGATATTTGTGGTTAGAAGCAGCTCCAGTCTTCCAGACTTAAGGCTGATGACCACTATCTAAAGTTAGAGGTTCCGCAACTTTTCTGGCAATAGTACTCATCTGTTAATAACAGAAGACCTCAGAGTATGACCCTGGGAGAAAAAAAAAAAAAAATCACATCTTTGCATGATGTGATTTGCAAATGCTAGTTTTTGCTCTGCTCTTTGAATTTCTTGTGAGCTCAATTCATCTCTGTAACTGCAGGTATATAATTCTTGATTTTTTTTTTTTTTTTGTGTTTTGTTCCCAGCTCTTCAAGTCCCTTGCTGTTCATTTTCAGTGGTATCTACAAGGATTGGGGCAGAGAGAGCAGAAAGGAGACTCAGGTCTGTGGTAACTTCCCCAATCCATTGTTCTTGAAGAATGTGTATTCTGAAATGCATGAGCATCAGCACCTGCACCCTGCATCTCGCTACAGAGCCCTGTGAGTTGGCTTACAGTCCAAAACTACAATCTTACCAAAAGAAGAAATGAAGAGCAGGGATGACACTGGTATCTGTCCTGTAAGCCCATTCATGTTCTGCCCTTTTTGCCATGGAAAGCTCATGGGCCAGGTGTGTTGTGAAACTGCTCCTTAGATGTTTCATCTGGACCATCACCATTTCCGCTGTGATGTTGTAACATCATTCCATGTAAGCTCATTCCTACAAGCTCAGTGGTTGTGATTTGTTTCTCCTGAAGCTTGGAAGAACCTCATCCTGCCCCTTGCACTCTGCTTTGGGCAGGCTGCCAGTAACACACCAGGCTGACACATTGTTGGCTCCAGGAGCCACAGACCTTGCTTCTAGCTCAGCCTGGCCTTGGAGCCACATCCCAGCATGTCTGCACCGGTGCACTTCAGGGGTGTGAGTCCCCCTCCACTGTGACTCCAGTGGTGACGGGATTGCACATCTGCTGCTGACTCTGTCCTGTTTCAGCCTTTCTTGCCCTTTAGCACCCAGGACTCCTTTCTGCCATGTCCTGATGACAACCTAGAGGTGGGAAGTGGAGAGGTAGGCACTTTCACTGTTTCCATAGAATTGCAGGAAATGGGACAAAGTCACTTTTGGAGGACCCATTGCTTCTGGAGGAGGATAACCTCTACCTACCCTGCATCAGTTAGGTGTTTAGCTAATCTGCTCCTAAGCTCCTGTGATGGAAATTTTACAGCCTTCAGCTCCCTCACAGACAACTATAGGCAGAGTAAAGTTTCTTGCTCCACTGCAGATATGTAAGGAAGAGTATAAGGAACAGATCAAGAACAGAGCAAGCTTCTCAACCAATGCTTCCAGCTTCAGGCAATGACTGAGTTTCTTGAGCTGGAGATGGCATCCAGGTTCTGAGGTACAGTAAATCTCAGCAGTATCTCACCCCTTCCAGGACTAATAACTACATTTGGCCTCCCTAATAGCCTAAGGTAAGTGGTCTCACAATGTACATATTTATCATACACGCAACTCTACATGTTTGTCTTAAACCTGGTCCCTGATAATTTTCTTTGATAGTATGTGGATCTTACATCATGAAGAATACTTAGTAATTTTGCAACCTTTCTTTACAGACCATTTCAACTATTTCATAAGCTTCTATGATATGACTGCTCAGTCGATTCTATTTCCAAGCTGAAGTGTTCCCCACTATTTGGTCTTTATTTGTAAGGAAGCTCTTCATTTTCTTATAAAAAATGCTGTTTCTCTTCAGTGCATAGTTGTACCACAGCCTTTCTCGTAGTGAGCTGACCAGAACTCAATCTGGTCATCCACAGTACAGGAGCTCCTGAGGCATATGTATAGTGCAGATACTAATTACTTTTTTTAATATTCCTCTCCTCTCATTTCTGATAACTTTGGGCTATTCAGCTGAATGCTGAATCAATGGTTTCAGACAACTTTGTCCAAGGTCTTTTCTGAATACCAGAAAAGCGCTGACAGCTCACTGCTGTGACCCTGCAGCTGACTGGATTTTTCCTGCCTGTCCCTATTTGCAGAGCTGATGTGCCACTGCCATGTCACATCATGTCATGATGACAGCTGTCACTTTGTTTTCTATTCAAGTTTACTGACTTGTCCTACAGCTCTGTGCAGCCTTCTTTATTTTTTACTTTCCTGGGTGATTATTTATCTTTCCAAACCAGTTACAAATATAGGGAAGTGCACAGTGTCCCTGAGGACACCCACGCTCCCCTTTTCCTGTCAGAGAAACTGTCTATTGACTGCCACCCCTTCTTTCCTGTCTATAACAATTTACGAACCCACAGGAGGACATCTTCTCTTATCTCCCTGATAAAAACTGACAGAAACCAAGCCTATTTTTCAAGCAAAAGGCAAGATATAGTATTAAGAGCTTTTCAGAAAGCCAAGTACTTTGGATTGTTGGCATATTTATGGATATCCCAAACATGGGACACCTTCTATACAAGGAGTTACCAAATAGTTCAGCACTTAGTCTGGAAAAGAGACAACTGGAAAGGGTCATGAAAGAAGTCTGCAAAATCAAAAGCATTGTCACAAAGAGGATGAGAAGCAAACAGCTGCCTCACTGTTTCCTCAAAGCCAACAGCTGGAATGAAGCTCAGATGAAGCCAAGGAACGAGGCACAGCATTATCAGCAGGAGCTGTCACACCACACAGTGGCAGTAGATGTTGTGGAAGCAAGAATCTACAGGCTTCAAGGGGAAGCAGGAAAAGTACACAGAAACCATTTCCAGCTAAGGCTGTTCCCAAGATAAATGGTGCTGGTAGCTGGTTGAGTAATAGGCAGAAGGTGCTGCTGTAGGAACACAACACAGGTCCAAGTCAACGTGGGCTACACCAAAACTATGCATTGCTCAAAGAAAAGTCACGTGAAAGAAAAAACATCTCATCTGAGGTTGCAGATGTTCACAGCATCTTTGCCTCTCCCCAGGTGCTCTGTCAGTTTGCAATCCCATTGCCCTCATCTAATCCTACAGCCATGGAAGAAACCTACACAGTCACCTTCAGATCCTGAAGCTGTCCTCTGGGGGAAACTATAAAGCCTTCTACACATAAAGCCCAACTAAAAATGGCATTTAAGACCTAACTTATTCCTGACTGTGGCTCCAGTCATCTTTGTGAGCAGGATCCACAGTTTCAAGGGCACAAACCACACAAAAGTAGACTCTACTGGTCTTCTTTAGCTCAGAAGTAAAATAGAAGAAAAAACCCCCAGTGTATTGTTCTGATTCTTTATAAATATTTCTTAAAGATTCTCTTTTAATCCTCACTAAACGTATCTTCCAGAGAAAAGGATGTGTTTGGTTTAAATCATTAGCAACAGCAACTGGGGACAGGGATGTTTTTACAAATAGAGTCTCTAATTATATCACAAATTTCAGAGCAGGGAATGCACCTTTTTTCCCTACCTTCTGTTTAAGGCAGAATTTATTTGCATTTAACCACCCTCCTGGTGTATGGTGTGCCATATCATCAGGAAAACAAAGATGTAAACATTCTTGTCCATCAGAGCAGACCAAAATTTCAGCTCCTTCCACAGCAGTTAAGACAGTGCTCTGACAGAAATGGTCTGTGGATCTGAAAACTTTCACTTTCTAGAATCATTGAATCATGGAATAGTTTGGGTTGAAGGGGTCCTTTAAAGGTAACCTAGTCCAACTCCCTGCCACGAGCCCAGGACATCTTCAACTACATCAGGTTGTTCAGAGCCCCATCCAACATGACCTTGAATGATTCCAAAGATGGGGAATCCACCACCTCTCTGGGCAACCTGTGCCAGTGTTCTATCACAATCATTGTAAATAACTTCCTTATATATGATCTAAATCAATCCTCTTTCTGTTTAAAACCATTACTCCTTGTCCTATTTCCACAGGCCCTGCTAAAATGTTTGTCCCCATCTTTCTGGCTCTGCCCCACCTTGTTCTTCTGAGACACTGTGCTTGTCTCATATCTTCTGATTTTGGGACCCACCACAGCACATACATTGGGAATGTGTGTGAAGTGATGGAACAGCAGAAATATTACACAGTCTTCAGTGTTTTCCTACATCTTCGTTCCACTTTGGGAAATTATTTGGCAAGCAGGAAGTGGGTTTGTGAAAAGCACACAGCAGATCTGATTTCTCAAGGGGAACATCCTACTGGGCTTCAGAAGCAGAGCAGAAACCATGGTCTGCTCTGCCCAGCCACCATTAGGGGCTAGGGCAGCAGCTCTGAGAGCCAGGGAGTTCTAACATCTACACAGCCACTTCCCCCTAGCCCAGCATGACAGACTCCTTCCCCTCAACAGCCCCCAAACTGACAGGCAACCAGTAAGCCAGGCAGTACCTTGTCACTGTCACAATAAATATACAGCCAACATCATCTCAACACAGGTAAAGCTCCTCCAACGCCAGAGAGTGTGCCTTGCTCCAAAGCAGCTGGCTCAACCCCATTGTTTTAGAAGCTGTGTAGATGGAAAAGACAAAATCTGCAGGTGGAACAAAAGCCCGAAGAAAATGGATTGAAAAAACTATTCAATAACAGTTCAAAGCCTGTATGTGGGATGAAAGCTGGCTTATGCTTGATAATTCTAAGAAATGATTCAGTAATAGTTCATCCCGTACAATGGGTTCTCTGTAATGAATGCAAACAGCATCCATGAGAGCCAATAAAAATTATGTACCAGTCATTCAGATTAGCTCTCTCTGCCTTTGGGTAGTTGTGTACTTGTAGTTGAAGTAAGAACTTCCATTTGAGAGAAAATGATCACATGCTAGTTTAGTTCCCCCAAGATACAGGTCTGTTGTTGAGGGATTTGGAGCACGGCACCACAGCTCGCTCACATGTTATCACTGCTTCTCCAGTTAAAACACATGAGATCCCATTGACGTAACAAAACTTCCCTCCTTCCATGCTTGAAATCCACATGCAAAACAGTTTTCAAAGAAAATTAAATAGCTTTCAAATTTCTTGCTTTTACCTGATTCAGAAACCGACTGAAGTACCCCAGAATAGTTACTGTCCCTTGTCAATTTATGTCCTTCTGCCTTAGGGCTTAGTACTCCTTACTCTGAATGCAGTGGCCAACTTTACTTTTATAGACCCTTAATAGTCATGAAAGAAAGTTAAATTTCCTATGGAAAGTTTTGATTCTATTGCTTTTCAGCTTGGTGGTGAGGAACACTGCCTAGGATCCACTGGGAGCCTGTGGTACCTTGCTGAAATACTGAAGATATTTCTAGATACACCAGCTTTAAAATGCACTGACATACAGAAGGATTTCAAGAAAGAGCAGGAAGATTGCTCAGAGAATGCACAGTAGAGGGAAGGTTGGAGGCATAGATGCTGCCAAAATCTTAGGACAGCCTTGTCCTGGGGATTTCTGGGCTGTGTTCAGAGATTCAAGCACACCTGAACTCTAAGCAAGCCCACAGGCCAGTTCCAATTCTTGTCCTAGCCAGGAAGCAGAAAATTTGACCTGTGGGAATAACACAAGCTCATAAATTAGAAGTTGGTTGGCTGTATAAGTACCTTACACAGGAACAGCTCCTTAAGCCCATCTAGTTCTTCTGCCTATTTTGTATCTTGAAGTTAGTTGTATAGATGCCCTAAAATGCATCAGTACTCAGCTAGATGAAGTGATACGTGAAGTAAGCCAGTAGAGATGTCCAAAATTCAGAAGCTCCAAGGCTTCCTGTGATTAAGAAATCATTTCCACTTAGCTCCTATCTGTTAGTTGTCACCAAATTCTCACTACACTAGGGAAAAATAGCATTGATAATAATTTTCACTCCTACTATTTCTATTTAGTGCAGAAATTGTTTTGCTGTCAAAACTTACCAGCTAAAGACAGACTGAAAAAATGAAGAGGTTGTCTATCAGTGGCAGGTTGACCCTGGCTGGACACCAGGTGCCCTAAAGCTCCTCTCTCACTACCCTCCTCAGCTGGACAGGGAGGAGAAAATATAACAAGAGGTGTCAAAAACATGCATACATAAGAGGAAGGGAAGATAAAAAAGGTACAGACAGCCCAGCACTTTAGCCCTTGTGATTAGATAGTGCCCAAATACCTAACTCCAAATAATTCTAGACATGGAGCGGGGGGAGGTGGGGTAGGGGGGTGGGGAGGGGCAGCAGAATCAGAAAAAATGTTTGAAAGAGTTTACATTACTATTTCTACCTGACCAGCTGTACCAGCCTTGCCATGCTGGCTGGAGGAATCTAGTTTTTAAAAGACCCTGAAGTGCAAGAAACCACATCAGGTCAGAACAGGACTGCACCTTCTAGGGGAAAATTGCAATAAAATTAAACACTGGAAGTTTTCACTGAAAACCCCGAATCAGAGCAGGTTAGTTTCAGCTCTTGAAAATTTGACATTTACATTGATAAGCTCTTTTCTTTTTTTAATTGGAAAACGTTTTAAAAGAAATGTTTGGCCAAATCTCAAATGATTTTCCACACCTCCTCTCTCCCTTTCTTTCCAGCTGCTTTACTTACTGCCTTACTAAACAGTGACTTTTTCTACGTTATTTCTTTCTGTGAGAAATTCCTTCAGTTTCATGGGAAGTGGTCTCTGAAGGAAAGAGCTCTGATTCCCCAGATCTTCAGAGGCAAGGGAAAACAGTATGTCATAACTGACACTAGAGGTCAATTACTTTTCTGTGATTAAGAGGAAGCATGTAAACATCACTAGAGGCCAAGGCAGATATCCACTTTTGAGCATTACTTTCTAGAAATCATTTCAGTAGACATCGTATGCACATCATTAAGAAGGGAAAGAGAGATCCTCAGGAGAGAAGGAGCCACCTGCCTTGACTGTTTGGTCATTTCATCCTGTAGCACCCTGAGGCACAGTGTTCTCTCTACTTAGGAGTAAATCCTCCTTACTTTGGTCACATTACATATCCAGCATATCCTGGTAGCCCTGCCCTCACATCTATCCCAAATGCTATCATTGAAGCAAGCTTTCACTCCCACCACTCCAGGGACAACAAGCATTTCTTGAATACCTGACACAGCCTTGTGCCTCACTTCTGCTCTGGAGAAACTTCCATCTTCTTCCAGTTTTTAAATGGAATCTTTCATGGTTTGGGAGACGGAGTACAGGAATAAAGGATCACCACCTTCAAATTCTCCTGGAAAAACTGCCTCTAAAGCTACCAATTATGCTAAATGTCTTCCCTTACTGGCTAACTTGCAGATCAGTGACACCAGTCTCCAACCACACACACATGAGAGATGTTACACAATGCTACTGGTTGTGTCTATACTTGTAAACTGAACAGTGTCAGGCCCTGTCCTAAGAACTAGAGAAGGATCATCTACACTCTTCTTCTAGTGATACTTAAATTGCAGCAATGCTGTTACCATGACACTGTGCAAAAATGATTTGTTGAAACCTGTAAAAATAATCTCTGATATCTCTGATACTTATTTGCTGTGGAGATCTATTTAAAATATTGCCTCATTTTCAGTGCAAGTGTCATAGTCCCATTGGGCAATCTACAATTTACATCTGGGAAAGGAGAAAAACAAAGTACTTATGATGAAACTTCCCTTTTGATTCAGTTTACAAGAATATTAGCAGAACCCCAACAGGCAAGATAATTACTTTTCACAACACTGTCATTTGCATAAGATTAAATCCTCACAGGTATGCACGTGGTCTTTTATGACCCATGCTGTATGCACTCCACTTGTGGCAATATTATAAAGGTTAAAAACCAGAAGAAAATACATCTACAGAAGAAATGCTGGTAAATGAAAATTACATAATATTCATGACTGAAATCAGAAAATGTATCATTTGGATGCTTTTGAATGCTAAACATTTTGTGTAATTGTACATAATGTCATTGCATGTATGTAACTGTACATTGCAATTGTACTAATGCTGCAGGAAAAAAATCTTTAAAAAATATAAAATATCAGTAAAAACACCCAGACCTTAGTGAAGGAGAGCTAGCACAGCAGTACAAATACAGAGCAGAAGTGGATTGTGGGGGGTTTAAAGCAACCCTGTACTGCTTATTGCCAGTAGTGTGCCAGGAGTGTGCATCACCTCTCTGAATCCCCTCTGGTGCCACAGCTCTGTATCTCCAGGCTCACACAAATCCTTTCTGCTTTAGATGTGCCCATACACAGTCAGTCTACCACTACCATTTTCATGCTCATTCTCAAATCTGTGCTGTATCTGTACAAATTTGTACCAGAGATCCTGATATTAACATTAAAATTGGAGTGTAAAGAAAGGCACTACAGAAGAAAGAGCCAGATGTTCAAACAAGATAATGAGAGAGAGAGAGAGAGAAAGAGCGCAACTTTGGCAGAAACTGCTGTAGGGAAAGGTGGTTCCAGGAATTGGGAGCATAAATTCTGATTAGGGCTGGGCTGGTATTTCCCACTTCAACTGCCTAGTTTTCTCTTTAATGAGGAAATGGAATTTTTACTTTTATCCCCACTCAATGAAGAATTAACTGGGAACAAGGAATTGCCTTCATAGGTAAGCTGACCCAAATCTCAGCATAAACCCACTGAATGAGAGCATTTCAACTTGTACCTGATCTTACTGCAAAATTGTTGTCCTTCAACTTTAATTATATAGAGCTATCAAAGAAAGTTCAGCACTCAATTCTTTACAAAGAGTATGATAGAAATTACACCTTTCTGAACATGCCCAGGGTGGATCTTCTCTTCTTGGATATACTCCATAGTCTAAAACACTAAGAAGAGAACAGAAGATGGAGATCCTGAAAAACAACAACAGGGAGACACATTTCTTAATTCACACTAATATGAATGGTTTGGTCATTGTGGTTTTCATTCCCTTGTACAAAACCCCACTTACTTTAGCTGTGCTGATACATGAGTGCACACTAGTCTGTACCAGGGGATACTCACAAGTATTTTGTATGGAAATGCCACTTACAGGACAGACACAAAGTAATGTGTCAATAGAAATTTGCAACTTTATCAATAGAAATTTGCACATAGGGCCCATGTGGATTAAAGATCTGAGTCAAAAAACAAAGACAGCCACTAATTTGATCACAGGGCTGGAACATGTCTTAGGAAGACAGTCTGAGAACTGGGGTTGGTCAGTCTGGAGAGAGAGGGGTTGGGATGACTTAAGAGCACCTTCCAATAGAAGAGAAACTTCAAGAGGTGAGAGGGACTTTGCACATGGACATGTAGTGAACGTAGAGATAGGACAAGGGAGAATGGCCTTAGGTTAGATATTAGGAAGAAATTCTTTACTGTGAGGGTGGTGAGGCACTGGCACAGGTGGCACAGAGCATATGTGGATAACCCCCATCCCTGGCAGTGCTCAGGGCCAGGTTGGGTGGGGCTCTGAGCAACCTGGTTTAGTGGAAGGTTCTCTGCCCATGGCAGGGGGCTTGGAACTAGATCATCTTTACGGTCCCTTCCACCCCAAATGAATCTATGATTCTATGACCTACAGATCCTTTAAAATTCAGTAATTCCTTTTCTTCCAGTTGTGTATATGGTAAGTGGTGCTAAATCTGATTATTTTCTCTAGGTTTTACTATAAATTGTTTGTTTTGGTGACAGGACAATTTCATGTTCAACACAAAGAGTCAGTTGTTAAGTAAAATGGGCTTTGAAATACAGAGATAATGATCAAGAGGTAAAATGTATTAATAGATTTATGTGCTTTCATTCAGTTTAAAATCCCCATACTTCCCAAGATCAGACAAAATATATTAGCTATGGACACATGCCAAAAGAAGTACTTCATCTTTAAGAAAGAGATAAAAAGATAAAACTAGTGAGTGATTCAGTGGAAGGATGAGACAAAGGGGGCAAATCACTCCAGTTAATTAATAGTACACATTTCCTCCTTATGTCCTACAACATTCATAGAGTAATCAGACTGGAGAGGTCCTCTAAAGTTCATTAAACCATTCCTCTTCCTCAGGGAAGGCTCCACTACACCTGAAGGTACACAGACACCTATATCTGCAGATGTTTAATCCAACATCACAAGTCTTTTCGTGGACATTGTACAACATCCCCAGGCAAGGAGCTGTACTGCTTCACTGTACTCATGCATCTGAAATATGGTCCTTTCTTCCTCGAATTAAATTACATTTCCCATTTTCAAACCTGGAAACACAAAGACTACAAATATAAAAAGCTGCTGCAAAACAAGATGGAGTAATCTAAAAACAGTTGCATCCTCTCTCACAACTCCTCCTGAAGCTTGACATCTCAAACCTACTTTAAACTCCATGCATAAACCCCATGAGTATAAAAATGTGCATATACATTTTACACACACTTGCTATGTATGTAGAGTAATATTTCAAAACCACATTTTTTTTGTTCAGATATTAAAAACCAGCAGAGTGGGGTACATTAATTTTTTCACTGTATTGTTTAAATTGGTAGATGCTCCTAATTTCAGACAATTATACCAGTCACAGGAACACAGAATGATTCTTGGCTTGGTAATAGAATTGTGGAAAGAACATTAGATAATTAGTTTTGGTTCAATGTTTGTTATCAGCCTAACTGATATAAATCATATTACGTGTGGAGTAAAAAAGTGCAGATGACACATCAGACCTAGGTCATTCCTTTATCTCACCAGCAATTAGCTCACATTTAGCCACTATCTGTACATTTATTTATAGTGAGTTTTTGAAAATGATTCTCATCACTAAGTTCTCACATATGTGAAACAGTCAGGGTTTCCATGAGGCTACAGCATCTGATCACACTTACCTTAAGAGGATGAACCTTAAATGTCACAAAGGATCCCAGCAGCTGCTCAGCTTCTAGGAATTGCAATTCTGGATAAATACTTATTCCTGCAGTATGGAAAATGAAGTGACTGCTGACCAAAAAACATTAATGAAATTTAAATGAAACAGGCTGACACTTAAAAAATGCCAGCTTTGGTTGCATGATAAAGTTAATTCACTTGCAATGATGTTGCACTAATACACCAGCTTCTACTAAAACTTACCATCTTCCCCAGACAGCTGTTCAAGAACAACTTTAACCTACTGTTAATCTGCTTAATCCATCTCAACAACCTAAACATGCTTCATGCCAGGTCCCTGTGTGCACAGTGATGTGGACTGAGAACTGGCTGAATGGCAGATCCCAGAGGATCATAATGAATGGCACCGGGTTGAGTTGGAGGCTGTCACTAGTGGAGTCTCCCAAGGTTCAATATTTAACTTATTCACCAGTGACTTGGATGAAGGCACTCTTCAGACGCCTCCTCAGCAAATTACCTGATGACACAAAGCTGTGAGGAGCAGCCAACACCTCAAAGGGCTGAGCAGCCCTTCAGAAGGATCTCAATGGGTTGGAAAGGGGCAGAGAGGAACAGTTTCACATCTAACAAAGGCAAACACAGGGTCTTGCACCTGGGGAGGAACAACCCTGGGCACCAGCACAGGCTGGGGGTGGCCTGCTGGGATGCAGCTCTGTGGAGAAGGACCTGGGGGTCCTGGTGGACAACAAGCTGTCCATGAGCTGGCAGTGCCCTTGTGGCCAAGAAAGACAGTGGTGTCTGTCCTGGGGCGCATTAGGAAGAGCACTGCCAGCAGGCTGAAGGAGGTGTTTAAAGTGTATCTCGACTTTCTCTGAAGTGAAATAAACAGCATGCTAAGGGCAGTCTGCATGAGCTTTCTTCTATCTAACAGCACAAAGAATATTCCTTTAATCATATAGGCTTCAACGTAAATACATGACCAATACTATTACAATACTTACATTATGAATGTAAGTGCATGAAAGGCTAAACAGTGGCTTAAACCAGTCAGTCAGAAGAATCTCAAAACACAAGAAATATTTAGTTTTAAACTGAAAGTTAACCATTTCCAACTCAATGCATCACCCTGCAGATCAATCACATTTAGTTTTTTACTGCTCTTGACAGCCCACAAAATCACTGCTGAAATACAGATGCCTTCAATCATAAATGCCGCTCTAGATCAAATATACTGGGATTTTGACCCACCATGAGAAGGAGTAAACTCTGCCAAATTCCTGCTCTTACAATGCCAGTTCTGTCCACACAGTCCCCAAGTCTCCCTGTATCAACCACGATGGAGGCCACGTTCCACTGTTAACCCTTCCCCATTCCTACAGCCCCGATATGACATGATATGATGTAAGCACACCAGAATTGCACACAGATAGTTTCTAAGAGATAGCACAATGCTCCAGGGGGAAGGTGTTGCACAAATACAAATTTTGTCACTGCATTAAAATTTCAAAGTCTTGAATGCCAAAAGACATGACTCCAAAAAGAGGGACATACCCCAAAGCAACCACAACTGCATTCGCATATTCTCAGTACCTAAGGAGAAGTAATAAAGGTACTTTGAAGCACAAGTGAGACTGGCATTGGAATACCGAATAGTTCTGTGCTAAATAAAAAACATGAGAAGCTTATGACCAATGAGGAAATTTGACAGCTAGAGGTAAAAAAAAAAGGTATTGAGAGACTCATTCTTTAGTAGATTGCAAGGGCAGAGGTGATGACTAAAATGCAAGTTTTTGAAGGTAAAAATATCAGTTAAAAGGGCCTTTTTAAACTAAAAGCAGAAATATAATTAAAACCAGAAGGAATTGAAGTAGGTAAAATTAAGTCAGGGAGAAAAAAAATTACCTGTGTGGCTTATTTTTCTATCATCTAACAATAACACCAAAAAATATCAGGCTATGAGAAACCAAGGCTTTTACTGAAGTAATTGCGAAGATTCTATAAATACTGTCCAAGAGACCTGACCAGATGAATACGTCTCTGGTTTATAATGCAAAACACTTAAGAACCTCTAAGTCTCTTAAAAGGATTCAGTGACAGGGAGATTCACTGATTCTTGTTGGATCCAAAGTTCAAGGCAATTTATAAAGGCTTATAAAAAGCAATAAAAAGTTTCCTTTTGGATCAAAGTTAAAAATTAATTTATTTGCTAAATAGTGACCTACTTAGCTTCAAGGATTTTTTTAACTTATGTTACTAACACTTTTTTTGACGCATAGGAGACTACTGGCATGGCCTTAAAGTGCTTGTTATATGAACATATACCACTTGATCTATGTTGAACCATGGCTGGATCTCCAAAACAGAAACATCAGGTTTTGTATTTACAATATCTAAGTTAATAGGACTACCCTTCTGAGCTTTCCCTTTGCACGCTGGTGTGGCAAGAGAGGCTTCCTTGCAGAATGACTCAGAGGAACCCAAATCAGGCATTCTCAATTGTCCTCCTGACAACCATTTGTACCATTTGCTAGTAAAGGCAACCCAAGAATATAAAGCCTAAGTCAGTTTTTGAAAAATACAGTTGTGTGTCATCCTTCAAGAATCAGAAAAATTTGTTGTGCCCTTGTAAAGATAAGCTTTTAGACAAAATAACTTACCCTTCATCTTCTATCTAAGCAGTCACAAAGATTTCAGAAACTGAAACTCACAGCTCTTACGTTAAATAAAAGACAGGCAGCCTCGCTGTATACGTAAATTCTTATATAAAAACCATCCAGGGTTACACAATAACCAGTTGCTGGTGATTTCTGAACAAATACAGTTCACAATGGACCATATTCATAGTGTCCTTTGGTCAGTACTTTAACTTTCATAAACTTTTCAATAATTAACACAAGGTTTAGGAAGTTCTGGTTTTGTGTTCACCAATGAATCAAAATACAAATCCACTGGTACTGTGTCCCAATTTGAAAAAGCCCCTTTTTCAAATGAAAAACGAGGTAAAAAGTTTCTTTAAAAAACCCCATAAATCAATGAAACAGTCGCCCTCTTCCACGTCTGCTCTTGAGATGACTGGCAGAGCGCCGAAGAGTTTTCCTCTCTTGACGATGTCGTTTCTCAGCTTCCTGCTGTTTCCTTTGCTGCTCTGACTGGAATATTAAAACAAAAATAGACTCAGGTTCCTGTAAATTTACACATCATCTCATTGTCCCAGTATCAACATATCAAATCAGATTTCCATTGAGCAAATCTGGAAATGTTACCATTAGTTGCCCCATGCTATTTTGTGTCAGACTGTAACTGTTAATTCTAGATATCTTTAGGCATTATCATTCCAAGTTTTTCAGAGCAAATGTTTAACATAAAGATGTCAAAAAACAGTTAATAATGTATTTCAGATAAAAAACAATGCTTAACAATACAGTCGAGAAAATATCTACTTTAGTTAACTAGTGTTTTCAAGTTTAATCATGGAATAGAGTAAGCTGAGTTGGAAAGGCCTCACAGATATCACTGAATCCAACCCCTGGCCTACAGGAGTCTCCCTGGCCAAAATCACACTATGTGCCCAAGAGTATTGTCCAAATGCTTCTTGAAATCTGCCAGGCTTAATATTGCACAATTTAATTTTAAAAAGACAAAACAATTAGTTAAATTTGCAGAAGCATATACATTTCATAAAATGTGTTCTTAGGAGTTCTTTAAAGTGTTTGATATGCTGTATGCAATCCTAGAAGGACTTTCTACATGAAAATAATTCTAAATCTCTGCTCCTGTGGCTGGCACATTCTCTATTAATGTTTCTTCTCTTAATCAAAAACACGCTGGAAGATGTTTTGACGTACCATGTAGATGAAATGGCTCTTACAGCCACAAACTACAGTTTTCTTTGGAAGACTAAAGCTCTTTAAACTAAGCATGAACTGTAACTAGCATGAACTGTAACTAGACTTGAACTAGGCAAGCTTAGGCAACTGTCCATGTCAAAAGGTACTCCAGCAATTCGAGGAATTTCAAGCAGCCCGGGATAACTGCACCGACAGTGTGACAGAATTACCGCTGTGGAGGCAGCTGCATCCCCACTGCATCTCTTGCTGTAACAAACAGCATTCCTGTCAGCTCGTCTCCCCCAGTCTCCCATTCACACACCATTTAAGCTGAGCTAGAGGTTAGCTTGCATGAACAGCATTTTGGCTGAGGTGAGATGAGATACAAACCAATTTACCAAATGTAGCAATCAGCCCATACTGGTATCAAGGCAGAAAAAGCTACTGGTCTTTAGACTTTGATGAAATTTATGAATTCCCATTTTCACTGCAAGTAGAGCAACAAAAAACCCACTATTTGAAGATATAGGTAGTTTCTCTCTGTCTCCAGACCTATTCTGAAAGCATTTTGATGAATCTTACTTAAGTTCGTGTTCACAGCTACTCATAATGTACTGAAACTGAATGACCTTGATCTGCATTAGAAATTTTAAGGTTTGGGTTTTTTAAATGCCTTCCATAGTATAGTAGTATATACATAAATTTGTATATATAAATATATATATATATATTTATATATAAATAAATTTATTTATTTTCTAGTAGTATAAGTATTTTAGTTTTCAGAAATCCTGCTATTTTGTTAGATCTATTTGCTATGATAAAGCACATTATAATAAGCTGCCGCACTGTAGGAACCATATTCAACTTCCCTGAAAACTAAACTGTGAAATATCAATGACAAACAGAATCAGCACTGGATCCGTCAGCGGTAGCTGGGCATCAGGAGGCTGCCAACATACCACACCTGCAGGAGCCAAGGTCAGCCTCAGTTCCACTGACTTGGAAAACGAAGTGACACCAACCCTATGGAAGGACAATTCTCTCCCCTACTAAATCTTTCCACCTACTCCTAAATACACCTGTCCTTTGAAGAAAGGGCATCACAAATGGGAAGCTGACATTTCAAGTGACACTAAAATCCCCTTTTTGGCTTGTCACCTCCAACTCTTCATGGTCTGAAAAGGAGGATGCCAAGACTGCATAGCATGACTTCCTCCTAGCTCTCCCTGCTTCATTCCTTAGGACTTCAGAAGATACACAGAGCCTGTTTATTTGAGAGAAGACTTGTCCTTGTCGTTCTCCTGATAGGAGAAAATATCTCCACTGCAGATGCATTATTTTTCTTTAAATTAGATTTTAAAAAATTGTTTTAATGCAGATGACTACAGTGTACATACTTCAATAAAACAGTATTAGTAAATAGTCAGGAGAAGAAAATCCATAAATGTTAGAAGCACCATAACTAAAGAAAACTCTCAACACTGTATCTTATGTGGTGGAATCAAGTAAAATCGGCATTCCAAACCATTGCTGTGTCTGTCTTCCTGCAAGGTCTGTCTACCTCGCTCCCAAATCTTTGTCAGTAAAAGGTGACAGGTCAGTGTGCACCACCAACTGCAAAAAACCTTGTGGGTTTGACACTTCTTAAGTTAAAGCTACTGTAAAAAAGACTGTGCTTTGAATCTCTGCAAAGCCTTTTTAATAAGCTACAAGACACCAACATATCAGTTACAGAGTTGGTAAAACCCCCAGAAAGGTTACCCTACGTGGCACTGCAGAGGCATTTGCAACTTACTCCACAGTCACCACACTTTAAATTCCAGCAACATAGGAATTAAAACAGATGAAAAGTGACATCTGCAAACAGATAAAAATAGTAAAGTAAGTAAGGTAGAAACAGTCAATAAATCTGGTTTTTTTTTTTCCTTCAGACATATGCAACGTGACAATTAAATAACTACTTAGCCATTTTTATGACAGTGTTTTACCAGTGAGAACAGTATTTGACCAGTGGTAAGGACAAATGTGTTCTAGCAAAGATTTCTACCTGATGAAAACCAATTCCAAGCAAAGTAAATTTTGTCAGGTCAGGTATCAATTCATATGGGTCTTCAGCTTTTTAACTGAATCCTCTCTTCAGTTCTAAAGCAATTTTCTAGATTAAAAAATTCCCTAAATGTACTGCAGCAGTAGCAGATGCACATAGGCATTTATTTAACTGTCCCCACACTATAAAGCAATCACCTACAAAATGCAATCTACAATATTCTTTGGAATGGAAAATCAAAACCCTTGGGAAAAGTAAACAGGCAGCAGTCAACTACACACACTCCATATGGAATTTGACAACCAGCATAGGACCAGAACTCATTCCTGTGACCTGTTACACAAGGTCAATAACAAAGGTGATTTGGAGCTCTACTTCTATCATGTTGAGACCTCTTGACATACTAAACCAAGAGAAAGCCTAAATTGTAGCATCCTAAATGGCATTTGGACCTGCAGACAGATCTGATCAGTGCTGGCACTGTAGTCAGGCAAGGCCACAAACTTCTGGTAGTACTTCTGCAAATAAACTATTAAAAGGTGCAAGCCAGCATTTTCCACCGGAACATGAGATTTTATGAGTGTTGCCTGAGTTATACAGGATAAACACAGAGTACTACCGGAGGCTTTCATTCTCTTGGCAAGAACCTGAAGAGTTGGCAGCTTATAAAGAAATGAAGAGGGACATTTGCTTGACGGTTTTAAGTTCCTGTTATTTCATGCAAAAACTAAAGTTACTTCTGTATTATCTTAAAAACTATATATATAGCTCACCTTCTTTAATTTGAATGTTGCCTGTTTGCTGCCTACTGTGGTATCAGACACATTGAGTGTGCCAAGTTTTTCTTCAAGCTTTAAACGATCTTCAAGAGTTTTCCTGCAGAGAAAAACTAACATTAGTCCCTATTTTTGACATCTTTTTACTATAATAAAAGTTGATAATGCAGTCAAAACTAATTTCAATTTCTCTGAAACGCTGAAATGTCACAACTAAAAAAAATAAACATTCAGGAAACAAAAAGAAAGACAAATTCAAATCATTCCCTCCAGATACTGCTTTCAGTAAAAACACTTAAAATTTTTATAAAGGCCATTGTTTCTGCTGCTAAAAAATTAACATGACTCTGGTTGAGAAAGAAACTACACCCTTCTATTCCTGTAGTTTTCTATGAAATGTCTGAAGAAGTTGGCGATATTAAACTGCACAAATAAAAAAAAGTAAGGCTAGATATAGTCAGTTTTGAGGACTGGAAAATCCTTGTTCCCACATAGCCTCCAGCTCAGGGGGAGGCAGGCAGGCAGGGACAGTGCTGGCTTCAGTCAGCCTCCCTGAAGGCACCTGTACGTCCTAACATGGCACATCCATCTCCTATAATGTAAGTCCTATGAGAATATGACATGGCTTGTAGGATCAAACTCACTCTTCATGTGCTTAGAAAACATTCTCGTAACTGTAAACAAAATTAGTTTCTGCAATTTGAGATGGTATTAGTGCTTCATTAGCTCTCTCCGAAGATGGCCGATTTTCTGTACAATTTTTGCAGTGGAAAATAAATAATCATAAAAATAGAGATTTTATATATATATATATAAGAAATAACAGCCAGCAAAGTCAATGGCATTTACTGTGTATGAAGGACTCATGGCTGTGGCCTATGCATGAGGTCTCTGAAGTCCACTGAATTTTGGTTAATGAGCCATTTTATGGAACAAAGACTTTTCAGATTAACAATGAAAAATTACTGTCAAGAACTACTTTCATTCTCATGACTAGGTACTTTGTATTCTTTTTCTGTAGTATATTTTTCATTGAGTACATGTAAAAACTTGTTCCATCTGTGCGAATCGGAAAGACAAGCTAAGCCTTAGAGCTAACTGTGGCAGAAGATCAGTCACCAACACTGTGGTGGGATTTCTACATTCAAGTGAAGTCTCATTTTTCACCCCTTTGAAAGTGAACTGGAGAAATATGGCTACTACCCAGCAATTATTTAGCATGACTGCCTAGACACTGCTTCAGTCAGGAGAAAAATTAAAATGAGTAGATACTAGCAACATGCTGTGGGTTGTAATCTTACTGAAAAAACATAGGTATGGCTCTATTTATCTGAAAATGTGCAGACCTCAAGCAATAGTGAATTGTACATACTGATACACAAACAATAGCTGGGTTTTTTGTTTTGGTTGGGGTTTTTTTTACCTCTTCCTCAACAAATTAATTCAAGGGATACATTCACAGCATTATGAGAATTCCCCTGCCCTAATGTAAAAACCAAACAAAAAATTACCCATGCAATTTTTTTTTCCCTCATCCTAAGATGACAGTTTTTCACGTCTTTTCCTGCTGTAAAACAGGAATAATCGTTAGCAACACTAAGGAGTATCAACTATGCTTTTGTTGGCTTTCTTGGCCACCACTGAAGACACACACATTAACTATCATATTTTTAATATAATATGACTACTATAATTTTTGACTTTGCCATATTTTAACTTCAGTAACATACTCTTTAAAGGGTCATCAAGTAAATCAAGAGAACTCTTAGCACACAGATAAAAATCCTTTCCTTTTATGGTTTCTTTTCAAGTTACTAGGTAGGAAACTTATGTTTTAGGGAAAGAAAGCAAGGATTTGCAGGTTTGTTGTGCAAGTGTAAGAGTACAAAAGGGGAAAATTAAACGTAGATGGATTTGAGACAAGGTGTTTTACAGAACCATGAGTAAACTTTGCAGCTTTCCTGCATAGAGAAATGTGTAGACTGTTGCTCTAGGATGAAATTTATAGTACACACCACTGCTTTAAAAGAAGTTGGGCTTGGAGCTGTGCTGAGTCAGGAACATGTCAAAAGAAACACCCAGTTTTATATAAGTCATAAACTGTTTCCTCAGGTAGAACATTATATGATTAGAGAAAAAAAGAACATCTAGCCATTAAATGCATAGTGAAGGTATTAAGGTACTTAATTATATTGGTCACAGAGCATCATTCCATAATTTGGATATATCGAATCAAAGACAAACACGCCAGTCTCACCAGATTGTACATGCCACTACAGTCTTTCCAATTTTCAGTATGCTACTTGAATTAATTACTTTTATGCTGACTACTTATCACTGAATAAAGCCAGCATAAAACATATTTATTTTCTTCATAAAATTCTTGTATGTAAAAACGCTTACTAACTAAAAAAGTTAGCTCACAACATAGGCTAAATCACTATGACTACAAAATTGTATCAGATATGCATTATATGAGACAGATATCAGCTGCTGATTTTTAAATTTCTTCTAAGAAATTGAGGAACACCAAACTGCATACTGAGAACAATGCTTGGATTAACACAAAGGGGATCAGGGAGTACAGATCTAATTGCTTAGACAAAGATCAAAAAACCTCATGTAAGTCAATTCAATGACAGCAACTCAGAAAACAAAGGAAGTGATGCTACCATATTCATTTTTTTGGTCACCCTATTCTGTCCTCAAATTCCTCTCCTTTTTTCACATTTTACATGATATCCTATCTGTGTATCTACCAGAGATGGTAACTATTAGCAGCAAATCTTAAGACAGATTCTCCTTTCTTTACAAGCAGTCTGTTAAAAGTCTTGATGGTTTATGTCATCATAGATACTCCTTCATCTACAGGACACATCTGTGGTATTTGCTTTCGCTTTTCCTGGGGTGAAGAAATTATTTTTCTCCCTTAAATGCAGATGAAAGAATTTACTTTGTCCTGTGTCACACTGCATTATTTTTTTTTCTGAATGTTTCTCTTCCTTACAACTGTCTTGGCTTATTTACTTGAATTTCCACACTGTTGTTCACATTTAAGCCTTTCATGTTTTGAACAAAATAAAATCTTTATGCTTCAAACTGAGTGTCCTTGAGAATTTGCTTTAGAGCTGAGCAGCTGAATTTGTGCAAAAGAACACTATATGAGCAGGCTGCATTCATATAGCCTTTTGATGAAGTATTTCACTTGCACTGAGAATACAGTGTCATTTGACCAGTGTTTCAGGCTCCTTCCAAGTTACAGCTAATATGACTATAAACCTAACCACAATGTAAAAACCCCCCAACTTTTAACCTATAATACTTTTTCAGAGTATCCAGAGTAGATTTTCCCCTGATGAAGAAAAACTGATAAAATTAAAAAGTTGCTTTATCTTCTGGAATAAAGTAAAAAAGCAAAATAATCAGAAAAAAGTTAATGGAAATATCGACGGAAATTAAAAGTGCAAAATAAGTGGATATATTCAATAAAAAGAACAAAGAAAAATCCCTGTGTGAAATTACTTGCTGATAAAGAACAGCTGAGGAAAACATGGCAATCAGTTCTGCTGAACTGCTATAAATCCCTATTTGTAAAATACTACTATTTCTACTTCAAAGAAGTCCTACAGGTACAACATGGAAATCACAGACCATCTGACTACCATAGGAACACTGTCTTCCCAATATTTAAAAATCCATTTTACATGATCATTCTAGTTAAAAGGTTGAATTTTTATCAAGTGCTTCTTTATGTGTCTCCTGAAAATTTCCATCATAAAACAACTAGATTGTAGAGTAGTCATTCGTGACATAAAGAAACAGCTCCCTTATATTATTCACTTTCTTTGACTGTGTAATTTCATTCTAAATAAAACCAAAATGTTTATTACAAGATTCATCTAGCCCAATAACCCATTTCCAATATTAGTCAAAATTCTGCTCTGCACTGGCTGTGCTGCAAAAACTTTGAAGCCACTGCTTTGGAAGGTTTAATGAGTGTCTGTGCTCCAAACAATAAAATGCTATTAAATCTCATCTTCTGAAGGGCTCAACTCACCTTTGAAAAAAACTAAATGAGATTTGCAGCCATTGAGCATCTCAAAGCCATGTCCTTTAATTGAATGTGCTCTTCCTTTAGTTTGACATATTTATCCATGTACTCATTATTTCAGATGATCATCAGTTTAAGGAAACGAAGAAACCAAATCAAACAAACTACACTTAACAAACACCCTCCTAGCCTATCATTTTGTATTGCAAAAAGAAAAACAGAAATAGTAAGTCCTGACATTATAAAAACAGTGTATGTTTTGAAAATTTCTAGATGTCATAAAAACATCCAGACAAAACAATTTTTCTTTTACCATGCTGACCCATATTATTCTACTCCCAAAATAGTGACTACACACATAGCATTCTAAATCCTTTTAGATAGTCAGATGAAAAACATCATCTTAACTGTCTGCT
Source organism: Brachypodius melanocephalos (assembly GCA_013398615.1). Lineage (NCBI taxonomy): Eukaryota > Metazoa > Chordata > Aves > Passeriformes > Pycnonotidae > Brachypodius > Brachypodius melanocephalos. Next base: position 8,597,348 of record VZSR01003806.1, read on the forward strand.
AACCTCATACTGACACTGGTGGAGAAATATAACCAGTTATCACTGTTACCTGTGAGAACAGCACTTCACCAACTCTGAGTAATGGATCCCCCAATCTGACACAGTAGTATCTTACTCATTTCATTTATGTTGTGTCTCTGTTCTACTTCAAATACTGTATTTGTTTATCTATAAAACAAAGTTTTCAACGACTATGTCACTTTAAGTTATATCCTTGGATCAGAAATGTAGTTTTACTAGCAAGTGCTTCCAAGCCAAAACACCAAGGGCCTGCACTGTAGGGAAATACTTGAGAATCATCCACCCCCACCTACTAAAATAGGAACATTAGTCTTACTTCATTAATTTTTGTTTTTTGGCAGAGTCTTTGAAGCTTCTGAATTCTTCTCCTTCTTTAATCTCGAAAAACTGAGGTTTTAGTAATGTTTGCTGATCCTCCTTGAGCCTTTCCTGCCGCTTTAGTTTTTCCTCTTGGCGTAAAAGCTTGCGCTGTTTCCTGACCTCTTCAACCCAGCCTTTTTCATCATCTGAACTCTCAGAACTTTCTGCATCACTTGCTTTTCCTTCTGGTTCTTCCTCCTCTTCCTGCAGACAAAAATAGTATAAAATAAGAAATCATCAACTAATTTCATCATTCCTACAATTAGGGTATGTGACAGCTTTGACATAGACACAGCTGAAGAGAACTATGATTTTTGAACAAAAGCAGTAACAGCAAATGAAGCTGAAAATAAATTACAAGGTTGTTACTACCTACATATTTTACGTCTTTCAAACCTGTATTTGTGCAAAAACACTATTACATCTAAAAACTAGATTAAAATTATAAACTACACTTAATTATTGTCACTGATAAGACATTCTTGCATTGCCTCCATCTTTCTGGGGTGAAAAGTCTGAAAGCTTGAAACAGAGGAAAAGAAAAGCCTATGGTGTTTTCTTAATCCAAATGGAAAATATTTTACCTGTCCTTGTGTTTCCAGTTCTTCCAAGATCTTTAGCTTCCTCTTTCTTTTCTCACTCATTTTGGAAACAAGTGGGTTAAGTAGCCTAAATTCTTCACTCTGCTCATCCACCTGGAAATCTGGATTCTCAAACATAACCTTAAAACGATCATCTTTGAGAAGGCTGGGCAGATTCTGGAACAGAAGCAAAGCATGAGAAAGTTAGACAATTCTGAAACAGAGACTAACAAAATAAGTAACACTTTTTCTTAATTAAACAAAATTAATAGCCAGCATATGGAATACCAGTTTCTTTGTCCATCCAGGTCAAATAAAAATCAAGATTTATGCTTATTGTACTTTTACAAAGACTGTTTTATGCTACTTGTAAGCAAGAGTTGTTTTAATGTACAGTGCAGAAACTTTAAATACACAATTACTAATATTTTCAAATACATGTTTCTCATACATTCAGCCAGCTAGTCTGGAGACATATTGGTATCTAGTGACTAACCAGCAGCACCTCCAAGGCAAATATACTGCCTGATGGGGATGAGTCAACAACATGTAAAACAAATTATAAGGGTACATGTCTTTATGCAATGCTACTATTATTTTACTGTAAATACTTAAGAGGAAATGTTATACATACTATAACACACTTTCTTCACTACTTTCACATACAGAATGGAAAAGGCACTTTACTTCATGTCAAAGTAAAATAAACCCAGGGTAAATTATGCTACTGGTGAATTCAGAACAGTTCAAGCTACTAATTCATCATATGAGAAGACCTGTTATTGTCATTTTAAAATCATTGCATACATAGCTTTTTATTAGAAAATACTTATTTTTTAACATTGCTCAACTTATACCAGCATATTAATCCCACCACTGCATTAGGTTTTCATTGTTACTGAAGAAAAGGAAGGTGGAACTAAGGATACAGAAAACAAGAAGAGTAAATTTCAAACATAAAACTGGTGCAAATGTGTGAATTTCAACAGCAAAAATTAAATCCCAAAGTCTAAAATAAATTGTTTGTCATAGGACTCTAATACTGTTTCAGAAAAATCACCTGAATGCATTTTTATATATACTCTATTTAGTCCACTTAATAACACAATCTCTACATACTCCAAGACAAATTAGTCCCCATCTCCTGAACTCTCATTGTCATTGTACTATTTGCTTAAGTTTGCATGTAAATTTCACCACCACCTTTTTAGTAGTTCATCCTTCTTACTAACACACACTAACACACGAGATTTCATTATTTATCACATGCAGCCAGTGTCTGCCTTTCATAAATGCTATATTCCTGCAGGAATGAGCACCTATGAGGTGCTACCTATAAAAAGCCTCCCCTCCCATTAGATATTAATCCATTTACCCATTTCTTCAATTGAAACTTCTCCTAGCAGAGAAATGGATCATTTTTAACATCCAGAAGAACTCCTGTTGCATAAAAGCAAACTATGTTGGCTATTCTATAAAATATATTTAACTGCGTACACAAAAAAAGGCAATTGTAAATTTTATAGATAACATTTATCCTGTCACGGCCACCACCAAAAAACCAAAACCAAATGCAAACAACAGGTCTTCTTTGAACAGCTGTGGTATTGAGGCCGCATGACCCAGCTTTTGGAGTCCTATGAAACCCGTATTGCCTTCACAGTGAGTACTTAATCATTTTTAGCTTCAATTTACTATATCGTCTTTTCTGTGCTGCAGCTACAGTCAAATCCATCTTAAAGCCACCTATCAGAAGAAGTTATTTAAACGAAACAGTGGTATTTTGAATTTGTTTGGCCAAATAGCAACTAAAACAAAAAAGAATCCTGCAAGCATTGCTAGTCCTGTGCTCCCAGCTACAGAATTCATCAAAACAAGAGCTCACCTTCTGTTTTCTTTTTTTACTAAACTGTTGCTCTTCTCCTTCTTCTTCAATCAGTTTGAGTGCAAGTTCTTTATTAACTTTTGGGAGTTTCTAAAAAGAGGAAAGCAATTAATGAATAAATTAGCCTTTCACACATGCAACCTACATGTTTACATTCTTACAACTATTGCAGAAAAGCTCCTTGACTGGTTCCAAATATCTCTAGGTACTAGTAAAGCAACTGCACTTAGAGAAGATTTAAGAACTTGTATAATATTTTTAACTTTCATCTGCTCAAGGGCCAAATAAGATGACAGCTGCTCTTTTAGTTTGGTATCGGCCTTTCAAAATCACACATACGGGAATTTCATGTTTCCATTCAAGAAGCTCTATAAATTGATTTGTGTGTCCAAAGATAAACAGAATCAAGTCCTAAGTCACCACATCTCTAAGATACACTTAGGGATATACTCTTTATGAATAGTTTTCCCCAAAGTGTATTATTTGTTTCTAGGATTTACCTTCAGCTGAACTCTCTGTGCACGTGTTTCTTCTATCTTCTGCCTTATTTTCTCTCTTCTATATTCTTCATAGGCAAAGGGGTTGGCCATCATTTTTGCCTTTGAACAAGCAGGAGGAAGTAAAAGCAAAATACCATTAATACAGGACATAGTTCATTCTCTGGATGGAAAAAAAACCCCTAGCCAAAACAAACAAAAAAACCCACAAAAAGACAAAGAAAACCCCCAGCACACATAGTTTATTTTTAAGAATTGGTAAGATTATTGTTAAATTGATAAGATTCAGCCTTATTTACCTTATGATAAAGTCTTATGTCCATGAAGAAGCCATGCATATATGCTCTGAGCAATGATGATCCAATGAGATGAGCAAGGCCTAGGAAAAAAGTTCCAGAGAATTTCAAAGAGCTTTCATACATGAAGAAGTTCTATTCCAAGCCAGCCAGTTCACTTCCTTAAGACAAACAAGTAGTGCCAACAAAGTAGTGCAAAACATCAATCTAACAGTCATAATCACGACATTAAGACTAAGTTGAACTGAGAATAAAATCATTTTGGCCAGCAAAAAAATTTAAGCTTCTTCAGAGCAACCAAATCCACTTTTTTTTTGTCATAATACACGTTACTGAGCACTTTTAAAAAATCCCCACAAGCACTACACTCTATAGAAGTTTACAAAGAATTCCAGAGGATTTTCTTAAAGTTCATAGGTGTTTGATAATCCCTTTTTTCAGTGTGATAGAGAGATCTTTTTAATTAAAGAGTTCTGTGTTGCGTCAAACCCAACACTCACAGTCAGAGGTAAATTAAGTAAACTAGAGCAAAACATTGCAATCAAACCCTGTAACGGACTGGAAAAGGACTAACTGCCTCAGGAGGAGGCTGCTTACCTTCTCTGCTATATAATTTTCAGTATTCCAATTTCTTGAAACTATGAGCCCTAGAATGATTTGTGTTTTCTGAGAATTACTACATTCAAACAGGGTAGCTGTGAGTTCCAAATTCTATTTGAGTAACTCAAAAATATTTTGAAAACTAAACCAACTTCTCTTCCTATGCCTTCCATGCAGCATATGAAAGCACACACAACAGATTCCCAGATATATCAGCAAATATCCATCACCTTCTTGGGATAAAAACCTGAGAAACACAAGTGTCTAGTGTTGAACTGGTTGGGAATCAAAGAACTTAGAGCCATCAGTCTGGAATATTAATGATCAAGAAAACAAGAGGAAACTACTGTCATTGAATTTCTAATATCCTCATACATCACACTGAAACTACAGAAATCAGATGCAGAAATGTTCAAAAACTGAACAAGGAAGTCAGCCATAACTGTCTTACCTAAATTTTCCAGGTCTTTTCTGGTAACAAATTTGTAATCGTCATAAACAGTGCTTTCTGGATTCTCTTCCAGTTCTTCAGTCAAGTTGTCCAAGAAGGAACACCATTTTGGGGCAGGTCCTAAAACCTGTGGATATTATGGAAAGTTATAACATTGCATTTTCTTACAGAAAAAGCCTACAGTTATGCTCTTGGCTACTGTGCTGTGTAATGGAACAACAAATTAATCCCACAGCATTTAGAGAACACAATTAAACCATTGCTTGCATTACCAACAAGGAGTACTAGAGATTATGTAAGTGTTGTTTTAATTTAGGTCATTTGAGACCAGTCAGTCCGGAGGTTTCAAGTTTAACAGTTTCAAGCAGTCCCAGGCTGATTAATTTATTAAAAGCTTAGAGCCAAACATTATAGAAGAAATTACAAAGTAATGGCACTAGATAGCAACTACTTTGTAAGGTGCTGCTGGAACTTGGTTAGGTTCACTATGCAATCATATTAAGTCCTACTCTGCCCTATTTATCTTAATTACAACACCACAGATATATTTAATGTATTTTATTTAGGGATAAACCCAGACTGTATGAACAGATAATATGAAATTTTCAAATACATGCATATTTCCATGATAAGGCAAAGGATTTGCTTGCACAATATTAGGTAGCACTATCCACGTATTTTTCCATATAAGCTTTGTCCAATTTCCCAAGTTAAAAATCAGCTCGCTTCACTTTTCCCTCCTGCTGTTTTGATTGAAATTCCTTTCCATCTTGACTCACGCAGCCACTTTCAGCTGTTCCAGCAGTCTTATTTTAGTAGGTGAGTTAGCTGCATGGAAAAATCTAACACTGCAGTTCTCTCTCTAGTGTAAATCAACTGACGTTTTAGAATGTTAAGTGACCAGTTAAATCCTATAGTGGGACTTTTAATGAGGCTTCTGATTTGTTTGCTAAAAATTCACGTTAAAACCTCTGCAGTCAACCATAGGAATGCCTGTGACACAATAACAACATTTTAAGATCCTATTCAATTATGGAAACAGCTAGAAGTGATTTTATTTATTTAACATATGCATAGTTTGTTTCAACAAGGTTGTGTGATAACAGTATGATATAATGCTGTTCATTTTAAAAGTGTTCCTTTTAATTCAGAAGTCTAAAACCCCCTGTAAAATAGTGTTCTAGACCATAACATTCTATCTAACAGACTCTTGCCTGTAACACTCCAGAGAATAATCCTTTATTCTAACCCCCTGTTGTCTCTGAATTAAATATGACTTACCTTCCCAAGATTTCAGGCCTAGCTGAGAAGCACAACAAGCCAAATGAAAAAGTGCAATTGTTTTTTACCATGCTGCATATTTCATTCCAATTACCAAAAGCTTCCAAGGAAATACTCAAGATGTCACGAACAAGAAACATTTTACCAACTTAATTAACCAATATCCCCATGTCTGCTCCAGGAATACATGGCAGATATAACATTCAGACTGACTTCTTGCCAACATTCCAGAAGCTTTTGTCTTCATCTTGTCTCCACTGAGATTTTAATTTTTTATTTTATTTTCCCCAAACCCACTTATTTAAATGCCAAGCTTTTATGTTAAAAAGAAAACAGTCTGAATCTATTAAATGTATTCATGCCACCTAAGAAATCAGTTCTCTGTGTCTCATTACCACACCATCAAAGCATGACTGGTGTGAAAGAACCTTAAGTTTACCTGTAATTTTGTTTTAGATGAAGCAGTTTGTCCTTCTCATTTAAAACACTCCCAACTGCTTACTAACTAAACAAAACTTGTCTTGTAATAAAATTTAAGGACAACATTCTCTCCTATACTTAAAACCTGATACTTAAAACCTTTCAGGGGTGTAATATGTGCCATGAAACACATAAAACAAAAAAGCACATTATTCACAATAATCTCTGGAGTGAGCTGGATGATCAGATCACAGAAAACAAAGTGGAGGAAATGAGATAATTAATGGAAAAAAGTGGTGGCAGAATACCAGGAAAAAATAGAAAGTCCAACCATTATTGAAATTTCACATGTTAACTGACAGAAAGGAAAACACTACAGAGATGTTCATGTATGTTTCATTACCTTATTTCCCCTTCTCCCACCCCACTGAAATTATAGTGGTCTGTATTTCTCCTAAAATTAATGAACCCTAGGATAGTATAGGTATTATTTCCAGCCCACAACAGATGTTCCTCACCTTCACCACCCAGCACTTGTACACTTTTAAATGCCACTCAAGAGTTTGACAGGCAGCTCTGCAGGGCCCTTACAGCCAAAAAAAACCCCTGCCCTAATCCTAACTAGTATTAGACACGTTCAACAACTTCAAAGAACCCCACGATCAGATGTCAAGAGATTTAAATTAAACTAGTATGAATGCACATCCACATGAGTATTGTTAAGTATCTGTTTGAAGGTTTCCGAGACCAATTCTACAAGAGTGACTGAACAGTTGCTCTTTTCTTCTCAGGGAGTAAAAGCAGGTTCCAAAATCTGTTAAACAGTAAGTTCCTGGAAGATTTCAAACAAGGCAGTGGTAAACTCTTCAGCAATAAACATGATGTCAAAATATAGTAAGACTCAACCCTCCCAATCTTCACTAGTTTATTTTAGCAATCAAAAACATGCAAAATGTTCACAGACAGCATTAACGGATTTGAAAATTATTCAGTAGAATTTGGAAAGTTTAGACTGTCCAAATTCCCTCTAGAAGACTAACTCTATGTGTGGACATCATTCAACTGCACAGTTCCAGAGGCTTTGGAAAGCATAGACATTATTTGCCGTGGCTGCATGAGACAGCAGCAGGCAGATTCACAAAAATTAACTCTGTAAGGCTGCATCAAGCCACACCACAGTGATACAGCTAGTAACAAGGCATGAAAAGACATCCTATCAACATTCTTTTGTATTTTAGAAGTAAAACCTTCTGTCAAAAATCTATGGTTGTGGTACCTTCTACACATTTTGACTAAGACCATTACTAAGTAGCAAAAATGTACTGACTAAATAATTCACTGCCATATTATTTGAATAATGGTGATTACAACAAAAATGGCATATATTGAAGGTCCTCAACAGATCTCTAGGTACGGTGTATTGTGTAAAATTATTAATGAGTTTGTGGAAACATTTTGTACAACTCCAGTGTATGTAAATGCAAACTGTAGCAAGGACTATGAAAGGCAGCAAGGAGGATTTCTGAAACAGTCATGCTTGCACAAGAATAAATACATCACAGAGATGCTGTAAACTAGAGCTGAGCTAAGCATCAGGAGTGTGACTCTTAACAGCCTTTTAAGGAAACAACTAACAAATTTCAGATGAAATCTGAAATATTCAAGGTAAATTATACAGTCTGAGTGCTTGTGATAAGATGGGATTTTACTTCACAATCCAAAGTGGCTCCTTCATTCATCAATTCCCATTAAAAAACAAAACCAAAAATAAAAGTTAAAGCACTTCAACAAAGAGAGATAACTTTCCAGACTATCATTTCTTGAAACGAAATAAATTTTATGTATCTGACTCAATGACTTCACATACATATTTACCTATAGGAAACAAAAATAATTCTTTGGAGAAGACATAACAATAATCATCATCATCTTAGTTTTTTTTTTTAATGAAATGGCACAATATAAAGCATTTAAAACCTTTAACGGGATATAATTTCTGGAGAAAGCAAATGTACAGCTATGCATGCATATTCTCAGTTTCAGTCACATCATTTAACAGGAGAAAGAGATTACAGAAGATCTAATGAGGGAAGAAAAAAAAAAGATGATCCCCAGGGTGTGGGCAGTGATTGAAATATGCAATTGCATTTTAAACATAATTAGCTCCCTAATTGAATAGCCAAGTTTAATTAATGCAATTACATGAAATATTAATTACTATTAATTTTAAGAGTATTGTTTTCAATGTTTTGTTCTCTAATTTTAAGAATTAGACAGATCTCAATATGTAATAACTTTGAAAAGTTTCCATCTAGATGCACTGAGAAGTCAAGAAAGAACACCTCACTACACCTTGTCAACAGCTAACATTAAATCAGTTTCAACTGGTAACTCTAAAAACCTAGATGGATTATTTCTAGCTTGTAGATATGAAAAGCTGCAGCTCTCCCTTCCCTATGCTTTTGGCCCTCAACCATAGCCAGCCCAACCACAGCCAGCCCAGATCAGCTCATGGTAGGAAGGAGCCTTGGGATCACATTATCTTGTTATGTTTCTGTCTACCACGTTTCCATACACAGTGTTTCCCACAGCAACCAATGTGCTCCAAACAATTTGTCAATTTGAATTCTGCCATTCTTTTGTAATCTTCATTCTTTCTATGAATGCTCTACAATCAACTCTAATTATGCCCTGTTAATCTCATAATTCTGTTTAATGGACTGAATAAAATTCTTTGATTCTCTAAATTAAATTGGTTTGGGGAATAAACCCCAAACAAATCTCCCATATATTCTTCATAATTTCATGCTTTCATTCACCCTGCATCACATGGTATAGATTTGGTGCTTTCAAAGACATCAAGTAGCTTAGTGGAGTACAGACATGACCAAGAGAGACTAAATAGCACATTCTCCCTTTTTGGCATAATACTGACAACAGCACTTCAGTTGGTTTTAAGCCCACACACTCATAAATTTCACTGAACTATACAATGAATTGGCTCTTTCTCTCATCATAACTCCAGCACATCCAGATATTTTTGGCACCTTCATTAATCAGAGAGGTTGAATAGTTGGTTTTCCTGCTGTTCACTATGCTATGGAAGCTGCCAAATCAACTATTTGGAGGTTTTACTCCTTAGACAGCACGTTAAAGGAAACATTGCTTTTAAGATCTTCCCAGTGTTAAACAAAAACTGCTGCAGGAACTTGCACGCATCTTCTAGGAATGAGATACTACATCTTTCTGCCCTGGTACTTATCAGATAGTAAGGACTTCTTTTTGTAATTCTAAGCAGTTTGGCTTTGTAGTGCTGATTAGGGTTTTTTTTGGTTTTTTTTTTTAAATCTCATATCCTCTGGTCTGATAACTACAGTCAGTTAACCAGTCACAGATCTGCTCTCTCTGCGAGTGTTCTTGGTGAAGCCACCATCTTTTGAAGGAGACAATGGACCAGTTGCTCATAATGTTGGGAAAAAACACCCTCAAGCACATAAAGTTACTCCTTAAAATTGTGTGTAAGATTACCAGAATAGCTCTTTTCCTCACAAGACAGAACTAAAAAGGGACACTTTTCAAGTCATCTGTGACTCACCAGCCATGGCATTAAGAATAGTCTGATGCTTCCACCAACGTCCCTGTAATGACCTGACATACATAAAACAAACACTTCATCAGTACTGCTACGGATCTGTTATTTATCAGACTCCCTACAGGTTTTAAATATTGAGACATTTTGAAGCCAGAAAGACACATTAAAACTTGAGGTACAAAACCAGCCTACTTTCACATGAAGTCAACTAACCAAATGAAGCTCAACAGGTAAGAGGAGAGCAGCTTCTCAAAACGTGTGTTACAACCATGACCTGCTTCAAGCACCTTCCCAAAAATATCAACTGGAAGCAATTCAAAAGTTACCAAAAGTCTGTCCTTATTCTAACACATCAGCTTCTATAGCACACCTGCTGTAAAAAGAGAGGCAACTAGGTAAATTGTCTTAATACTGTGCAGTAAGATCAGCTGGGACTCACTTCACAGGTTTGATTTACCTATGGACATGTGCTGATTGTCTTTCTTTATCCATGAAAGACAAGAAAAGGTGCAGATCAGGTATAATTAGCTGATCTAATGCCTTGCTGACAGTAAGTCAGGAACCACATTTTACTTTGGCCGTCCACCCCTTCCATTCCCTACCACATTTGGCTAAGTGCTCTTACCAATTCCTTTGCATAGGTTCTGGTAGTCATTAGAACCTTCATGAAGTCAATTTACTGTTCAGTGACCTCGTGTCATTGAACCAGCACAATCTTCCTCACAAATGATACCACCTTCACGGTTTACACAGTCTAACAAAAAACTCCACCCCATCATGATACACTAGAAAGAATAAATTCCTCATGAGGTTCTTCCCTTGCATTTACAGTTGTGACTGCTGGACAGACAGACAAGGCAATGGTAAGTGGGAAAATTTCTAACTGTCTTGGCCTTCCTTTGAAACAAGGAAACAACTTCTACACAGCTTCTAACTATTAAAACATTTCCAACTGCTCCAACTGTTCACAAATCTGTTTCTCAAAAGTTAATGCCACTTATTGCACTACTAAGGGCATAGGCCATCAACGGGCAAAACTTCCACTAGCATAAATGAGAGTAACACACGCACTGATTCCAGTATGTATGCAATAGCCCCTGATGGCAATCTAAATTAACAAATAAGAACCACCAAAAAGAAGCTAGAAATGCCAAGTCCCAGCACGTCCCTGTCTCAATGTCTCTTGAGGGGATACAAAAATTCCTCAACTGTCACCCTGTGTAGGATCTTGCCTCTCGTGCTTTTAAGTGGCTGGGAACAAGAGAGTTCTTACAATACACAGCAGCTGCCAAGGAATGTTACAGCAAAAATATCTTTACAGTCATTAAAATAAAACATAGTGGAGGATGATCTGTATTTTAGGGAAATTTGAGGAATGCTACAGATGTAAAGGAAATGGCAAATCCAGCTCTTTGCCTACCTTACATGACTGACATACTACCGGAAATCTAGGAACGTGTGAGTTTCTAATAACTCTCTACCATTGCAGCTTAATTGCTCTTTGCAAAACTGGGAGGAAGACTTCTCTGTGAGTTTATGCAAGTACTGCCAGACAACACAAAGGGAAGGAAAAGCAACTACCTGTTGGGAATGTGCAGCTCCTCCAGACAGATAATGAAGATAAGCTCAGCATAAACAAACTTTGTTGCAGAGCATAATGCTAAAGAAATATTGTATAACTCAGGAAATGATTTTAAGGAGAAAGCAGCTTTCAAATAAATATTCAAAAGCTTTCACATACGTGATAGTTTTCTTTACTTGTAAGGTTTTCTGTGATAGAAATCTTAGATCTTCATAACTTTTACTATTTCTGCATTAAATAGTAGTAACTCATAACACATTTCAATTCTGAGTGCAACATGGAAGATGACGATACAGTTACCCTGTACTTTCAAATCTAATGAAATAAAGACTTAGTTGAAATTATTACATGAAGAAAATTCTCATATGATTTAGTTTTTCTGATCTAAAAGCTAAAACACTCCAGTTCTTATTACATGCTGATAGACATGTAGCACACTACAAAACTTCCTTTCAGCGATTACACATTTTCAATATCTGTGACTGCCTCTCTCTCTTCACTGACTGAAGCTAGGGAACTGCATCTCTTGATTTTCAGAAAGCAAGTGAAGAATAGATGGCACAAAGGAAAGAACAAGTGCAAGTTAAGAAACATAAAATATCTTTCAGATACTCAAGATTTAAAAAAAGGGGAGCACATTCCCCCCTCAAAACATGTTTCTTAAGAACTCGAGAACAGGAGATCCATTGGCACCAATTGCTTGAGAAAGAGTCATAACACTAAAAAGCACGTGATTCTTCTATCAATGGTCAGAGCAATCACCCAGAATAATTCCATACAACTTCTGCTTTTAGGAGTTTTCTCCTGTGCTCTATGAAGGGTTTGGTGTAAACTACAGGTATGACTTTACAGTCAGCGTGCTGCTGTCTGTTCATAAAAAAATACTGAGGAAGTGCTGCCTAGTTCACTAACAGCCACAACAGCACTAAGCAGGATTCATGCACCTTCATAATCTGGACATGATGTCAAACTAGTACATCACCAGCACCATAAAACATCTAAAACAAGTTTTACAGGAAGATCAGAAATTGTTTCCTGATTATCACACATTGGTGTTTTCCTTCTATATATACATTGTAAGTGGTACTGTGTGTCTCAGCCAGCACATGGGAAAAGGAGGATATCCTTTGTTGGAAATAAGCCCAGTGTGTTATTTTTCAGTTTGAAAGTGTTTAGGTTAAAAGTAGGAAGCTCACATTTCTGCTTGGGAAGATAAACAACTTTTTTTCCTATGCTTGTAAATACTGTGAGATAGGTAATATATCATTCACCAGACAACTTTGTTGTGTAAAGGATTAGACCATTCTGGATGGAAAACACAATTTTCCAAGATTGATATATCAAAACTCAGAATTAGTTTAAGGCCAAAGATGCACTCAAGTATCTTTTTATTAATGGAAACTTTCTTCTTTTGACACTTGGCAGCCCCAAAGCTCAAATGTAATACATTACTTCCTAACAACCCTTCTTTCCAGTCATTTCAGAGTTTTCAAAATGAACAAACTAAGATTAAGACCAAAATTTTCCATTCTATGTCACAACTACCATTTCATTTTACAATATTTTTTCCCAGACTATGAAATGCTTTTCTACATTACCTATTGTTTCAGGATAGAAAAGATCTCTCGACACAAGCCAGTTTCATGGTTGCTTTCCACTTCACTAAAAACATGTCAGGGAAGGGTTGTATTGAACAAGATGAACAACTGTCTTCTAAAAAGCACAGCCTCATCACACGATCTTCAAGACAACATTTAAGGTAGCACCTATGCAGAATGACCTAATACTGCCAATCAGAAGACATGAAAACATTCTAAAAGAAATCAAAATCTTGCACTCTACTGCTAATCTGTTCTACTAGTGTCAAAATGCCAAATACAAATATAATAAGAATTGCATCATTTGATTCATAGCTTTTACCATGCAAGCCAAAAATCTGTACAGAAAGTCTCACTGTAACTCTAACAGCAAAGTTTTTTGCTATTGAAAAACTATTTGAATGACAGCTGACTATACAGAACACTGGCCCTAAAGGCATGAAGTACAAGATGTGGACAGGTAGGTTTGTATTCCTACCATATAAAGACTCAAAAGAGAAAAAAAGACAATCAGCAGATCCCAAATGGATAAGAATACAAGTCTCAGAGTAATAAAGCTGTTCTGAAAGGCTGTGATCATAGAGCTAAGTGTGGAAAGTATAACACAGGAGAAATCTACACCTTTTAAAGTGAAAAATGACAGACTGTAAAGACAGGTATCTGATGGTCATAACATCCTGTATAGAACCAGTTAGAGCATCCTGACAGAAAATATCTATCTATTTCAGAAAAATGCTTTTGATGTCTATGAGTGAAGTGAACACAACTTTGGTCAATTCAGCCATTTAGCAGCAGCTCATCTGGATACCTATGATCAAAGCATGTCCATCATTAATTTACATTCTAGCACTACTCCAAACAAACATCCAGAAATAAATAAAGGGGATGAACTAAGGTATTAAAAAACTGCTTTTGCTTGTATTTCCTTCAGTACAAGTTCCCTCTACGGATTTGTTTCACCAAATATCCAGAGCATTAAATGAAAACATGTAACCTAATACGATTTGTTGCCTTAATCAGTGACCATGTTATTTCAGGGCTAACCACTGAGGGAAAACTAAATTTTCTCAGGTTTTCTAAAACCATTTTAAGAGGACAAAACTAATGATATTTCTAGCAATAAGGACAGCCACATGTCCAAAGTAGGTATTGTATTAGAAACCAAAACCCTCATACTTTTGGAGAAACTGAATCACCAAGTAGGCAAGAAATACTTGCTCTTGAAACACTTCCAGTTTATAACTCCAACAGCCCTGAATTAGGAGAGTGCTAGGATATCAAATTATTTTCCAAAACCACCTGAAAAGAAGCCAGAGATGCTCCAAGACTTATTTTTTCTTAAAGAGCTTAATATCTTCACTACACCAAGAGTACATTGCTTCTAGCCTCAACAGGGAGTGTTCTGCCAAGACTGCAGAAAAGTAAAAAAAAAAAATCCAGAACACAGAATATTACACTCAATTAATTACACGCTTAATTGCTCTCTTCTTTTAACAGCCTAATGAATACAGCAAGTTTCAGTTTCAGTATGTTTGTGTAGCCCAAAGTTTCAAGTCCAGTAAATGAGACAGGACTGATTTGCAACATCTGTGCTAAGAGCTTGTTTGTGTAAGCAGAAGTAAACACCCACAGTAACACCTATGCCCCTTGCTCTCCACACAGAGCACCCAGGAGCTGACATGTAGGGGATTTTCTGTATGACCTGCAAAGACAACGTTGTATGTCATGGAACATGACAGCCTCAATTAAACTTAAAGAGAATCTGACTCATCTCAGATCCCAGGCCAGTGGACCACCATGTATCAGTAGAACTTCTGTCTCTCTTTGCTTCTTTGGCCAGGACCTGGTTGCACTCTTGAATCAACTTACGTTTCTGAGTCAGTAGTCTAAAAACTATCCCAAGGCACACACAAATTTCATTTCAACCTTCCCAAGGCACACATCAAAGTGATGTACCAGGAAGCCAGCTGGCAAGAAGCAGGTTCCAAATGTTTGCATAAACTGCAAGTTAGCTATTAAACTAATGGCAAACGGCCCAATTCCAGTCAGAAATTCAGAGGCACTTGCCCTCATTAAAGCCCAACAAAATGAAACAAAAACAAAGTCTCTAAGCTAAGCCACTCAAGATGTTACCTTTGCAACACAAACATTTCATTTCAACAGTCAGGTTCAATTTGCTTTTTGCTCACTCTGCACTGTGTACCCTAATGAGGTATCTTGCCATTTAAGAGTAAACCTGCCTGTCCTTTCTAGAAAACCAAAAAAATCACCTTGTATTTCCTCTACTCTACTGCCTTGCACACAAAAGAAAAAACTGAAGTGATTTTTTACTTTTTTATGAGAAACGCACAGTGTTCTCAGACATTCCTAGTCTCAACTGCCATAATACCTATCCTGATGAAACTGCTGCAGGAAAAGCTGATGTGTGCCATTTCTTTTAAATGCAGTAATATGATACTCATTGTCAAATCTTTTATAATCCTGAAGTTCAAGAGAGTAATTTTTTGGGTTTGAAATGGAAATTTAGCTTTGGCATTAACAATGGAGAGAACAGGCACACGTACACAGATAATTCAGTCAGACATGAGCTCAGTCAGAGCACATTCCAAGCTGGCCGGACATGAGCCAGCTCCAGTTCACCAGTTGTGAGCAGTGTTAGCATAGCACTGTGCCCACACTAATAAAACCTGCTGAGAGGCTGGGTATGCTGGGCTGGGCACAGTGCTGCACTGTCTGGCCAACTCCAATCATGGACAGGGGATGCTGGGTCTGTCTGCACCCATCTGTGCACATACTGCTCTCTTTACGTAGAGCACAGCACCACACATTTGAGATTTTAAGTATCCTCCTTGATCATAGCCATGGCAATTCCTGATAGCTCTTCCAATAAGCATTTAAAACATCGCTGCAGGCCAATGATGGGCACAGGCAATTGAATAGATTTTATTCACATAACTGTCCTTTACAGTTTCTCCCAAGCATTTATTCTGTTATGAAATTCAACAAGACTTATAACTCAGTTCCTGTCAACATCTCAAGGACAAAAGACACATTTTCAGTAGCATTCAAGTCTACCATAAAGTAAACCAACTAAGAGAAAATTAAGTTACTTATTATAAAAACTGAATCCTAGTTCTTAGAAAAAGATAGAAAATCACACCATGAAAAGAGATCAAGTAATACAGTTCTTTAAAGTTTTTCTCCAAAGACCCATGTAGCTAAACTTAATTTTGCTTGTGCAAGGAAATTACCAAGTCTTCCAAGGATGGAAAAAACCCCCATGTATTAATCATCTACTGACAGAGAAACCAAAGGACAGGTGTGCAACTCTGAGCTCAAATAACTAGCCTGGAAGATCAAGGAATAAAACTGTAATATGAATGTGTTAATAACATTAAGTTTTCCTTAATAAAAAACGCCCTGGAGCAGTTGAAGGCTGACACAAGTCCTCCATTTTATATTTTCTTCATTTAAAAGGTTTATTAAAAAATAAACAAAACAGCCAACAAAAACAGATTTAGTGAGCTACATACTTGATTTTTAGGAAATGCAGTAAAACACCCTTCAATTATACAACACTGGCTGTGCCAGCCCCTTCAGTCTTGCCTGTAAAAGGCACAAGGTAAAAAATTCAGATCAGAGTGTGAGATTTCTGTCTATATTTCAAAGTAACTTCTCACTACTATTTAACTTTGCTATTGCCTAAAGTAATATCATGTTTTGAAACGAACTTCAGATTGTCAACTAAAAAAGTAACAGCAGTATTTAAGGTACGTTCAACAGCCCTCAAACTCAAAGCCATTGACACAAACTGGAGAAGTTTAGCTTATTTGAAAAGCAAATTTAATCTAGGCAGTCGTCTTTGAAATAAATTCTAAATTTTCTTGTATACAACAATATGCCAGAAATAGAACTCATATTTGGATTTATGCTTTAACATTCATCATTTGGGTCTATTCGTATACTCGTGTCACCGTGAATGTAACACTCATAAAAAGGTATCATCCAAACAAGTTTAGGCAGACTCAGGCAACAAAAATCAGGGGATGGTGACACAAGAAGATGGTTTAGGGCAAGATTTATATTAATCTTAACCGGAATAGCCTGCATGCTGCAAAAATACTAGATAGTATTATTCAGTATTTAAGTTTGCAATATTGTCTCTAGGTATGACCTGAGCTCTAATACAGAGTGCTTATATTTCTTAACTAAAAATTACTTGCCTGACTTCAGAAACACAAATTCAGTGCTTACAGAGGATTCTATGAGAGTGAGATTTTTGAGAGCAAAAAGTAAGTATTTTCCATTTTGACTTACAATATGTGCAAGAATACTCAATACTAGCTTGAACAAGTTTTAACAAACATTCATCACTAGTGACAATCAAGACAATGAAATAACTTTTTGGCTAAGTTGGATGTGAACTTCTAATTTACTACAACTGTCAGCTTCATGTACCATGCACACCTGCACAAAAAAAATTATCTCAGTGCACGATTTTCAGAGAGAAGCTGAACCTTATCTTTTGTGACAGAAGGAATGCTTTTTCCACCTGGATTATTTGACTAACTAGTCCATTCCAGTTTTAAAAACTCAGACGTTGAAAATATGTGAGTTTGTGTTCCCTAATCCATTCAAATACATTAAAGAAGACGATAGAGAAAAAATGCTTGGAGAGCTACTCTCTCAACCTTCCAAAGGACAAGGTAAATAGAAAGAAAGTGTTCAGCTGCTAACCACAGCTAATATTCTATCATAAATACAAAAATATTTGTTGTCCCCCTTTGTTATCCAAAGCATGGAGCAGCGCAGTTAACAAAATGTGAGTTGGTTAGAGCTGAATTACAGGAACAGGCAACTCACATCTGAAGAACAACCTGATATAAGTCATGTATAAAATGCCACATCTCTTTAAACAAAAAAATCTAATAATGTAAGTAAATATATCAGACTCCAGAATTGTTTAGAGGAGTATACTATTGTGTTTAGACACACAAATACAACATGTATATATATTCCATTCCACAATGAGAAATGTAAACTCATAAATCTCCAACCTGAACATAATTAAGATCATACACAGTGGATATGGCAGCGGGGGATGACCAGAAATGAACAGAAAAAAATTAAATTTAAATTCATTTAAAATTGATTCACTAAATGAAGACTTTTTGGCTCATTTAAAAAACAGTTAAATATATATTTCAATATTAAAAAATTTTATAGTTTGTCCAAAATGTGAATAAAATTAATTAAGAAGTGTATGTATTTTTAGAGTCTGGTCAGCTATTCTGCATGTAACATTTACATAGGTATCCTACTATTTATCTCCTGTTAGGACAAGAAAACCTCTAGAGAACAAACTGTAGAAGCTAAACAGTAGTTTCTGTTTAGTTTCAGACCAATAACTAAACAGTAGAATGAAGTGCAGGTGTAATTTTCTGTGTAATTCCCTGACACCAGAAGGCTTGCTGCTAAGTCTCCCTAAAACCAATCTGCAGAGATAAAACATACAGTTAAACCTACAGTTAAGCCTTTCAAGTCAAAAGTTTATCCTGTGAAAAGCTGCATTTGAAGAAGGGCATTGAGCAGAAGAGTCAAGAGCCACACCTGAAGTCACACAATATCATTTTTATGACAGAATACAGAACAATATTTACTGCTATGACTATGTCACTGTACACCACATATTAAAGACACTAACAAAGTATTTCACAACAAAGTGAAGTTATTTTGAAAAACATAGTCCCTATTTAGGAATTCTTTTTCATCAGGTAACAAAAAAGCTCCACCTGAATTTTCTGCGGCCACCAACTAGTTTTGAAACTAGTAGCAAAAGGTGAATTACAGGTTGTTTTTTAAATAATTCAACATGTTACATTGATAAATTACAGTTAGCCTAAATTTACTTTATTGTGACAACCCAGACAATGCAAATATGAATTTCAATCGAAATACCTGAATGGCACCAAACAATTGCGTCTTTAGGAGCAATATCAGCAACAACTTGTATTACTTACTGGTATATAATAGATATTCATTTTAGGGGCTTCATTCGCAGTCATCAGCATTCCTAAAAAGAGATTTCCACATTTAAAAATATTGATCAGAAGAGTATAATACTACTTTTTAAAAAAGCTCATGAAGTACATATTCTTGGCTTGCAATGGACATTAATCAAGACCTGTAAAAAACTGTTGCATCAAATACCATGGAAAGAAAGCCCTCATATCAGCATAATTAACAAAGCTTAATCTTCTATATACTCATTCCTTTTTGTCCTCTATCTAATTTTTCAGCACCACTGTAAGCAACATTAAGCTCTGACAAGTGTAGGCTGCCAACCTTCATAACAAACGTAAACAGTTTATCCTTTAATACTGTTTAGAACAAGTTAGTATTGTAGTTAAAAACTATATTGGACATAAAAGCGCATCATTAATACACTGGTATTAGTACATGTGGTTGTTTTATTTTTAAACACACACCTAAACAGAGCCATAAATCATAACATGGTTTTCACCTTCATTCATATTTCATCTTAGGGAATGGCACAACAGCAGCCTTCCAACCCAAAATGAGATATAGGATACTGTGGCTTCAAAAGGAGTAATACTAGTGCTATAACCAAGCAGGGCAAGTGTAGAATTTGAAGTATCTATGAATACACCCAAGAAACACCATGAATAAGGGGTTTACAAACTCTGAATATTAAAAAAATACTGTAGGAATACTAAAATCTGTGGAAAATCTCCTACTGCCACAAGAATTCAAGTAAGTTTAAGGTGAAGACCACTCCCAATTTCCTTCTACATAAAAGAGTAATAAGACCATCTGCCATATGCTTTTATGTTTATCTCAATTTTGTCTTTCCAATGTAGCTGATCAACAGGCAATACAAGAGATTGATTATGAAGAACAAAGTGCCATCAAATCAGATAACATTCTGATCTGAAAGGGCTGTAACATATGCCACTGAGACTATGAATAACTGGGTCAATTACTACACACCCAGAGGGTAGAAATATAATTTACACCCAACTAGAGGAATGCAATTAACATGGGTGGAGTAATCCTTCCTACCTAATCTTTTTATTATAAATACACAATGCAGCTGGACTTAAAATGTCAGAAAAAAAGGGAGCTTGCTTTCCCAGCAAAGCAAGATATTTGTGAAAGCTTAGTCAGCCAACAGGCTAAAAACTGTGCCTGGAAAAGTTTGCAGGCAATTTAAGGAAAAGCAAGAATTTATAGCATATACTTGAATACACACATACACACACCCAGAGTACTCCAGTACAGTATACAAGTTACATGCTCCCCTAACAGCATGCTCATTACTATTTCATAAGACAAAGCATCTTTCCATTGACTGTATTAGGATCATTAGAAATAAAGACAGAAATTAATTCTGCAGGTGCTTCAAAGATGACAGTAAAGTAAAACCTCCTCTTTGAGAGTCTTCCACCAATAATTAAAGGAGGATGAAAACAGACTTCAGAACAGTATGAGTGTATACTACAAGGGAAATAAAAGAATGAAAGAAAGTTAACATTGAAAGGAGAAGTCTATTCCATGCATTTTTATTGCTTCAGCTTGTTAGTTTTAATCAATTTTTATGGGAAGAGAGACCACACCCTAACAAACTACAAAACAGCCTAGTTTGATTTCTGTAGAAGGGAAATAAAGGAGAGCCTTTTTTCAGAAGTTTTAATAAGACCCTCTTCAGAAAATGGTCTGCAATACAGTATCATGAAAGTAAAAGAATGAAAATGGGAGTATGATGTGATAGCATACAGGAGCAGCAGTTTTAGAAAATGCAGATTTTTACCTTTTAATTCTTTTTTACAGTAAGTGAAACAAATGAGACAATGATTTGTATACAGTGAACATAGTGTCAAGTTTCATTTATATTCTACAACTTAAATTGACTAAAGGCTATTTGGTAAGTGGTAAACCTTTTTTACCCCCAGCCCCATTCTGTTTATGTGTGATCAGAAGAAGATATTTGACTATTAAAAGATCCGCTAATGTCTGTCATCATGTAATTTGGTCAAAGACACACAGGGGTTTGCTTCCCAGGAAAGGTACTAATACTGAAGCGGGTTGGTAAAATAGTTTAATTAAAAATGCCTAATTATGACAAAAGTACCACCAAAAAACCCCAGTTCACAATATACTGATCTTGAGTTTACCGTAACTGATAGAATTATACAATCTTAGAACAGTTTGGTTTGGATGAAATTCCCATGGGCTCAATTCTCAAGCTAGTCCAAGTACCCCTGGATGGCATCACACTCTTCAGCTTGGTGTCATCTGTCAGTTTGCTGAGGGTATACTCAATCCCATTGTCTGTCATTAATGAAGATATTAAATAAAGCTTGTCCCATTATTGCTTTATTAAATAAAGCAATACAGAGCCCTAGGGGACAACACCTGTCACTGATTTCCATTTGCATATTGAACTGTTGACCAGTACATTTTCTGGATGAGACTATCCAACCAACTCCTCATACCTTGAGCAGTCCACTCATCCAATCCTTATCTCTCCAATAAAGGTGAAAATGGGGTTTTGCCTTTCTGAGCAGCAGTGACACAAGAAGTGTTAAAACACAAGCTAGGCAAAGATCTCCTGGGTTTCCTGGGCCATGCATCTACTGGGGCTCTGAGAATGCTGGGGCACCTGTAGGAGCACTGAGCCAAACTCATACTGATACTGAAACCTGTCATATTTCCAACTTTTCATAACTGCCCATCTTACACTAGAAGTATTTCCTTATTTTCAGATCTTCGGTCATGATTATTCCTTAAATTCTGAAGCATTAGGTGGTCCTAGGCATCTTAAATGCTGGTCCAACAATATTTATGATAAACATGTGATGCACCACCTCTTGCCCTAGATCTCTTCTCAATTTCCATTGCAGCATGCTCTACTTTTTGCCTCACTGTCTCCATGTCACTATAAAATACAACCCAGTTTTCTTCCTATGACAGCTCCTACCAAAACCATCAACCTGTACCCTTGCAGACAATAAGAAAAGCAGCACTGATTTGAGCAGGAGATGTGGGCAACAGAACTGGACTGCACAATCTAGATCTTAATCAGAGACACGTGAAAAGCAATGTCCAACAGCAGCATTAGGGAGATGTGTGCATTCAATTCTTTGTGCTACAAGATTCATTCTGCAGTCTCATGCAAATCATTTCTGCAAAAGCACACAAGGCATGTCCACATACCACGGGGGCTATAGAGCATCCACAGCTGAGTTATGCCCACCCCTAGCATATTCAAACTTGACTTGACCTGAGCAACCTGCTCAGACTTCAAAGCTGGATCTAACTGTAAGTTGGTCCTGCTTTGAGTAGGAAATACACAACTCCCAGGGGTACCTTCCAACCTAAATTACACTATGGTTCTACATTGACAAATAACATTTTTCTGTTCCACTTCCCATGATGAACTCTTCATTGATGCTGTGTGGACGTTTATTTGCTGCCAAGTTCTCTTTAGATGAAACCAATAAGCTCACAAGTATAACCTGTATGAAATGCTGAAAATAATTCACTCCAATGATCTCTCTGTGCAGCCACCATGGATGAGGGTTTATCCATCTCCAGGGTGCACAGTCCACCCTGCCACCATTGCAGTAATTCTCAAATAAACCCACATGAACTCCTACATTCAAGCAGGGCACATGGCATGTAGTACTGTGTTAATAAGGTCAAAAATGCCCACCATCTTATGAGGGAAGAGTATTTAATTGCTCATCTTAAAAAAAAAAAAAAAAAAAAGGGAACAAAAAGAAAACAACAAAAAACTCCATCACATTCTTAACTGAAGCTGGCAGAAAAGACAAAGATAAGTTTTAACTTGCTAGAAATCTCATTTATCTACAATCTTAAATTTGAGCTGCTAGTATGAATCCAAGTCCAAGTTGCTCTTTCTTTACTTCTACCTTTCTCTAAAATTAGGATAATAGCAGTTTGCAACTCAGGCATTGTTTCAAGACTTTTGCTCTCTGCCCTGACTTATTTCACCTTTTCAGTACTGCTTTCTAAAAAGGAAGTAGGTGTCCCACTGTACTTAAGAACTAAAGCAACTCATATTAAGCAAGAAAACTAATCAAGTTGTAGTCTGAAGTACAACCAAAGCACATATGCACACACAACCACCATTTTGTAAAATATTTTACTCATAAATTAAGTTCTGGAAACCTTAGTTAAAAGTGATCCTCAGTTTTCATCTCTTAAACATAACCTTATAAGATGTAACCAACCTGAAACCAATTAAAAAACCATGCAAATTTGTGCACTTAGGAATCTACACTTAAAACCAAAGTATTAAACCTAAGGGATAGCACAATTTAAGTGCTGTATTTAAATCAAGGAAAGATTAAATCCTTGAAACACTTAAAAAACCCTGTAAATTTGCTGTGAAGAGATTTTTCCTACTTCTACAAAGCAAGCTCCAAGTCATCTGGGACTTAGTCAAGACAATAGGCCAAAATCCCTATTCTTATGAAATGAGTCACTTCAAATATTTGAAGGAGTAGAAGAGGTCAATCACTCAATTAACAGCACAGCAGCTTCTAATTGCAAAGAGGCTCCAATGTAATACACATGCAGAGGAACCAAGGAAACTGACAAATAACCCTTTATTCCAAACTCTGCCATAACGAGGAAAGTAAACCTAAATTGTATCACCTAAACAAAGACCACACCTTGGATTAACAAGCTTTTCCTTTTCAATTTAGCAAGACATTAATATACTTAACATACCCGAATTTGGATAAAGGCAGACATCATTTATATCATGTTCTGGCTCCATTGAAGTAAATATTTTCCCCTGAAATTGCAAGAAGAAAATAAATCATAAACAACTCCAAACAATATAATTACATTAGTAAATCTAAACATTAATAGTAGCTACTATAGAAGCTAAGAAACATGATGCAATAAAGATGGAACAGATTTTGCAGAACAATAAAATGTTATTAATATCTGAACATAACACAGGGAACTCAGTATTGTATTTTATCTCTGATTCAATCTTTTACAAGGAAGTGCAGCCTACTGGTAATTGAAGACAAAGCAATGTACAGTGGCACCGCTACTTTCTCAGCTTAGACTTCTGTGCTGAAAATATAGGTCAGATCTACTTTATTTTATGCAAAAGTGGGGCTGAGGTCCACAAGTTCTGGCACATTGTCAGGGTAACCCTCACTTTATTCACCTCTGAATGTTGTAGTTTTAAGTAACTTCACTTTGCTAAGTATGATTAGCTGAAAAAATGGACTAGGAGTGGAATTTGAATCTGGAGCTTGGTTCTGCCACTGTACTAACGTCTACATGAAATAAAATGTAGCTTGACACTTTATTTATGATTTATAAACTCAGTATTATAGAGGTCTTGATATAAAATAAAAGTAGCAAGAACATGCAGTGGTGTCTAGCTCAGAACAGAATTGAAGTTATAAAGGTTACTTAAGAAAGAGGTAAAGGCAGGAAACAATGTTCTCAAAATAATAAGAATTGGAACACAGTCTGAAAAACCCAGACAAAATACAGGTGCTCTTATAACCCAACACACAAAACAGCCAGTAAAGGAATAGTCTCTAACAACTGGACCACATAATCTGAAGCATGAGACTACATGCCTACACAGCTCTAAATGAGGGACAGGAACAAGGCAAATTTTGATCCTGTTCCTCTTTTTTTTCTTTCCCTGCAGCAATCCCACCTACCTTTCCAGGCCCTTCCTTTCCCTCCCAGTTACATGCTGTTACCCCACCCACCTCTGGTCTCTCCCTGATGATTAAGAAGAGTCCTCCTCCACCCCGGCCTCAGCAGACAAAAGCCTGGTGCTCCCCACCCCAAGGCACGTCTCAGCATGGGGCCATTCTGGTATCAAAGCCATGTGCTCTCCACCCGCAGTCTGCCTCTGCACTTGGTTCCTGGCCAGAGATAGTCAGGAACCAGCATCTGGGAGAGGTGGAGCCAGCTGGAACATACTCTAGGAAAGAGTCCAAAGCTATCTTTGCCTTCCAGCGGTGAGAAACTCTCCCTTTTCCCACCAGAGGCCACCTGACAAACCCTACAGTGTTTCATCCTCAAGGAGGGAAGTATACATACCTAGGAAAAATGGAGAGAGGCCCCTGCAGATGTTTTAAATAATAACCAATAATTTTAATTTATTTGCTTTGTCAAACAATAAAAATTAACTGCAGAGGAGCTTACAAAAAACTATTTGTGATCATAGAAAAAATAAAAGAGGCTGTTGAAAGTCCATGAAGCAGCACAGTAATACTAAAGTGACTGCCTGCAATAATTAGAAAAAAGCCTCTAGTACAACTCTCCTTATGTTTCACTGTAAAGTTAGAAAACCATAGATGGAGCATAGTTTTTAGAAGGAACACAATCACTACAGACATCCCCTCAAACCAAAACAAGTTAAAATAGTGTTACTATGAATCTCTGGGGTAACAAAAGATGTTGCCCCATAGATTCATAGTAAGGTTCACTGACAGAAAGATAAGAAAGAGCACAGCATGATATAATGCAAAAAGTGCTATGAAAATTAGAGATTTCAATTTCACTTAGAAGTGAAAAAGGACACGGATAAAGACACTGCCCATCGCAACACAACCCCCTAATACAGTGTAAGACGCACTGTTATTTGGCTCTGTGCTTCAGTATCCAAATAGAATCCTGCAAAAATAAGCAGCACCTGACCTTAACAGCTCCTAAACTAACTGATCTATCTTTGAAATTAATCCTACTTGGAGCAGGGAATACTTTTTACATTTAAATCTTTCTCCTGAAAGAAGCCTCTTGGCCAGACATGTACAAACAGCTAAAAACCCCCTAAGACTATTGCTTTATACCCAGATGTTGATTTAGTCAGACAGTACAAAATGCTATGTAAATTAAGAGACATTAAAATCTCAACTTCTTACACTGAATTTCAGCTTAATGAATCAAGCTGCACAAAAAACACTCCAAAACAACAACAACCACAACAACAACAACAAAAAAACCCACAAAAAACCAAAAAACCCAAAAACCAAAACCCAAAAAAACCCCAACAAAAACCCAAACAACTCCCTACCCAAATAAAGTAAAAATTTAAAAATTTGAATGCAGCAACATAAAACTACTTACTGTATCTTTATTCCACATTTTTATGATTCGAGAATCCGCAGAGATAATTAAATCCAACTGATGTTGAAACTGAATTGATTTAATAGGCAGGCCATAGTGGTGATCTTTGACTATTAATGGATTACTAGACCGGAGATCATATAATAGGACCTTGAAGAATATGAGACAAATTAAATGTATAATACTGTAAGATCATGAGGAAGTCATGCCCGTCAGATCTTCACTAAACATTTAACTAAACTTGAGATTTTACTTAAATACATAGGCAGGACTTACATAAAAGAAATAATTTTAAATTCTGAAAACAACTTATTAAGTGAGCCCAGTTTATTCTAACCAGGTCTTTTAACATTAGCATGTTTCCATCTAGAAAAATTAATGAATTTAAGACCTAACCATCTTTCTAAAGACTTTTTAATATATATTGAAAAAACTCCATTTTTTCTGTTTCAATACTCTCAGAATTTCATAATTAGTAATATTTCATATTTCTTGTTTTGTTACATGATTTAAATTTTCAGACTCCCTTCCAGATTGAGCGAATGTAAGTTTTCCTCAGTGAAACACCACAGAATGTAAGTTTTTATGTTAAGGAAAGTAGAGAGTACAAGCCCTGTGTTCCAGAAACCTGTATGTTATCTCAAAAATTTCCTATGAAACTTGAGAAAGTTAAATGTTTCATATGTAAAAGTGTGAATAACAATTTTTAGGAAAAATAATATCATCAGTTTATTTAATCAGAAAACACAATCTACAGTAAGATTTGTCTGACTTGTACATTAACATAGCAAATACAATTCTCACACACATCTGTTCTTGAAGAAGCTACAGTTTTCTAATCCCATGAAAATACTGATGAAGGCAGGAAACAATCCCCACACTTCCCTTTACAAATTTGATGATGACAATAAATGAATTGAAATGATTCTTCACATCAAGACAAGACACTAAAAATAACAGTTGAAAGACAGTAATTTCTGTTTTTTTAGCCACCATCAAGACAAGAGAGAGCACATATGTTGCATTGAGATGGTACTCAGAATCCCAAAAAGCAGCAACTTCCCCACACACCTGACTCAAGTGATAAGAAAACTGCAAATTTGAAGTTATGTAGTGTGTAGGTTACCATGATTTAAAGTGGTACCTACAAAATTCTGAAGAGCACAAGCATTTGATAAAATTAAATTACAGTTTGACTATCACTACTCTATACATGTAATTTATGGTCTAATAAATACCTGCAGTAATAGATATATACTGCACTCAGTGTATGATAGACTTGGATTAGGAATTGCAAGAGCAGGATCTCCTAAGAACTGTGGTAGATGAAGTCAAACCTACCTGCCCAGTAGATGTTCCAACAGCCATATTCAAAGCCCCATCAAATTTCAGTGCTGAAATGGATGGCAAACCTTCTATCCTGCAAAGCAGAATGCTTATAGTTAGGCATTCTTTCAATAAAGCCTGCAAATATTTTTTTTGTAATGTTAAAAAATAGCTAAGTTAATTCTTAGCTAATAGTAAAATAATACACAGGTATCATTCAGAAATAGTACTTCAAAAAGCTGCACTGTTTACATCCACGATATGTATTTGTATACAAAAATAGCTACTACAGCTTAGCTCTGTGTCTAAGAGAACTCCTTTATGACTAAGAAAATCCTTTATTCACACTAGGGAACAGGCAGGTCACTTTAAAGCAAAGTGGATTTATTTCTAAAATCAAAACTTCTGAAAACTCCGGAACAACACAATTTGAAAAGGTAGCCTTTACTTACTCTGTGTCTGCTGTCACACTGCTTAAAGCACAGTCCAACAGCCCAACTCGATTTCTAGTTCTAGGATCCCAGCATTCCACTTTACCCTAAACAGTTTAGAAAATATGGTTCAAACTTATGCAGCTGATGCCTGGTAGTCTGAAAACATTTAAATAAAATTATGAATTATCTAATCTAATGAATAATTAACAAAATTTCCTAGGTTGACATGAGTTGTTCTAATAATGACATACAGGCTGTACGCATTTCATTTCTAGCTTTTTCAATGCAATCTAAATCAAAATCACTGACACTAATTTTCTTAAGATTAATAGGGTACACATGCCAGCTAATTTCTACAGATGGCTACACTGCAAAATGAGAACATTATTTTTGCTCCTGTCTGCAAAATCTCAAGCACTCAGCAACCAAGTAACTCTGGTATTTTATCTACACTATGCTCTGAAAAGTCATCTTTAACATATCTATATCTAATATAGCAAATGAGACCAATTTAATTAATTAGGTTCATGATTTCTTCTTATCCTCCTGCAAATTAATATAAAAATGAAACAAAAACTACTGCCCTTTTCATAAAAGGAATGCAAACATTTACCTCAGCTGTCCCCATAGCAAACAAGAAGTGCACAGGATTTATGTCACAGACATTACTCTCTCTACAACAGAAGAAGAAGCAAGTTTAATGACCTCAGAACAATTTAACACATGAACAACTAATAAGATTTCTGTAATCGTGTACACTATTGCTCAACTCAGAAAAGCAAAAGTTGGAGGGAGGGACAGATGGCCACATAACAATGGTTTCCCACACTGAAGGGGAGATAAGCAACCATCTGGAGCCAGAGACAGTGCTGATTACTTCAAACAGGTAAGGTTCTAACTGGATGTAAAGATAATATTTTAATGCTTATAAGGATAATTAAGCACTGGAATTTGTTAATCATAGAAGCTGAGAAATTTCCATCTTTGGAGTTTTCAAGACCCGCCCCCAAAAAAATTCATCTGAATTCATATGATCATATGACTGTGCCCTGAGCAGGAGCCTGGGCTCTGAGGTTCTGTGTGTTCCTCTGCCCATATCCACCACCTGCCACATCATTCTGCTCCATTGTATTCTTAAACAACTCAATAGGACATGAAAAAATGGACTAGGTGTGCCAGGGGTGGTTCAGACTGGATACTAGGAAAAATTTCTTCACTGAAAGGGTTGCCAAGCATCGCACAACAGGCTGCCCAGGGAAGGTTCAATCACCATCCCTAGAGATATTTAAAAGATGTGTAGATAAGGCATTTGGGAACATGGTTTAGTGGTGGACTTGGCAGTGTTGGGTTTATGGTTGGGCTTGATGATATTGGAGATCTTTTCCAACCTAAATGAATCTCTGATTCTAATTATGTCAAAAGATCTTCATGATTACTTATGTTCTGAAGCTTATGTGTCCAGGATACTCTGTCTGACCAATGGCCTCCTTTTTTTCACCCATGTATCCTGTTTCTCAGCAGAGCACCCAAGAGTCTTGTATTTCGACAACAATTCTTCCGAAGTACAAATATTTCTCTCTCCCCCACTTAGGCCAGCGCTTTCCAACTTATTCCATTCAAAGCTCTCTAATTCTATAACTCATCCAACTCCCTCACATCAAAACCTTCTCACAACTTAAGTCTCATCTCTCAAATCCAGATTTTACTCTATACCCTTACCTCTCCCATTCCAGGATTTCCCCTTTTTTTTCCTCCTGTTGCTCAGTTTTTCACTGTGCCTTCCCAAACACTTCTTCATCCATTAAGCTGTTCTGCCCACTGAACACCAGCTGCTGCCCACCAACAAGCCACTCTATCTAGTGAAGTCTGTTTTCATCTGCCACTCCCTACATGAAAAAAGCTCAGTTCCTACTCTGGTAGGGTTTTCAAAAGAATCAGACACATGCTGGAGATATAAAAATTCTCTCTGGGCTACTTCAAGAGCAGAAGGACAAAGACATGTCTGGGAAAGTACATACCCTGTGGGTAGATCTCTATATGATGGCTAAATTGAGTAATAATGGCAAAGTTTTAATGAAATGCTCGTAAGATCAAGTTATATAATACCTATTTAGTCCATATTAAGCAATTTTAAAACATCCACAAAAGAAAATTCAATTAAACATAAAAACTAGAACAAAAATATTAAAGAACATAAAATGAAATGAGACTCAGACTCAGCATATGTTCGTTTTCAACTCTGCAAAGCATTTGGGCAGCATTCAGAGACAGTACTGGTGGTGAGCATGCTAGAAGTCTGCTTCCACCTGGTGGAAAGAAGACAGAGGTCATGCATTACACAGAACTTACGAAGCTTCAGTTTGCAGGGAGTTCAGAAATCTTCCTTGTTCCAGATTTAGCCTGTACACTTCAGAACTACAAAAGAAAAACCCAAAATTACTCGTGTCTTACAAGTACTGAAAAACACTGCTGTAAATTTGGAGGCATTGTAAAGATTCTTATTCACAGCCTAATTTTGCTGCGAATATTTTGCCTAATATATTTTGTAAATATACAGCTTTCAGGAATTCACAATTTACAACACAAGACAAACATACACTTCAGTGTTCAAAATACAGAGAAAAATGTGCGTGTTCACCATTTATTTATTATACTTCACTATCCTACCAATTACTGTTTTTCCAGGCAAAAGATACATTAATTAATTTCTCAAGATCTCATAATGTCCTGTGATTTAATTTACATCTTGAATTTCTACTTACTTTGTTTGAAACTCTAAGAATCTAATTTTGTTTTTACTATGTCTTTTCAGAAACCCAATTATGCGATTTAACTCACACTTCACATCAATAAAATACCAATCAGGATAAGAAAATTTATTTAATTTTCCTTACTTATAAGCTAAACACTTTTTAAAACAATACACTGACCTGCAGTTTTTAATACAAATTTCCAAATACATGATATACGTGGTTTAAGAACCAAAGGAAAAAACAGCTTAAAAATAGCATGGAAAACTGAATGAATTGTAATCTTCCCACCTTTTCCACTCTTCACTGTCTCCCTTATTAATTTGCAAGGAATTGCCACTTCTTCCACTTTTTAACTTTTCTAATATTTTAATGTTTATTTTATTATTGGAAAACACTGCTAACAAAACTGAAACAAAATACTCCACTTAATACCTTGCTCCTACGAAATACAGGTCACATGACGGATAGTGGTAAGAGAAATCTCTACCAAATTTTGGTATTCTTGTCTTGTAGTAATGGCCATGTTGTGAATGAAACTCCACAAATCTGCCACACTGCAAGAAGACAATCTAAAAATAAAATAGAAAGCAATGAAATATACAGAAACAGAAAAAGATCTCCCCAGCTTGTCTTACAGCACAAACTTCAGTGATTTTTTTTCAAACTCATACAGGCTTATCACAACTTTTTCAAACAATTTCCACTAAAATTATAGAATCAACTATTGCTTCATCATTCTCACTAGTCACAGCAAAGAGTTTTGCTAATATACATTATTTGAATATTCACAAGAATAAATAAGACACCCTGAAAGTGACTCTGCAGTCAGAAGCAGCAGTTATATTATGTTCTGCTGCACCAAAATTAACATTTCTGCTTCCTTCAAGACACTACAGAGTGATTTCTTCCAGGTGCAAAGCTGTGCAGACACCAGTACGTCCACATGTACTAAGCACATGAGCTACACATCCTGACACACAGCAGTGTTAACCATAAATGACACCAATGATCTTTCTGCATTTTCATTCTTTGCCAACTGAGTAACAACATTGATTGTTTCTTTCTGAAACTTAGACAAACATCTCAGTCCTGGAAAAACCTACAGGGAGGCGTTACTAGAGAGCTTAATCTACCTCAGTAAATAAAATAGGCCAGGTCCTGCTGTTACACTCCTTAAGGCAGGTTAACATGGCACATACCCACAGGAAGGGATTCTTCCCACTCCAGAAACAGGATCACTCGTATCACCCGTTGCAATCATGCTGTGCCTCAAACCATGGACAGGCACTGTGCAATGGAGAAACAGCTGGCCTGGCCCAAACTCATGCCATGCATCATCATCACAGCCAAACCTTTGCCCCTGAGCCTCATCCCTACTGAGCTTGGATTAGAAAAGTGATACTTTAGTTTAGGCTGTGCATGCATCTTCTAAAAAGACAGCAGATAGTAAATATCTAAAATTTTCTACTGCTGAATTACAGTCAGTAATACAAATAAGAATGAGAAACTCTGTGAAGGTGAGGTATGTAAGTTATTTTACATGTCATCTTTATTTATAAATCTGTATATTGTTCCCCTAAGAGTCATGGACAAATACTGACCTGGGCTGGCACTTCATGCTTATTTACCATTAAGTTCCTCCTTACCGGTGTGCTTTTTCTGACATCAGAAACCCTAGTGCTTCAATTTTTACTCATGGACTTACTCATCTTGGTCCAAGACTAAGCAGAGTATCATATTTCAGAATTCTAACTAAATTTCATAAGAAGTTACAGACACAGTTGCACAGCTAAAGTTACACAGTGATGTTGTTCATATACTTCGCACTCTATTCTTCCTGTGCCTAATGCCTTTATGCTTTTTCCTAGAGGCTTCAAACAAAGAAAGCTCTTTACTTATCTGTTTGAAACAATACTCAGACCAAATCTTTTCTCTACTATCATTGCAGAAAAAGGAATGTCTGCATTTTCATGCAGTACAGAAGCTACATAAACTATAAGAACACAAAATTAAACAATATTTAATTTAAAAACATCAGTATCACATGTCCTTAGTTCACTACGAGTAAGCCATCAAAAACCTGTCTGTTTACTTTCAATATGAAAAGTGAATTTTCTTCTCACCCACTCTGCCTCCAAAAATATTTTAGGAAGTTTTTTACAGCTGCCAAAAGCATCCAAATATTTTCCTAATAACTGTTTTACTGCTAATAATTTTCTATTTAAACACAAATTTCTACAATATTGGACTTGAATATATTTGTGTTCTCTTTCTTCAATAGCCGATACAGCTCACTATAAATTGTTAGTCTTTTCATTATACTAAATTAATTTTGGTCACCAGTCGCCACCAGAAAACTACAATGTAAGGGTAGCAAAAGCATTGGCACTGATGTGTGGCAAAAATACTATATGGAAATACAGGTCTCCTGGCAAAAGACTGCGGGGAAACAGTATACCACACTCTCCCAAGTCTAAAACTTAGTCCAAGTCTAAGACTTTTAAACCTAAAACTTAGAAAAGCAGAGAAATGTAACTGGTCTTATGGGTACTAA
This sequence comes from Brachypodius melanocephalos, assembly GCA_013398615.1. Lineage (NCBI taxonomy): Eukaryota > Metazoa > Chordata > Aves > Passeriformes > Pycnonotidae > Brachypodius > Brachypodius melanocephalos. The sequence continues at coordinate 8,630,740 of VZSR01003806.1, forward strand.
TCTGTATGAAAGAAAACAGATGGTCTCACTGTGAAAATGCAAATAAGCCTCAAAGCAACCTTACATGGATGGCAGGAACAGATCTGGAGAGATACTATTTTCCCTGGCTATGAAAGGATGCTGAGAGCACCAAGAGGGGTACGAAGACTGACAAGGGACAGAATATAGACATTAAAAAAAAAAATCCCTCTCTGCAGTAACAACAGTAAAAACTTAAGATTTCCCTGGGCAGGTTTGACAGGAACTAAATATTCTTTATGACAAAGTAGAGCAGAATTGCAACAATTTATTAAGTAAATTTGTGGAACCACAGTGCCTGCAGATTTTGACAAAACTGTTCAAGCATTAAAATGGCATTTTAAGGTCCCATTCCAATCGATACTCTATGATTCTAAAAATTTCAAGTGTAATTTCTCAAATATCATTCCCTCTTTCTGACATCTCCACAACACTATGACAGCTACTTGAAGTTTATTTTTCTGATGATTTCTTAAGCTCTAGTAAAATAAAACTGAAAACATAAAGATTGTATGGAGTTGAACAAGGAGGGCTTCAGCCTGAAATACAGCACCCATTTCAGCTGAAAACACACCTCTCTGTTCATAAGCAGTCAGAAACATTTGAGAACACAGCATGTTCCTCAGTCTCCCAAATGACTATTTGGTATGTACAGCCAGAAACATTTTCCACCAGACACACAAGTGGGAAGCTACTGTAAAGTATCAGCCATTACCTTCTGCTATTTGGATTCATACACTTCCTTGGAAATCTCACAGGAAAAATGTAAAAAAGCTACAAGGCTAGATGATCATGTTTCTGATCAAATAGCAGTATTTATTAAAATAAACCTATACCTGAAATGGTAAGGTCTTTTCACAGTAAAAAAAGCATAAAATAAACACTTGGGTGATTCCTTCAGATACAGCACTTCATTTAAAAATAAATAAAATTAAAAATAAGACTTAAAAAAAGAAGACATTACTTCTCCCCACAATGTCTGCGTCATTCATATGCTCATAATCATCATGTCTATAACAACACCAACAAATCTGGTTGTTAACTTACCCATAGCTATCCCACCTTTCAAAAACAGTGTATGTGTGCATCACTTGTCACAAGGGATTGTGACTAAATGTTAGCCCAGAAAGAATAGTTAATTCCACTGTTCACATTATTTTGCTTTTAGGATAGATAACTATTTGAAGGTTTTCTCTCCAACCGACAATGACTTTAAAAGTGGTAAAGTAAATTACAGTACAAAGACACAAAGAAAACAAACAAAATTTTAAAGGTACAAAAAATGTTTTTCCTGTTTGCTGTTTGTAAAAAACCATTTTTTTCCAAAAGCTGTGTTGATTGATTGTCTTTACTATATATGAAAATGCATTTTAATATACATACTAAACAATTTTTTCATTTATACACTGAAAACTATTAAACATACCTTTGAGTAATCATCTGATAAAATCTCAAACGTAACCACTAGAGGAGAGAGCAAGAGAATTTTGAGTCAACTAAGCAAGCAAACTTATTTGCAAACATTGGCATAAGCCTGAAAACATTTACACTCATGCTAATCTTTAGTCATGTAGGGATTCCCCACAGGTGTCAATGCATAATGCAGGCATTAATCTTTAGTAAGATCTCTAATTATGTAACTTGATTTGCAAAACCGTAAGTAGTTTTCTAAAACTTTAGAAACATATGAAGCATCCTGTAATCTTTTTATTGGTCTTGTATACCTGACACGTTCCACAACACAATGCTCAACCATGTATTTTATTGCTGTGGGAATGTCTAATGAAATGATTTTCACTGAGTGTGAGGTCCATGGAGCTTTGGTAATCCATCAAAGATGATAAAAAACTACATGAGTTTGGACATACATGCATAAAGGACTTGCATATGCAGTCCTTCCAAGGGGTCAGCACTTTCACAAAAGAAGTTCGAAGGCCCAAAAAAATCACAAATGTGAAAGCTACTGCTCATGCTGAACACTAATGTATTGAACTTTTTTCTAGTTTTAATTGAGCTGAGTTGGGAACGTTAGGGAGTAGCTGCTTCAGCTAAATTGGTTCTATTTAAATGAGATAACTAATTTAAAGTTACCTGAAGTGACTCTACGCTAGACTTCAAATTAAACATACTTCTGCAGTCTACCAAGATGCCAGTTCAAAAAAAATTTACTTTAAACTCTAATGAGCAGCAAGCATTTATGATTACAATGATTTCTACTCTTTTGAAGAGGGTTTCACTCTTGCCATATCTTCCTCTCCCCAGCCTCTCTGAAACCCTGCCTAAAAGTGCTCCTTCACCCTACATGACTCCTTGTAGTCCTGAGGTAGGGAGCAAAGAAACATCCCCAAGCTCTTATTACAATTTTTATTTTTCACATTATTTTCATACATATCAAAGTCAGATCAGTTCAATTCTTCTGTAATAAATGTGTTCATCTTCTCATTGTTGCGGTCACCCCTATATCCCAGCTTTCAGCCATCAGTCTTCTAATACCCCAGTCTTCAAACAAAGAAACCTGAAATAACAACCCTCCCACCCCCGCCAAATACCAAAACAAACAAACAAACAAACAAATCCCCATAATTCCTCAAATTTAAGCACCCTGAAAGCTCAGAGCTGTGGCAGCTCCGGCCCTGCTTTAACCATCAGCTGATTCTCCCTTTCCCACTGTCCGGACAGCTCCTTATTTTCCTCACCACTGATGTTCTCCCACCAAATTAGCAGCAAACAAGGTGTAATAAAGGCCTTGACCATGCTGCCATCTACCCCTAAGTACCCTGATTCCAGAAAACAAACAAAAAATCAAATCAGCTAACAAACAAACCAACATCCTCCCACCACCCAGGAAATCCTCTTTACCCTGCAACTCACTCACTGAGCTTGGGCTTTTTCCAAAAAGAAAAGACAGCAACCCACAGTACATTCTCCTACCTCACTGCTTCACAGAACAGGTAAGAAGGGATATCTTGCCACCACCCAGCCATAGTACCTTTGGCACGTTCACCAAACAGAACACAGACTTCAGCCACATTCACCCTCTGAGCCCTACACTTTCTGGCTCATGGTAAATCTTACACCCTTTTCCAAGCTAGAAAAGAACTTTGAAATCAGAATTAAAGGGGAAAATTCAGAGATTAAGACTAGATGGTTTTACTCTAGATTCTTCTGTTCACCTGAAGAACATTCTGTCCTCTCAGCACAGGCAGCAGAATTTCTGCCAGAGTCTAACCTGATTTATGTATGACAGACAACTTGTACTAACAGCCATGGCTTATACTAACCTTCGGAATCTAAGCATCTTTCAAATTTCTGGGATAACTGATAGGTATCAAAACAGCGGACCCTGGGCTTGTAAGTTCCTGAAAGAATAATTGGATGTTTAATTAAATAAAAAAGTTAAAGAAAAAGATAACACAAAAGCATTTTTTAAAGTATAATGTCTTACATATACAGGCTTTACTGTGTTTCTACCATAAGTCTTATCTTCCCAGAGCCTCTGTGACTGGAAAACATGTTATTAGTAACACAACTTTACAGCTTGGTTTCTGTAAGCACCCTGCTTGTATGCAGGCTCTCCTAACTACCAGATACATCATACAGAATCTAGTAACACCTTCCTGTAAATCTGAAAGACCAGGCTCCTCATGTTATTAACACCTACTGAAGTATTCATGTTTGGATCCCATTTTGAAAGTTACAAAATGCAGCACTGTCCTCCTCCTATAAAACAATACTCAAGCAATGATGTTCAGAAATTATTTAACATACATGCAATAAAAGTAATTCAGAACTTAGTATTTAACTGTACTAAAGACAGATTTGTTTAATTGGTTTTTTATTTGTATTCTAAACCCTGGTGGCAGGGGGTTGGATTAGATGATCTTCAAAAGTGCCTTCCAACTCAAACCATCCTATGATTCTACGAATGTATGTGTTCTAAACAGATGTGTTCTGCAGGACCACTCCCAAGACAGCCATCCTATCACATGTTAAGAGTAAGCTTCCAGCAGAATGTTCAGTTCCACACTTTAAAATGAACTCTTACCAATTCTACATGAAACACTAAGTCATTCTGCACCCAAGATTAACTAGGACTTTTGGCCTCTGCTAGAGAGACAGTTTGTTAACTCACCAACTGCCATAATATACTGTCCATCTCTTGATACCTTAATCTTTGTGCTAACTGTGGGCATTTCAAAGTCTTGAATAAGTTCAATTCTTCTACGGATATCTGTAAAGAAAAAAATTGTAGAATTAGCACAGTTCTATCAATCCAAAAAACTGTAACGGTTTCTTATGCAAGCATGTGAATTAACTGCTCAGTATAAGGAATATCCTTTAGAGATACTGTAACTAACATATTATAAGCAGATTAACACAGTCTACTAACCCTGAGAAACAAACTACCTGTGCAAAATAAATTAGTACTCCATGGCAACTGTGTAACAAAATATTATATAATGTAGTAGCATATACTCATTGCACACTTACACAATTTATACTCATTGCACACTTACACAATTAAGGCCTTGTAAAAGGTATTCCATGCCCCATTACCTATATGCATTTTTTTCTTGATTAAGTTTCTTGTATAACACTTCCTATGATTCCAAATAGCCTTCTTTATTTCATGGAACAAGCTTAGGTTAAAATGATGTGGTCCTGCTCTCTAAGATTAGCACAGCATCACAGAGGAGTTTATGGTCTGATTTTAACGTAAGGGACAATATGGAATTCATCCATCATGTTTCTGCTACAATCCACAACCCAAGTATTTAATGTCTAAAATTTAAAACACCACTGGTTATAGTGTTCATGTGAAACTATACAAAAAGCTGAAATTACTATCTGTAGTTTAATTCTGTAGTTTTCATATCATGACTTAGGGATAACTTCTGTGTATCAGTCAGCGAGGAGTCTCCTCAGGACCTGCATGTGATGTGTGTGGAGTAGCCGAGTACTGCTGAGCACCCTGCGAGAGGAAAACTCACCCACATCTTTCTTCTGTAAAGCTCTTTTCTTCCTGTCAGAGAGCCACTGCAAGCAAAGGTATACATCAGTGTTGAGCTCGTTATTCATATAGGAACCCGAGAATCACTTAAAGTTTATCCAAACATTTGAAATATAAGACATTTAGGCCTCTAATTCTGGTGGGTTTTTTTTTTCCTTGATTATCTTCAAGTTCCAGTCTAACCATTTCACACCAAGAAAACTTACAAGGTAGTTAGTGTTGCTTGCGGGTCTGTGGACCAGCACCGCTACACTCAGAGGTTCATGCAGTCAAACTGCATTTCTAGTTTAAGAAAACACTCAGAGCTGTTTCTCGGTAACGATCCCAACACAAGCGCACATGGACCGGGACAGCTCAGCCAGGCCGGGCCGGGCCGGGCTCGGCCCTGGCGCCGGCACCGCACGGGTCCATCTCTCGCGGCCGGACGCGGGCCGGGCCGGGCCGGGCCGGGCGCATCGTCCCCGCGCCGCCCTCACCTCCGGGAGGCTCCTGCCGGCGCTCAGGCTGTAGATCTTCACCTCGTTGAGGCTGGAGACCTGCATGGCTGCAGCTGCGCCCGCCTCTTCCCGGGCAGACGGGAAGCGGAAGGCGAGGCGCTTCCGTCAGCTCGGCCTCCCCCTGCGGCGTGCGGACCGCGGCGGGGAGGGCGGCCCCCGACCGCGCCTCTGACCGTGCGTCTGCGTCTGCCTCACACGGGGGAGAACGGGGCAGAACACGGGAAGCACAGCAAACCCGCGGGACAGCAAGGGCCGCTGGCTCCGCAGCTCACAGCAAAGCAGCTCCGCTGCTGCCTTCTCCCTGGGCGCTGCTCACGGTGCCCGCGGCCCGGAGGGCGGCGCTGCCAGGAGCCGGCATGTGGGGGAGAGGGCGGGAGCCGGGGCGGCCGTGTGCCCTCTCGGCAGGGCCCGGCCTGTGTCCGGACACAAAGAGCTCTGTCTGTCCCTCAGGAGTGTGCGTCAGGCAGGCTGTGGTGTCATTCTCGATGGTCTTTGTGTGAACTCAGGAAGGCAGGAGATGTCTGGCGGCCTTGGTGGAGGAGGTTAATTTTCTCACCCTGTGGCAATCCGTGTCCGATAGCCATGGAAAACAGTGAGTCCAGGATTTGCTGATCAGAACCTTGCCAGCAACCACAGAAGACACATTGTTATTGCTTTGTAGCATCGCTGTTGAAAAAAAAGAGAAAACCAATATCCAGAATTTTGGTCATTCTTGTTCCAATTTACAGGACCAAAATCAAGGACTGAAATAATGTATATCCAGTCCATACACATGTTGAAGAAAAATAAAATCGCAACTAAATTTTTAACAATGCATAACTCTGGCACTAGGTGCAAACTGAAGCGGTGTCAAATAAGTCTTATGCATAGTGTTCCCGGCATGATGTATCACAACAAGGATGATACCAATATCATGACTAAAAAAACCCCTCTGTTCTAGATTTTATTAAAGACTGTTAGATCTGAGTTTCCTGGGAGATGAGCACACCTAAATATAGGTACCTAGGTAAGCTAGGTGTTTAAGCTCCCATTTCAGAGAGTTAAGGCTTTACTTGCTTATATGTAGGTTGTCTAGTGACATCTGAGATGCCATATGGTATCTAGGGCCCCTGGATGGGGCTGACACAAGACCTATGGAAAATCCAAACCCTTCTGCAGTGTAATCTGGAGGCAGGCAGGATGTGCAGGGACATCTCTGGTGGCAGTAGAAGCTCAGGCAGCTGAATCTCATCCCTTGTAAATGCAGTTAATGAAGAGGAGTGTGGTGCAGCAGCCACTGGGTGTCTTCTGTAGGGTGAGTTTGATCAGGTTCCACAGTCTAATTAGAGCACCATGAGCTGCTAATAGACATTTAAAGCTGAATTGCTAAATTCACTTATCCACAATTCTGGATACTCTAACAAATCCCAGACATTCATGGGGGGTTGGTTGATGTGACTTGAGATGTGCAGACGACTGGTGTTATCCTAGAACAGCAGCTGGAAGACCCAACAGGATATTCCAGGGCACCTCAAAAGGCATTCAGCAGCATCAGGTGTCTGAACCTACAAAGAATCCCTAGAGGTGTAGAACACTGGAGATAGCAGGTTTCCTTCTAGTGTCAATGTCATAATTGTTTGGGTTAATTGGGTAATTAATTCACATTATCTGTTTGAGAAAGTTGTGATGGAAGATATGTCAAGTAGGGCATTTCAATACTCTTACTGATTGTTCGGAGGCAGAGTTTTGCTCCCTCAGTGTGGCACCTGAAGAAGTACTCACAACTACTGAGAGAGGCAAAGTCACAGAAAAGTTCGTTGCTTTGGTGGATCAAAGGGAGCAGAAAGACATGTGATGATCATGAGGGAATTAGACAGCTCTGAGATCACATGCACCACATGTGGCGCCAGCCAAGGAAATGAGCTGGCAGAGCTGTTTTACCACCAGACTGCAACACAATTACTGTCCCACAGCATGTGCTGCCTGCTCCTTCTCCTCCACCTTCAGTGCTGCCTCATCCTAAAAATATGTAATGGAGTAAAAGGAAAAAAGTTTGAAAAGTCACGGTAAACTGAGAAAATATAATGGAAAGCATTCAGCAGGACATTGCTTAGACATTAACATCATGTTTTCTCGGTAATTTTCTTTTAAAACAATAAATAAGTAGCATTAAATATTTCATTTTAATAGTAGTAAAAAAGCCATATGAAGAAGAAAAAAAATTGGCATATTCCTGCTATAAAAATGTTCAGGAATTAAGTAGTATATTGTAGGATCCAGAAATCCAAGAACCCTACAGCTTGGATTTTACCTTATTTGTTATAACATCCATATGTACAGAAAAACTCCTAAAATCTAGCACCACTGCAGCAAGAAACTTTTCTCCTCTGTTAGCACTAATTTCAACTTACAGGATTTTAAATTTAAGGAGATTATGAGAATGTAACATTTCTAAAACTAA